>OV816028.1:102514223-103764223 GCA_929113105.1 Agrypnus murinus | reverse complement strand
GATGCAAAATATCTGAAAATACAAAACAACTACTAACTAATAAACAGGAACGAGCAAAAACATTTGTTATCCAAAGAAGAAATAAAACAAGCAAATAAAGAAATAAGGAAAGCAGTAAGAAAAGACGTAGCTCAGTATAATGAAAACATAGTTATCGAAGAGAATAGAGGCCCTAAATTATTCTGAAGAAGAGTATCCCAGGGAAATAAAGAAATTGTTACACTTGTAGACGAAAGGAAACAGATTAAACACTCGCGAAAAGACACTAGACTATATACAGCGATTTTATACGGATCAATATATATGTTACGGTCGAAGAGGTAAATACGGACAATCACGTAAATGGCCGGCATACAACGTTAATGGCCGGCTGTTTTAGTCATTTACGTCAATGGCCGGCCAATGACGTTAATGCCCAGCTGGTTAGTTAAAGACGTCGTCTCATACAATTTATTACGATATTGGCCGGGTCGGATAGTGTTACATTAACATTAAAATTGCATAGAAACATATTTACCAAATATCTAATAAACTTAAACTAACAACTAATCTGCAGTCTGCAGCTTAATGATTAATTGACCGATTTTAATTATGAATGGTCATGCCGCAGGTGAGGTTAGGTTAGCGTTAGTTAGAAGTATTACGTTATGAGACTGAGCGACCAGTAACGACATTGGCCGGTTTACTACATTGACAGTAACATTCTGTCTTTATTTTCAACATTTAATTCAATGTTACTTTCAGTATTAAAATTAAACAACGTTGTCCACATTCACTGGATATTTACGTCAATGACCGGCTTTTAACGTCTTTAACCAACCTAAATGGGCTATGACGATAATAGCCGGTTATTAGCGACAATGGCCAGTTTACCACATTAACCGTAACATATACACTTCAAGAAATAATGAACCTCCTTGCGTCCGAACGGATAAAAGAGTTATATTAACAAAACACTATACAGAAGATCTCCCACCAATAAGCAAATACGAGATAAAACTTGCTTTAAAGCAAATGAAAAACCATAAAGCCGAAGGACTAGATGGATTAGTGATAGAATACATTAAATTGGGAGGTAGAAAATTGATAGATTATTTAGAGAGAAATTATTTAATGAGTGCATTGACAACGGCAAAATACCAGAAACATGGAAAACTGCCAAAACAATCCTTATATATAAGAAAGGAAACAGAGAGGACCTAAGAAATTACCGACCATTTCACTATTGTGCCACTTATACTGACAAAGATTTATCACAAATCGTATAAGAAATAGACTCGACTTATTTCAACCAAACGAACAAGCAGGTTTCAGACAACGATACAGTACCGCTGACCACATACACAATACGCCAGTTAACAGAAAAAGGCCTAGAATACAACCAACCTGGCGTTTAGCGATTTCAAAAAAGCGTTCGATACCATTGAAAAGTGGACTCTAATAAATGCACTAAGACGATGTCGGATCCATCATAGGTACATAGAACTTATAAAGGCTCTCTATGATGACCCAAAAATGACTGTACAAGTTTGCTAAGGAACATAACTAATAACAGTAAAAAGAGGCATACGGCAAGGGGATACCATCTCCCCGAAGCTTTTTACTAAAGTCCTGGAAGACATACTTAAATCTCTAGAATGGAACAACATAGGCGTTAATATAAACGGTAAATACAATAACCTCCGCTTCGCCGATGACATAGTACTGATCGCAGATGGCATGGAAAACCTAACAAACTAGTCACTGAATTAAAAAAAGCAACTCAACAATGTGGACTCAATATGAACATACCAAAAACTGTTTATGGGTACTACAGAACAACTGATACAGCAGGAACAGAAATTAAATTTTGAAAAACAAAGATTTGGAGAGGCTCAAAATGAACATAATTAAGAGCCGTGATACAACACCAACAAACACAGCTACATGACTATCGAAATAAATATCTTCAAGCTAAACAACACGTGGAAGAACAATGGAGACAGATTGATATGATGGAAATAGAAAACAATCGTATCAATGAACAAGTAAATTTGGAAATCCAAAGTGTTAAGAATCAGTTTCAGCAGAAGCTTCAAGAGCTCACGCCGTTGCCTGACATTCTTAAAGCTACACAGATTAAACTTAAAGAAGCTCAACAAATGCATTTGTTGGCTGAAAGAAACAGTGAAGCTTTAGTGCATGAACTTCATGCTCATAAGGATAAGACAGTAGCAATAGCAGACCAAATGCAAAATGTGCGCAGCGATCAGCAATTAGGTGCTGAAGAAAAAGCATCCATACAACGTCTCCAAGTAGCAGAAGCTAAACAGAGCGAATCATCCGTTGACAACCACAGACTCAGAACGGAACTTGTACGTACGGAAGAAATCGTTGAGCAGAGTGAAAAAAGAGTTCAAGAGAAGTTGCATGAAATTACACAGCTTGTGTCCCAGCTCAAAACGGTCAGAGAAGAGTATAATAGACAAGTTGTCAGAACAAAAGATCGCTGTGAAACGGTACGCAGATCAATGCAAAATCAAATTGCGGGGCTGGTGAGGCAATTGGCTCAAAGCAGGACACAGGCTAAAGCAACCCAGATAGATAGTGATGAATCAGAGATATTAACTCCAAATCACTTTTTATTGGGCAGTTCAAGCGGTGTAAAGCCAATTGAAGAATTTAGTAATGATGCAAAGGTACTACGTACAAAATGGCAAACCTCTCAGCTACTTGCAAACAGCTTTAGGAAAAGATGGATTGTGGAGTATCTATCCATCAGTTAAATTAGCCAAACTAGATATTTTAGAAGATGTTGGTACATTGAATACATGACAGTCTGATCCAATGTACCGGGGAGGATAATGTAAAAAATATGTGATAAAAAATAGAAAGTAACCTTTGACGGACTTTAAGAGTCAATAGTGTATGTTTGAACAAGGATATAAATGTCAATGAATAAGATTGAAAGAATTGTTCAAGGATAAGCACCGTAATTTCGAGCGACTGAATTGTAAGCAAAATTAATAATAAAATTATCTAAAGAGCTATTAATTTATTGTCTGTACAATTAGCTACAAATAAGTGCAAACAAAAAATCCTAACAGGTGCAGAAAGTGGTAATGTAGAGGAAAGTCAGCCTTAAAGTACTTAAACAGTGTCGCAAACAGTCCAATTAATTTACATTCTAAAAACTGTAATCCTCATTTTCAAATTTCCAGAAATCTTAATTCACTATTTTCGCGCAACTGCCCCATGACCGATTTGGTTGTAAGACCAGTGGCGTAACTACGTAAGATAGCGCTCCCCCTCGAGAGTTTTTGCGAGAACGTTTGCCCCCCTCATGTACAGTGTGTAACAAAAGTCAGGGATGTTGAGTGTCAAACAAACACGAATCTTTGAAAAGTTTGGCGAAAAACGCGAAATGAAAACACGTCAATTTTTGTAAAGACCTTTTTCTACAATTAACATACGTTCAATTTTACGTCCAATTGTATTTGAACTAAGACCATAATTAATTTTTTTAAATACCCCCCCCCATGTTTTTCGATAACTTACTTATCTGATCATGCTGATACCCATAAATGAGGTCTACGGTGTTACCTACCGTCTAGAATTTATGACGTGATTTACCCCAGAAACGTTTTTCTTAAGAATAAAGTAGTAATCTCAATTTTAGAAAAACATTATTTTAATTGATGAACTATGGTTCCAACAGGATGGCGCACCTCCGCATTACGTGTTTGCTAACCGGTGGATCGGAAGACGCGGTGCAATAAAGTGGTTGGCTCGATCGCCAGACTTAACGCCCCCCGATTTTTTCTTGTGGGGGGGTATTTAAAAGGCAGCGTTTACGAGCACAGTTTGGACGAGGTAGAAGATTTGAAAATGCGATCAGAGCTGAGATAAGTCAGATTTCTCCCGAAACCATTAGAATTAAATGTACAGAACGAATTTGTTCGCCGTTTAGGGTACTGACAAGCAAAAAATGGTGTTCAATTTGAACATTTATTGTAACTATTGCAGTCATTTAATCTTTTTAAACTTTTGTTATAAAAATGTTACCTTCAATTAAAAAAATGTTTTTCTAAAATTAGGATCCCTACTTTATTCTTAGGGAAAAAAAGGTTTCTGGGAGAAATTACGTCATATTATATAGGCGGTAGGTAACGACCCCACTTAGGAGGTATCAGAGTGCTCAGACAAGTAAACGCTATTGAATACTGATGAAAGATTGGGGGCTATTTCAAGAAATTGATCAAAAACAATTGAACTAAAATTGAACGAAATTAGGAAAAAATATCTTCTCAAAAACTAAAAATCGAAGTGTCTTGGCGTTTTTCTCAAAACGTATTCCTTTTTGTTTGACACTCAATATCCCTGATTTTTGTTGTGCACTGCATACAATTAAGGTACTATACGTAGGTAATATTTATGCAATAATTAATAATAATACATTACCACTTTATTTGTTTGTAGCACTTGAGATTTAACACCAATTACAGTTTTTTCCTTGCTTTAAAACACAGACGAACTGGTCAATTAGACTGCCAAAATCCATGCTACAGATTTGCCGTATAAATCATTTTGTTTTTTAAAAATACACATTAATATGTGCGATTCACTTTCCGACTTTCATTTGTTTCTAACTTATGACGTCATCACAAAAAAATTTAAATGATAATATAGATTTTTAATAGTGGAATCCGATAGTGATATCTATTCCCTTTATGATCATGCAAATAAATCATAAGGTTGCATAACAAAACTTCTGAGAAAAATCGATCTGAACATTTAATGTTATTGATATTATGGTATCCATATATCAATATTTCAATATATCAGATCGCTTTTTCTCAGAATTTTTGTGATGACGTCATAACTAACAAACATTTACAAAGTTCAGCTAGATTTTTCTCAGAATTTTTGTTATGCAACCTTATGATTTATTTGCACGATCATAAATCATCATAAATGATGATCATAAATTTTTTTGTCATGACGTCATAAGTTAGAAACATATGAAAGTCGTAAGGTGAATCGCACTTATTAATGTGTATTTTTAAAAAACAAAATCGACTTGTTTCAGCGTTTTAAAAAAAACCGGTTGAGTTCGCTTTTTTTAATATTCCATACTTTAATCCCACCCTGTATATGAATGTTTTAAATAAATATGTATGTTTTTATGGTATTGATGGTAAAGAGCCCGTAATATTTTTTACTAAGCTAGCCTGTAAAAAGAATCTCTCCCCTTAGATACGGATCTCAATAAACAGATGTTTACGAGTCAGTATACTATAAAAAACTAAAAATATTGGTTTAGTTTTATGTAAATAGAGTTTTCAAAATTTTATTACTGTATGTTTACCAACAAATTTCTATTCATTCTTCCTCTATCTATTCTTTCTCCGTTGCTATTCATCGTACAAAACAACTTCACCTACCAAATTTGTAAGAAACTCTTTTGTTGGTTATACCTAGTTTTTGCTTTATACGATTACGATACGATGCGATACGATTGGCTAAAAAAACATAACAAAAACAAACACAGAACAAAGTCTTAAGGCCGTGGATGTCAAAACCAGTTAGAATTTCAGATACTAATTCTTCGCTCTTCGTTTGGTACTCATCAAATATAAACAATTCATAAAACTTAAAAGTTGTGGAATTATCAGTCACGAACAAACGAAAGGTCTGTAGCAGTTACGAAACCCAGACTATCTTATGTGGTACTTTAGACTTCAGATACTTAAAGAGCTAGTATTTTCTGAAGGAAATAAAGTTAAGAAAACAGTAAAAAAAATAGCCTCTGAAACCTTATATGCAATTTCTGTGTATAAATCTAATAGATTGATTTAACGCTTAATCTGCCAATGCTTGGTTTTCATATAGTTATACCTAAAGAATTTTATTGTTCTTACTTCCTGCAATTGTTTTATTTATTTTATGTTGATGTACTTCGAAATATTATTGCATTTATTTCTTGGCAGCTATATTCAAAGTTTTATTACTTTTACATCTTTCCTAGTCTACCTGTCACGTAATTCCGTTCTTATAGCCTTGTGTGGTCTATTTAGTCCTCATTTTATTGTATTTAATGTACAACTTGGTTGAGAACTTTGTAGGAAGTAAATACATATTGTTGACAATATCTAATAAATTAGGGCTTAAACTATATAATTTCATGGTACCCAGTAAGTAAGTAATTACCTATATACAGATGGGAAGAGTAAAAGCATATAAGCAACAAGTTTTCATACTTTTCCGTTAAAACAATCTTAGTACATAGGTAGATAAGTAAAGTTTTGCTAGAAGGTTTAGTTGAAGGAAGACCGAAGTAATGTGGAAAAAAGGTAATCTACCTCCGTAAACCACTATCCCGTACCTACAACTTAACCTTGACTTTTTACTTATAACAATTTTCCCTATGTCTTTGGATTTTCTTTCATATTCATAAATTTTCAAGGTTTCCGCCGTGGTTAGAAACATCGTGATTCGCTTCTTTTGTTCAATGTACCACATTAAAAGTACTCATTATTGGCTATTTATCTCAGTCTTTTACGCCTTTTCATTTCAGGAGGGATGTCACCAAATGTTCATATATGTAAGATTGCAGAGCTTAAGCAGCATCCTAAAATAGCGAAAGGCGTATTTAAAAAATAGTTCAATCAATCTACCTTTCTGCTATATCAAGATAATAGAGGAAGGTCAACGAAAAAAGAGAATGGAGAAAAGAGATTACAGAGTTATCTAATTTGGAAGCACCTAGGTTGGCATTTATGAAAGATTTTACAATTTAGTAGAACTAGACTTCTGATTTCAGATAAAGAGTATAATAAAACCCTACAGAAAAATAAAAATTAGAAACTAGAGACTTTGCGTACCAAACATAAAGAAAAGGTACCGTTTCTAGCATGAGCTAGAAACGATATACTCGTATATACGAATCAAAAAGAAGTATTCATGAATAAGAAAAATAAAAATAAATAGAAATCTTTCTCTACATAAACCTGCCTCCCCCCACTTTATTTAACTATTATAAGAAGCATTTGTTAAAACCTGGAAGCATACATAAAAATGGATAGAAGAGGATCAACTTTTCGGATCAGCGAAGGTATACGCCAAGGAAATCCACTCTCCTCAACTTTATTCAATGCAGTTCTTGAACAGCTTTTTCGAGAATTAAAATAGGAAAAAAGAGGCATGAACATAAGTGGAAAGAGACTATCTAATCTAAGATTTACCAATGATGTAGTGGTATTTGCACCTAATAAGAAATAAATGCAACGAAGCCTAAAGAAAGTGAACATTAAATTGAATGCCGTAGGATTAAAAATTAATTATAAAATACCTATACGCTAACAAACTCCATGAAAATTAGTATATTAATAGCGGGAAAGATAATAGAGATGGCATCAGAAAATAGTGGGCCAAATAGTGCCATTTCAGAATATGTAAGAAAAAGAAATTGGAAAGAGAATAAAGCGAGCATAGAACAAGTTTAGTTCACTTAAATCTAAACATACATATATTTAAAAGCAACCTCTTAATAAAAAAATAGCTTATCACTCCATATCTCCCAATCTAAGCCTTTAATTCGCTCGTAAGATTGTTTCCCCGTTTCTTGGAATAACAATGATCCCCTTGAAATAATTTTTTAGTTAATATTAGGGATAGAAATGAAGAAAACATGTGTTGCGCTGACTCGCTAAGTCTCTCGGTCACCCTCCTGTGCCGCACTTACACCCGCGCTCGCTACTTGCCAATACTTCATGCTATATAATTATTAATTTAAAAACTTTCCGAAGGTAATTAAACCAGAAAACGAATAAAAGTATTATAAATAAATACAATAACTTACGTTATATCATTTATGGCAATTCTGTAATTTGGCAGTACAAAAAAATATTATATACTATATACTATATTATATATTTTATATATCTTCCAGCACATTCAAAACTTGTAAGATTTGACATTTGTAACATGTTTTCAAAGATTCCACCACAAGACTGTATTCCTTTGTTAGATAATTTCCTAGTTAATAGTAATGTAGAATTAGTAAAAAGATTAGAGTTAATTCAATTATTTGATCTTTGTATCAGTCAAAATTATTTCACTTTTAATAATATAATATATTTACAGAAGGATGGTTTACCTATGGGTAATTCTCTGAGTCCTCTATTAGCTAACATATTTATGGATAATTTGGAAGATTGAATATCTGAATTAGATCTTTCTAAACACATTATTTTTTGGTTTCGTTACGTTGATGACATTTTAGCTTGTTTTGACAGTTCTTTTGAGGTTATCAATGAATTTTTAATTCTTATTAACAGTCTTCACACAAACATCACGTTTACACTAGAAACAGAACAAAATAGAGCTATTAATTTTTTGGATTTAACTATTACAATTAATACAGACAATGAATTTGATTTTTCCATATATAGAAAACCCACAAGCACAGACGTCACTATTCCTAACGATTCATGTCGTCATAAAATGCATAAACTAGCGGCTTATAGATCTTTAGTACACCGAGCTTTAACTACTCCAATGAAACGATCACATTTTGATAAAGAAATTTCAATCATCAAACAATTAGCACATGCAAACCATTATAACCATAACATGATTGACACTTTAATTCAACAAAAAGATTATAGGTTAGCTATCAAAAGAATATTTCCAATTGACACTCAAATACAAGACACAAACTACATATCAATACCATACTTTGGCAAGATATCAGAACAAATTGCAACTATAATAAGAAAAACCACCAGTTACAAAATAACCTATAAAACTAACACCAACACCTTTTCATTTTTATTCAATGCTAAAGACAAAACACAAGATATCATGAAATCCGGCATTTACCGTTTGAATTGTTCTTTTTGTAACTCGGTTTATATTGGACAAACACTTAGAAATTTCGACATAAGATACAAAGAACACGTACGCTCTTATAGACTTAAATATCCAGAAAAATCGAATTATACCAAACACATTTTGGAACAGAACTACCCAATGACACCTCAAAACAACATTAAATGCTTACATTTTTGCAACAACAAACACAAATTAGACATTTTAGAAACTTTTGAAATATACAGACATAAACGCACAGTACCTTTAATGAATGAACAAACTGAGCTTAGTAATTCTCCTTTATTAGAAGTGTTAGATATTTAGTTTTTGTTATGTATTGTATCTAGTTACCTATTTTCTGTATGTATTTATCCTTAGCAACGTGTTTGTTTATCAATCTTATCTACCTTTGATAATGACACAAAGTGTCGAAACAATATTATCAGGTTAAGATATTAATAAAACTTGTGAAACTTTAACTAATCTTTGTATTTATATTATATTTCATATATATTTTATAATATATTTTGCATATACATTAGGGGCATTTCAAGCGAAACGTGCCGTTTAAATAAATGTCGCGGATTTTAACCAAAATTTATTTTAATATAGTACTCGGTGATCTACATTGTTGTGCATAATTAGAAATTGAAAAATTACCCAACTTCCGGTTTAGCGCGACTATTTAAATGAGCGTCAAGATCATGTCGCAGTTGAAGAAACAATCTATAAGTCTGATTTGGCACAATGCATTTAAATGTTTTACCAGATGTTTTTGAAGAGAAAAGGATGCTCTTTCCTTTAGTGATAATTATTATTGCGTCAAGTTTTTTGCTTTGCACGAAAAGTGAGGTTAAACTGTAAATTTGACATTTTCGTCAAATATGTCAGATTTGATTTTAGTTAAAATTACCTAAAAATGTTCCTTTTTGTATACACTTGCTTCAGTTAAAACGGAAATTTGGCATATTAATTGATACATTCGCAATGACGATTTTTCTAACGGCGCGCACGTCAAACCCCGCAGAGACAATTGTTCTCTTCGCATTAAACGCGAATATTGCTATGAAACATTTAATTAATAGTATATTAAAGAACGTGTTTCATAAGACAAGAATACTCGTCCTTTAGAAAACTCGCCGCAAGCGGCTCGTTTTCTAAATTTGGACTCGTGCAATAATGACTTATGAAACGAGTTTTTTTATGCCATTTGAGTGAAGTTTTTGTCAATTTTCTGTTTTTTCAGTTTTTTTCCAATGCTACCAACTTTGAAAAAGTTGGGCTATTATAGCACTCTAAAAATGAGCTATAAACGCAGTGTTTTGGATGCTTTAACAGCTTTATTATAGACGCAAAATAGAAAAAACATTTTTATTTTATATTAATCACGTTTTTATAATAAGACATTTTTATTTACAGAAAATCTATTAGAATTAGTAATGTAACATCGTGGAAAACTGACTAAAGTTGTGAAATAACTAACTAACTAATAAATAAGTAAAACAATTATTAAATAGTTACACAACTTAATACTTACTGCCTGACAATTGTTTACTTTACATTTTTGTGATGAACACATACACAATGTGTAACATACACAAATATGTAATGTTTAGGTCGAAGTTAAGCAAACTTAGAAATTCCCAGCTTGCAGTCTGGATACTTCGTTTTGAATTGAACATAAAGTTCCTTTAAATTACAATGTATTAATCGTTTCTGAACATGATGATTCATTCTATTATTTTGACATACAGATACGTAGTCTTGCTTTCCGTTTTCTGATTTCAAAGTTAAAGCATCTACTTATGAACAACGAATACAAATTCTCTCTCTTGGGTCGATTTCTTGGAATACATACTATAAGAAAAAACTCTAAAATTCTTGGCTGTTCTGGAAGACTTGCTTCCACAGGTAGATAGCTATATCAATAAAGGTGCGTTTTCTGTGCGCCCGACGCTAAAATGCGTAACCCTATCACCTAAGAAACTGTAAATTTAGTTTCTGCGTATTACGAACACGATGATAATAGTCATATAATTCCCGGAAAGAAAGACTACATATATCTGTACGTCAAAATAATGGAAAGAAACATTATGTTTAGAAACAATTAATACTTTGTAATTTAAAGGAACTTATGTTCAATTCAAAACGAAGTATCCAGGCTGCAAGGTGGGATTTTCTTCCACCTAAACATTGCGTCTTTGTCGGGTCAAGTGGAACTCATTGCGTATGTGTTCATCACAAAAATGTAAAGTAACAATTGTCAGGTAGTACGTATTACACTGTTTAACTATTTAATAAATGTTATATTTAAAAGATTAGTAAAAGTTCCACAAATTTATGATAACCTACCTGGCAATTGTTTCGACAGCTTAGCTAATAATTAATAATTAACCAATAAACTTAAACTTTTACTAATCTTTTATTTATTTCATGATTATGGAGTTTCACCATATAAGGCTAAAAACAATAAACAATGTTTTATTTATTAGTTAGTTTTTTCATAACTTTAGTCAGTTTTTCACGATTTTACATTACTTCTAATACGTTTTCTGTAAATAAAAAGGTCTTATTATAAAAATGTGATTAATGTAAAATAAAACTGTTATAATTAAATATTTTATAGCAATATTTGCGTTTAATGCGAAGAAAACAATAATTGTCAATGCGGGGTTTGACGTGCGCACCGCTAGAAAAATCGTCGTTGCCAGTGTATCAATCAATATGCCAAATTGCCGTTTTAACTGAAGCAAGTGTATACAAAAAGGAACATTTTTAGGTAATTTTAACTAAAATTAAATCTGACATATTTGACGAAAATGCCAAATTTACATTTTAACCTCACTTTTCGTGCAAAGCAAAAAACTTGACGCAAGAATAATTATCACCAAAGGAAAGAGCATCCCTTTCTCTTCAAAAACATCTGGTAAAACATTTAAATGCATTGTGCCAAACCAGACTTATAGATTATTTCTTCAACTGCGACATGCTCTTGACGCTCATTTAAATAGTCGCGCTAAACCGGAAGTTGGGTAATTTCACAATTTCTAATTATTCACAACAATATATATATCACCGAGTACTATATTAAAATAAATTTTGGTTAAAATCCGCGACATTTATTTAAAAAGGTGGCACGTTTGGCATGGAATGCCCCATTATTAAAAAGGTTTTTATGATATTCAAATGAGTTTCATGCAATTATTAAAGTACCAAAATATTAAAAAACATCAGCTCTAAGCCCCTAAATGTTGGACAGTGTGAGTGACTGAATGAGTAGGTATCCATATTTAAAAGTAGAACAGGGCGTCCGTCCTAAGGTAGCATAATGGCTATTATTATTATTATTATTTAAGTCTTGCAGGAAGAATGAATGGGGTTAATAGATAGAATTGCTTAAACAGAAGGGTAATTTTGAATCAGTTTTAAAATTTCTAAATAAATGATTGTCTTGCAAAATTTTCCATTTTCATCATAGTAGTAGTGTTTGTAACCATAATTTTATCTCTAAACATTATAATCGTTGTTTCAAATCATTTTTCCACCCAGATTACTGTCAACATCATAAATATTTTATTACTGTGACAGAATTACAGCAGTTAGTTTCTGAAGAGCTGGGAATTGATCAAGAATATATTGTCATCTTCATCATCTATTTTCCCCAGATTGAATAAAAGTAGACTACTGTAAGACTAAGAATGATCCTCTTAGGTTTATTGTAACATATACTTTTGGTCATATTTAAGAAGTTTAAAGGTAAGTGGGTAGCTACAACATACTTACCCTTAGCATAATTTTCAACTGGCCGCTTATGTAAACTAATTAAGCAACAAAATTATATTGAATATAAATAAATTGAATGGTGACTTACGAATACATTTAATTTGTATACAACAGTGGCGTGCGGTCCATGGACGCAATGGAAGCAATGCTTCCCTTGAGAACTTATTAAATATAAAAACCAATGCTAACAAAAATATTTTTATAAAATTATGGTTATCGTTTATTTAAATTTGTAATATTTAATCAACTTAAAGCTCAATATCAATTTCCGTACAGCAAAAAGTATAATTATTTAGAGTACTATTTTAAATTAGCCTCATTAAACTTGCGCGGAAAGGTAATACCGATTCAAATGTGTTACATACACGGCATATAAGCACTGATTTTGTTGCTTATTGCACTTCTCCCCGCCAACCGGCCAGTCGCGCCTTCGTTAGTATAAACGAGGTATAGTTAGTGGGCGCGTGCATTGTACATCGTAGTAAGGTCACATTATTTTTAGTGTGCTCCATGCCCAAATGTTTATTTATTAAAATTTGGTCATTTGTTCGATTTAGTGTCTGTTAAATGTTACTTAAGTAATGTAAATCTGCGAATGAGACTGTATTTTGAAACATTTTATTATTTCTATATATTATTCTATATTATTATTTTTATTGATATAAGTTGGATTTTTTTTAAAGACAAATAATTCTATTTAGTTTGTTCTCTATGCAAATTTAAAATTGCATTATCGTCATGACTACAAATTCAGCTGCTTCGGTGGAAGGTTCAAGTACTTCCGATACAACCGAATCGCGAGTCGTGATTCGCGACGTCTTTGTTGTTCAGTTTGTAAATTATTAGATTCTTTTGCATACAGTTTTGGAGGGAAATTACAAATTGATGAGAAAGACAGATCAAAACCGGAACTTTCAAATTTAACAACAAAGTTGAAAACCTGCACCAGGTATTTTGCTAAAAAAGACCGGAAAATTGAGTTGCATTATAAATAGTAGTACTTTTTTTAAATAAAAAATAATAGTCAACAAATTCCATAAGTATAAAGTATAAAAGTTCTTCTTTGAAAAACTTTTAAGCTTAATAGTTTTTTATTCTACCTAGCAGGGGCGGATCCAGACAATTATTTTGGGAGGGGGCATTTTTTGAAAATAATTGTTTTAAATAAATTAATAATAATTACTATACAAACATTATTTGTTTTTATCCTATGTATGTTTATTTATAAATGTTATATATTGCACAATATTTAATAAACATTAACTACTTTTACATTCAAAATTTATTTAACTATAATACTAAAGTATATATCAAAACTTTAGGGGGGAGAATTCCACCCCCCGTGGGGGGCAGGGAAATCCGCGCCTGTACCTAGGTATATTAAAAATTTAAAATCATAGTTGCTTCCCTAGCCTAAATTCTCACCGCACGCCACTGGTATACAAACGTATATTGAGTTGCATAGATTTATTAGTAGTATCAGAATAGAATATATTTCTAAGGAAGCGGTCAAAAAACCCACTAATAGTATTAGTATTGGTACTTTAATTAAAATTGTTAAATGCAGATCTGATCCGATAATTGTGACACAATATCTAAACCAACATTTTCAATAAAGGTGATATTTTTCTATTCTATGAATATCTGTATTTGCAAACTAAAAGTCAGTTTTGGTTAACATATTCACAGCATTTAATTTAATTTTAGAAAAATAAGTAATAAAACTAAGTTTAAAAAACAAAACAAAAAAGCACATATCATAATTAAAGCATGTATAGTACTTACATACTGGTACGAAGAGCATCTGTAAATGAAGCTACAAGCTGTGCTGACATTCCCACACCATGTAATATAAGTCCTGTAATTACTAACGTCATGTTCCTGAAAATATATTTAAAAAATGTATTATCTATCTGCTTTTATTAAATTCTAATTTAAAGAATATAGAAGTAATTGCTCCTATAATATAGGCAACTTTAACAGCAGATGTTTAACGATATTTTTATACGTACGTTTCGACTGGTAAGAATGGTGCAGGCCCAATAAGGGAAAATCCAGCAGCCACGAATACTGTTCCAAAAATAGTAAGATATTTAGGTTGAGCTATTCTATCACATAACCATCCAAAACCAGGTGCAGTAGCTGCATACACACCACCATTAATAACAAACATTATACCTAATAGTATTGGTTTCATTTCGAACTGTCTTAAATGTGGCTCTAATGTTGCTTGCAAAAATCCTATTGACATACTGGTTACAATAATACTTATTGTTGCTAATAATACACCAGGAATCTTTAATGCTTTTATCATCGATGCTAGAAGTCGAGAAAATTTAGATCAGTATGAATTTTGACGATTATAAGTGTTTCTAGTTACTTACGACCCTTGTCTCTATCTTCACCATCGCTATGTCCAGGAAGTACAAAAGCAGTTAAGATAGCTGCCAAGAATAAGGCTGAACCCATTACTGCAAATGGCATTGTGTAGCCACCTACTTGATATAAAGCTCCTCCGACTGTGGGGCCTACTATCAAACCGAATCCGAAACATGTTTCTAAACAGGCCTAGAATTAAAAATTAAGTTAATAAATTAATAATGCAATTCTTTAATATAATATATTTTGCAAGCCGTGAATATTGAAGTGCATGCAGGAAAACCTTGGTCAAATAAGATAATTTCTTAATTAGAAAGATTTTAAAAAATGACTGTGATAAGAATAATGAGTTTAGGATCGTTGGGTGTACTGCACAATATGCATATATGTCTAAAGTTTTACCAAACCTTCATTATAAATCATTGTATTAAAAGAAAATAATTATTAATAAACAGGAACCATGGTCAAAAAGATAATTTGGAAAACAGGACTATAAAAATAAGACTGAAGAAGGGCATTTAGTTTAAAGTGTTTTGCTATTGATGAAAATCTGGCTGACTTATACTTATATAAAATACATGCAATGCTATTTATTTACCATGCAATATATAGTATGTAAACCATAAAAAGAGCGTGCTGTATAATTGGTTGCCTATTTATGTATAATGCTTTCACTCGATTATTGTCAAATGCAACATAGAGAAATTACACATATTGCAATTTAATTTAATAGCGCTGTATGTTATAGATAGTTAATGCATACAGTAGATAATAAAAAATGTTAAGGTACACTTAGAATATTTTTGTGTTAGCAGAAAAGTCAGTGTTATTAATATCCAAGTACTTACAAAAACTGTTGCTACACTATCCGGAAATTCCTTTGCAATAATAGCAAAGCTAGCTGTAAGAAAAGCTGCATTACCAATTGCTTCCACTATCCTAATTACAAAACTGAGTATTATAAATGGATAGTGACCATATACTTTATCTAAAAGCCTAAAAATATTCAATATTAATCAATGAGTCATTTACACTGTATAGTCGAAGAAACACTTACCCAAACAAAATAGCGCAAATTCCTGTCGTATAAATTCCCGCATTGAATACTACTTTAGGTCCCATTTTGTTGAGGTGTGCCCCATATATGGGACTGACTAGAAATACTACTAATTCGAATATACCAAAAACTAATCCATACTCTGTAGCTGTACACCCTTTGTTTTCAGCCTAGAAAAATAAAGAAAAATTTAGTGTCGCTTTATTGAGCAAAAGATATTTAAAGGATAACCCATAAACATGTTTTTCTAAAATTACAAAGATCATCATAGGCCATTAATTAAAGAAAGATAATTTGATTAATTTGTTCGATTGTTGTAATATTATTTTAGTCGCGTTATCAATGAAAAGTTATTTAAGACAAATAATATAAGATCTTTTAATATTTGCTGAATACATATGGTATTTCTAAGAAAAGTAGACATTGCAGGCGCCATTGCATCCTAAGCCTTATCGAAATTTTGTAAACAGTATAATTTTACACAACCAAGATATTACTAGAAATTTCTAGAAAATGGTAATCTTTGAAGAAATAATCGAAATGACAAAGTAAATTTTATCAAAAGTAGTAACTTTTTCTCTCATAAAACAATTTCTGACTTAGTTACCTAATTGATTTAAATTAAAAGATGTTAAATTTCTGCATTTATTGCATTTGTTCGTATCAGTTAAAAGTTCATTTTAGGTAGTGATAATAAAACGAAGGGTCAGAAGTATTATAAAGATTAATTGTCATGGGTTGTTTACATCTTGTCTTATATAACTTTATTTGAAAATCCGCGTAGTTTTCGAGCCAATAAAGAATAATCAGTTGCAAGAAATATTAATAGATTAGAATCAGAAAAACCCGTGGCTTCTAGAGAATTCCAATAGAAAAGATAAAGCGTAGATTTTATTTCTATAAAATATTTAAAAGACAATTAAAATAATCTTGACCAAAATGGTTTAACTATTTTAAAGATGACGACCCACCAAATGTCTATAACATATTTTGGCTCAAGATCAGCAACATTAGCACTAACTCGAAACAGTATAACTAAGGTGTGCATAGAGATGATAAGTATTTATGTCAAATAAATAATTAAATTATAAGAAAGACAGTGCTTTTTGCTCTATAACCGCAAAATCTCTATCCTTGCTTTGAAATTATACCATCAACAATGAAAGATTCCAGTCAGCACACTGACGTCATAATGTCGCCGTTTTTTCGGCAGTATCGACGTCAAATTGTTGTAAAACTGACATCATTATGTCACAGCCGAAAGACGTTAATGGAAGACGTCATTAAAACGTCCTGTACTAGGACTAAGACAGGAACTATAAATAAATAGTTTTTAAATATTGGAAATAACATTTATTATAAGCACAGTCAAAACATCTATATTGTAACCACCTGCTTAATATGACCAGTATTCCTTGGTCCCTGCTAAAGTAATATCTTGTTAATGAAACTTGTACGTATTGTATTGTACGTCCAAAAGACGTCGTTTTGAAGACGTCTACGTACGTCCCATTATATGACGTCTCATGGACATCATTTATTAGTCATATGACGTCGTCGACCAATAATGACTTAAAAATAACGTCATTATAACCACAGTGTGCTGGCTGGGACCGTGACTGCTGCAAGAGTTAGAAGACTTAAGAAAGTTTCCTTCACCTATTGCTGGTCTTATTTTGTGTCTCACAGCTTTACTCCATATCCATGAAGAATGCTTAATTGAACATGGGAAGTAATTTTTGTATATGATACATGTTAAGGAAACTGGTATTTTAAATACCAGCACTATTTATAAAGGCTATCCAGTGTAGTTTACACCTTTGTTTCTTGTGGTAATGGTAAGAATAATACAGCATTTACAAAACCTATGTTCTATAATTATAACCAAACAGAAAGAAAGTATACTAGCTGCAATCAGTGTCCTAAATGAGATGAGAGAACAAAAACTGAAGTGTGCAAAAACACAAACCAAAAACTGCTGTTAACATCTATTCTAAGGCATCTTGCTTCAGCTCTCTTATAAAAGTATTTGAATTGGCTCACCAAGCAGTTAGAAGATCATAATTGGGAGATGATATTGTAAAGGAACCCTTCCATCACATTTCACCATATTAAAGATCTCAAGTCATGAGTATGACTTTCAAGTATGAACCACTGTGCAAATTATGGCACCCCTCTGAGTTTCGACCGACGATATAGAAGAAATTAATGAAAAAATATGGAAATGGTATTTTCTTACTACTTTGTTTGTTGGATTCCGTATTTACATCTTGAATTTGCAAATAGTACGTTTAAGTAAGTCTACACTTAGTCACAGTACGTTTAGTAAGATACAATCAAGAGCCCAGACAAAGTGAGCTCTTCGAAATAACTTCAAGCCTTGTCCTTTTTGAAAATTATAAAGCTATAATTTAGTTAACGCTTCATAACACAATTAAAGCTTGGAAAAAGTAAGGAGCTGGTTGAGCAGCATTTGTTAATGTAATAATTTATCTTCTTAACAGACCCATACTAAAGGTATTCCACGTCCGTGTTCTGGTCAAGCTGTTAATCTCTTAATCAGTTATGGGGTGTGGCAATAAGCATACAACTTTTCTCTGAATACTTTTGACTCGATTTTAGTTTAAGTACTGAATGATACCTTTGTTGTTTTGAATTAGTACATTTTTAAATGCAGCCCATATTATTCATAACTAAACATGCTAGAGTCCCTTTCTGAAGTAAACTGGTTAAGTTAAACTGTTCAAAATAATTCTTAAGTTATGGTTTGCATAACCGGATTGTTCATAGAACAAAAGTATGTGTATTTTTGATTAAATAACAGAAGAATATAGTATGAAGATAAGTGATTTTAGCGAGATTTTAGAACAAGCAAAACAACTTTCAATTTCTGGATAGTTCCAGATAATTATGACTGACATTTGGATTACTGTATATGATCTTTTACACACAATTGGATTGAACAAAGCTTCGCTTTAATGCTAAAAATAAATCACAAACACACATACTTGTTCTGGTATTTATAAAACTGACAGCTCGAAAATAATAACAGTGTTCCATAAACATTTTTATTGCTTTAAAGGTTATTATGGCATTTTCTGCTCTTTAAGTAAAGACAATAATTGAATTTATTATTGACTGATATAACAATGTTATCTCACTCTTAACATGTTATTTAGGAAGTGTAAACATGATTTCTGCATTAATTGATCTCTTGAAGACACAACAATTAATTTGTTTGACTTAACTCTGCCTGTTGTAAAATTACAAACTTTGTTAATTGTGGGAATTTCTACATCCTTCTGCTTCTGAAGATTCTGCTGAGTACTCTCCATAGGTCATGGATAATAGCAAAAAATACATGATCTTTCTTTTTTCTAAACTTTTTTTTCTTGATTTATGATTTTAAGAACTTTTTTACTCATTCAGTACTATGCGAAATCTATATAGACTCATTGTATTGATTTCTAGCTTATTGGCATATACATAGGTTTATTTTTATTTGGCTTGCATGCTGATCTACTTTCGATTTGAACTCTGATCCCATCTCTTTAAAGCGGAATTTTCTAAATACCATTTGGATTTGGTACAGATATAACTAGTCATGGAAATCTATGATTCTTCTTCAATTTCAAATAAAAATCTCTCTTAACTGTTCTTAACATAGGTTACTAAATTTAAAAAAAAGATTAAATAATACAGTTTGAGGCGGTTTGATTGTACTAAAGATCTAAATACCTATAACAAAACACAGTATTGGAAACAATTAAAATTGTATAAAGTACCATTTTGGCTCTTGATGCACTCACTATCAATGTTACTTCACTGTTTAAGCTTTAAAGCAAGGATCTTCAGAGTAGCCAAAAACGGCATTTAATCATTTGGCTAAATTTGACAATTTTTGGTAATAACTACTTTTTTAATATCACAAATTATTTCTTACCTCTTTTGGATAGAATGGGGCTTGTAGTGAGACACAAATTGCATTGCAAAAATCTGCAATGCCAATTACAACTAGCGTTAGCCACTGACGTCTTGTAAAATGTCGCATTGTAACAGTCTATATAATTTCTTTTTTCTTCACAAATATAAAATATTTGAAACTTTTTAAGTGGGAATCCAGCCTTCCTACCACACTTTTATAAATGTTCAATTCGAAAAACAACCTTTTTTTAAAATTAAATTTTCACGTAGTACATTGAGGAGCAATATATATCCGCGTTTTCATATTGTCACTACAAAATAAGTTAAAACTTCACTTAAAATTATTATAAAATTAAACACTTTTACCTACAAGTTAAAATTTTAGTTTATTATTTTACGAAAATAATAATTTTATTCCTAGCAACAAACGTTTATACGCTTGCAGGAACTAAACCAAACTGAGTCTCTCAAATATCAAAATTTCTAAAGCCATCATGTTCCAGATAATTTCTTATGGTTTATTGACTCGGATTATTCAGCGCGAAAATTGAATTCTAATTATTCCATTGGTTAATTCTTAAGATTGGTGGGATTAAGTTCAAAGTATAAAAGGTTCATCACTATGCCATGTGATAACATGAAAATTATTGTGGCAGATTTTATAGTAGACTCTAAAGAAATTTAAACAATTATCAATAACACTAATACGATTTTTTTAGTAGTATCTACAGAGGCCTTATCTTGATCGATGATTCTGTTTTTACTTTCAGTTGTAATTAGTTAAACGAGAAGTACAATTATTTCCGTCTAGACGGAATCATCGTAATTTTTGTTGTTAACAAAACTCTTTATTTTGAAACCGTAATTTTGTTTCCATAGTCATTCAATTGGAATTTTACAAACGTGATAAGTTTTAAGATATTAAATGGATCAAAAAAAGCTTGACGCGAAATATTAACTTGGTGATAGAATGATGAAAGATGTTTTGAGTGTTACAGGAATTATCGTTACGATTGTCTGCTGGATTTATTAACACAAACATATTACAGCTGATTTGTAATAAGAAAAGATTTTACTTTTTTCTTGGTTTTTCTTTTAACATTAACAGCAGCGGCGGATTTCCGCAGAGGCGCACGAGGCGCGCGCTTAGGGCCCCTTAAATCGAGGGGGCCTCTAATCACAGGCCACAAAAAAATTAAATAAAATTGCTTCATTTAAGATTTTTGGACTCATATTTATTGCCGTTACTGAATAAAGCTATAGTTAAGTATAAGAAGCTAGTAAACGCTCATAGCTACAATTTTTGAAAAAAAAATTAAAATTATATATATATGGAGTAATAAAGCACTAAAGAGCCAAGTAAAAACAGGTAAAGAGGCCCAAAGGGTTACGATACCTTACAATGGTAATAACTTAATAAGCTAATTTATGTTTATATAGAAACTCTTATATTCATACTTTGACCTGGTTGCGGCATCTGTTCTTACTATCTGATCAAAGTAAATTTTTATATTGTTATTTTAATTCGCAGATGAGTGGACTGTAACGTGCTTTAAGTTGGTATGTCTTGCTGTTTTGAAATAAAATGAAATAAAATTAGGATATCGTAATTGCGCAAAAAAGGTAATCGCGATACTGCGCTCAGGATTTGTAAGCGTTCTCATTTCGTCCATAAACCCGATGGACACTAAAATTCGGTACCAATGACTTTGTTTTGTGCGCTTAACTAGCATTTACTTGTTGACTTTGGATACTTTTTAAAATAAGACGTCTACATACAAATTGTTGATTTTCTTCTCAGTATATTATACATTTTTTCACACCAAATATAAAAAATCTAAGGTATTAATAAAAAGTATTAATTTAGAACAAAAAAATAATTTTTCTTATAATTTTTAAAGCAGTTTATCTTGATCTACCTAACCTAACCTAAGTTCAAAACTGCCTTTTAATAAAATGACTTTTGCTGCTTTTATAAAAATACTCAAACTTCGTAGATAAATTGCGATTTATAAAAATAATTTAAAGAGCCATCGAATGCTTGATATTCATATACGTACAGGTAAACACCGCACCAAATAAGAAGTCATAAACGCTATCATTTTATTACGCACGAAATGAGAATAATTCAGGTAGACTTCCTCCGGCGGATGAAACACGCCACAAAACAAGATACCAACGAGCTGCAGCAGTTTCAAAGCAGGGAAGACATGTTTATCAATCTATCAGCTGCCATTTCAGCATAAGGTAACAAGGTTCGATTGAATAAAAATTGTTCTAAATGTCAACAAAATTATAATGGTTTAATAAAAACTCCGCGACAGGAAAGGGCTTAATAACAATTAAATAATTGCTTATGGCATAAGCGGATACATGACAACTCAATCCATAATGATTTTCCATAGTAGCCATAATTGGCTTACCGATAAGTAATAACAATAATAATAATAATTGCTACAACCCGTAGCCTGGAAACCAGGCCCCAGATGCTACCAGCTTGTGCGGGAGGGAGGGGGCGATTATTATTATTACGTAGGCCCTAAGTGCGGCTGCAGCCGACTTACAGGTGGAACAGTGCAAACCCCACATTTGTGTCACAGCTAAGGAAAACTGCAGAAAACCTTAACCAGATCTACTGGCACCGGAAATCGACCTCGGGCCGCTTGGGTAAAAGTCCAGCACTCTAGACATTACACTACCAAGGCTACCAACCAAGTAAATTTAAAATAGCAACAAAAAAAGGAAGATTTCTAATTAATGTAAAAAAAATCTGACGTACATACATATGGACGGAACGGACGGACGAAACCATGATGTATTTGTTCAACGCGTCCCAGTCATTTAAGTAGGGGTACCATAGCATCCGGTACAATGGGAGTGGTCCACTTAGCGCGCTGGTGTAATATATGCAAATAATCATTATGCCAGCGAGTCCAAAAATCTTGGTGGAGGCGCTGCAACAACTGCCACCTTGTTAAGCGATTAAGAGTAACCGCACTAAGGTTTGGATCAATCAGAGCGATCAAGTGCTCCAAAGTAAGAAAATAAAAGTAAGAAAAAATGAGTTAGACAAATACGTCATTATGATCAGTGCTTACGTTAAAAGCCGACGAGAAGTGAGTATCGCTTCTATCTGGATCAAAACCATATAAAATTCCTCATGATGATACGTGATAAATGCGTTTTGACAAATTTAATGCCCGCCTTCCACAAGCTGCCAAAATGAGCAGCTGCTAAAGCTTTCACATTCGACGGCTTTAAACATTAATTCTGAAATACGTTTGGACGCACCTACAAGATCTTTGCGACAAACGTTGCACATTTTACTGCAGCATCCTCTTCGGGTTACAAAGTGCCGCAAAACGGCCAAAAAGGATTTAGCGGTACACTTGCTGAGTTTTGGCTCATCTGTCTTACTAAGAGTAATAAAATCAGAGCCGGATTTTGAATTTTGAGGCCCTAGGGCCAGTATTTGGTGGTGGCCCCTTAAATTTCTAAAAAGATTTTAATCTCGGAAAAATAAAACTCCATAGTAATTTTTGTACATTTTTTTTATGAACTTGCTTACTTCTAAACGCTTTGAAGTACTAAAGTACGGTAGGTTTACGCGATTTTTTTATTTGCAAATGTATTTATTAGATCATCAAAATTCAAATCGCGAAGAATATCACTTTCCAAACTAAAGATAATCAGATTGGTCAAGCGGTCTTGCTTCATACTTGTTCGCAATCTATTTTTGATGATCTTTAGTTTGGAAAATGATCTTTTCCCACTGCAGTTCGTCACCATCGAATTTTAAATAATATGTTTTACATTACAATTTAATAGGCCTTTTTATATTAGATAAAAAAGCGTCACGTGATCATCATTCTGTCTCTATCACGCTTTTAGTAACCTTTCTTTAGTACCTGCACGGAAAAAAGTGGGTGCCACAGCTGTACCTGTAAGCACATTTTTCGCACCGAACATAGGTACGGATATTGTACTTATTTCGGAAGCGCTGGGGCCCCTGTTCGGTGCAGCCGCAGTACTTACTTTTAAATTCAACGGCTGTACCGATTTTAACCTCGTTTAAAAGCTGTGTCCGGACAATCCGTACAGTCTAAGTGCAAATATCGTACAACAGTTCAGCTGTTGCACCTTATTTTTTTCCATGTGGTTTCTTCATTTTTTCGGATTTTGTTTTAATTGAAAATCTCCATTGCATTGGTGGAGGCCCAGGGGCCGTGGCCCCGCCGGCGCCGTGCTAAATCCGGCCCTGAATAAAATATAGTTCTCCAAAGTCAATACCCTGTACAAGAAAAGGGTTTAACTTGAGATATTCTTAAACAAAGTAAGATTAAGACACCAACATTTATGGCAATTCGAAATAACTTTGGATGTTAATTTGGATGACAACAAGAAATGGAGAGTGTGTACACTAAACGGCCACTTACTCTTCAAATATTACTAGAATCAAGAAAAGGGATTTAGTTTTCGAAAAGCTTTGTAAAGAGGAATGCCATTCTTTAAGCTATATTTATCTTTACAAAGAAGTAAGTGTTGAACACACTTGACAAAAACCAATAAAGGCCTTTAAGATTAAGAAGAGTTAAAAGACCTGATTGTTTGTTTTGAGAACAGCGAGAGTTATTAAACGAATAAGATACGCAATAATTCGTTGTATTTTGGAAAGAAACAAATATCTTCTGATGAGATAATCTAAAGATGTCAAAGCAATAAAAGATCAAAAACAACCTTTTTTCTTCTTCAAAAAACTCAACTGAATAAAGAAAAGAAGCATTAACTTGAGGCCAAGAATTGGAGAGAGCAGAAGCAAAGAAGCTCCCGTCCACCATAAGGGAATATTACGCAGTTCAAGCGGTAATAGTTTGCGAGAGGCGCAGTCTGCATTATTGTCTGATGATTGAACATGATACCAAATGTGAAAAAACTAAAACTTGCCGATACATTTGACGGATGTCAGCAGTAAATCGAGGTTACCAGGAATGTTAAAATAAAGTTCCGCTAGTTCCAAGTTAGAAATATGATTGAAAGGGGTTTTGTCAATAAAAAAGTTGCGCAGATTTTTGCAAATACATATAGGGAAGCACTACAGCATCGATAGTAAATAAGATCACAAAGGTAGGATGTGAAGTATCTTGAGGACGAAGGGTACAGGTTACTCCTAAAGAAGCGTCCGATGTCATTTTATCTTATCCTTGTATGCATAATAGTTTTTTATGTATTAAGGGCGTAAAGAAGCTTTTATGGTCGGAAACGTTATTTCTAGGAAAAGGCTGTAAGGTCATAAAAGCAAGTTACGCCCGCTATACATACACTATTTTATGCACAGATTTAGTTTTTTTTATCTCAAATCTATTATTGTGTAAAAAATACAATTAAATGAGTACGTATTTGAGTACTATTGGTACCTCAAGCCGCTGTGCTTACACTTGACGTACGTTACTATAGTAAATATTCCAAAATATTTAGTTTCAGCTTGTTTCCATTATTGATAAGTTTACAAATTATATTAAGAACAAATAAAGTTTCACAAAAAAAACAGGTCTGACGTTTAATTGACGTTTTTTATTGCCCGCCGGGCCATAAACAGGCTTGCAGGCCATAAAGAGACGTTTACGTTTAGATGAGTATAGCAATAATAGTTTAATTATTATGCATCTGTGCATAAAGATAATTTTTCTTTACGTAGGCCTAAGCGATTTAGGCACATTTATTCGTTATAAAATTGGCCTAACTGGCACTATCTAAATGGATACGTAAATGGTAATTACTTCGGGAATCGAGTGCTTCTATCACAGCGGTAGAAAGAAAAACAACATTTGCACTTTTAGAGGCAATTACGTTGGTAAGAGAACTAATCTGCTGAGAAATAGCATCAATTTCAGAACTTTGGTTTTGATTTAGGAGATGATAGGTAGAGCCAGTAGAGGGGGGTGTAGAATCGAGGGAAAAATGTAAAACTGTGTGATGCTTATGTTTGCATTCACGGCAGGTAGAATTAACTAGAATTACCATTTTCCTTTTATGTTGCGTATACCATGATCCAACAACTACAAGTCCAACAGAAGCATCCCACGTTCCTCTTAGGTTTAGTTTTGTATTTTTAGTTATTCACATTTTGTAACGAGCCCTAAAGTTAAGAATCCACTTTCTTAATTTTAAGCTTTTTCAATTCTCGCATTCAATTCATTCTCACCTTATTCTTATTAGTTCAATGCTATAGGTTAACTTACTATATTGTAACGAACATTAACATTAAGGCCCCTGTCCTAGTTTTAATATCATATATTTACTAATCCCTGAAATAAATGGTCATGGATATTCTACTTTTCAAAGAGGTTACCAGAAGCCTGAAATACGCTGTTTGAAGGATCAGAAATATTGTAAATAGCTTTTATGGTAGACTGACTCGTCATCATCTGTTTATTGAACTGTTATCCATGGGTACAGATTCTTTTTACGGGCTATCCCGTTATGAAACCCGTAATAGTATTTTACACTATAAGCAAGGTAAACCAGCTTTTACTGGCGATAGAAGGAAATGACTGGCGAGCCGACAGGCAAGCCTGTCACCTTCTTGAGCCAGTAAAAACAGTTAGTTACATTGCGTATAATGTATAATATTTTATTTGTTATTCATTCGTAAACAACACTCAACAGTTATTGTATCTATAAATCCTGGTCCTAGTCCTAACAATGACAACAAAATGTGACACTTTTTTAATAATTTTGTGAGCCGTGGAAGTGTGCGTAGACGTAGATGTTATCATGACCATTGGCCTATAAATGTCATATTCTACTAACTTGTAAAGCTTTTACAGGTCAGCTGTCAGTTTTACAAGTCAGTAGTTCGTAGAAGTAACTTTTTGTTGTTTGTGTTCTGTTATATTAAATGACGTTTACGAGTTAGTAACAAATAATAGTTTATACATTATTAGCAAGGTAAACCTGTTTTTACTGGCTATAGAAGGAACTGACTGGCGAGGCTACAGGCGAGCCTCTCACCATCTTGAGCCAGTAAAAACAGTTACCTTGCATATATAGTATAGTATTTTATTTGTTATTCATTCGTAAACAACACACATTTAGTGTATCTACAAAATCTGGTCATAGTCCTAAAAATGACAACAAAATGTGACACTTTTTTTAATTATTTTATGAGCCGTGGAAGTGTGCGTAGACGTAGATGTTGACAATTGACAATCATGACAATTGGTCTATAAATGTCATATTTTACTAACTTGTAAAACTTTTACAGGTCAGTTGTCCGTTTTACAAGTCAGTAGCTCGTAGAAGTATCTTTTCGTTGTTTGTGTTCTGTTACATTAAATTACGTTTATGTAAATTCCAATTTACAGGCCTTTATGTAACTAAGTAACAATAATAGTATTTTAAATTATTAGCAAGGTAAACCTGTTTTTACTGGCTATAGAAGGAAATGACTGGCGAGCCGACAGGCGAGCCTCTCACCATCTTGAGCCGGTAAAAACAGTTACCTGGCGTATAAAGTATAATATTTTATTTGTTATTCATTCGTAAACAACACTCAACATTTATTGTATCTATAAAACCTGGTCCTAGTCCTAACAATGACAACAAAATGTGACACTTTTTTAATAATTTTGTGAGCCGTGGAAGTGTGCGTAGACGTAGATGTTATCATGACCATTGGCCTATAAATGTCATATTCTACTAACTTGTAAAGCTTTTACAGGTCAGCTGTCAATTTTACAATTCAGTAGTTCGTAGAAGTAACTTTTTGTTGTTTGTGTTCTGTTATATTAAATGACGTTTACGAGTGAGTAACAAATAATAGTTTTTACATTATTAGCAAGGTAAACCTGTTTTTACTAGCTATAGAAGGAACTGACTGGCGAGGCGACAGGCGAGTCTCTCACCATCTTGAGCCAGTAAAAGCAGTTACCTTGCATATAAAGTATAGTATTTATTTGTTAGTTATTCGTAAACAACACACATTTAGTGTAACTACAAAACCTGGTCCTAGTCCTAACAATGACAACAAAATGTGACACTTTTTTAATAATTTTGTGAGCCGTGGAAGTGTGCGTAGACGTAGATGTTATCATGACCATTGGCCTATAAATGCCATATTCTACTAACTTGTAAAGCTTTTACAGGTCAGCTGTCAGTTTTACAATTCAGTAGTTCGTAGAAGTAACTTTTTGTTGTTTGTGTTCTGTTATATTAAATGACGTTTACGAGTGAGTAACAAATAATAGTTTTTACATTATTAGCAAGGTAAACCTGTTTTTACTGGCTATAGAAGGAACTTACTGGCGAGGCGACAGGCGAGCCTCTCACCATCTTGAGCCAGTAAAAACAGTTACCTTGCATATAAAGTATAGTATGTTATTTGTTAGTCATTCGGAAACAACACACATTTAGTGTATCTACAAAATCTGGTCATAGTCCTAACAATGACAACAAAATGTGACACTTTTTTTAATTATTTTATGAGCCGTGGAAGTGTGCGTAGACGTAGATGTTGACAATTGACAATCATGACAATTGGTCTATAAATGTCATATTTTACTAACTTGTAAAGCTTTTACAGACCAGTTGTCCGTTTTACAAGTCAGTAGCTCGTAGAAGTATCTTTTCGTTGTTTGTGTTCTGTTACATTAAATTACGTTTATGCAAATTCCACTTTACAGGCCTTTATGTAACTAAGTAACAATAATAGTATTTTACATTATTAGCAAGGTAAACCTGTTTTTACTGGCTATAGAAGGAAATGACTGGCGAGCCGACAGGCGATCCTCTCACCATCTTGAGCCGGTAAAAACAGTTACCTGGCGTATAAAGTATAATATTTTATTTGTTATTCATTCGTAAACACACAACATTTATTGTATCTACAAAACCTGGTTACAGTTCTAACAATGACAACAAACTGTGACACTTTTTTAATAATTTTATGAGCCGTAGAAGTGTGCGTAGACGTAGATGTTGACAAGTGACAATCATGACAATAGGTCTATAAATGTCATATTCTACTAACTTGTAAAGCTTTTACAGATCAACTGTCAGTTTTACAAGTCAGTAGCTCGTAGAAAAATCTTTTCGTTGTTTGTGTTCTGTTACATTAATAGTATATTACGTTATAAGTCCGGTAAACCCAAGTTTACAGTAGCGAGTTGAAAACGTTTCGGGACGAGGCGACGAAGGAGCCGAGTCTCGAATGTTGAAACGAGCTACTGTAATGGTTTACCGGAAGTATGACGTAAGGCGTTTTATTTCATACTGCCTCACATAGTTCATTTTTTAAAAAAATGCATTTAAAATTTTCAGTCCGGTAAAATTTTTTACCGGACTCAAATTAGATTTTCAGTCCGGTAAAATTTTTTACCGGACTCAAATTGGATTTTCAGTCCGGTAAAATTTTTTACCGGCCTTGTAACGTAATAATTCATTTACCGGACTCAAATGAGTCCGGTAAATACCCTTTTACCGGACAGTATGAAATAAATGACGTTTACGAGTGAGTAACAAATAAAAATTATTACGGGCTGTTTTATCATCAATACCATAGTAACATACATATTTATTTAAAACACTGATATATATCTTACGTTCTGTGCTGTACTGCTTCAATAAATGAAAGAGATATTTATTAAAGATTTACGAGACTGTACCTTATACCATAAAAAGTTGTACAATGTTCAACCGTTACACGAATCCTAGGTGCTTGCACGGATAACTAGCTATCTAATCGCTCTCTTGTTAGCCGTGCTCGCACGTAAAGTTCTAAGTAACAGTCTTGCGTAAATAACTAATATGACCTCTAATTATGCGGAAAAGACCAATAAATCTATATATATGTTTAGAAGCATTAAATAGCCTTTTAACTTTAAGGGACTCTTTAACTTAAAGAAAACGCCACAGTAGATAATGATTGGAACTTTTATATTGTACTAAGGTTATATTTAAAAATCCCGATCTGCCCTAATTCTTTCCCATCCAAAATCTAGTTTTCCCGAGCTAATATAAATTTGTTACTTGCATCAGATAAAATAGCTTAGTAAACAGCTATTAGTATACAGCTACTTCAACCAAAGTTGCAAGAAACGAGTCATCACAAACACGTGGGCTAAGATGTAAAATGCATCTAGAATTAGACGAAAGTCACGCTGTAATCTAAATGATAAAATAAACAATAAATGAGCTAGAAAGATTCACAAGCGGAACAAACCCCTTTTTAATTAAAAGTAAATGTGAATGAAGCAATGAAAATCTGTTGGTTCTAGCGTACTTCACTGAATTCTTAGCAACGTGAAATTTGCACTCATATCTTATCTCATCTCGGGTCGTGTTTTAGACGGAGAGCCACAACGTATTTCGAGTTGTCGTTTCAACAGTCGTGAAAATTTGGGTACTAAATCTTATGTACCTGTTGAACACTAAAAGTCGATTCTGGCAGCCCCCTGCGGCCGGGACACTACACCAAAATTACTAAGAGGGTGAGAAATAAGATTCAATTTATTTAAAGTAACAGTCATGAAATTTCAGGAGGTTACTTTCGATAGTATTCTTTATTTATAAAAAATATTGCCAGAACATTTCCTCCCCTTCTAAATGTTGCCAAACGCTGTAAATGTTGATTTAAAAAATTGACATTTGTGTTATTTTAAAAGTCTTGAATTTTGACACAATAAATAAAGTAGGTATATGTAGGTTTACATGTTAGTGCGAGCGAGACAGTTATATAGCGGCCTGCGGGTTAGAGAGAGAACCTTATTTTTCACCCTCTAGTAATGTTGGGGTGGTATAACCCGGCCGCAGGGGGCTGCCAGAATTGACTTTTAGTGTTCAGCAGGTATATAAGATTTAGTACCCAAATTTTTACGACTGTTGAAATGACAACTCGAAATACGTTGCTGGCTCTTGGTCTATTTGTTTATTCCGGTGTGATTACGAAAATGACTCATTTCATGAATTTATGGTTGAAGTATAATGTTGTTAACACAACGCTTTTTGATCTTATTTTATATTAATTTGTAAAGCAAGCAGGAGAACTCGATTTGGTTATAACTGCGCACTTGACCTAGTAAAAAAAAGGTAACAAAACCGCCATATGTGGTATTACTTTCCTCATTACTCAAGGAGTTCAAATAAATCACCCAAGACAACCGAACCCACTCCCTACGTCCTTTACCCCCCTTAAAGGCCATGAAAGAAATTCGCAATGTTTCAACATTGTGTGCGAATATGACCTAAGGACTTCTAAAACACTACCCAAGCAACTCCTCCTCCCAATTTCGTATTTTCTTGTAGGAAGAGGCATGGGATGGGAGCACAGCACTTAGTTGTTTTATTGGACTGCTGTGATTTGCAGTCGAATGATATATCACATTCGATTCGTTTGGTCTTGGGAAGTAATCGGGGTGGGGTAGTGGAAGTTGTAAGTTGTATTTCTGAACTTCTTAACTCGTGGAAAGCCTATACGAGCCCTGTCTCACTAAAGCTCGCACCTTTCTATTTCTGTTAAACGGTGCCCCGCAATTTTCACCCTCGATATTTTTGGTTTTCGAATTAGCTATTTTTTGTTGCTAGAGTAAAGTGCTGACCTCCTATATTATAAGTTATGTTGTTTTATTTTCAGATGTCGTTGTGCATTTTTTTATATTTTAAAACAAAGTACACGCCACAAAATTTTTCCCAAAATTTCCTTTGGTCTTCAAAGTGACTGTTCCTTATTGTTAGAATAAGGTATTGCTTCGGAACCTACTTCATGCCACGTTTTATAAAATTTTACTGAGGCAGGAATCCAAGTGCAAAGGCAGTACTTCACTTTAACAATAAAAAACAGCTCATGCGTATATCCAAGAAAAAATGCAGGGCGGTCTTTAAATAATAAAAATATAGTGTGCGAACTTCAGTGAGACAGGACTCGTATATATACTACATGTAGGGACTATACGAATTTCTTTCCATGGTCTTTGGGGGGAAAGAAGAATTTGGAATTGGGAAGGGCGGTTGTCTTGAATGGTGTTTTTGAAGTTCTTAGGTCATGGAAAGTCCAATTCAAGAGTCCTTGAGGGAGGTATGGCGAGTGAGGTGTGTAGGATGGTTATTTTGTGTGATGTTTAAACATTAAAAATCTATTTTATCTGTTGCAAGTAAGAAGTTTATATGATTTTCAGAAGAATTCCAGGGAGACACCTCGGGTATTCTCCTTTAAGTGGTAACTTTGTTCATTTTCATTTCAGAAATGTCATTAGACTTACTTTAAAACAGAACACGTGCCTCTGCTAAGGAAGTGGTGAAATATCATTAAGAATAAACAAATCATATAATTCTATTTTTAATGCGATTCTATCTGCTTGGGCTAATTAAAGGGTCATTTCAAATTAAATGAAACAACTTTTGAAAACTAATCAATTCCATGCACAATTAATTTTAGATACTACCACTTTTCTTTAAATTAAAACCCAAGATATTGTAAATCGATAAATGAAACTACACTTATTCTAAATTTTATCAAGTTGATAACATGTATAGATGCATCATTACAAAAATATATATTTTTTTTTGTTTATATTTCGTGCGCTGATTGTAATAACTATATTCTACATAGATCAATCGATTATACTATTCACAAATACAAAATATTCTAGATTAATATTAATAACAACTAAATAGAAAATAGAGCTGTCATTTGGACCAGTTTGCTTGTTGTTGATTATATTACTACTTATCTTTAGTACTTTTGTATAATGAGAAACCTTTTTAAATTTTCTAAGGCTACCTTGATCCCTTTAATTTATCTCACTGGAATTCAACAAACAGTAATCAGTAAACAATTATTTATAGAGACCTAATTAATAACGTTTTCAATATTTTAAATCTTTTGATAAACTGCAAAACAAAAATTACAAAACGAATTAATTTCTAATTGATTTTTGTCCGCTAGTTTTCATACGTAACCTTGCAAGATACTATTTGAACTTTTGGGAACACTGACTTGACCTAATACAAACAGTATTAAAATAGTATCTACTATTCCTTTATAATATTTTGACATGCAATTGTAGCGTGTCAAAATCAGACATCAATTATTATATTTTTTTATTACGCAACTTATTCGTCAACTAATAGATCTGTTACTCCCTTCTGATGAAAAAACGTATTTATTACATAAAAAATTTTAGATCGAAAATTGTTTGTATATACTAAGTATATAAATGTTCTTACTATATTATTTAAAGTAAATAGAAAAAAAAGATGTACGACATAACAGCGATACTGACGACTTTTAAAATGCACGTGGTAAATATCAACAAGCGTCATATATTAGTGTTTTATCCAATCAGACGCTGTTTGTTCAGTTTTATTGTATTTATATGTCCTTTGACCACAAGTCTTCTCTGTATTAATAGAAATATAGTATACAGTAGTTCGTATCGTAAATTAGTATTTTTCATACAGGGCTATAAAAATTCTTATCTTTAAAAATGTTGATACATTGTATTTAATTCGCATATAATAAGTGAATTTCGTTTATCTATACATTACCCAAAAAATAGCACATAGGTAATTTTTTTGAAAGTTCATGAAATTCAAATAACCGCAACTTTGCGAAATGCTTGAATGAAGCCTCTACATTCTATACTCATGATTTAAATCTCAGCTTTACCAGCTCACCCATTTGTATCTACAAACTTCTGGTATATTTTACTTTGTATAATTTCTGATATTTAAATCAATCTGAGACATGGTTGCCAGACGCCCCAGATTCTGCGGGATTGTCCCGCGTTTAATAAGGATCCCACAGACCAACGCAATACAGCGAAAGCGACGTGAAACCAAAGTATGTGGCGGGATATCTTAATATTTTTACACTCAAGCGGTATACCGCCATGCAAAAGCGGGACTGCAGCGTTTTGTTTTCAGTTCGCTGATGCACGGTCTTTCCCGCGTCTTTATTACTAACTGTAAACGAGAAAAATTGTGTCATTTACAGAGAAATTATTAGAACTTGTTAAAAACTATCCTGTTTTGTACGATTTAAGTCATGAAAATTACAAAAATGTTAGAAAACCCGATAAAATATGGAACGAAATAGGGTTAGAAAAAGCTTCTTCGTCGTTCGATGAAGAAAGCTTTGCTTAAAATATATTTAATAAAACAACATTCTTGTTAAAGTTAATTGTTGTTAAAGTGCTTGACTAGGTAACCGATAAACAAACAAAGTTCAATCCCGCAACGCTCTGGTGTACATGAACAAAATATTCCCGCTCCCGCATTTAATGAATCGCGTTCGCCCTCGTTCTCGCTCCCGCTGTACCGCGTTGGCTGTGGGATCCTTAAAATACGGATCCCACAGACCAACGCGGTACAGCGGGAGCGCGAGCGGAAGCGGAAGGAATGTAACAGGATATCTTAGGATTTATTTCACTCAAGCGATATACCACAGTATAATAACATAATTACCATCCACCACATAACAAGCTGGCATGTGCCGGCAGTATGCAGAGTGTAGTTGTGTTTCAAACACGCAACAGAGCACATCGAATTAGCCAGGGCCGGAGTACAGAATGAATAAATACAGTCGTTGTGCATTTATTTTTTAATAAATGCGCTCGTAAAAACAATGCCGTATTTAAGAATTCACTTTTGTATATATTTACCAATTGCTTTAAATTGAATTGCTAACACGTAATAGAACAAATAAGCGATTACGAAATCCTACCTAATAAAATTCTTTATGCTGACTTCTTAAAAGAGTTCAACAATGAAGAATCTAGGTTAACGCTTTATCAACAGGTGTGAAACACATCGTCTTTTGTTACTCTCGGCTGTTAAAAAAAGTCAAAGCGCGCGTTAGGATTGTACTTGTTAGCATTTCGTTTGTCATTGTGTCTTCAATTTAATATGGATAAAAATAAATTTTATTATTGTTTGGTGAAATAGAATGATTTAATGTAGACGTTAATAATAATCATTATTATTATAGTGTACACTGATTTCATTTTCCCTATTTTGTACGTATATGACTTCGGTGAACTAGATTCCCCATTTGTTTGTTGAACAGGTATTCAGATTGTATACAGCTATGCAGTTCGTAATGATTTCTAAATAAAATGAAAAGACTATTTCAGCGCAAGAATATGGTTAATGGCTTGTAATAGGGAAGATTTGGAGTATAAATTGGAAAACATACATATTTAACTAATATATTCGATAAGTAAAACTTCAATTAAATGGTTCACTACACATAATCATATTGCCTATTTTAATATACTATATAAAGAGATTTTGTTTACATATTTGCTCGACACATAATTTTACTTAATGCGTCTCTGCGTGTTATTTACCGGCATTTGTAGGCGATGTCGACCGATAAACTTCGGTGCACTGCTTTGTTTATGGGCGTGATATTCAAAGGTGGATTAACGACATGAAAGGTGCCGCACACAAGTAGACCTACTAATTGTTATATATACTGTGGCTATACCTCATAGGCAAAAGCGGGACTGCAACGTTTTGTTTTCGGTTCGCAGCATGCACGTTTTTTTCCGCTCCCGCTTAGTTACCGCACCTTTATTACTAGTTATAAACGAGAAAAATGGTGTAATTTACAGAGAAATTATTAGAACTTGTTAAGAAATATACTGTTTTATACAATTTAAGTCATGAAAATGACAAAAATGTTAGAAAACGCGATAAAATATGAAACGAAATAGGATTAGAAAGAGCTTTTTCTTCGTTCGATGACGAAAGCTTTGCTTAAGATATTTTAATAAAACAATATTCTTTTTAAAGGTAATTGTAACTGGTCCACAAGGTAACCAAAAAACAAACAAATTTTAATTCCGTAACGCGTTGGTGTACATGTACAAAATATTCCCGCTCCTGCACCCGCCCCGGCCCACGCTCCCGTTCCCGTTCTCGTTCCCGTTCCCGTTCTCGTTCCCGTTCCCGTTCCGTTTTCGGTCCCGTTCCCGTTCCCGTTTCCGTTTCCGTTTTCGGTCCCGTTCACGTTCCCGTTCCCGCACCCGCACCCGCTCCAGTACCGCGTTAAAGATCCAAGAGACCAATACGGTATAGCGGGAGCGAAACCAATTTCATTCACCAATATTGCTGTATCGCGTTGGTCTGTGGGATCCTTTAATAGTCTGTGAGATCCTAAATTAAATTGATTCCACAGACTAACACGGTACAGTGAGAGCTGAAGCGAACGCGCTACAGCGAGAGCTGAAGCAAGCGCGACGCGAAACTAAAGTATGTGGCGGGATATCTTAGCATTTAACGGTTTTTCGCGCACCCTCTTGTTTCCGCGATTTTATTACTAACTGTAAACGAGAAAAAATGTATCATTTACAGAGAAATTATTTGAACTTGTTAAAAACTATTCTGTTTTGTACGATTTAAGTCATCAAAATTACAAAAATGTTAGAAAATCCGATAAAATATGAAAAGAAATAGTGCTAGAAAAAGCTTCTTCGTCGTTCCATGAAGAAAGCTTTGCTTAAAATATATCTGATAAAACAATATTCTTGTTAAAGTTAATTGCAAGTGCAACACTAGGTAACCGATATTGATAAACAAAGTTCAATCTCGCAACGCTTTTGACGCATCGCGTTCGCTCCCGTTTCCGCTCCCGTTGTACCGCGTTGGTCTGTCGGATCCTTAGCTTCTGTCCCGCGTTTCGCGATATAACCATATTGTCCCGCAAAGCAGATTTTCTTGTACATACATAGTTTAGTGAGCCTAATGTATTAAAACACAAATGAACATTGACAGCGATTATACAGCAATTCTAACCCGTGCAAAAAGTAGTCAGAAGATGTACCTACAATATGTTCTTCACGGCTGCTTTCATCTCATTTTCATCTTGAAATACCCTACCACGTAACTCTTTTTTTAAATTGGAAAGCAAATATAAATCGTTTGGAGCAAGGTCTGGATTGTATGGTGGCTGGTTGGTTTCCTCAAATCCTGCATCGTTTACAACACGCTTCGCAACATGAGCCGGGTAGGAAGGTACATTATCATGAAGCACCAACATGCCGCCGCCGCGTCTTAGTTTTCCTCGTTTTTCTTTTAGTTGCGCTCGTAAATGAACTATTAAACTCGCATAATATTCACCGGATATCGTAGAACATTTGGGAAAGTAATCAATAAGTAATATATCATTGCAATACCAGAAGATGGTTGGCTATAAGCTTAGCGAACGTATGTTGCAACTTTTTTCGCCACTGCTTAAACTACTGTTTTGATTCCGGATCGTACTGGTAAATTCAAGTTGCATCGGATGTTACGATGCGGCGATAAATTGGTTTCGAAGCATCTCCGCACACTTCCAGAAATTGGCGTGAACATTCCACTCGTCGAAGTGGGTTGAATTCTGGGAGTCCAGCGAGCGGTTACCTTATTCATATGCAAATAGTAGGGTGGTCCTTATTTTTTTATTTTTTATTTTCAAAATACGTACCCTCCAAATTTTTTACATTACATGAAAGGAAGTTACCCTAAAAGTTTCAAGTTGATCAGATCATGTTAACCCGGCCCGCATTAAGGTCAAAGTTCAGCTATTTTAGGCTGTTTTTCATATAGTGCGTATTTTCAGTGAAACGGTTGCATCTACGAAAAAAAGCTATTCTTCCTTTTTTGTAGGAAATTTAATCTACTATAAATTTGGTCCGTACATCATTTTCGAGAAATAAGCTGTTCTTAAGTTATGAAAGTTAAATCAGATGCAGTAGTTTACGGGCCGTGCAGGGACATATTGAAAAGAATTATGTTACTCATTTGTGATGCTTTTCTTCAATACTTCTGACTACTATCATATTTCTAATACTTCTTACTGGAAATTATTATTAATATATATAATAATAATAATTGCTACTACCCATTACTTGACGAACCAGGCCCTAGGAGCTATGAAGCTTGTGCTGGGGGAAGTTGTGATTATTACTATTATTCTGGACCAACGTGCGGCTGCAGTCGACTTAACAGATGTTATGGCAACTTAGACACCGCAAAAACTCCTTGCAGAACGCCTCAAAAATATGGTGGCGATAAGCTAAAAATAAGATTTTTCTCTCTATCTTTTGCTCTAGAACTCAAGCAACATTTAGTCTTCCTGTGTGTAAAAACTTTGCCTGTTAATTCCCAATCGTAGAGAGTATCAATGACTGCTGGAGATACTTCTTGCCCTGTTGTTGACAGTTCTGGAGCCGTAATTAATTAATCGACACTAATTAAGCCAATCTATACTTTAGATTTTCCAATTAAAGCTGGAAGTAGTTTTGAGTCTCAGTGAATGACTGGAAATTGTAAATATATTTCTAAAAATGACAATTTTATTTTGTTAGCTGTCTGTACGCTAAAATATTTTCTGTATTCCCTGATGGAAGATCTGTTTATGACATAGTCATTTGGGTCTATTGATACGGCTTCTACATTTGCTGACAATATGTGACAGATATCCTTGTCACTTATTTTACATCTATCTAGCGCTGATAAAATTCGTGCATTCAAAATTTGTTTCCTGATCATTTCTTTGCTCTGAGTAGTAGAGTCCATTGTAGCACCTGAAGTCTCAATTTGTATAGCTTGAAATCGATTCATTTCTTTCACTCTCTTCATTATCTGACGCTTCTAAAGTTAAAGGATCGAAAACCTCGTCTAGAAAGATTTACTTGCCTATTGAAAACATTACTTACATCAGTGGATTCAGTTTCTACTCTTCTTGAAAGTTCTGGTACGTCTAAATGCATCTGCCTGTCTGCTCTTTTAGTTTCATTCTTTTTCATGTTATTTCCTTCTTTCTGTATTCTAACTAGTGATGGGTTCTCGACACTACCCGCGTGTCACGACACTTGAGAGTCGAAACCATTATGACGTCAGAAGTGTCGACTCTTCATGATACTTTAACGACACTTCGCCTTTACATCATGCACGCGCTAGTGTAAATGTAATCCAATTGAAACGAGAAGCAGTCAAGATTCATAGCTACATAAATCATAAGCAAACTATGGATTAAAAAACAATTATATATGTAAATTCTGTTATGGTTATATATTTATGCATTAAGTACATTAAAAGACATTAAATTATTTATAAAAGCAAATACATATTATGAAACAGAAATTTAAAAGAAAAGAAACAAATTCTGTAAATAACTTTTAATGAATAGACTTGATTCGTTGGATTTATTATAAAAACTATTTAAAAATGTAATTTCGCTGACGACGTTGGTCTTTAGAGAACGTGTTTTTGTTAAGATTGAAGATGATACATACTTTTATTTTGTGTTTTCAGCAAAATAAAGTGAATTAATTAAAATTAATGATCATTGTATTTATTTACACGTGTTTCGACAGTAGTCTCTCTTCAAAATACATTATAAGGTATAAATATAAGAAGCTGAAATAAGAATTAGGTACATGAGGAACTTATTCAACTTCAATTATTGATTTTAATTTATTTTGCGGAAAACCCAAGATAAAATTATCACCGTCAATATTATACTAATGCAAAAGAAAAAAATCCACAACAAAATATTTTTATATGTACGTCTCAATCAATGCTTCTTGGTCAGTTCAACAAATCTGCCTTTAATTTCTTTGTAAGAATGATCAAGCAACTTCGAATTACACTCTAATAAGAGCGATACTGTTCGGCACGAAGTGTCGCGACAATTCAAGTGTCACGACCACGAACAGTATCACGACACTCGACACCCAAGTTCCCTTCACTAATTCTAACCTCTTTTCATGGACAGTAGGATCGTATGTTTGTCTTCTAAGATCTTCATCATTTCTAGTGCATTGGCACATGTGATGTCAAATAAATCATCTAGTTCTGCAAAGATTTTTTCTCTTTGCCTGCAGAAATCACTTTTTTGTTCTAGTTCTTATCTAATTGCTGCCAGGTTGCAAACAATTTTTTCAACTTTTTGTCGCAGTTTAAATAATCGTGTTGGAGAATTCATGCCTTTTTTCAAATCACTCATCTACCACAAACGCAGCACTTCATTCAAACCAACTAAACGAGTAGTTACAGAAATATTCTTATGATCCAAAATAAGTATTACTGAAAGAGAAACTAGAATGTATTTCTTATCAGTTATTGCTCGTCCACGTGAAAACTGAAAACACTAGTCTTATTCCAGTTTTCATAAACCTGCGTGAGAATTACCTGCTTTGATTTTTTTGATTTAATTTTGTTTAATTTGTATAACTGCAAGAATTGAGAAAGTAATAAGTACTTAGAAAGAAGAAAAAAGAAAAGCAATTCGAGAAAACCCAATTGCATTGTGTAGCCTTTATAACACAACAAGCAGACTACTGTAAAATAAATACTTGACGGCTGGTTATAATGTACAATGGTTAATGGAATAATCCGAATATAGAAATAATCTTTGTGGATAAATTGAGTATTCCAATAAGTGAGTTTCGCGTATTTTAAAGACAACTCAGCGTCTTCAAAGCCAATACAGCACCCTTTCACACCAATATGGCTGGCTTAATATTTTATATCTCTAATGATGAATTACAATTATTAATTATTGATGACATTACCTAATGACCCATATGTAATAGTATTAGTAGTATAGGGACTAGAGTGCTCTTCTCTCACCCAAGCGGCCCGGTTCGACTCCCGGTAATGGCAGACCTGGTTAAGTTTTTCTGCAGTTTTCCTTAGCTGCAACACAAATGTGGGATTTCTGATATACAATCTGTTAAGTCGGTTGCAGCAGCACGTTGGTCCAGACTAAATAGTAATAATCGCCTCTTCCTCCAGCACAAGCTTCATAGCTTCTAGGGCCTGGTTCGCCAGGTAATGGGTAACAGCAATTATTATTATTATTAATAATAATTTCCAGTAAGAAATATTAGAAAGGCATTCTTGAAGTATGCTAATAGTCAGAAGTATTAAAGAAAAGCATCACAAATGAGTAACATAAAATTTTTCAATATGTAACTGAACGACCTGTAAACTGCTGCATCTGGTTTTCTTTACATAACTCAAAAACATATTATTTTTCGAAAATTATGTCAGGACCAGATTTATAGTAGCTTAAATTTCCCACAAAAAAAGAAAGAATATCTTTTTTTCGTAGCTGCAACCGTTTTGCTGCAAGTAGGCGTTTTGTGAAAAACAGTCTAAAATAGCTGAACTTTGACCTTAATGCATCAGGGTTAGCATGATCTGATCAACTTGAAATTTTTAGGGTAACTTCCTTTCATGTGATGTAAAAATATTGGAGGGTACGTATTTCGAAATTGTAATTTTTTTCTTACCCATACAAATAAGGACCACCCTAGTAAATAGTTGTGTAAGATCTCTTCAACACGTTATTTGCTCAACGTTCAACTCCTTCGGAATTGCGAATTCGAATTCGCCGATCCTCCAACACCATTTTGCCGATTTTCCTGATATTCTCTTCAGTAACTACCGTGAAAGCTGGTGCAGGGTGATCTTCATCTTCAATAGACTATTGTCCATGTTGAAACAGTCGTGGCCATCTTTTTTATAGTTGCATACGACGGTGCAGATTCGGGTTAGGTTATGTTCTACTTCTCATATATAAATAATTTACACTTCGTGCACCTCGTGCCATTCGTGAGTGCTTTAAAGTCTTGCTTATACACTTGTATTATAATATACTATTTCAATAATTTTTAACATATTCCTAACATGTTATTATTATTCGCCGAAGAGAATGAAATGAAAACGTAAAACCGTAAAAACAATTTCAATTTTATGATATGTTTGCGGTACATTTCTATTTACCGACTATAGATCTCGATCTACGAATCATGGATCCGGTAGAATAAATGAATGAATTTTATGATTAAGTTTTTAAGTGTCCCTAAATCTGGCAACCCTGGTCTGAGAGAATAAATAATAGTATATTATGGGACAAGTGCCCATGTAGGAACTGCCAGTCTTGACAATAAGCCCCAGCTTGGCTGAATATTAGATAGCCAAATGTCGTTATTTCAACATTGGCCGAAGCCTAGGCCAACCTTCAGATCCCACGCCTCGGCTGCTTTGTCGTGGCCCAAGGGTCAACCAACGTCTAGGTACCAATTTTGGGCTCTCTAATCTCTGCCCAAGTCAGAGCCAACCTTCAGCGCCCTAGTCTCGGTTTCTTACTGTTTGCCCAAGTCTCAACCAATTCTAGTGTTTTTAGACTTGGTTTCTTACCCTTGAACCAAGTTTGGGTCAATCTCACATATTCTACTAAATCAAGCGTGTGAAGTTTTCTGTCTTTATTATATCAGCTAGTAATTAATTAAGAGAAAAATATGAGAAAATTAAACTAAAATACTACATAGATTATAATTATTATTACTAAATATAAATTCAGCTTTCAGATTTTTGCGCGCTTCGTTTGCTCCGAAACAAGCACAGACATGAAAAGTCAGTAACGCGGCAGTTACAAGGGGAAGCCTTTACCGACTTATTAATCAGTGTTCATCCGCCTACCATGAGTGATGTTACGTTTAACCGTTTTGTAATATTATTAATAAAATAATGTCTATGAAATAAAAAGTGTTTATTTAAAAACAAAGCTACGCTAATAAGAATAAATACAATTTTTAGTAGTAAAAATTAAACTTGTATGCTTGAAAATAATTTTTTAAATCACTTTTTGTTAAACACCTAAAATATTATTAATTTCGTATAAAATCAGTCTCAGCCTTGCTCTTGTGTCTCAATTTTTTTAAGTTACGTTGTTATGTTACTAATAATTGAACGAATTAAAATAATTGGTAATAATTTAGAATTTTTGTGTTAATTTGTTTTCTTCATCAAAGTTATTTCATACAAGTCTTAATAAGCTATAGTACAGTATTAAATATTAGGTTGGTCTCTAACTCAAAGGTCAGTAATAACCCGGAGCTACCGTTGGATTCCAAACCTACACTATCAATGATTGTCAGCCTTGATACCACATTAATATTAAGAGTGGTCCAATATTGGTTATATACCTTGGGCCAAGACTCAGTATTAGCGTCGGCACTACATAGGTTTTCACTATTGGGCCAAGATGTAGCACCAATCTAGCGCCATGACTGATTAACAAGCTTGGCACGAAGTTATCATCCCGATTTTAAACCAGCCATGGGCCAGTCTTGGTTTTTAGGCTTGTACCAGAGTTGATAAGCATCGTCCCAAGCCTGAGCCAACCGCGGGCCCTTTGTTATTTCCTATGGGTGGTTGAAATAAAATTTCAACGTTGAGAGTGGTTTTTTCAACGAGCGATAGCGATTTAAAAAAAGTAACTCGATACGTTGAAATTTTATCAGCCACGCGTTCCATATACTATTTTTTCTTCGAATTTTTAGTAAATCTATGCACTTTAGAAAAAAATATTACATTTAAGTGACAAAACATGACATTAAAGTGACATTTCTCTTGTCAACAATTGAATGTCGAACAGTTTGAAGTTCAAAATCGCGGTAGTCCGATAATTTCAACCTCTAGAGGTTGAAATGCGATTTCAACCATTGTTATCGATTGCAAAATGAGTGATTTCAATGTCATGAGTAGAAAAAGGTATTTCTTTTTATTTTCTGTTTACGAGATAAAAAACTTTAGATCAATCGAAAGTGGGACCAACCTTTGGTGGTATCCTAGAATTTCTTGAGGTAAATTGTTTAAAAGAGAGTTTTCTGTCTCACTCAAACCTTACTTCGTGAAACTCCATTTATTGCCATCCAAGATTTATTGCAATTTATATACCTGACAATTGCTTAAATACAAGAAATAGGTAACTACCTACTAGGGTGGCCGTTATTTTGCAAAAGTTATAATTTTTTAGCTCCCCTCTCCTAGATCTCTTTAAAATGTCAAAAAATGAGCTGTGCAAAATTTCAACCGATTTGGTTAATATTAAGCCGTGCCACCGAGAGGTTGCACTAATCTTGTAGGGGTGCCAAAAAACAAAATTTTTTGTCTTGCATAAAACTAGTGATAAAACTAGTGGAAAACTGATAAGATTTTGAATTCTGTAATTGACCACCGCATTTTTGCAAAAAAGGTCAATTAAAAAATATATATAACAAAAATGTATTAGCTCGACCTTTTTATTACTTGCACAATATTGTAACGTTCTTTTTAAAATAATAACAAAAGTGCTGTTTAAATCGTCTATTAATAATTAATATTTATTTACAAACACTAATGAATACACTATAAATTAACGCTATGATTATAAACCATTAAAACTATTATTTACAGACTATGAATTTCTAATACAACATTTATCTTCACATTTACTGCCGTTTAATAGTTTTAATGATTATAAACCATTAAAACTATTATTTACAGACTATGAATTTCTAATACAACATTTATCTTCACATTTACTATTTATTTCGTGATACACAGTTAATGACTCGCTGTTGACTGCCCTCTTTTATCCGCGAAGTCAATTTTATACCCTCATATAATCGTACCAGAAGCCGCTAGAACCTACTATGTATTTCTCGAAGGCGCTAGATAAACCGCGTCTGGTTTACATACTTGGTGCGATGCGTCATTCTCTCGAATGCTGTAGAATATTCCATTTGTTGTGTGAAGAAGAGGTTCTTTCTTTTTCTCTCTTGTTACACTGCCCCCCTCTTCAAGTCTGTTCTGTCCCAGAACAGGTTTTATGCTCTGGTTCCTGTAGAACGGGTCATGACGATATCGACAGTCTTCACCTCGACTACACGTTCCATTACGGTAGAAGTAACAGTCTACACTCTTCGTTGGCCTTAATGCGGGCTGTGGGTCAAAACTGCAGACGAAGATCTTGACGTCCGTACCTCTAAAGACAACTTCCAGCATGTTTCTAACGATTCTCCAATCCAGATGGTCCCGCCCACAGCCGAGTTTGGGAACTGCCAATTTGTTAATACCCCTGGCAAGCAACTCGATCCTCAATTTCCATAATGCCCTCCACAAGTCGGCGTAACTCGGTTTCTGGTAGTAAAACTGCTTGGTTACCAAGTAGTAAATGGATCGGTCATGATCAGGCAAGCGTAAGGATTTACCAACAGTGGGATTTTGTTCTTGAAGTTCATTCAGCCCGTCCAAATTTATTTCTAAACACTACTGCGATCCCCCTGGACATACGGAGATCCTCGGAGACACAGTGGGCAATGGAATAATCAGCAGGGACCCGGAAGAGATCTTGTTGCATCTCAGTCGTGACTCCGAATCGCGCTTTTCTAGTTCCAGAATACGCAGCCATAAATTCTCTAAAGGTTGGCTGATCATCTTCAAGCCTTACGGTATTGATAGCCACCTCAGCCTCATCTTCCCGATCCGGGACTGCGTCATTATTTCCCTCATAGTGCGCCAGACGATTGGAGTGTACCACCTTTGGTTTCCCACTTGGCAATTTCTGGATGCGATAAATCAAGTCATTTATTCGTTTCTTCACCTGATATGGGCCCTCCCAATTCCGCTGTAACTTTGGAGAATAGCCACGACGTCTTTGCGAGTTGTATAACCAGACAAGCTCTCCAGGCTGAAACCCTCCTTGGTCTCTCACATCGTACGTAGCCTTCATCCGGTCACTCGCGATTCGACTATTGTTTCGGGTTCGGTCGTGAATATCCTCCAACTTCTTCTTTAAGTTGATGACATAATCATTCCCGGCTACCTCATGCTCTATAAGTGGAGACCCAAATTCCAGATCACACGGTAACCGTAACTCGCGTCCAAACATCACAGACGCTGGTGACTGACCGGTTGTTTCGTGGACCGATCCACGATAAGCCATCAGGAACAGATGCAGGTATTGGTCCCAGTCTCGTTGATGATCGGAGACGACCTTGGCCAAATATTTGCCCATTGTCCGATTCATGCGTTCTACCATTCCATCGGACTGCGGATGTAACGGTGTGGTCGGAGTTTTGCGAATGCCCAACAATCGACAGACTTCTCCAAATAGTACAGACTCAAAGTTGCGGCCTTGATCCGAATGCAGCTCCATGGGCACTCCGAAGCGACTGAAGAACTCTTTGACTAGTACGTCAGCAACAGTCGCAGCTTCCTGGTTTGGTAGGGCATATGCTTCTGGCCATTTGGTAAAGTAGTCCATTGCCACTAATATATATTTATTCCCATCGTCGGTTTCGGGAAATGGTCCGGCAATATCTATAGCTATTCTTTCCAGAGGACTACCCACATTGTACTGCCTCATAGGTGCTCTTCGTTTCCCCAAGGGTCCGTTACCAGTGGCACATAGATCACATTTTCGGCACCACTCCTTCACGTCTTCTTTACAGTTGACCCAATAAAAACGCTCCCTAACTTTCTCCAAAGTCTTTTTCACACCGAAGTGTCCTCCTGAGGCACCGTCATGGAGATGTCGCAACACTGTAGCCACTCGGCTTCTTGGAACCACGAACTGAGACCTAATGGTGGTGCCATCTTCACTCTCCAGTACTCGCTTCAGGAGATCGTCTTCGACCTTCAAGGACTCCCATTGGGCCCAATATGCTTTGAGCGTTCTGTTGAAAGGGCTGACGGCCTCCCAGGCAGGCCTTTCTCCCACGCGCTTCCATTCCAGTACCATTTTTAGTTCGGGATCAGCCTTCTGCTGTCGTTGCAATTCTTCCGGCAACCAATTGTCGTTGACGATGGTAGTTCTTAATACTCGGCAAACCCTCTCTTCCAAGCGAGAGCAATGACGGCAATCCGTTGGACAGGGTCTTCTTGAAAGAGCATCGGCATTTCGATGACTAGTACCCGCTCGATGTTCTGTGTCAAAGTCGTATCCTTGTAATCGCTCGATCCACCTTGCGACCTGGCCTTCAGGATTACGGAATTGTAGAAGCCATTTCAACGCTGCATGGTCCGTCCTCAATAAAAACTTCCGGCCGTACAAGTATTTGTAGAAGTGCTCAACGGACTTCACGACGGACAACAGTTCTTTTCTGGTCACACAATAATTGCTTTCGGCTTTCGACAAAACCTTACTAAAATAGCCGATGACCTTTTCTTGTCCATCCTGTATCTGAGAAAGTACACCCCCAATGGCCAGATTACTTGCATCTGTGTCAAGTATGAATTTCCCTTCTGTCCGTGGATAGCTCAATATTGGTGCTGTTGTCAGGGCACGCTTCAACTGTTGGAAAGCTGTTTCACACTCTCCGCTCCAAACATACTCGCGCCCATCTTCAGTTAACTTTGTCAGAGGTTTCGCTATATTGGCAAACCCAGGAACGAAACACCTGTAGTAGGTACATAACCCAAGAAAACTACGAACTTGGTGTTTATCTTTCGGTGTTGGCCACTCTTGAACTGCACGAATCTTATCGGGGTCGGCTGCCACTCCATTTTGTGATACGACGTGCCCGAGATATTTCACTTCCTTTCTGAATATGTGGCACTTTTTCGGACTCAGTTTCAGATTGGCTCCACGTAGTCTTCGGAACACTTCCTCTAGATTTTTCAAATGTTCGTTGAATGATTTTCCGACTACAATCACATCATCTAGGTATACCAGGCAGGTCTTCCACGACAGCCCTCTCAGGATGGTCTCCATTAGACGCTCAAAGGTAGCCGGAGCGTTACATAGACCGAAAGGCATAACTGTAAACTGCCATAGTCCTGAACCAATAGTGAACGCGGTCTTCTCCCGGTCTTCAGGTTCCATTTCAACTTGCAACTAACCACTCTTCATGTCCAAAGTCGAAAACCATCGTGAACCAGACAGGGTATCTAACGTGTCGTCGATGCGTGGTAAGGGATAGCTGTCTTTCTTGGTCACGTCATTGAGCTGCCGATAGTCCACACAAAATCTCGTTGACCCGTCCTTCTTACTGACCAGGACCACCGGTGATGCCCATGGACTGCTGGATGGCTCGATGACCCCTTGTTCTTCCATATCGGTAATAATCTTTTCGGCTTCTGCTCGCCTTGCTAGAGGTAAACGCCACGGCTGCTGACGGACAGGGATAGAGTTGCCTGTATTGATTTTATGTTTTACTATATTTGTTCGTCCCTTCTGGCTATCGTCAAGAGCGAAGATATCTTGGTATCGGTGAACCAAACCCTGTACCTCTTTCACTTCCGTTCTATTTAGGTCTTCGCACGAACTAGTAACCATACCCACTAATTTTCCTCCATGGTCTTTGGGCGCTGATTTTGGAACATCAGCCATACACCTGGCTACTCGGAATACTGGCACACACTGTCCCACAAGGGTACTCTTCTTCAATGTCACCGGATCCAAATTAACGTTCATAAGCCTCACCGGTACTGTCTTTCCAACCTTGATCAGCGCTTTTCCAACCATTATGCCACTATGGATCTTCTTATCACAAACAGGCTCCATCATTCGCACACATCCTACCCGAAGATCTCCATCCAAACCTGCCTCGACAACCATCTCGCTTTGACCAGGCAATATCACATCTTCTGTCAGCAAAACCCTTACGACAGGATCTTCTCGTGGGTGCAACGGAAGTTCTTCGTTACCAACCTTCAAAACACCCTCCTTCAAGTCCAATGTAAAACCAAATTTTCTCAGGAGGTCCATTCCCAAGATGAATTCGTCAATGATGTCGGCTACCAGCACCTCATGATCACGTTCTTCACTTCCAATGCCAATCTTCATCTTCATCACTCCGCGTGTCGGTATTACTTCTCCCGTCACTGTACGGAGTTGAGTAGTTGTCTGTTTCAGCTTCATACTTGTTCGTAGAACGTTAGGGCGTATGATGGATTTTGTCGCCCCCGTATCAATGAGCAGTGGAACAATTCGATTCGCAATTTTCCCATCTATGAACAAACTGCTGGTACTATTCCCTGATGTTACGGCATGGACGATGATCTCTGGGGCATCTTTACTAACAGTCAACGTTCGCCCTCTCTTGCCAACCCCTTTTAACTTTTCCGACGGTTGTACTTTTGTTATTTTGGGACAACGCCGTTCTACATGTCCTTGTTCGCCGCAGTTCCAGCAACGGGGCCCTAGAACTTCTTGATGATTCTTCTTACGGTTCTCTTCCTTCTGAAGAACTCTCATTAATAATTCTTCTAGGCGATCTTTAGAACCTTCATCTTCTTCCACAACGGTCCGAACACGACCGTGACCTCGGGACGCTTGTTTTGCAGCTTGAAATTCTAAGGCGTGAGCAAGCGCATCATCAGTTGTTCTTGGTCGTGCCAGCCTCAATGATTGTTGTGTTTCCCCGTCTCTTAACCCATCAATGAAGGTCTGCACAGCCAGTTGTCCCAGAAATGAATCGGGTGCCGTAGGGTACGCCAATCGGACAAGCCGCGCAACATCGGCTTCAAACTCCTGAAGGCTTTCTCCATTCTTCTGGACACGATTCTTTACTTGCGCGTGATAAACCTAGTAGGTATTGGGCCACCTGGCCCAGACAGAAATTGACATGCCATGTGGCATGCCAATGGCATGGCTCCTCCCCTCGCCTGTGATTGGCTACCCCCACTCCTGTAGCTCCTCCCCTTGTTTCTGATTGGTCGCCGCCATCTTGGATTTCCCCGCCTACTTCTCTCTGATTGGTTAACCCCCACCCCTGTAGCTCCTCCCCTTGCTTCTGATTGGTTGAAGGCAGCCATTTTGGAACGTCTGGTTCCATTCTACCACGCCCTGGCGCCAGGCTACCACGCCCGCCGCCATTACGGGAATCTGTATTACCGGCAAACTGAGTGCTACCAATAGAGGGCGTAATGCTACAATTAGTGTGCATTGCTAAGAGAGGGCGTCATGAAGGGATCTGTATTATCGATGCGTTGTGTACTACTACTAGGTGGCGTGTCATGAAGAAGAAGAAGAAATCTGTATTACTACTACAGAGAGGCAACCATTTTATATCACAGCATCTTGCGTGCGCGCGCGCGCTAAATTTTAAATATTTGTCATTTTTGCATATGTCATTTTTAAATCTGTCAATTTTACTGCTGTCGTTTTTACATCTGTCATTTTAAATCTGTCAATTTTGCTTCTGTCATTTTAAATTTGTCATTTTTGCATCTGTCATTTAAATCTGTCATTTTGAATTTGTCATTTTTTTTTGCATATGTCATTTAAATCTGTCATTCTTAAAGCAACCATCTTACCAGATTTGAATTTTAGCGCTAACTCTGGGATTGCATCCTTTCACTAAGCTGAAACTCTTTCTCTCTCTCTCTCTCTCTCTCTCTCTCTCATAGTATGACTACTTACCGGATTTGTAGCTTAGGATGTTCGCCGTCGGAAAGCTTCGGCTTTATTCGTGTACTCTGTCGCTGATGACAACGATCTACCTTTTTATATAGTCAACCCCTTCACCCTGTGCTAGTAAATGAAACAACAACAACAATGTTTATACATATTATTTATTTTGATATTTAATGGACAATTGTAACATATGATTTGACAAATTATTCATTACACAGTATGAGTTGAGATCATCGCGTAACACTTGCAAATTGTGCAAATATTTTTGCAACCTATTTCTAAGATAGTTTATTTCCGCCATGGTGTTCTTAATACGACGGTGCAAACGTTGTTGTCGTTGACGTCTCCGACTGCTGCTGTTGCTGATATGATTGCAGTCGTGTACGTACGGCATCGATAAACTTTTGCGGATAATGTTTTATTATTTCTAATAAAATGAACGAGTTCAATCCACCACCAATTGCTGCTGCTGCTGTGTTGTCTATTAAACTGGTAGCTGAGTAGTATCCGCATAACAGTTCGGACGTGAATAAAATTGAATCGGATGTCGGGAGCGATTTATAGGCATCTTCATGGCGTCTCAGTTGACCTTCTGCTACGTTCTCTATGTTTGCGTGATAGAAACGTGAAAAGTCGAGGTGACGTAACGTTCGAGCATGATGATTGATCAACGGTGCTAAATGCATTATAGACTGAAACTCGTAATCTTTTAAGGTTATAGTCCGCTGTGTATCATGTATGGCAACCCTGTTGCCGAAAAACTCGTTGTGAATAATCTCGATGTATAAATTGTCACATAGATGGAATTTCAAATGTTTATCGCAATGTAGTACACTGTTGTCCTTGTTGCAACAGCAGCAACCATAAAAGAAATTTTTAAACAGTGCCTCGACTCGTATATCATACAGCTCGAACCAGTCCCGTTCCGACAACACCAATTCACCATACTCACATACGTTATTCACGCACTCAAGCTTCACTACCACGGCAAATTCTCCCTGGTCGTCGTCGTCGTCGGGCGGAATAAGTCCTACTTGGATGTTGTGTATATGGTCGTAGTTTTCTTTTTCCCCTGGAGGTCTCGTAACATACAACGGATACTGGACAGCCCCGAGCAGCTGAACACGTACTTCACGTTTAGCTGCTGCTACCGGTGTATCTATGATGGTAAAGTTTGCTGATGCTGCTACAGCGTCATCAGCGTAGTATAGAGGCTGCTGCTGCGACAGGAACGCTAAACAATAATAATACAATAATCGATTAATATAAGCATAAACACACACAAAAGTCTTAAACATCTTACCTGTTTCTTCGACTTCGGTGTTCCACGCTTGACCGTCGTCGTTGTAGGTACTTGCTGTTGATGATGATGATACATGATCTGCAACATCCGAACCTTCTTCATCTAAAGAAGTAACAAAATAGACACAAATTAGCATACAAACTTGAAGTTTTATAAACAACAATAACTTACCTATTTCCAGAGGTTCGCTCTCACAGTTATCATAACAATAATTAGGACTGCTAGCCATCAGCGTAATTGCTGTTGCTGCTGCTGCTGCTGCTCTTGCACACGTACTGTCTACTGCTACACGCTAACAACGGTCGGCTTTATATAGTCACCTATACTTACCTAGATCCAGCGCATGCTCAGTAACACGCATACGGTAAACAGGCAGGCATCGCTGACAGACAAGTTTCATCCTGTCGCTGACACGTCATCATCATCACAGGCAGGTGTTCGTAGGTAATTACCTCATTCTCTCTCTCTCTCAGTTATAGCTATCACCTTTTTCATACCTTGGTACAGATGGGTGAGAATAGTAATAATACACACATATAAAACATTAATCTTTTTTATTCTATGACAATATTTCTCAAAATTTTTATTGAACATCAACAAAACAACAATAATTAAATAACTAAACAACTATCTGTTCTCGGATAACCATGATAGAACATCTTTTATTCTACGACGACAATGTTTCTTAAAATTATTAAACAACTAGACAATAATCAAAATAACTAAACAATTATTATTAGGTTGAAATCTGCTCCGATAACCATGAAGACATACTCGTTTTTCATGAAACATCCTATTGAATGCTTAGTACGCTTTGTTATGCCAAATATTCTTTTCAACAATGTCTTGATCTACTACTACTACTACATAATTGAAAAGAACAAAATCGCGTTTATCAGATCTATTTCATGAGTATGTTCCCCTGAGTATCCTCTTGTGATTTACATTCAATCACCCTTAAGTTTCACCATCTTTTTTTTTGATAATTACTGTACATAAGGTATAACTCTTGTCAGCTTCACTTATTATTAACTATATTCAATTATCCTTATTCTTATTATAACTACACTATACTGACAAAAGATGATTGAACAATTTACAACAACAACTAATTACCTAATTATTACATTCTTAAATAATTTCGAATATAGTATACACAAAGTATAAACCTAGACATCATCATCATCATCATCACTTATAATAATAATTACATCAAGCCGAAGGTCGATCTCTTGTGATTAACATAACCCCCGACTACTGCTACTACAGTTGAACTGTACATGTACTTATTACTATACAAATATTTTGCTACTTAAGAGTTAGATATGATACTACCTATACAAAAATTTACAAAACTTAAAAATACAACTATACTACTACTATACACATATCTATTACTACAACGATTGAACTGTATAATAATTATATACGTTATGATAATATTTTACTACTTAAGATCTAAATATAATACTACCTATACAAATTTTACAAAACTTAAAAATACAACTATACTACTATACACTTACATATATACAAGAGGGGCTTTAATGTTTATACACGTGGTCGCTTGTTGTTGTTGTAGCCGAACGGAACGGAATCAAAATCTTCTATACGGCGTCTCTTCGCGAACGTTATCTTATAGACTTTTGATTCCGCTCGCGTTACAAGCTGATGGTCAGCCGTACGCCGGATGTTGTTGGACTCTACAATAATATTTTCGTCCATACCTTCCAGCAGTCTAAGCATGGACTCAAAGTTTATTTTTTGAGTCGCGGCGTGGTTTAGGGTGATGCCCTTGACCTTGACGACCACGTGTATCTGTCCCGTGGTCGGTGAATAAACTTTGTAGGCGTAGTTCTTCGGCCCGCCTGACACAAACTCTATAATATACGATCCGGGACCGTACTCTTCGAGCTCGTCTGTGAGGTCGCCCAGGAAGCTTCCTGTTGGTAGCTCGAAGTCGCCCGGCTTCGAAACGTATATTACGGAATCTGAAACAACGAAAAAAAAATTAACTCTAATATAAACGGTGTTGATGTTTGATAGTACAATGACTTACCTGTGTCATAGTATAATACTCTCTCTCCTAGCTGATCCAAATAGGAATACAGCTTAAGACGGGCCTGTGCAGTGACAAATGCCGCGATGACCACGTTAACTGACGACAGAGGATCTGCTGCTTCCTCTTTATGCTGCCAGTTAACCGCAATCACCTCGTCATTTATTTCCTGCACATGATTAACTTCTACGCCTGGGCTGGACAAAAGGTCGAAAAACTCCTTGGACTCGCTGATTATGGCTGTTTTCGCCTGGTTCTCGCGCTGACCAAATTTCCCTAGAATACAAAAAAATATTAAGTAAAGAAAACTACATAAGGTTATTATAACTTACCCCAGAAGGAATTCAGCATCAGTTTGGCCAACGATCTCAAACCAGGGTTCTTGACGATCTTCAACGAATCCAAGGAAACTCCCTCGTTCTCGAAGTAGTCATCAACGTACTGTTTCCGGGCTCCATCGATACCATCCTCGCTGTTGGCAGTTATTGAAGATGGCCAACCGCTGGCTTCCTGCTTCATCTTCAGGAACTTGTCGATGAAACCCGAAAACAGTCCCCCGGTCTTGGACGCTTTGTTGTACTGGGTTACATCGTACGACCAGATCTCTTGTATGTCCTGCACGATGTAACCCTTTCGTATGGCCATTACCAGTTCGTCAAAGACCCAGGTTCCGTTGATGACTCGGTCCTCTACGCCGTGCTGACATTCGACCTGGTTCAATTCTTCGGCGCAAGTGCGACATAGAGGGAACAGCAGCTTTTGGTGCAACTTGACGGGTAAGACCGGATGGTATAGATCTTGTGGCGGTAACATTGTACATTTTACCACGCCGTTGATGTTTTCCAGGCCCCCTTTATCCCTGATTAGATTTTCACAAGCCGCCTTGCCTACGTAAACTTCTGGATGGCCAACTGGGAATTTGGCGTACTTGCATACCCAAGGATAAAGGGAGCATACATCTACATACCGGATCTTTTCCCCGTCTTTTGCAACTCTCTTTAATTTTGCTGCCCCTGTACGGCCGCCGTAAAATGCCTCTCTCGGGTTTAAGGGCGTGTTTACTAACAAGGGATGTTTCTCAACCTGCTGTCTGAATTCGGGTGTTAACTGCCTTCGGAAGCGACATTCCCACTGTTCAACAACCTCGTATCCTAGCGACTTTAACTTCTCTGTTGTGGCTCGGGTCTTCTCGAGCCTCATATCCATGGTGTCGCTAGGATCGTCGTGTAGAGGCTCGTTGCGACGGGTAGTGAAGCAGGTGGGACATCCATGGAAGTAACACCCGTGAAATTGAAATATGGTATTACCATACAGCCCGTCAACCTTTAACCCGCCCACGATAGCTTCTCTCTGCCTGCCGACGTGTTGAATCTCAACACCTCTTTGATGTTCTTCCAGCAACAGCCATTGGAGAGCTACCTTAGACTGGTTATCTGAGCGTCTATAACCACCCTTTGGTATCAGTCCAATGGTGCTTTCTTTGAGGAATTTCCTCCGGAACATGAGATTGCAGGCAGAGGCGATGGTGATGGCTTCCGTGAACGGGTCAACGTCGCATTCCTCAATAAAGAGATTCCTAAAGTGGATACAGGCTCTCTTCAAAATATCGACGTCTGTTCGACAATATTCGACCAGGTCACGTTGCATGTCGAACTCCGTGATGTCCCTGTTCGCCTCGTACCACTTTAGGAACGCTTTACGAGCCTGGGGTTTCATGGTGTCGGGGCTGTAAAATTTGATGTCCGGAAGAGGACCCACGTAATGGGCATTCGCCTCGGTGTTAAAGAGGTGCGGGAAGTATCCTTTGGGAGCCGGTAGATCGAACGCTTTAGGCAAGTCAGCCAGAGCCATGGGGAAAAAGTTGAGCGAGTCGATAATCTTTAGATTATCTAGTTGCAGCAGCAGAATTTTTGAACCGCGCATAATGAGTTCCGGGTGTAATGAGGTGTTGGTTATAAGATAATTTAGAATAAATTGCGTATCGAAAGCTTGCCCGTTATGGGCAACTGCTACAACCTTTTTGAATAATTTCCGCGAGTCTAGTAGATAGTTCAAAAGCCGATCGATGCATTTTCCTCGCAAGATCTGTTCTCGCAAACCACATCTTACACAACTGGTAGCAGTTGATGATGAGTCATTGTTGTAACACTCAGAACAGACTTGCTGGAAAACACATAGATTCGGCTCGTGGAGGTTGACGCCGGGCGCAATTTCTTTCTCTTGCCGGGTCTCCAGGTCGAAGAACACAAACAAGGTGTCTTGCTTTATGTTCCTAGGCCCGGCCGGCTGTATGTGACAGAAATGGTTTTCGGGTTTATGACTCTGACAGATCTTACAATAGATCTCCCCGCACACGTGAGCCTGCTTCCGGGTCTTGATGTTGATGGTTTTGAAACATCCCTCGCATTTTTTAACTTCCAGGCACATGTTGCCCTCCTGATGGATGTTAAAGCAGGCTTGACTTTTAAAGTCTCGCCTGCAGTCCGGACACCTAATCAGCTGCGCTGTTCTTTCGCAGGGCGGAGAACTACCGCAGCCTACGCAGGACTTTTCACACCGGTGATCTCTCTTGTTGTTATACGGTACATGACAGTGCTCACAGAAATAACGGCAGACAAAGGCTGAGGTCAACGATGTTATGACGTTATAATGATGCTCGTGATACAACAGCTTGATGTTCTTTGTTGCGGCATCATTATCAACGACCCCCTCAAAGATAAGTGAACGCCCTTTCGAGCCGTAGCTATACACTACTATCTTGTAGTTGGGGGCCAGGAACTGCTGGAACAACCTTAATTCATTGACCCCGGCTCCCTCCGGTGGAATGAAAGCTACTCCAGCAGCTCGCATCATTTCCTCGGCCTTTATCTTTTGCACTGTCTGATTATCACGGGTCTTCTTGTAATCAGCACTGTTATCTGCGTGAGCCCTGCCTACGACCAAAGCCCTGGGTAGGCATAGATTGTCACTGGTGGTGTTGTTAATCGTGACAATCCCTCTGCGACGGCTACACTCTTCGGCAAAGGTGCTGTACGTGCCGTTACGACAGCGACCTTGTCCGGCTGGTGGTGTTACGATTGTAGCTATTAGTCTGAAGGTGTCCGAACTCAGGGCTTCAGGATCGCTCTGTAAAATCGATTCTAAAATGCCCCAGACATCATTGAAGGTGATTTCATCAGAGCGCCTGAGGCTCATGTAGCCGGGAAGTTTTTGTTTGAAACTATCAAACTCAAATGTGGCCCCTACTTTATCATTTGGTCGTGCTCGGCTTAGCACATCCCTTAGAATTTGGTTGATGGCCGATTTAAAATGCTCCAAATGATCTTCATCGACTGGCGTAACGGCTACTTTAAACACCAGTCGATGTTTCAGAGTGCCAAATTTCTTGATGGTGGACACGTTTTCATCGATAATTTCGTAGAGAGAAGACATTTTGTACAGGAGTAACAGCAACAATAGCAAAAAAAAAATATCGCACTTGCACACTTAACAAAGGCTAAAACAACAAAGATTATATGTTGTTAATTTAAATAAACATTGACTAATTACTATTATTAAAGTTTAAATGCACTGCAAGCTGTTAAATATTATAAATTAATTATAAAGATCAATTTTAATGCAAATTAATAAAATCTTTTAGCCATTCTTAAACTTTTAATAGCAAGCTAATTTAAACAAATATAGAGTTTAAAATTGTTACTAAATCCCTTTGACAGATTATTATTATTATAAACAACAACAAAATAAGCTAAAATTGTTTGAAATATAACAGCAACAGGTAAGAAATCATATAGCGACAAATGGACAGATAAATCTTTTACCATTCACGAACTGCTTCTCTTAACCCCTAATTAAAAATAAAAAGCTTAGATGCTACGTGATGGTAAAAAAATTGACGCAAAATAAACAATAACCTCTGAATGCAATGCAGGCTATTAAATATTACAAATTATTTGCTTTGACAAAAGTTAAAGGAAGATCAGTTTCAATGCAAATTAATAAAACCTTTTAATCGATATTACACTTTTTTAACAACAATCTAATTTAAACAAATATAGAGTTTAAATTGTTACTAAATCCCTTTGATAGATTATTATTATAAAAAAAATAAATAAGGAACGGCTAAAAACAACAAAGATTATATGCTGTTAATTTAAATAAACATTGATCTAAAAAGCATAACCTCAAATTATGATTTAAATAACTATGTTACAACCCCTAGATAAACAACTAATAACGATCACACTTCGCATAAAACAATTACTACTTTAATCGATAATCAAACTAGGGAAATTAAAAAAAATATATAAAACTATTCCTGCAACTTAAATAATTATTTTAAACCGATTATGTTACAGTGTCGTGAAAAATCATGCGAGAACGAGATTGCCGATTATTATAAAAACAATAATAATAATAAATCCTACCTTTTTGTTCGATTAAAGCTGTAGATTTCACATAGACTCTGTAGCAACAATTGGTAATAACAACCAAGAATGGCACAAATCACTTCAAACACAGACGTAATAATTAACAGTACGCATAAAAAACATACATGTGTTGATGTCTCGAGTAACCCCAAACAAGTGCTTGTCTACTTCTGTGGTTGGCTTTATAGGTTCGAATTGTTGCGCAATATTATGCAATAAGCTAAAAATAAAACTCGAGTCAATTTGTCCGCTTAACAAAGGAACAAAGCGTTCTCTCCGGTGAACACCTGCGTGTCATAAATCAGTTTGAAATGTTTTTTTCTGCACCAGAGTTGACATACCTTCTAGATTTTATCTATTAGAATAAAAAAAAAAACGGTGTATCATTCTAACCCTCTGGGGATATAATTCATTCAACTGTCATACCGTTTTTTATTGAACGCAGGTGTGACGAATAAGTTATGACCCTGTCTGTATTAAATAAAGGTTACATTCGATATCGCCTTTTGTACTTTAGTGTCTTTCTCGGTTCTATTTGTGTTTAGATATCTGATAAATTTCAACGTATTGTGCGAACAGAGAATGCAGTGATAATATTATATTATTTTTATTAGGCAATAGACAGATTGTTGTCAAAATTCGATATGATTCCCTTTTAAGGATGTGTTTATAACTTTCACTTCAGAAATGAACGAGGCAAGCAGTTTAGGTTTGATTTAATTGTGTGCGTTTTTATTTAAAGAAAATTCTATAAAATTTAAAGTGTGTTCTTTTAAATGCTCTAAGAGACAGAAAGGTCTTTTTACCTGGAAATAACTTTAGAAATCAGACCCGTCAACGTGCGAGATTTACAGGTACTTAATAATACAAAGAGTGATGAAATGTTTGATTATTTTGCTATTACAGTATATCAATATTATAATCTATTGAAACTTTTCTGTTAAATGTGATTATGATAAATCAAAAAAAACATTTCTTTAAATAGGTATATTTTTAATAAAAAATGTCTAAAGTATGACAAAAAATAGTTTTAATGCTCTAACACAGTCAACCTTTATTTAGAAGATCGGTCACATAGATAAGAGCTACCTACATGGACAACGCAGGTGTTCTTTTATTCGTTAACGAGTTTCTTTGCTCAGGGTCCGTGTGTGTGTGTGTAATAAATTAAATGGTTATCAATAGACACATCTAAAAGTTTAATTTAAAATTTTAATGTTATAGTAAATTATAAAAACGACACCGAGGGTAATAAATTTAAATTTTTATCTAATCGTGTTACATGACAGTGCAGGTGTCGATCCCTTTTTTAACAATACCCTTTTTTTTTGTTACGAAGGGTAATAAATTAAGATTTTATCTATTCGTGACAGTGCAGGTGTCTACCTTTTTAATGATATCCTTTTGCTCCGACGGTAATAAATTTAGATTTTATCTACTCGTGTTACTTTGACAGTGCAGGTGTCGATCCCTTTTTAACAATACCCTAAAGAACACCTGCGCTGTAAATGTAGGTAGCACTTATCTATGTGACCGATCTTCGAGGGTAATAAATTTAGATTTTTATCTGGTCTCAAGTAATTAATTGACAGTGCAGGTTTTTTTTTAACAATACCCTTTTTGTTCTGGTAATAAATTAAGATTGTATCTAAAATCATGTTCATTCGCGCAGGTTCGAAGTTTATAAAAGCTCAGTCAAACCCCCTTCCGTTTTAGTTTGGTCTTGACATCGGTTACGGTGATAGTAATATTGTTATTGTTTGCTTGAACTAGGTATGTTAAAATAATCATTTATTATTCTTGTGAGTGTTAAGTTTTTGTCTATTTTATTTTACATAGAAAAATGGATTTGCTAATACAACAATTGAACAAATCTCCCGTTAGCCAGAAGCCAATCAAGAAGTTATGTGATTACAAAATAAAAGAAATTGCAGAGATACTACAATTCAAAAGAGTCGTTTGCCGTGATAAGCGTCAAAGTGTGATTATTGTTGCTGAAAAGCATGTTACATTTCTACCAAAGCGAATCAGCGATAAGTTAACAGATCAAAGGGTTACAGAGCTTAACCAGCAGATTGAAGCTAAAACGATTTCTCTAGGTTTGATGTACATGGGGAAAACACACTGTTATGATGACTGCCTGTTTGTGGAATTAAATAAGGTACGAGTAAACATCAAGTTTATACAATAAACCCCTTTTTAACGTTCTATTGTTGTCGTTGTTGTTACAGCCCCTGGAACCGCAAATAGAAAACAGAGGTCAGTCCTGAAGTCCTCAAGCACCAGCATTCTATCAACATTTTTTATTATAAATTAAATGTAGCCTTAACACTATATTAATAAACATAATTTTTTTTTAATTCCTATATGGCTTTATTATTTCTTCTAGAAAAGGTAGTGGTGGAAACGTTTCAGCTTAGTGAAAGGATCCAATCCCAGAGTTAGCGCTAAAATTCAAATCTGGTAAGATGGTTGCTTTAAGAATGACAGATTTAAATGACATATGCAAAAAAAAATGACAAATTCAAAATGACAGATTTAAATGACAGATGCAAAAATGACAAATTTAAAATGACAGAAGCAAAATTGACAGATTTAAAATGACAGATGTAAAAACGACAGCAGTAAAATTGACAGATTTAAAAATGACATATGCAAAAATGACAAATATTTAAAATTGACCGATTCAAATTTAGAGCGCGCGCGCGCACGCAAGATGCTGTGATATAAAATGGTTGCCTCTCTGTAGTAGTAGTAGTAATACAGATTTCTTCTTCTTCTTCATGACACGCCACCTAGTAGTAGTACACAACGCATCGATAATACAGATCCCTTCATGACGCCCTCTCTTAGCAATACACACTAATTGTAGCATTACGCCCTCTATTGGTAGCACTCAGTTTGCCGGTAATACAGATACCCGTAATGGCGGCGGCGGCGGGCGTGGTAGCCTGGCGCCAGGGCGTGGTAGAATGGAGCCAGACGTTCCAAAATGGCTGCCTTCATCCAATCAGAAGCAAGGGAGGAGCTACAGGGGTGGGGGTTAACCAATCAGAGAGAAGTAGGCGGGGAAATCCAAGATGGCGGCGACCAATCAGAAACAAGGGGAGGAGCTACAGGAGTGGGGGTAGCCAATCACAGGCGAGGGGAGGAGCCATGCCATTGGCATGCCACATGGCATGTCAATTTCTGTCTGGGCCAGGTGGCCCAATACCTACTAAACCTGTTGTAGATGCGCGTCTCCATATCTCATCTCCAATCTAGAAACTAACAACTGGTAATCATTTTCCTGTCCTGCTGGGATTGTTTGCAGGACGTTCAACGCGTCTCCACGCAAAGCCATAGTTAAAGAAACGGCCTTTTCCTTGCCTGTCCATCCGTTGGCCCCAGCGGCTGCCTCAAATTGTTTGTAGTAGGTAGACCAAGGTATCTTTCCATTGGAACGTGGTTTTACTTTTATTCCTACGCCAGGACCCTTTTCTTCTTTAAATTGCTTCTTTACCTCATTAAACTCAGAAGTTGAGGGAAACCGTAGTTGCCTCATTCTATCTTCTAGCATTTCGGTTATGTCGTCTTTCTTAGTTGTTAGTGGTAATTGCATTTGGGCTATTTTCTCTTCTACCATTTTTATTACCCTATCTTGTTACGCCAATCTGCCTTCCAATAGTCCTAGCGCGCTGGCATTCTCCAAAAATTCTTCAAAAACTTTTTCTTCCAACGATTTAACATTGTCCTGCAATTCTTCTTTAAGCCTTCTAGAACTGTCTTCGGATTTCCTGGAATTCTCCAGTATTTCTTCCTTTAGCATTCTAACATTTTCTTCGGCCTTTTCTAGTAATTCAGCAAACCTTCTAGAATTCTCTTCGTGTTTTTCCAGTACTTTTTCTTCCAGTGCTTTAGTATTTTCAAACAATTCTTCTTTAAGCATTCTTGAATTTTTATCGGACTTTTCCAGCAATTCCTCTTTTAACATTCTAGAATTCTCTTCCATTTTAGTTAATAACAAATTAGTATCAATTGCGGGTCCAGGTATTTCGAAGAGGAAACTTTCAGGGTCTGCTTGCTGTTCCAAAAGCCATTCTCTTAGCCGATTTATTAACACGTTTTTAAGGCCCGTTGTGTCTAAATCTCGTTCTTCAAGTTCGTGTTTTAAGTCTATTACTTTAAGATCTTTTAACAATTTCATCACCATTTTAAATGTTTGTTGAAATTATTTTTAACACTAAAGATCTATTCTCACAGCACTTTATTTAATTATTACGCGATTTTATTTATTTTAAAACCTCACACCTATAACACCACTGTAACGTTCTTTTTAAAATAATAACAAAAGTGCAGTTTAAATCGTCTATTAATAATTAATATTTATTTACAAACACTAATGAATACACTATAAATTAACGCTATGATTATAAACCATTAAAACTATTATTTACAGACTATGAATTTCTAATACAACATTTATCTTCACATTTACTATTTATTACGTGATACACAGTTAATGACTCGCTGTTGACTGCCCTCTTTTATCCGCGAAGTCGATTTTATACCCTCATATAATCGTACCAGAAGCCGCTAGAACCTACTATGTATTTCTCGAAGGCGCTAGATAAACCGCGTCTAGTTTACATACTTGGTGCGATGCGTCATTCATCTCGAGTATGTATCCATTCGGACTCATTTAACGTACATGTGTTATGTTAGGAATAACAGGTACAAATAACAGGCTACTTAACGAGAATTAAGCAATTCTTTAGAATGTATCCACAATTAAAGCGCCACGTTACAATCGCTGTTAAAATCACATCTGTTATATGGAAATAAATTTTGTCGCCGATATGACAAAGACGTATTTATTGAATTTTTAGAAATTAAAAAAGAACAGATGTTTTATATGTTATTTTTATCCATCCAACATGTTATAAATAATTTGTAATTTTACCTTTTAGTAAGTACGTAGTTTAGAATTAGTGCGTATAAACATATTAGTACCTGTTTTGCCTATGTGCCCCGCGTGTTTTGCCCCACGTATTATTATTACAAAAAATGGCAAACCGATTGGCGAAAGCCACAAGAAATTAGTACGAATATATATATATATATATATATATATATATATATATATATATATATATATATATATATATATATATATATATATATATATATATATATATATATATATATATATATATATATATATATATATATACATAACAAAGGGATAATAATGGGCATTCGCGCAATAGAGTAACAAGAGAAAGTGAGTTGCAGCCGTATACACGTGTTTCGCACTTATTAGTGCTCATCAGTACGGCATAGCAGATAGAAAGCAATAAAATAAAAGCAACAAACTAGAAACGATGTACAATACAAAGTTTCACGGATAGCAGCCATTCTTATTTCTATTCTTATTGATATTTCTTGGGATTAGGTTGTCTCACGGTAGTGGCTATAGCCACCTCCGTAGTGACGTTTGTTGTTGCACTGAAAACTCGGTGTCTTCGAGCCGATACTGCAAATGTGTGGTTGGCTGCTATCCGTGAAACTTTGTATTGTACATCGTTTCTAGTTTGTTGCTTTTATTTTATTGCTTTCTATCTGCTATACCGTACTGATGAGCACTAATAAGTGCGAAACACGTGTATACGGCTGCAACTCACTTTCTCTTGTTACTCTATTGCGCGAATGCCCATTATTATCCCTTTGTTATGTACTTATATTTTTACGCGCATTAATATTTCTATTCTTATATATATATATATATATATATATATATATATATATATATATATATATATATATATATATAAAACTTTATTGAAAAAAAAATAAAGTATTGTTAATTGGCAAAACTAACATGCCAGATCAAACAAAATAATAATTTATGGCAACGATTCGCGCCAGAAACAAGAAAATACTAAAGACTTAGCTAGAGCAAATAATAGTTATTTATGTATTAAGGGCATAAAGAAGCTTTTATGGCCAGAAGCGTTATTTCTAGCCCGAGGCGTCAGCCGAGGGCTAGGAAAAGGCTGTAGGGCCATAAAAGCAAGTTATGCCCGAAATGCATACACTATTTTATGCACAGATTGTTTTTATCTCAAATCTATTATTGTGTAAAAAATATAATTAAATGAGTACGTAGGTTACATCAAGCCGCTGTACGTATACTTATGTGCTTATATACGAAGTACGTTACTATAGTTACTATCTAAAATACTTAATTTCAGCTTATTTTCATTGGTGATAAGTTTACAAATTATATTAAGAACCAATCAAGTTCTACAAATACAGCTCTGACATTTAATTGACGTTTCATTATTGCCCGTCGGATCATAAAGAGGCCCTTGGGGCATAAAGAGACAGTTATGTTTAGATAAATCTAGCAATAATAGTCTAATTATAATGCATCTGTGCATAAAATAATTTAGATAAACTAATGCAGATTAACACTTGTATGTTATTACTAACTGCATCAAAATCGACTATGTTTAGATTTAATGTTAAATTCAATATAACGTGGATAAAATAACATATGCGTTAAACTAATAACAGCTTCCGAAGGATACGTACTATAAATAATAATAATAATAATAATAATAATAATAATTACTACAACCCATAACCTTAACTAAGGCCCCAGAAGCTATAAGCTTGTGCGGGAGGGAGGGGGCGATTATTATTATTATGTAGGCCCAATGTGCGGCTGCAGCCGACTTATAGATGGAACAGCGCAAATCCCACATTTGTGTTACAGCTAAGGGAAACTGCAGAAAACCTTAACCAGATCTGCCAGCGCCGGGAGTCGAACCCGGGCCGCTTGGGTGAAAGTCCGGCACGCCAGACATTACACTACCAAGGCTGATAAGCCGATGATGTAACAGCTATGCCGTTATAACGTGCTGTTATGCTATAACGTATACGTTAAATGCAGTTCTAATGGATACATACTCGGACTGAATCTCTCGAATGCTGTAGAATATTCCATTTGTTGTGTGAAGAGGTTCTTTCTTTTTCTCTCTTGTTACAATATGTATAATATAACGATTTTCATTAAAATCTCGGATGATTGCAGATTTCAATAGAATTGTTTATTTACCACGCTTACTGTAGAAGCACAAATTTAACTGTCAAATAAACGAACACAAATTGCACATGTTTTAGACAACCGTGTGACCAAGATAACGCAGCAATGTGCAATAGGTCTAGTAATTACAGGTGAAATAATCGCTTGAGAAACATGAACTATTTATAAAGATGTACAGGTATCTTATTTTTTCTTTTAAAATGAAATTTGGTTAACAAAAAGTTTTACATTCCTGGTATACGGGTTTGGGGTGCTTATTGTACATAATTTAAACTATATTTAACGTAAGTTTCATCAATATTGGTTGATTATTTAAATTTTTATGGCAACTTAAAGCACGCGATGTTGGCAGTTTTTTCGATTTTGCAACTTAATTATTGCAGTTATAGCACGAGAGCTGGCGACCAAAAAAGTGTAAGAGTTTTGTAAAGTCTAATATTTTAATTATAGCTTATATTTAGGGTGTAAATAAATATCCTACACAAAAGAAACTCGGATATGGGGACACTCGGCGTCAGTGCAGTTTGAAAATTGTAACAAGAAGTGTGTCATCTAAGTACTTTCTAAAAGCTGAAAATTGATCACTAAGCAGTTTATGTAATAAAAAACTGGAAAACAGTCGTCAGGCAGCGTAATGATCGAACGCGTTGCATCAGCACCAATGCGGTGGTCGCATGTCTTCAAAATGAGGTCAATGTAAAGACGTGATTTGGAAAAGCTGAAATTTGGTACAGTGTTAATTTATTAAATATAGTTAAAAAACAGTCAGACTTCATTTTGATAGAACTGAGCTAGTCAGCAGTCGCTAGAAGTAACGACTGCCTGTGCTGCTACTGCTAGCGTAGGATATTTATTTACGGTCGCCTGTTATCGGGGTATTATAACAATCAGTGCCAGTTTGTAGCTATTGTTATCAAACAAATCACATCCTGACCATTTTGACAATGTAATTGTAATTGACAATGTAACTTGTAACTTGTGAATTTACTGTTAATTATGTATATTTACAAATAGAAACATGTAAAAAATGGAGTGCTCTTTTTGCTAACGCAGACGCTTCAAGGCCAGACTGATGACAGCATTCTCATATTGCTCTTGAAGCCTTATAGTGTTTTTAAAAATTTATCAATGTATGTAAAATGCACGTGTTACTTCTAGAATTTAATACAGTGTAGGTGTATGTAATATGCATGAATAATTATTATTATTGCGCTCCGATGTATTCCGATGTTATCTATTTATTATGTTTCAATATGGTCTTTGTCGTCAGAGGTTTTATGGTTTATGCCATTCGAAAATATGATTTACATCAATACCTTCATAAAAATCGTGGATAGGTGCGGTAGTAAAATAATTTTTTTCTCACAGATTCGGCTGATGGAAGCAGTAAATATTACCCCTATTGGAAGTACCAGGTCGTCGTAGGCAAAGGCTGTATATATTACACAGTAAAATTACATACAATGTAAGGTGGATTCCTTACTTAAAAGGAATCTGGGTTAGATAAAACATTAATTAACAAATTCCTGTACGAGTTTTAAAAATTTTTTTAAATTATTTGTGAAACGTTACTAAATAAAATATCCTGGGTACACTTGTCAAGAAAATTTTTCAGTTTATCAGAACACGTACAAATTGTTATCAACTATAATAAATTAAAGTTATCAGGAAATGGAATTAGCATGCAGTATTTTACATTCATACTGTGCATTAAATTAAAATTTTCTTTATTGAGTGTCATAGTGATTTTAATTTGTTATAGTTGATAACAATTTGTACGTTTTCTGATAATACTGAAAGATTTTCTTGACACTTGTACCCAGGATATTTTATTTAGATAACGTTTCACAATTAATTTTAAAAATTTTTAAAAACTCGTACAGGAATTTGTTAATTAATGTTTTATCTAACCCAGACTGTTTGTAAGTAATTACCAAAACAGAAAATAATCATTTATAAAACAAAACTCCCAACGTTCCCAATATTGAAAACATTATTAATGGTAAAATGTTGAACATTGCTATTTTGTTAAAGTAATTTAGTAACGAACCCATTGTGATCCCAAATTGAAATTTGGCACACATATTTAAAAGATATGCAACTTTATGTCCCAGTTTTCTCAGAATGTTTAATCATATGTTTTCTGAGAAATTCAAGGTTAAAGACTTCAGGGACGCAATATAAATGTTTTTTTTTTCATATTAATCTTAATCCATCATCTTAAAGCCCAAATGATGGACTTTAAAACAGTTTTATTTCATTTCTTTATCTTATTTTCATGAAAAGTTTGTAACGGTATTTTTTTATCAGTCCTGAATAAATGTAATTTTGTCTATATATTTACTGAAAAATCTAAATTGCGGTCCTGCAAATCTACGTTCTTGCAATTTAAAATCATGTTAGCATTTGGTACAAATAAACCTATAAAGATTATTTTAAAAGGTTGTGTTTCAAACCTTCATAGAATTGTAAAGACATTCGGGTAATAAATTATTTTTTCTGTTGTCGTATTTATCCACGTGTGCGTTGGTTAAAATGGCTTCGTTGCTAAAACCTTGAAAGTTAATAAACATGGTTCGTGGTAAACCTAAATTCATACAGTTCTCATAGGTATTGCAGTTTTGCGTTCTTTGAAAACATTATATAAAATCTCCTTTATCTAATAAATAGTGCTTGATACGTGTTAAACAACCCATTTTGGTTATCCACATCTGCGCTTAAAATATTATATGTCTTCAAAACTCGCTTTGGAACATTATTGCGTCTCTATTTTCTTCTTTGTGAACACAAGACTACGTAATTTTTAGTCTATTAGGGTCAAAATCTAATATTGGAATCAATAAAACTTCCCTTATTATCAACACGTGGACTGTATAACCCTGATTTGTCTAGGCGAAATCACGCGACCCTGCCATTGGCTGATGTCGATTTGCATCTTTTGAAAACATTCCGACACAGTAAAAAGAACTCTGAGTTTTAAAATCAGAGACTTCAGTTTCAGATTCCAGACAGTATAGTTGATAGAGACGTCCTTACCATTCGCTAACGGCCGGGTGCCGGATGCCCGTGCCTAGTTATTTGAGAATTTGCAGTTAATAAAAGTACCGTTGTGCAGTTAAATATTTTTACGGATGTTTGTGTTCTTAAAGAATGGGAAATCTAGTTTTCCTATTAAAAAGTGTAATAGCTTCAGTACAGTCTACCGATGGGAATAATTCTCATATCGTATACCGATAAAAATAATTTTTGTACCGAAATACCGATAAAAAATCAATAATTACAGACTTTATCTTCAGTGATCGGAATCTCGGATCAATAATGAAATCCGAGTTATGTGCTTTATAAATTCAGTTCGGATTTAAATAATAAATGGGTTGTTTTAAGAAAAATAACGAGCATTTACCAATGGTTCTTAAAATTAATTCAATAACCAAATCTTACAGAAGTTCTATGGTTGCATTTAGTTACTTTATTTTGGGTGAATTTGTGAATAATAGTTCACCTCATACAGGCATTACGAGGGTTAATTCATTGCATATTTGTATGAAGTGAAAGCAGGAATCTACGAACATTCCAGTTTCTCTCCGTTCAGCAGCGATTGTTTTGTGTGTGCGCGCAGGAGTCATTATTCTGCAATTTAGCGTTAATTTGGTTTGCGAATTACCGATAACTACAGGTACTGTGAATTATGAATTCCCTTTGTTTTGAATGTTAAAGATTTATGTGAATTTCTTTGGATTTTTGTAATATTTCTATAGTCTGTTTCTTTGTTTATACGTAGTTTCTATACAACTTTTATTCATTAACAAATTTTAATAGTCAAGAGCTCTTAGGTAGGGAATTATTACATGAACTTTTGAGTTCAAAATTTGTAATTTTTTTATATTTTTTTCTTGTTTTCTCAAATAAATATGATTTTAAAGTTAATTAAAACCAGTAAGACTGAACCATATAATTATGAAAGTTTTTATTCATATCATCATTAAACTAAATTTTTGACTTTGTTGAAATTAACTAATATTTTGCACTAAATTTATATCGGTCTGATTTCATTTTATGATTAGTGATTTCAGACAGATTTATTTGATCTACTTGATCTATTTGTTTATTGTTATTAAGCTTCATAATCAAATGGCGCCCTTCTAGTGTATGTTATTGTGTTTTGAAACCTTTATCCATCCCTTAATAATTAGACAACTGCAGAACCAATACCTACGACCTGGAATTCAAATTTGTAAGAAAGAGCTAAATCTCAAGCCGGCAACTTTGAGCATTTTATATACAGTAAGTATCGTATTTTGTGTTCTAAACTAGTTTAAGTAATGTGAACTTTTCGTTAGAAAGTTTAAGCTTTGTCTGTTATATAGTCCAGAAAAACATTAGTTTCAAGTTATAAAGGAAAACATAACTTGCTCAAAATCACTCATTTTTGTACACTTTAGAAGGGCAGAACTCAAGAACCACTTGAGTTAAAAATATAAAATTTTAGATTTTTACTTATCTTTAGGAGTATAACAGTTCGCCAAATTTAAAAAACTAAAGAGGGTGATGATCAAAACTTCAAAAAAATTGGATCACTTGATGTGGAATTACCCCACTATATTTAGTTATTGTGGAGATTTTATCTCAGATATACAACCTCCTTTTTAGTTTCAAAACATAGTCTATGCTTATAGAATAACACTTAATCATTTCTTCATCTTTCTTACAATAAACGAAATAATTTATAGTACTTTGTAAATGAAACTTTAATGAGAATAAATATTACGATAAGTAATATAACGATTACACCTTTAACTTGCAATTGTCGCAGTTTTTATCTTTATATGGTCGTGTTAGAAAATTATAGATTTCGTTCTTGTAAATAGTACATATATTGCTATTTTGTATCAGACTTTTGTTTGATCTTTTATTCATTCTATAAATTAATACAAAAGTCCAAAAGTTATCTGTATATGTAAGATTAGACATAGTTTTGCGACGTTTCTAAATGTAACATTCCCATGAAAGGCAAATATAAAGAGTTTCTAATATAAATTTTGCCCCTGTTTCAGATTATACGGTGTACAAAACGTCAAAAATTATATCTATAAAGAAAATTACGAAGACTATAACAAATATGTATATCATTCGATTATTGAATAAATTAAACTTAATAAAGTCTCCACTTACCAATAAAAATTTCCTCTTTTACTGAAGATAATTATTTGATTAATAATTCCTTTATTATTTATATAAGTTATAAATATAAACAGATGACCATAACAATATACATACCTACGTAATGCTAAATTTAAACAATAACAATAATTTCACTTAACAACTAAATAATCCACGTTTTATTACAATTACAACAACTTAAAAGGTTAACATTTATATCATTTATCTCAACCTTAAACGTGGAAAACTGCATGAAAAACTATTAATAATTATTAATCAGGTATTTAGATGGAACGCAATTAAAGTATTAGAAAATCATAATTGTTCATTATTGTTTATGTATTTTTCTTATTTTTATTTAAACAATGGTTATCAAATTATAAAGTTACGCAATTTGTTTAATTAATTTTATCGATATCTAAATGAACTGCATAATTAGAGAGAATAACTGCAATAGTATCATGACCTTTTTATTAAATTTGGACCTGCATTATCTATTTGTCTCATATTTAATGTATAATTATGTGTAATTTAGACGTCTTTAATAAATTATTGCATCTGTAGTAATTTCATTACTTATTCAATATGTAAGCACTACAAATCGAGGTATTGGAATTACACAAAATTAGATATCTACCATTTTTCTTAATTAATATTCCATACTTTGTTATATGTATAATCAGTAAATATTCTATAAAATTCTTCCATTAAATTGAGTAAATGATAATTTTTCTTAAATGTTTGGTGACAATGTAGTTCGGATTTTCGACAAAGAGCAAGATTAATCTCAAATTTATGAAATAAGCTAAAGTCCATTTGCGTATATCCATTATCCATGTACCTGCATATCTTTTTAAGAAATAAACAATTTATATATTTTTTTATTTTTATATTATTTGATAACAATTTCTATTTCTGTCTCATTTAGCTCTAAATTCAGTCCTAGTTAGATGTTTCAACACAATATAAAATATTTTAATAAAAATACTATTTTAGTTGATAAAAGATAATTTTTTATGGAATTGGGATTTGGCAGCATTTATGAATTATTTTACAAAACCTAACAAAATTAATGAATAATGAATCTGTTGCTGCGATTTAGTTTAACAATCTTGGCAAAGTAATAGATTTCGGTAAATATGTGAGTCAGTAAAAAAATTAAGAGAGCCCCCGTCCACTTTTCAGAAACAGAGATACGTTCTATGTTCGTCATTCCATGTAGGAATTGCCAGTCTTGACAATAGGCCCCAGCTTGGCTGAATATTGGATAACCAAATGTCGTTATTTCAACATTGGTCCAAGCCTAGGCCAACCTTCAGATCCCACGCCTCGACTTCTTTGTCGTGGCCCAAGGGTCAACCAACGTCTAGGTACCAATTCTGAGCTTTCTAATCTCTGCCCAAGTCAGAGCCAACTTTCAGCGCCCTAGTCTCGGTTTCTTACTTTTTGCCCAAGCCCCAACCAATTCTAGTATTTTTAGACTTGGTTTCTTACCCTTGAACCAAGTTTGGGCCAATCTTCACATATTCTACCAAATCAAGCTTGTGAAGCTTTCTGTCTTTCTTATATCAGCTAGTAATTAATTAAGAGAAAAATATGAGAGAAGTTAAACTAAAAGACCTACATATATTATAATTAATACGAGGGTAAATCAAATATAAACGGTAATTTTTTTTCATCATTTATCGAATAACGTTATACACAAATCATTGTTTTAACATTTTTCAATATAGTCTCCTGCGTGATCTACACACTTTTGCCGCCGATTTGGAAGTTTCAGTATTCCCTGGTTATAGAAGGTTTGAGGGCGAGTTGTAAGCCAATTGCGCACGTGCTCTTCGACTTCTTCATTGCTTCCAAATCGTTTTCCTCCTAGTGATTCCTTCATAGGCGCGAACAAAAAATAGTCACAGGGGGACAAGTCAGGGCTATAAGGAGGGTGCTCGAGGATTTCCCAGCCTATTTCTTCCAGTGTATTACTTGTCAAGGCCGCGGTGTGAGGCCTGGCGTTGTCATGGAGGAGAATGACATCTCTGATAGGCATGCCTCGTCTTTTGTTTCGATAGGCGGCTTTTGCCGACCGTAACAACTGGCAGTAGTAAGCCGCATTCACTGTACGTTGATCGTGTAGAAAATTGATCAGTAAAATTCCCCTAGAGTAAAAAAAAATCGTTGCAAGGACTTTTCCAGCTGAGTGCCGAGTTTTGGCCTTCACTGGGCAACCTTCATTCTTTCTTCGCCACTCCTTACTTGCCATTTTAGATTCGGGGGTGTATTGATGAACCCAAGTCTCATCACATGTCACGATGCGCTGCAAAAAGGCATCCCCTTCTCGCTGAAATCGATTCAGAAGCCTTTCAGTGATCTCCGACCTAACCTGTTTTTGGTTTCCAGTCAACAACCTCGGAACCCATCGAGCACTAATTTTTCGAAAACCAAGTTGATCAGTTACAATGGATTGACTTCCATAGCTGATACCCACTTCTGATGAAATCTCTTCCACGGTTAACCGGCGATCACGTTCAATAAGCTCTCGAACGGTACGGGTATTGTCATCTGTAAGGCTTGTCCTTGGGCGTCGATCATGGCTGTACTGACGACAAAGCCAAGGTTGTGCTCGAACCCGGCCGGCTCCCCACTCCTCATAAACCAAACATCTACTCCACACAACATCAGCTACCTCGGAACTGCATTCTAAGCGGATTAGCAAAATTACCGTTTATATTTGATTTACCCTCGTATTAGTAAATATAAATTCAGCTTTGAAATTTTTGCACGCTTCGTTTCTTCGAAACAAGCACATACATGAAAAGTCAGTAACGCGGCAGCTGCAAGGGGAAGCCTTTACCGGCTTATTAATCAGTGTTCATCCGCCTACCATGAATGATGTTGCGTTTAACCATTTTGTAATATTATTAATATAATAATGTCTATGAATAAAAAGTGTTTATTTAAAGACAAAGCTACGCTAATAAGAATAAATACGAGGGTGGTCCCAGAAGTACCTGACAGAACAAAGAAAACACAAAAATTTTGGAAAAAGATTTATTTATTTTTCAACGTAATCTCCTTTCAGCTCTATACACTTTTCCCAGCGGTGTTCAAAAAGTTCGATACCCTTTTTATAATAAGAACTGTCTTGCTCCTCAAAATAGCCATTAACTGCTGACATCACTTCTTCATAGTTGGAAAATCTTTGACCACTGAGCCATTTTTTCAAGTTTGGGAACAGAAAATAATCCCAGGGGGCTAAATCTGGCGAATATGGTGCATGAAGTAGTAATTCAAACTTTAATTGATTAATTTTGGCCATTGCAATATCGGATTTGTGAGCTGGCGCGTTGTCGTGATGAAACAACACTTTCTTTTTAGCCAAATGCGGCCGTTTTTGCTTGATTTCTTTGCTCAAACGTTGCAATAAGTTTGCATAATACTGGCCGTTGATAGTTTTTCCTTTTTCGAGATAGTCAATAAAAATTATTCCACGCGCATCCCAAGAAACCGACGCCATAACCTTGCCTGCAGATGAAACGGTCTTCGCCTTCTTTGGAACCGGTTCTCCCTTTTGAATCCATTGTTTCGATTGTTCTTTTGTCTGGGGTGTGAAATGATGGACCCATGTTTCATCCATTGTTACGAAACGGCGCAAAAATTCTGCTTTGTTGCTGTGAAACTTCGCTAAACACTCAATTGAAACATTTTCACGACACTGCTTTTGCTCGAGTGTGAGCAAACGCGGCACCCATCTTGCACACAGCTTTCTCATGTCCAAATTTTCAGAGAATATGCGATGTACCGCACTTTTTGAAATACGCGTAATGTCTGCTAGCTCGCGCACTTTCAGTCGACGATCATCAAGTACCGCTTTGTGGATTTTCTTCACCATTTCTGGAGTCGTCACCTCATTTGGTCGACCACTGCGATGCTCGTCTTGGCAGCTCGTACGGCCTCGTTTAAACTCAGCTACTACTACTAACTAACTAAACTAACTAAACTAAAATTTAACTGTTGTAAACGAAGGAGCAGACTCGCCCAGAGTAGAATCCAGTTCAGCTTTTATATTGGTTGGGCTGAGGCCTTTCAAATAAAAGTATTGTATCACATAACGATGACCAATTTTCTCCATTTTCACAAATTTACTGACAACGTTCACTATTGATGGCTGCCAAACAAATACTGAACAACGTGGCGCTTTCAAACTTGAAACATATGCTTTATAGACTGCGTACTTTCCAATACAGTGATATTGTCAAACAACTACCGCCACCTCTTGGTCAGGTCGGGTACTTCTGGGACCACCCTCGTACAATTTTTAGTAGTAAAAATTAAACTTGTATGCTTTAAAATAATCTTTAAACCACTTTTTTTTAATTTATTTGTTTAACACTTAAAATATTATTAATTTAATATAAAATCAGTCTCAGACTTCTTGTGTCACAAATTTTTTAAGTTACGTTGTTATGTTACTAATAATTGAACGAATTCAAATAATAGGTAATAATTTAGGATTTTCGTGTTAATTTGTTTTTTTCATCAAAGTTATTTCATACAAGTCTTAATAAGCTATAGTACAGTATTAAATATTAGGTTGGTCTCATACTCAAAGGTCGGTAATAAACCGGGGCTATCGTTGGATTCCGAACCTACACTATCAAAGATTGTCAGCTTTGACCATATTAATATTAAGAGTGGTCCAATATTGGTTATTTACCTTGCGCCAAGACTCAGTATTAGTGTCGGCACTATATTAGTTTTCACTATTGAGCCAAGATGTATGTAGGACCATGACTGCTTAACAATCTTGGCACGAAGTTATAATCCCGATTTTAGACCAGCCATGGGCCAGTCTTGGATTTCAGGCTTGTACCAGAGTTGATAAGCATCCTTCCAAGCCTGAGCCAACCGCTGGCCCTTTGTTATTTCCTATATGGGATGTCATATCGGAAGTCAAATCGGAGCACGGATTTGATCTCTGCGGTTAGTTGCTGATTATTCGTGGTTCCATTATCAATGTTACATGGTAAAGGCAAAATCTGGACTTTTCCATACCCGTGTTGAAGATTAAGTCGCAGACCAAACCTGATCCTAGAAATGAATCTTTTGTGGCCGATTACTCTTAATCACACTAAGGAACAAAATTTGAACTTGACGTTTGGGACAAGCCAAATCTGGTTTCCGATTCCAGAATTGAACTTTTTAGGATTAATTATCCCTATCACCATTGTCATTTGATTACTTTTTGTTTCAGTTAAAAGTTTTACGGATACCCGGATCACCGCTAAAAGCGTTCTGTAGATACTACATAGGTGGCGCAAAATGTATGACCTAATTAGACCTAATCACGGCCTAAAAGATTCATATAAGCTTCGCTTACATGAATTTAGTAGGCCGTGGACCTAATAAAAATAGGCGGCTATTTTGGCAAATGCCAGCTTATGGCAACGTGCTTTTGACAATTATATAATTGAAAGACGAGAAATATACAACGATACATTATTGAACGCTACTATTCCTCAAGTACACGAAATAATTGTCTCAATGAAGAAGACGATTTTTACAAAAAGAAAAATTATTATGAGTGACGAGGAGCATTTTTATCTGCCTGGGTACGTAAATAAGCAAAATTATCGCTTGTAGACACTGAAAACCCACACATCATTTACGAGACGTTCTTACAACCTCTTAAAGTTAGTGTGTTGTGCGGTGTTTATGCTGAAAAAGTGATTGGACCCTAATTTTTGAATACGCTACAAGGAACACGGTAACTGTCACTGGCAAGCGCTACAGAGCCATGCTACACGACTTTTTGATACCCCAATTAGGCGAGTTGGGGAATATGTGGTTTCAGCAAGACGGTGCCACCGCACACACAGCGTATGAGACTATCAATTTACCGAGGAACAATTCTTTCTCAAAATCAATTGCATCCTTACAATATAAAACTGTAGGAAGGAGCGTAACTACCCAGCGCAATGAGCTTTAAAAGCGACGGATATGACGTCACACTGGCCGCCATTATACACCACCTACATCAGCTTTTCTCTCAAACTCCGACAAATACGAAGAAGGGAATTACATTTCATAAGTAAGTATTCGTTTGTTTAAAATATTAAATATATAATGTATATTCTAAGATTAATTTCTAAATACTATGTTTTAAAACTGAGGTTATGTAATTTATGTGCGCATTTCGAGACAATCAGAACCGCCAATGAAAATATCTAATGACAAAACCGGAAACACCGATATGTGGTAGATGATTATGTTCCTACCCACAGTTTTATATTCTAATATTGCACCCTTCTCACTAATAACATTATTATTGTATTATATTACCTATATTTTTATTTGGTGTGCCGCAAACTAAGTTCTCCTCGCCCACTGCGTTCCAAGATAAAAAAAGTTTGGCAGGCACTGCTCTTAGTAAATAATTATTATATAGGTACCCTGATTTTTCTTATAGAAGCTGTATTTTAAATAGTAGTGACATCCTGGAGCAAACCTGACACATACTTTAATATAGAAAAAAATACTACATGAATGTTTTATGAAAAATAAATAAACGGTTATTTAGAAATTTCAATTACGTAGGCGTGTATCATATTAATATAATTATTTTTACAGAACATTAATGTTCCTTATCAAATTAATGTTAAATTGTGAATATTTATGTGTATGAGTATTATTAAACGTAAGATTTATTGCAAAACGAATGTGAAATCTGGTAATTTTCAACGTCGCCAACATAGCTCTGGTGAGCTATTTAGAAATACAGGTGTTATAGCTTTTCTTGTAAATATTGTTGTTTTCGCTCAACCTTTTCACCGATATAAGAGAAACAATATACTGACTAAATTAAAAACTCTTCATATTTTTCAATGAAACTAACATGGTACAGAAGATTAAAATTTGGAGGAAAGAAATGAGGAGGTTAAACATTTAGAAGATTTTTATGACAATATTGTTTATAAATGACGAGACTGGAGACTTTTTAAATAAAAACTTTTGAAACCTTATTTGAAACTTCTTTACTTTCTTCCATATATTCTCATCCCTTGTCATGTCTTATCCAGTTGAAAAGTCTATCGTTGTCAGACGAACTAATGAGCGCGTTCTTTAGCAAACCCGCCTGACTTAGCTACCTACCCTTTCCAACCCCCTCAACCCCCGACTTAAACAACCTTCTTCACTTTTTCTCGACTTACTCCCCCGGGCTTACTCCCAGACTTAGCCGCCCTATCCCTGCGACTTACCCTTCTCCTCTGGCTTACCCTCAGCGTTCCCCCCTCTGACACACCCATTACGCTAATATTCAAACATGTCTTATTTTTAGTGTTAAATATGTTATTGTTTGTAAATCTACGACATGGTATATTAAAATCATTTAATTTAAATCATAATAATATATTTTTTTTGTTTATTGTTTCCAGCCTTACTTTGTGGAACTCCATAATCATGAAATAAATAAAGATTATTAAAAGTTTCACAGTTTTATTAAAATACAACCTGACAATATTGTTTCGACAGCTATGCTGTCATTATCAAAGGTAATATAATTATAAACAAACACGTCGCTAAGGTAGATACAAAAATAGGTAACTAGATAATATAATAATAATAATCAGATATAATAATTATATATCTAATACTTCCAGTAACGGAGAATTACTGAGCTCAAGTTGTTCATTCATTAAAGGTACCCTGAGTTTGTGTTTGTATATCTCAAATGCTTCTAAAATGTCTAATTTGCGTTTGTTATTACAAAAATGTAGGAATTTAATATTATTTTGAGGAGTCATTGTGTGATTTTGTTCTAAAACGTGTTTGGCGTAATTCGATTTTTCAGGATGTTTATTTTTGTAATGACGTACGTGTTCTTTATATCTTATGTCAAAATTTCGAAGTGTTTGTCCAATATATACCGAACTACAAAAAGAACAATTTAAGATCGAATATTTGAATTAAACCTCTCTAAACACATTATCTTCTGGTTTCGTTATGTTGATGACATTTTAGCTTGTTTTGACAGTTCTTTTGAGGTTATCAATGAATTTTTAATTCTTATTAACAGTATCCACCCTAATATGAAATTTATACTAGAAACATAACAATATAACAGGGCTATAAACTTTCTAGACTTAAATATCAAGATTAACGCAGACAATCTATTTGAATTTCCATATACAGAAAACCAACACAAACAGACATAACAATACCAAATGAATCTTGTCACCATAATACACATAAAATAGCAGCCTACAGGTTGTTAGTACACAACTACACAGAGCTTTAACTATTCCACTAACAAAATCAGATTTTAGCAAAGAGATATCAACCATTAAACAACTAGCACATGCAAATCATTACAATCCGAACATGATTGACACTTTAATTAAACAAAAAGATTATAGGTTAGCTATCAAAAGAATATATCCCATTGACAATCAAACAGAAGACACAAATTACATATCTATACCATATTTTGGCAAAATAACAAAAAAAATTGCACATATACTAAGAAAAACCACCAATTATAAAATAACATTTAAAACCAACACTAACACTTTTTCATTTTTATTTAATGCTAAAGACAGAACACATGATATCATGAAAGCGGGCATTTACCGTTTAAATTGTTCTTTTTGTAGTTCGGTATATATTGGCCAAACACTTCGAAATTTTGACATAAGATATAAAGAACACGTACGTCATTACAAAAATAAACATCCTGAAAAATCGAATTACGCCAAACACCTTTTAGAACAAAATCACACAATGACTCCTCAAAATAATATTAAATTCCTACATTTTTGTAATAACAAACGCAAATTAGACATTTTAGAAGCCTTTGAGATATACAAACACAAACTCAGGGTACCTTTAATGAATGAACAGCTTGAGCTCAGTAATTCTCCGTTACTGGAAGTATTAGATATTTAAGTCTGATTATTATTATTATTTTATCTAGTTACCTATTTTTGTATCTACCTTAGCGACGTGTTTGTTTATAATTATATTACCTTTGATAATGACAGCATAGCTGTCGAAACAATATTGTCAGGTTGTATTTTAATAAAACTGTGAAACTTTTAATAATCTTTATTTATTTCATGATAACAATATATTATCACTTTTTTTATAATAATCTTTTTTATAAAAATACATAAAAAATAATGATAGCAAACGTCTAGATTTTTGTAAAAAAACACTCCGTGTAACAAAATGTTAATCAATAGCAAGTCAAGGTTTGAAATTTTTAATATACACACATTGTCATGCACCATTAAAATTCATTACTACTTACGAAATAATAATTTAATTATAAGATTGAGACAGGGTCATGGTCAAAGAGGAACATCAAAAATATAGGCTATATTTATTCTTATTTGTAGGTGAAAGATATGCATTACGTATGCATCCAATTATATTTATTCTTAATCAGAAAAATAACTGAAGGAAAAATTTTATACAAGTTCAATATATATCTATTATCGCAGTACTTCTATTATTTTTGTAATCATCCATAGTTGCAAAGCAAAAAGTTTGTTGAAATGAATTTTTTTGGAAAGAATAGAATCTTTTATCTAATGAATTTTTAAGGTATGTTGCAAATTAAAAGTTGACTGATTTAATTAGCGTTTGTTTACTGCGCATCTTTGCTTAACTATATAAGCTTAATCGTGATAGATATGTGTGGCATTAAAAGTCATTGAGGTCGCGACATTTGACTTCTTATGTAGCCCATCTAATAAGACGTGTCGCTCGTGACTCATACACAAATACGCAATGTGAAAATCTGTAGGATTTGAATTTTTTATTTTAATTTGAACATTCTAATTACAAAAGCACCCTTAAACGAACACTTTTACTACTAATTAATTAATCTTATGTGAAAGCTCATAGAAACAACAAGATTAGAAATTCGTGTGCAGACAAATGAGGAAGATTAAGTGTGTATCTCTTTAACGACTTTCAACTGTTACACTTGATAATATTGTTATTGGAATTTTTATTGGTATACAATACGTTTACGTAAAACAACATCATTAATTTGGTCTGGATATATAAATATCCATTGTGTACATGGACATTCCGGATAAGGACAGATGAGTTAAAAAATTTCTATTTCGCGGATTAAAAGATTCTTGTTTAATACTTTAGCCAATACGAAGGCGATTGACATTTAGAGCTATTTGCATTTAGACCTTCTTTAAAGATAAGTTTTGCATTAAAAATAAGTATTTAGACAAACCCTGAGAATAAAACTCCTTATGGGACATTGGAAACACCAAAGCTGCGCGAGAGTACGGCACTCGAAGAGAACAAGAACCTGGATTGGACCTGCAAATACCGAAAAAAAAATATTTAAACCATCTCACCAAAACTAAGAACCTTAAATGTTTTGTAATATTCTCGAGGAAAGAAAAAATATACCACTTGAAAACGCACTAAAAATACCAAAATTTCAAACCGTCATAACTCGTCTGATTTTCGACGAAAATGGATGAACCTTTGCGTGCTAGAAAGTTTGAAGTGTCTAGTTTTCGACAGAGAGCCAGAGACAAAAATAATTAGGTCATTTCATTAAGAAAATTTTTGATGCTATTGTACTGTCTTAACATAGGTAAAATTTAATTGGAAGTTCTGCCACATATAAGCGGTGGAGTCGTGGAGTGAGTAGCGCTAGAGAGTGAAATGGTTAAAAAATATTAATACAAAAACGTGATATGAGTAAAGCCGATTTTTGGTGTGATGACGGTAAATAATATTTTATGTAATATATTACAATGGCAGACAGTTTTGTTAGTGAGTGGATGGGGACAGACAGCGAGGAAGGTCGAGGAAATATGTGTCCTATTACGTCATATCATTAAGATAGGGACAACTGTTAAAATTTTCAAAATATCATAATTCTGTATTCACAAAGGCATACAGAATTTTTGAGACAAACATCTTGGCAGACACAACGACGCAATATATTCGTCACCGCAATGCGGTGAGTATTTGCCGCTCTTTATTGTATTCCCGTATTAGCCCGGGAGCGGTGGACCCTTTTATGCGAAGCAAAACGTCGCTCGGAAAACCAAAGTAAATTCTATAGGCTTTGACCTCTCGAACGCGAAAAAGGGAGGTATTTTTGAAAAAAAGTTATGCTTTAATTGTTATAAACAATTTAATTGTTTAAATCGGTATAAAATCGGTATATTAAGAAAACCGCTAGACGTATCCAGAAAATTCCAAATTAAAAAACATTCCTCTATTTAATTACAATAAAAGTTCTTATGACAAGTTTTGTGATATTTCTATTATTTACTGCTATATTAGACTGTTATTCCTAACAGCTGCATTATATTATAACATTGGTATGTGTGTCAGGACTGTTATGAAAATCAGCAATTATTAAGGCCTTCTGGACAAACTGCAAGGCCGGCTACCTAAATTCCGGAAATTCTAGAAGTTTGCTATTATATTGAACGGGGAAACCACGCGAGAGTTCCCGCCACATCGACAGCCTTCTACAGTGTTCCAGACTGACGGCGGATTGTTCCAGAGCGGGGACGTATGCATATATAACGCGGTCGGGCAAGAAAAGGAGTCAGCCAACAACGAGTTAATTAAATTCGCGCATCGTGTGGTGGTAGAAAATAAATGTTTAGATAAATATCAGTGTATATATGAAAAAGTATAATAATAACCTGTAATTATTTAGTTATATTATAATTATATGACGTAATAGGCCACATATTTTCTCGACCTTCCTCGCTGTCTGTCCTCATCCCCCCACTAACCAAACTGTCTACCATTGTAATATATTACATAAAATATTATTTACCGTCATCACACCAAAAATCAGCTTTACTTATATATGTTTTTGTATTAATATTTTTTAACCCTTTCACTATCTACCGCTACTCTCTCCACCACTGATATGTGGCGGAACTTCCAATTAAATTTTACCTATATTAATACAATACAATGACATCAAGAATTTTCTTAATGAAATGACGTAACTATTTTTGTCGCTGACTCTTAGACTATTTAAGGTCGTGTAAGCGAATTTTACGTTTAAGCCTCTCTGTCCCCCACCACCCCCTGAAGAATAAAAAATGTTTTTGGATTAAAAAAATGTCAAACTTTAACAGCTTGTACTATGTACCAAAAAAATCGTGGACCCAATCGCCCGCCAGGGCAATAAAGTTCAGTCCTTGTAAAGTTCTCAAAATTTCGAGTGGCTACGATGATTTGGCGCGGAGCTATGCATTTTTGAAATTTACCCTACATTTTGTCGGGAGTCTTTCGTCTTCTGCCAGCGACATTATTACCGGTTGAGTTTGAACATTTTTTCCCAAATCTAACAAAAACATTTTTTTTATTACCGTAAATTTTTTTAACGTGTAACCGCCGACATCAGCGCACCACGCGGAGGTTCTACAACCGCCAGATTTTGCACATCGTGTGTGTGTGTATGTTTGTGTCGCATACTAACTTCTACCTCCAAAAGAGCAAGAATTGTCTTGTTGAATGTCCGTTAATTGCGGCATTGTAACGCTTCAAATAACTTTCTGATACTAATTAATTTCAAAACAGTAGTAAAATAAAAATAAAAACATTAATTTAAACACTTATACATCGTGTGACGCTGTCGGCGGTTACATGTTAAAAAAATGAACGTTAATAAAAAAATGTTTTTATTAATTAAAAACATTTTCAACATTTTTTGAATTTACAAAAGAAAAGGTTTAAACTCAACCGATAATAATGTCGCAGGCAGAAAAGGATAAAACACACGACAAAATGCCTGGTAGATTTCAAGAATTCCTAACTTCGCGCCAAATCATCGTAAGCACTAGAAGTTTTTAAAACTTTACAGAAAAAGGACTGAACTTTATTGCACTTGCGGTCGATAGGGTCCACGATCTTTGTGGTACGCCGTACAAGCTGTTAAAGTTTGACATTTATTGAATCAAAAACTTTGAAAGACTTAAACGTAGCATTCGCTGACACGACCTTAAACTAGACACTTCAAACTGTTTAGCACGCAAAGGTTCATTCATTTTCGTCCAAAATTCGTCGAGTTATGACGGTTTGAAATTTTGGTGCGTTTTCAAGTGGTGCGTTTTTTTCCCTCGAGTGTATTTATAAATATGCAAGTGTTCTTCTTTCCAAGCAAGGAGTTGCACCACTTTTCATCAACCTCTCGTGTTTTATTGATTAGCTGAGCAATCCTCATTGTAGGGGGTTATTGTCTCTCTCATCGCCTATGTCAAGACACAGGCGATGAGAGAGACAATGTAGACGATGTAGAGACCTGTCTGCACTCTTTGTGTCGTATTTGCGCCTCAAAGTTTTAGATGGTTTCTTTTGCCAGGTCTCGTTGGTACCTCATCCGCGGCTTGGGTTTTTTGAGGTTAGCCAACTTGTTAAAATTCGTTAGCGATGAGAAGTGGTTTAGCTGCAGCCTTTGAAGGTACATTACTACTGTCGTATTTTAGGCCATTGGGCCATAACGGGCAACGGGTGTCACGATCGTGTACTCTCTCTACCAAACCTACACTCTTCTGACAGTCTTGACAGATTTATTACAAGTTGAATCGTCTAGTAAATCGTTTGTTGTGCGTTATGTAATTAATTAAATAGTTTTGTGACTTTTGGTCTTCAGGAGAGATTGAGTTATTTAGATTTATAGTATAGATTGATTTTCATGGCTTTTTCATTTTTTAGCAGTTTACTCAAGAATCTAACGATGTTGGTTCCCTCCCCAAGTATTACTTTCTGCATTAGTTTGTTTTTGTTAATTTGGAATACCTAACGTTGGATTTTGTAACGACCTAAAAATGAAGCCCCACGATGGACTGTCCATTATAACATTCTTAATTATACTGAAAACAAAATCAACTGTAACATACACTACAGTCTTACTGAAAGCAAGAACGATACTTACTGTACTTACTTATGCACCGACGGAGATCTCTTTTTGTTGACAAATTATCATTCAGGGGTAGGTACTGGTTTCTTGAGCTCATAGATTTTAAAGAAAGAATTATTTAGAAATAAATAATAAAAAATATGGGCGCCATTCACTTGAAGTCATTACATCATTAGAATCCACAAGTGAAAAAAGATTCCGATTAAATTGATTGAATTAAATAAACTAATCGTAATTAGTCAGGTTGACCTTAAAGCAGGTTAATGTAATAGATCAACTTCAACAAATGATTGAACCAACATTATCACAACCCTGTCTAGTTTTAATTCTCATTTATTCGTAGATCAAAAATAGCAATATTTTATTAATATGCTAAAAGGTACATAAAAAATCTGAAAAATGATCGGAATAAAATCTGCAAACTGACAAAATATATTCAAATATACAGGGCCGTACTAAGATTATTTAAATAAATACATTTTCAAATGTAATAAAATGGATTCTGAAATTTTAACCCGTTACAATTTAACAGTTGCAATGGACAATTTCAACAGCAAGAATACCATTTGGAGCTGCAAAATAAACAACTCCGACGGTGTCAAATTATGTAACTTTAATCGAGAAATTCAATAATAATGCATTCCTCTACCGAACTTACCCATTACCCTACCAGAGCTGATCATCTACCTGATATTCTCCGTATCCTATTACTTCAAAACTTCACCCTCCATTATCACAAATAGTTGTTTCATCCGATCACTCAGTTGTAATTATTTCGAATTACATTGATACTCCGCATATCCGCAATCTCCTTTCTATAATAAATGGTAGAATAGACTGGGACAAATTTCATAAACACTTGACGCCAAAATTAAATGTCCTACTTCCTTCATCAACCCCACAGATGTCGATAACTATACACACACATTTTGAAATAAACATTTAACAGGCACTAACAAGCACTTTACGTCCAGATAGAACGCTGCATATAAAAGAAATACAGACAAGACCCCTTCCGAGATAGTCACACTCCTAAAACGGAAACACAAAACCGGAAGAGAGTGGTAGAAGTTCCGACACCCAGAAACCAAAGCCAATTTAAATAAACTTGCTCAACAAATAAGAGCTGAACTGGATAAGCATAGGATCGAAACCTTCCAAAATCACATACAGCGCTATTAAATTAAGTTGCAATATGAAGAATTTCCCTACGTTGCATTTAAAATTAATCGAGCCAAAGCATTATGTACACATAGGCAACCAATTATACAGCAAGCTCTTTTGTACTATTTACATATATTGCATGGTAAATAAATAGCACTGTATGTACGTCAACTGCCACACGCAGATCCCTCTCTTTGGAAAACTACAAAGAAACTTCTGAGACAAAACCAGACTCAATACTCCATACATGTAAATAACTATACATAAAACTTCTATCACAATTTTTTAGAAATACTACCAGTAACACAACTGATCACCATAGACAAGTCAACACTTTCGTAGAGCAACCATCCATTGTACCATCAGAGATCTCATGCACTTCACCTAGAGAAATAGCAAAACACATACGTAACCTACATAATCTGAAATCACCTGGACACAATTTAATCCCAAATATTGTTTTAAAGCGTTTAACCAGGAAACAAGTAGCCTTTCAGCAAGTTTGTTCAATGCTTGTCTGCGTCTACAGTATTTTCCAAGTACCTGAAGGTACGTACATATACTGATGTTTTTGAAACCTGGAAAAGATCCTTATAAACCCGAGAGTTACAGACCCATTTTACCCCTTCCAACTATCTCCAAATTATTGGAAAAAGTGATATTGATATATTCCAGACTGAACCAGCACCTTGAGACTGCACATCGTACCAAAATTTCAATTCGGCTTTCGATGTGGTTACTCAACAAATCATCAACTAGTAAGGCTAACACAATTAATAGAAAAGGATTACGAAGCAAAGCAGCACACGGTGGGCGTATTCTTATAGCGTATAAGGTATGGATAAATGGTCTTCTCTTCAAAGTAATGCAGTTTCTTTTACCTAACTACATAACAATAATTTTATAATCCTTTCTGACAAATAGAACGTTTTCCCTACGAATAAACAATCAACTTTCAACAACACAGGCAATCCAAGCAGGTGTGCCACAAGGTTCGAACCATAGGCGCCGACTTTTCAAAATTTTAATGAGGGCTGGTCAGTTTCCAACAATAATAACTTTTTGTTATTCGTACAATAATAATTCCCGGTATAAAACATTAATAGAACCCCAATGACCTCATCAGAGGCTATTGTTTTCATTTTTATATTTTAAATAATTTCACCTTGAATCTTTTTTAAACGATGAAATTTCGATCAGAACGTTTAACCTTTCTCAAGCACTTTGTAATAAAAAAATCCGATATTTTACTAACCTACTTAATCCGTAACCGGGCGAATCAACCCCCGCATAGTCGAGGATCTACTGTATCTTAAATAATTTTTTATAATAAAATAAAAATTACTTTATGTCATGGTATTAAAATGTTATGAAAAATAGAAATTAATTAACAATTTTGCGGCCGAGATGCAGGTCTTCACAATAGTTACAGCACTGTAAAATGCAATTTCGTAATAGCAACATTTGGAGTGTTTGTACACTTTGCAGGCGTTGTCGCACACAATGACTGAGTTGGTCTTAGGGCTCCCTTAGTTTGGGAATGATCCTAGAATGGTCGGACGCCAGGACGCGAAGGGTAATTCATAAGGTTTAAGGTTTATCCCGGCAGTGGCCCTCAGGTCACTATTTTTGGGTAAACGGTTTCACCAGTTGCTTTCTCAGGTGTAGTTGCGACTGTAGAGTGGCGTCTGTTGAGTTTGATTATCTGCACTTGATGTACGAGACCCATCCGTGTGTCCCCAGCAAGGCCGTCTAAACTTAGACAACCCCACCTCCGCATGGTATATGCCGGGTCCGTATTTTTAGGTAAAGTAGGATGGGGATCTGTTAAAGGCTCGCCAAACCTTTATTACGGCAGGCCGGGTGGCCACTCCTAGGTAATTCTAGCCCAGACACACTTGAGGTTGTATTCGATCTGATAGTGGCAGTGGCAAGTCCCGCATGCTGGGCTATGGGTGAATTGACTCCCTCGGGAGGCGGGTCGACGGGTGAGCACATAATAGCATAATATTTGATTGATATGATTAGATGATACCTAGTGGCAAAATTCGACACTAAAGAGCTGACAGTACAAGCATTAGTCTGAAAATTATAATTTTGCACTGTATTTATTAAGCAATTATTTTTGTTAAATAATGAATTTAAAGGAACCAAATTATCACAACAAAGGCTAACCCGGAACATTTATTGTACACTTCCTGGAAATACTAGGAATCTCCATACTTTGAGCTTTGGTCTCTTTAAAAGATAAAATACTGTTTTGTAATTTTTGTTTTTCTTATAAAAATATTCCAACTGAAGATTTTCTTGTCATTAATGTCTCAGTGTTACTCACCTCTCTTGTTTACCACTTAATTACAGTTAATAAGCAAAAAAAATCAAAATTCTTCTTTTAATATATTTTATCTTATAAAAATTTCCTTAAAAATAAAATTTTGATAAATTATATTTAGATATATTTTTTTCTTCTAACAATGATAGTAATAACGATAATTAATAGTTAGCGACTGTTTCTTTTTTAATTAAGTCTGGATTCTTATAATAATATTCCTTAAGATTAAAAGTTTGCATGTGATCTATGGATTTTGATTTAATCTAAAGAAGAAAAAATAATCTTCACAATGGTGCAAAGGTTTATTTGTTAAAAAAATAGATAACAGAAAGGATATACATATTAAAAACAACCACTACTTTCAAATTTATTATTTTCTAATTAGAACTATTATTAATAGTAACATTCTTGGACACTTAAATCTTCTATCTACATTTATTTTGGCAAAATATTAACGCTTACACTATCTTCTATTTATACCGAACTCGTACTAATAGTAGGCTAATGCCAAATCGACTACAGCCGTATTTCAATGTCTCAGATTTTGTTCAAATTTCAGATTTCAGTTCAAAGTTTAGATTTGTCCGTGCATAGATACATATGAAATGTCATTAGATGATTTTTCCAGATTTTTTGGATTAAAAATGGCCGAAGTAGAAGTTTTTGAAAATTTCGATTCTTGGCAAATTCTGCTACCCGTCACTCTACATCATCTAACTGAACTCGTCATAACTCCCTTATTTTTTGAGTTCTCTGCCTCACCCAGGTATCAGATTAAAGCTAGTTCTTGGAAACGTACAAAAACATTGCACGGTAAAAAAAAGTAGCAGGCTCCGAAGGCAAGTTTTAGTGTTTTTACAAATTTTGATACTGCTCCTTTACAACTATCACCCTTTTGAAACTATTTTTATAGAATCATCTTAGTATATGCTTGGTATAGTTAAAAAATAAAAACGGTGTTTTTTGTAGTTTTGGAAAAACTACAAAACTGTACTTTTGAGAGTTACGACAAGTTCAGTTGGATGATGTAGAGTGACGGGTAGCAGAATTTGGTAAGAATCGAAATTTTCAAAAACTTCTACTTCGGCCATTTTTAACCCAAAGAATCTGGAAAAAATAATTTAATGACATTTCATATGTATCTATGCAAGGACAAAATTTGAACAAAATCTGAGTCATTGAAATACGGTTCTAGTCGATTTGACATTAGCCAGTAAGTAAAATAATAATAACCCAAGACGTATTAAATAATACTGTAAAACGAATTAAAAACAACTATCTTTGTACACTTGAAATTTTAGAAATTTAAATCTAAAGAACATTCTTATTTTTACGCATCAGGTAACCACACCTTCAAAGGAACCCTCAAGAAGGCACTATTTAAGAATGCCTTGAAATGTCTTGCGATACTTACGCTTGCTGCTGGCTTCATTTCGTCGATTATCTCTTGTGAATTGTTATTTAAGAACTGATTAATAGCTTCACCTAAAAATTAAAAAATAAATATTGAGATAGGTAACTTATAAGAACAGAATAATAAATGCCTAACTATTATGTTCCTTAAACAATCCTTACCAATTCTTATCCTATCCTTACCTATTATGTTTCCTAAATTTACAACATCCCTGATTTTGAATCTACTCTTGCTTATTTGGAAATCCACGAGTATGTTTTCTATTTTCATAAACCTAATGTTATTTTTATTTTTGACTTCTCGGCCGTAGATCTTAGCTGTTGCGTTTACATCAACTAAAACATTAAAAAACGTTATTAGGTTTTCTATTTAGTGCATTTTATTAAATCGTCTATGGATTGAGAAGTAGTAAATAAGGAAAAAACAAATTTTAAGGTTTTTAGTTTTATGTGTTTAGGCATATCCTGGGGATTTCTTGATATATAGCGTGTGAGGAGTATAACTGCCATTATCAAGACAGGTGGTAATCACACAAACATACTATGATTGTAAGACTTAAAGTAACAGAATGTTCTATGTATCTCATCAATCATAATAGAAAATATAATTGTTTTGTAAACATGATCGTTTAAGCAACATTACAAATTTTATCAACCGAGTTCTGTTAGAAGATCGATTTTTCTATTACCGTCTGTTCAAGTTCAAGTTTACAAATTTATTGTCATAATTATAGAATTTGTTATCTTTAGATTATCGACCTTTTTTTAGTGGTATTATTTGAACAAAATACACAGATGGTTGCCTGCAATTTACCTAATAATTTTTAAAAGGGAATGTACTACTAAATAAAGAATGAAAAAAGAAGAAATAAAAAACTGTGTATGTTATTTATTTTATTGGCTTGTTTATTATTTTAGAATTATTATTTAAGAATTACCATTAATTAATACTTATTCTCACAACCAGTACATCTCATTACAATAATATACGATTGCATTAAGTTATTAACTGTTAACTGAATTAATGAACTATTAAGAATGAACTTTTTAGTGTATTACGTCCAAACAAAGTCACTTTGTAAACTTTGTATTAGTTACACTAAAAAGTTCATTCTTAATAGTTTATTAATTCAGTTAACAGTTAATAATTTAATACACTAGCGTATTATTGTAATAATGTCCTCGTTGTGCGAATAATTATTAATTAAAATGTCATCATTTTTGTTGTTTTATTGTTTAGCGGTAGTAAAACTGTTTTAACACTTATATATTCAAGGCTCCCAAAATACCTACCACGACCTCAATGTGTAAACAAACTTCATTATTTATCAATGAACAACATAGTAAATACACTTCTCCATGAAACTAACGCACCACCAAAAAATAACCAAAAGTTTTAAGTTAATTTGTGACTAGACCATGTGTCCGATTTCAATGATTCTTTTTTTGTATGATACGTTTTTTATTCGAAAATATGAATGTACTATTGTTTTGTCATATATAATATCACAAGTGGTCTAATTTTTTCCAACAAAATTTGTCGTTTCAGATATGAGTAGCTTTGCAACGAAAATTACACGAGTCGACGCAGGAGACGAGTGTAATTTTCCAAAAGCAAAAGCTACGAATGTCTGAAAAGATAAATTTTGCAAGAAAAAATTAGACCACGAGTGGTATTCGGCATGATAATCCACCGAGCAAATTTTTATTTAGCGTGTGTAGTTAATATTAATTTAATTAAATTTGACATTTCATTTTGACATAAGTGGTTTTTTCTTAGTGAAAAAAACACTAGTGGTATTTTCACTTATAATATACCAAGTGCATTGATTATTGCCGGAAATTTTTTTAGTGACATTTCTGCAACGTCATAATTGCACGACACGGAGTGGAGTGCAATTACGTTGCAGAAATGCACGAAATCAAAATTTCCAGGCAGAATCAATGCACGAGACTATATTCGGTAAGAGAATCGCACGACGCACAGAAAAAAAATGCATTATGATTAAGACTGCCGTCTGCCTATGCTAGTCAATGTAAACTTTGAGATCCAATTTATGGAGACTGATGTAACCTACAATGCTGTATTTTTTTATAGCAATAAATAACAACATTTTCTGGGGCTTGAAGTATTTTCAAGCCGTTAGTGCCTTTAGTTTTTAAGAAAAACATAAAAAAGAAATCTTTTTCGAAAAGATGTCATGTGATGTCTGATAAAATAGTGATCCTGAAATTGCAAGAAATTTTTTTTTTTTTGAATTATATATCTTTCGAAATTTAGTTTTATCTGAATTTGGAGGCTCAAATCTAGGAGGCGGAGTTTTCGACTTCGGTAGAAAGCTATTAACGCTTAACGATCATAATGGCAGCGAATGGAACAGCCAAGAATAATTGTGCGACGTGTGACATCATCGAAACGTGATGACGGTTTTGAAAACCAGTTTCTTATCCTTTCAGTATGAGATTTTCAAAAATATTATATCTTATAGTTATAAGAACTAATAAGGAGTGATATGTTGGAAAATGCATTGGGAAATGTAATGATGATAATCTATATATAGAAGGTATAACTTTGTTTTTATCGTATAGTAGGTACATTTCCAACTTTCAGGTACTTATAGAATCGAAAATATTCTTCTAAAAGCTAAAGAAAGACTCGTAGGGAACTGGAAAGAAATATCAAAAATAATTTATTGTGTCTTCATGTGTCAGATTTTTAACCTCTATTAGCAAAGTTATTAAATTGTTGAGCTGCTTGCAACTCGTTCTCGTCCTTAAAACGACGTCCCCTAAGGTCTTTCTTTAAATTGCAAAGTAAATAATAGTCACTACGACCCATATCCGGACTGCACGGTGGATGATCCAATGCTTCAAATCCGCGTTCGCGAATGGCAGCTTGTGATATTGCGGCAGTATGAACGGGTACATTGTCGTGTAATAATCGAACACCTCTTGTCAATTTTTCTCGACGTTTTTCACGAATATTGTTTTTCAATTTACGCAATAAAAACGCATAATATGTACTGTTAACAGTTATATTGCGTTCCTTAAAATCAATCAGTAAAATGCCGTCACAATCTCAGAATATTGTTGCCATAACTTTCTTAGTCGATTGAACGACTTTCCCCTTTTTGGGACGAGGTTCATCGGGTCACCGCCATTCCATCGATTTCCTTTTGATAGAGAATTATAATACAGAACCATTGTTTCATCTCCAGTGACAATGGACTCCAAAGTCGGCTTTGGGTCGTCTCCACACAAGTTTAAAAACGAGCGTGCACGTTCGCCGCGACGTTGACGTTGAACAGCAGAGAGAAGACATCTTGCACTAATTTTATTCATACCCAAATAGTCACGAAGAATTCGGCGAACACTTGTTTCCGAGACGTCAGACATCACTGGTAACTCCTTAACTTTCAAATGGTGATCATCTAATACCATTTCTTCAATAATTGCAACTTTTTGAGGCGTCACCGCTTCAATTGACCGACCGGTGCGCTCATCATCTTCAAGAGATTCTTGCCCCAAACGGAAACATTTTGACCACTTTTGTACGGTGGAATATGAAGGAGATAAATCACCATAAACGCCGTCTAAACGTTGTTTGATTTGATTAGGCGTGTGCCCTTCTTTTGTTAAAAATTTAATGACTGCGCAGTAACTCAATTTTCGTTAGCTGCTACATTTTCATGCACTCGTCACGACGCTTGAGTGGCTACTAAAATCTATTACGCTTCTAGTCGTAATATATTTAGTGTAGGCCTCTTACATGTTCAACTACGACGAAACCGAGTTTGAGCATGTTGGCATTTGTAGAAGCCTGCCGTGCCGAGAATTTACGGCTCTTACCTCATATATCTAATAAATTAAACTAATTAGAATGCTACATAAATTGTGCTCCTGTAGTCAGCTGACTAACAAGTGATAGGTGAATCATTCATCTTCATTTATTTATTTTTTTCTCACCTCACATTAGGAGCTTGTTATCGACTATTCTTTTAAATTACAAGTCCATCTTTTTTCACTAGAATCAAAAAGTATTTGGTATTGAGTTCCACAATATTTGATCATAATGGGAGTCTGAAATAAATGTTTACAAAATATAGAAGACTACATATATAAAAAAAATCATTTTTAATTTCTTGTAACTGTTATATGCAGAATTCTAGTCTGTGACTATTTTTGGATAAAACCATTAAAAAAACAAGATTACCAACATTCGGTATCAACAAGATGGTGCACCACCACATTTTCCAGTTCCAGTTGCGCAATGTCTGGAAAAGTATTTTCCAACAAATGGATTGGCAGACATTGACCTCTGGAATGACCAGCTTGCCCCCCCCCAAAGCTTTATTATTGTTGGCATTATCATCCCTGTTGCGTCTCATTTTGCCGTCTTGTTCTGAATCTTCTTATATGACACCACATGCATGGCTGAATTGTCTAATCTACTGTGAGTTGATAAACCTTACATCTTCTCCGCATACTTCTTCTAGAATTTCATGATTTATTTTCTAATGGTATTTACCATTAATGCTTCACTAGGTGCCAACTGCTTACCCTAATGGGTAAGCTTTAGTAACTTGTTGCTTTTGTTGAAATACGAAAAAAGAATTCAAGCTCGGATCCTCACCTCTCTCTCTTACATCGCGTAGTTCAATAGGGTTTGGGTCATCCAGCGCTAGGTAGCGCTGGCTGTCTCCACAGAAAAAATGTACCGAGACACATGAATGAATGAATGAAAACACAATGCATGTACTTCAAGAATAAGAAATGATTGATCCGAGTATTCGAGAGTTTCGAGATGTTCCTCTTCAGTTTTTTTTAAGCACAAGAGATCCATTGACGTGTCTGGTGTCTTCTTACTAGCAAAGTACATTCTATTTCCAGCTAGTATTCTTTCTTTACTCATTTTGCTTCTATCATTTGCGCTATTGATATGTTGATCTCTTCAAACTTGTAATTTGGTCAATCGTCGTATACTCTGTTTGGTTATTCCTTTCCCTTCTGCATTTATACTTGGGTCGTATTTGCTTTACTAATCGAATTGTACCTGCTTCTTTCTCTATCTTTTGGAAAGTTTCTATTAATTTCTTACGAGTTCTTTAGTCATAACCTCATAATTATTACATCATCTGCATATGCAATAACTTATACGCTTTATACTTTCTAGTATTTCTTTCTTTTCTTTTTCAGTTTTATTTGCTTCATGTCTTTGTTACCTATATATTCATTGCATAGGTTGTCATCTGACCATCCAGCTCTGCTCTTTTATTGTTTCATAATTTTCATCTTTTTGTAATGTATTTTTTCTTGCTTGTGTTTTTACTCATAAAGACATCTATCGGCTTTATATAATATTTTGACTCTCTTATAACTCTTCATTGCAGTAAGTTTTGAAAAATCTTTTTGATCCCTTATCAATTTTCTGTAAGATTTTTTGTTTTTAACAAAACGACTTTTTGTTCGCCGCTATAGGAAAATTTACACAGTCAGGTTCATCATTTAGATATTATACATTTGGTAATTATCTACAATTACCTTATTTGTACATTTGTGTAAAATTCTTTTAAGCAAAAAATAAATGGAGTTACATTATAAATAGATCATTTTTAATTATACCCAGTTTGAGAATTGGGACAGAACATCCTCACCTTTCTGCTTCTCAAGATCTTGAAAGTAGAGTTCAAAAAGGTTCTGTAGAGTTAATGTCTAGCAATTGCGATGGCCAAGTCATGTTAATTAGTATGCCATCTGCTTCTTTCTTCTCTAAGTTACCCCCGTAAAAGACGGGAACTATGCTTCGGATCGTTATCCTGTTGTAACACGATAACACGGCCAATGATTCTAAGACAGATGGTATTGTGTGTTTAGCGAATATCTCTTTGTAACCCTCTTTCCTCATGTCTATTTTAGTAAAATATCCAGTATTTCTGTCAGAAGAGCAACCCCACACCACAGCACAAGAATAACCAGCTGATACAGAAACACTTTAAAGTTTTTCAGTTAGTTCCGAAAATCGCACACATATCACTATCAGTTCGAGGCTTACCGATCGTCATCGTATGCTCCGGTAATAACAAGGAGCGAATATTACAGCATAACTGTTGCTGCGTAACCCGCTAACAATCAACATCGCACTCGGTCGGCTGAAAATATTTGCGAGAGTGCTTTTATTTTGCAGAACACTATTCTTATGCTGAGCTCATACCATAATAGAACCAGCCCAGTCTTTTACTGTGGGTAGTATACACTGAGGAGCCATGTCAGCCATGTTTTGAAACGAACTGCGTTTTCTGACAAAAATACGTCGACGAGCTCCAAACACAGCCTCATCAGTCCAAAGTATATTCTTAAAGTGTGTTATTTTTATTTATTGTCCGTAGTAAAGGTTTCCACAGCAACAAAGGTTTTTAAACCTGCATCTCATAAACTTCTTTCTCCTCACTGCCGTGAGTGATACCGGGTTTAAGCGCGTCTTGTTGATATGGGAACATAGTTTTGATAGAGTTAATCGTCTATCTCGTTTGCTTGTCACCACAATATGATTGTCCTGCTAAGCGCTAGTTACTTTTGATCTTGCAATACGAGGACGATCATTATTATTAGTAGCGATACTTCTGAATTCCGCAATAGTTGCACCTTTTAGCGAAACGTTCACTCTTGTTGCAATTTTTCGACATGAGAGACTTTCATTAAGTAGAGTGCTATTGGTACTTCGTTTTTCAATGCTTATTTCTGTTTTCCCATTTTTGCCTTGTCAAAAACAAACAAAACTATTACTCATTATCCACTCATTTTCTAGAAATTACCGATGTCTAGAAAAGAAAAAGAAATCAGAAGAAATTGCAGAAGGAAAAAGAGCTTTTTGTAATATTCCGAAGTTGGACTCGTTCTTCGCCTTTTCTAGACCTAGTACGCATCAGCCTTTGGCGATTGGAGTTACGACCGTCAATCGAAAAGGCAACTGTAACCAGCTACCTGAATATCCTCAAAGCTTAATTTCCGAAAACCCCGCAGCTATCATTGGAGAACATCTTGAATTTCACGCGAACATATGTTTTTGCGATTCCATCCTTTCCATCGGTTAGTGACGATCCTGTCGATTGGATACTGATGATGCCGGTGCCACACTCCAACACTTCGTACAAAATGGCGTGAAACAAAATATGAATGCCGATTTATCTTCGAAGCGCCGCCAGTACGCAGATACCACCAGATATCCATCATTTTCACTCTTTAGCCAAACATTGCCTAATGGCGAAAAACAACCTCGGCCTTGAATAGTATTTTTAAAGAGTAAAAATACTATTCATATACGTGTTCTGTGACCCTTGTAAGCTGTGTGTAAAATCGGGGTTGTTAGCTAATGATGAAATACAACGGCTGCAAAAATGTAGGTCAGTTCAAACGATCACAGATCAGCATGTGCGACACTGGTCCGCTTAGCGAGGAAGAAGGTTGGCGGTAGAGTTGACAAGAGTCTTGTTCTTCAAACGAAAGAAGAAATAAAATACTAGCATGAGGTTTTGTGGTATATTTTGTCTGTTGTGATATCATTATCTGCATGCGGATTGCCGTTTATAGGTCCACAGAAAAGATTTAGATCGAGAAACAGTGGGAACTAATATGTCATGTCCGTAGAACTTTTGGCTAAATTCCATCCTTTTCTGGGCACGCACATAAAACTAAGGAAACAAATGATGCGGCACAAAGTCATACCTTTCGTCTAGACTATGCGAAGAAATTATCAACATTATGGTAGAAAAGGCCATCAGCACGATCTGACTGAGATAAAGCATGCGAAGTATTTTTCCATCTCTGTCGACTCGACTCTGACATCTACCAGGAGAATCAACTTTCACTCATAGTACAATATGTGTCGGCTGGGGGATTTCCTATCGAACGATTTATAAGATTCATACCAAACAGTAGACATGAAGCTAAAGATTTGGCTATCGTCATTCTGCAGACCTTGAAAAATCACGTCTTGAACTCACTGAATCTTGCCGGACGCTGTGAGACTGCTATATCTTTCTTTGGTACTTTACAGGAATTGTGCAATTTTTCTAGGTTTCGTCACGCAGATGGCAAGTTTGTTACCTGAACTGAAGCCAAATTCAACAGTTGTAAAGCTTTCTCAGACAAGATGGTTTGCTCGGGGCGATGCCTGAAGAAGTCTCTGTTGCTCCTGGAGTAAGATCATGCAGCTCTTCAGATAACCGCCACTGAAACAAATAAAACCATCTATGCGTTCTAAGGCTCCACGTCTTTTTTAATTCAATCGACTCCCTGGAAATGTGCTTCCTGACCCTATTGTGGGTCAGTTTTGGCTTTTTTGCTAAATTACCAAAAAGGGGAGGCCCGTTAACTGCTTAGGGGCCCTGGGTCTCTATATCCGGACCTGATCATCAACATTCAGAGATCCTAGTAAAAATCTTATTTATACTAATAGTAAGTGCATCCAAACTTTTGGACGGCAGTGTAGCAGAAATATTCCAAAGCTACCCTTTTGTTTCTGTAAAAATAATCTTATGATGACGTTCAAATTCCTTATAGTTTTTGCCTTTCAAGCTATAATAAGACGGACGTTTCTCTCGTTTCTATTTTTTTTTAAATTACTTCCATTGTTTTGTGGGGAAGTGTTATTTGTACACGTTTATGAAAAGTAAATTATATAATTACAGTTACATATATTATTTGCTATTATCACAGACATTCGTATGAGATATATTTGCTTATTTTCTAGTTTCACATAACTAAAACAAAGAATGGTTTAACTTTATTTTAATTATGTAATATAATATCACAGAGAATATAATTCACGTGTCACATGGTACATTTTTTATTAATCTCATTGGTGAAAGTACAAAAACAAACTCGCAGAATAGGCTATCAAATCGATGATAATTCTATCACCGCATGTTGACTGTCACCTGTTTTTAATAAATAAAATTGTTTACTGTCAAAGTGACAGAAAGTTTCAGTGTTTATTTTCTTTCAACATTCATTATATTCTCTCACCAAATATAACACGTGTTATGATTAATCAACGATGATACCACTCGTTAAAACCTTTAGAAAATTGAACTCGTGCTTCGCACTCGGTCAATTTTCGTCGGTTTTAACTCGGGCTATCACCGATGATAATCATAACACTAGTTATATTATCCCCGATAATATCAGAGTCTGATAAACACAAGGTTGTATTTTTATTTAGAAGGCGTTGCCACCGTCGCGCCATCTCCAGCTACAGATTGAAATTTACCAGGACAGACGCCAGCGTTAATTGGTTTTATGTAGCTATATATGTTACAAGTATAATTTCCAAAAAATTTCCAAAAGATTACTCCTTGGTACCATATATACTGTGCGTTTCAAAAGTCTGGAACTATTGAAATAAAATTCAAACAAAAACTTTTTGAGACAAACGCTCTGACAGGTCAACTTTAGTTTTAAAAAACACATATTTTTGTATAAATTGAATTCTTCGATCGCCTTTTGTTTTCGAGTTATGACGTCATTGAGTTTTTTTTTAAATTGCAACTCATATTTTTTTTGATGGATTTGGATAGAGCTTGAAATTCTGAACATAAAAATATGCACAAGTATGACCTTGACCTTGATAGTTTACAAGATAATCAAGCTCAAAATTTGGAAAAAAAGCTGAAGTAGCGCTAAATTTTTTTCATTTTTTTTTATTTTACTGTAGAAACGAGCAAGTTAACAACCTTATTGTCATAACTAAACTAAATAAGATGTTCAAACTGATTCCCATTTACTTCTTGGCAATATCCTAGGCGATACTCAAAATCTTGTAACACATTCCGGAGAGTTTCTGGACGAATTGCTCCAATTTAATTTAATGCCTCGTATTTCAGAAACTATCAAAGTCAAGGTTGTACTTGTACATATTTCTGTTTCCAGAATTTCAAGCTCTATCCAAATCCATCAAAAAAATATGGGTTGCAATTTAAAAAAAAATCCGATGACGTCATAAGTCAAAAACAAATGACGATCGAAAAATTCAGTGGATATAAAAAGATCTCTTTTTTAAAACCAAAATTGACCTGTCAGAGCGTTTGTCTCAAAAAGTTTTTGTTTGAATTTTATTTCAATAGTTCCAGACTTTTGAAACGCAGTGTATATAAATTTCAGTAAAATTGTGTGATTGTCATGGATACAATTCAAATTTGAATTTTTCTATTGGTTCTCGGCATCGTCGTGCGATTCTCACTATAAAACTAATTTCATTGGTCCCAAATTGAAAAATTCTGTAATTTGATTGGTTAAAAATTTTCGAGTTGGATTGTCAAAGAAATTATTTTTTATGAATACAGTGTGTACCAATTGCGACGTGTTTTTTCTTATAAAATTTGTAACCCTGTAACGTTTAACAGTTACACCAGCAAGTTAAAATTTATATCGTACTCTAGCCTTATCGTTTCTTAACATTCTCGTTTTTTATTCACTTTATTATCTCTATTAGTACCGGAAAAACACAAGTTTATAGCATGCTATGAAAAACAGGTAAATGTGAAAAGGCAGTTAACAGGAGTGTATTTATTGTGTTGATAGCTGTGTTTTTTCAATATTTTTGTCAATATGGAACGTTAAACACGAAATCTGACTCGTGAAGAATGTGCCCAAGCATTAATATTGTCTGAATAAGGTTGGAGTTATCGAAGAATTAGACAGCGATGTAATGTGGCTCATACAACTGTTTCACGAGTGATACAAAGATACAGGGAGACTGGCAATCATGTTCGCAGACCGGGACAAGGAAGGAATCGAAAAACAACCCCAATTAATGACCGATATTTGTGACTTTCAGCTTTACGACATCGTTTTGTAACAGCGCGAAGTCTACAAATTCAGCTACGACAAGTAAGTGTTGTATGAGCCACAGTAAATCGCTGTCTAATTCTTCGATAACTCCAACCTTCTTCAGACAATATTAATGCTTGGGCACATTCTTCACGAGTAAGATCTCGTGTTTAACGTTCCATATTGACAAAAATATTGGAAAAACACAGCTATCAACACAATAAACACACTCCTGTCAACTGCCTTTTCACATTTACCTGTTTTTCATAGCATGCTATAAACTTGTGTTTTTCCGGTACTAATAGAGATAATAAAGTGAATCAAAAACAAGAATGCTAAGAAACGATAAGGCTAGATTACGATATGAATTTTAACTTGCTGGTGTAACTGTTAAACGTTACAGGGTCTTACAAATTTTATAAAAAAAAACACGTCGCAATTGGTACACACTGTATTCATAAAAAAATAATTTCTTTGACAAAACAATAGTAAATTCACATTTTCAAATAAAAAACGTATCATACAAAAAAAGAATCATTGAAATCGGACACATGGTCTAGACACAAATTAACTTCAAACTTTTGGTTATTTTTTGGTGGTGCGTTAATTTCTTGGAGAAGTTTTCCTTTCACAAGGGATGGTTTTCTTTGGTTGGAAGTGTTTATCAGGTTGTGGTCAATCCAACAATTTTCAGTGAGTGCACTGTTGCCATTTAAGTAATAATAATAAAAAATATTATCGATATGCGCGTGCAGGCCCACCTTTATAAAGTTGCCTCGAAGGGCCCTACGACACTAGTCTCGCGCGTCAATACTTTTTTTCGAGAGTGCACCCGGGGCCCAGGGAAACTTCAGTGAAGAAACGGTCTCCAGGGGTCTTCGTCGAAGTTAAGCAGCTTCAGACGGTTACGTATTATTATTATGCACACAATTAAAACTGCTACTTCAGCAAACCTTTAGGTTATTAATCAAACTATAGCACACTACAAATATTAGCATCAAATAAGCGAAGATACCATGCCAAGCCAAACTAACACCTTAAATACTGATAGGTTTGTAGGAAAAGATTAGAAACATTTCCCTTCCCTAACCGATATTTGGAATGCGCCGCTTCGTTTCATTCCTACCATTTCCCCCATGTTCCCAGAGTACCTTTATAAAAAGGTGCGGGACCCGTTTTATTCAGTCCGGTCCTAGGACTCTACGCCATCAGGACCAACCAGCTAGCAGACCCATCCAGCAGCCAAGCCAGCCCAGCAGTCCGAACAGTCTTGGGAATATAAGAGTAAGTCCGCTTAACCCTAGTTCTGATTCCCTTTCTCCCCGATCTCGTCCGTCCATCCCTTACACGCTGTCCGAGACTTCACTGCGAGTATTCCGGGAGGTCTCATTCCGTACATCCTGTCCAAGACTGCACTGTGAGTATTCCGGGAAATCTCATCCCTTACACCCTGTCCGATACCTCACTGCGAGTATTCCGAGAGGACTCATTCCGTACATCCTGACCGAGACTTCACTGCGAGTATTCCGGGGAGTCTCATTCTGTACAACCTGTCTGCTCTTTCTGCGGCCTCACTGTGAGTATTCTGGGGGGCCCCGTTCTTTGCATTCCTTACCCGGTCCGCCCGTTATCATCCGACACCCCGTTATCCGGCCCTACGGGGCCGGTAAGCTTACGCTTACCGGCCCCGTTACTTACGTAAGGGTAAGCGGGGTGCAATACAACGTAGCATAAGCGAACAAGCGTGTTGGAATACGTTCCAACACCGTACCAGCACGCTTGGTTCGCTTATGCTACGCTGTATTGCGCCCCTCTTACCTGGAACGCCGTTATTAACCGTAAGCTTGTTAGGGTAGTAGTAAGGTTTGTAGGAGTTAGAGGTAATAATAATTTTTTTTCTGTTTGGTGTTTTGATCGTGTGTTTTATTTGCTGATAACACCTTTACCTCTTCCAAGTGTCTTAGTAGAAATAGGTGGAGACTCGTGAAGCCGTCCAGACTATGCTGTCCTCTACGACCCTTACCCTTAGGGCGATCACCGAAAACCACCCAGCATCACTTCGTAAGCAAGTCCCTTTCAAATTTGGCGATCGAGCACAGACGCCTACCGAGACACCCCCGGGGCACCCTCACAACACCTACAGTTAGTACATATCAGTTATCATTTTTTTATTATTTTTTCTTTGTATTTTTTGTTTAATATTTGTATATTTGTTAAATATTTATTTACGTTTCATGTTTGTTCAAATTTTTAGTTGATAATCAAATAATGTTGACTATATATATCTTTAGTACCTAACAAGTTTTATTAAAACCCTTGGTTAGTTTAAAATGTCTAATAATAATTAATCTAAATAAATAAATTATCCTTAAAAGATTAACCGAAGTGGTGTGGTAGGGCCCTGTAAGGGTATATTTTCCCGTGCCCTAAAATTGATCCAGCACGCGCCTGCGCTTATGAGTTCTAGTAAAAGCTGAAATGACATAAATGAAAAAGACATCTTAGATCACTAAGCAAATATCTGGTAATACACTTATGAAATTATCAGAAATCTATTGTTTTAGAAATAATAATAGGTTTGCCAAAAAAATTTAATATTCTATGATTCTGAATTATAAACACTTCACCAACAAATTATTATTCGCAATTTTTATAATTCCGAAAACTCAATTAGCACATTAATATCTTATAACTCAATATTACTTAAACAATACTTACCAAATACTGCCCAGAAATCTCCTTTTGATCGGATAGGAAAAAGTAAGACGCTTCCTCCTATTTCGTATTTGCCACGTATTTCGATGTGTGGTATTGTAAATCCAAGATCTAATATGTAGTTCTTCAAATCAGCTCTAAAATAGATAAAGTATTTATTGTTTTTGCAAGTTATGTACTATGGAAACACTAATATTTAATTGCTAAAATTGATTAAATCAAGGGTAACAAACTGATATACGTGATTAACTACACAAAGAGTGATAAAGATTCTGGACTTTTCATATCACAAAGTATGTAAATATTACAAACTAAATAATTTAGAATTATTACACTTGCATTGTGTGACTTTTCTCGCGTGTGCCTCAATAATTGTTTGCTGTCTAATTAATGCTAGACAACATGTATTGTTCTGTTATTAAGAAGTCTTCAGACTGAGGTACGCTCTCGTACCTCCCCTCACAAGGAGCATATTCACAAAGTGACAATGCCGATTTTTGACAAAATTTAATACCCAAGATGTTTAAATACCATTGTGTATTTGTCATTTGTGCCAAATTAAATTTCTTACTGCTGCTGTATGGAGATTACAGATTACAGTGGTTCCTAGTCGCAGTTCTGCGAAATTAGTGAGCTGCAAATTTATCATAAATGTTCAGCGACATTATGAAGGACCAATTAGAAGCTTGTAGTTTTGGCTTATTGACTGTTAGATTCAGAAAACAATTAAGGAAATATTCAATTTGAGCTAGCAAAGTTGCTGATCAACTTTCTAAGTTTTTATTTGCTTTAGAAAATAGTATGGGTATGCAGTAACGTGTATCTTTGCGTACTTAACCCTATTTATAATAAACCACAGTTGTATATATTTGCTCAAAACAGAATACTTCGTACATGACATGGGTTTATTCTTCAGCGTCTGCTTAAAAATGAGTTCAATCAGTGGCGTGTTCAGGGCATTTTGATAGGCAGGTTTTAGGTGTAGAAAAAGGCGCCTCTACGTTTCGTATATTTTATTAGGAACTACAAACAAACTTACCAATATAACACGTTTAAACATAAGCAGCTAAGCAAGAAACAAGTAAACGGCATATTAAAGTAATGTGTCATTATAAACATCCTGGAGAGTTCCGACTGACGATTTGAGATTCCGATTTCGCATGCCACAAATTACATCTTCAGAATTTCAAGAAAAAACAGGTACGTAAAAAATATGTAATTTTCGTGTGTCACACAGATGAAATGTTCGTCTTTTTGCATTCTTTTCACATGCCAAAGTGATGTACAGAGATGATCAGAAAAGGATATATTTATTAATATATATGCCATTTATGCTACTGTATTTTGTTTGTCTTGGAATTAAATGCAGAGCACAGCAAAAATGCACCGACATCCGTCCTTGAAGATCTAAGCATGGATTTCATTTTCAAATAATGTGCAAATAATATTAGTTCAAATTAGTTTATTTAACAATAACGTATTTTAATGAACGAGAAACTCCATGTATTTCGAAGCTTCTCGTTCATTCTAGACTGGTAGCTAAAGCAAACGTTCTCGTGGACTCTGGAGAATACCAGAAGCTCCAAGAATCTCGTGGCGAAGATTCGAGATCGTACCGCACCAAATATATTAACATCGGCCACGTGAGGTGTTTAGGGCTTCCACTTATCCTAAAATTCCTAAACACCTAAAATAATGGCTCACTAAAGGAAACCTAAAGAAACCTAAAAATTTAAAAATTGATATTTTTATTGTGATTTTCTCGCTTCAAAAATACCCTGCCACACACTATGTAGTAACTTTTTCTAATGTGAGTATGTGTTAATAAAATGTGCCTTTTGGTGAATTCTCATGTGTGAGCAAAATAAAAATGATGAATAGCATCTAAGTAAGATAGATACATATATTAACGCCTACTTAAAAAAGCTTTACAATAAGTAACTTTTTTGTAATAACGTCTAGTATTTTTAAGATTTCTTTACCTGGTATACATAAGTATACAACCTTTCATGTTAAAACATAGAAAGATAAAACAGTTATGCCACAAAGTCTCTATAAATGTACCAAACCCATGTTAAGTTCCATTTAAACTTTAAACCCCACGGTGGCACAAGTTAATATTGACCAAATGGGCTGGGATCTTGCCCAATACCATTGGAATACCTAAAAAAGTTTTAAAATTATAATAAATGGTGTTCTTTATTTCCATTTAGTACAAAGTGAAGTAAAATACTTAAAACAATAAAATGCGCAAAGAACATTATCAAAAACGTATTACACTTTTAATTGCATCACCACTCGGGGAAACGCGGAAAATATTCGCCTTAAGAGCGAGTTGGCTTGATCACCTGAACAGGCGAGAACACATCATCCTCCTACAATACTTGATTATTATTAATACTTTATTAATTAATTCAAAAGAAAAATAATTAAGATCATTTAAATATCTTAAATGTACTAATATCTTTATAGTGCATTAGAAGTGGGTGGCCGCACGATAAAGAGTCCAACTCTTACTCAGGCGGCCCGGCCCGGGTTCGATCCCCGAAACCGGCGAAAACATTTTTCTCGTCGATAAAGCCTCAGTACACTTTGCCGTGCTGTCAGATGGGCAAGTTAAGCAGTCTGTCTCGACAACCAGATAAACATCTTTCCGTGATTGTGATTAAACATAACACTGCCTTTTACCACGCACAATTATGTATTTACTTCAGTGGTTTGGCAATCTTAATTACAATTAACATTTATACAATACAATACAAATTAATAACACAAGCAACAAACGTGTAACAATACTAACAGTAAATAGGTGGACCTTCTAGTTCCGAATGATTACTATTTGAGAAACGTGATATGAAAAGCATGTACTTTTTACGTACTAATTTTAATATGTTTAAGGTATACCGCGGCCACCGCGGGACTCGTAATTATTACATGCCATTGAGAATCATTTTGAAATATTAATTACGGCATGCAAAAAGAATTAGATGCACGTAATTTTCATATTAATTTTTATTCCAGCGCTACTTGGGTACTGAAGAACGTCGCTATTTATTTGAAAGCGTAATAATAGTGTGACGTAATCGCGACCAAGAGCAGAGTGCGGTGGCGAGTGGGGACGCTAACGCAAAGTTGCCAATTAGCGACAGAGGCGCAAATTAAAAAATAAAATAGGTTTTGGTTATATTTATTGTTTTTTTTTGTTGGTATACGTCTTTGATATATATTTAATTCTTTTTGTCAAAAAGGCGCCGTTTTACTGTATTTTCTTTGTAGCAGGGTCGGGGGACCCTACTAACCCCCCCTTGGACACGCCTCTGAGTTCAATGATAAAAATTTACCTCGTGAAACCAATTAATATAGAGAAAATAAATAACATTTACTCATATTATAAAACTAAACAAAAACTAAATAGGTGTAATTGCAAATAACTATAATGAAAAAACGAAACAATTAATATAAACCAAATAAAGCACTTAAACATTAGTAGACCCATACTGTTTTGCAGTGTTGGTAAAGCTTGGCCTTAGGTGTGAATTTTAACATGTGCAAAGAAAAGAAAATAGCGAATAGCAATACATCTCAGACTAATATTTAACAGCGTTTGTAGTGCAATGTCTAGCGTGCTGGACTTTCACACAAGCGACCCGGGTTCGACTCCTGTTGCCTGCAGATCTGATTAACGTTTTCTGCAGTTTTCCTTAGCTGTGATATAAATGTGGGATTTGCGCTGTTCCATCTGTAACTCGGCTGCAACGCTACGTAATAATAATAATCGCCCCCTCCCGCACAAGCTTATAACTTTTGGTGCCTGGTTTCAGGTTATGGGTTGTAGCAATTATTATTATTATTATTATTATTATAGATATCTATCACATACTTGCTATAGTAACCTTTTTACTAGGTAAAAAGTTTTAAAACTAAAAATTGGCGGTTTACTGAAGATAATAATCAATTAGTCTGAAACGTTGGGTCACAGGCACATGTTTCTATATTGTTATAATAATTGCCTTCAATACCATTTCGACAATTGGAAGCTTGCTCGTAAAAGTTTTTAAAAGCGGGGATACCCAATTCTCCATTTGTTAACCAATTACAGACCAAGTAGTGGTATACTGTAAGGTCTTCGAACTTATTGTTTACACTCACATTTATTCTTTAGTAAAACCCTACATTTTATTATTGCAACGCGGATTTATTGAAAGGCGATCAACGTCTACCAACTTAATTCATCTTACTCAGTAAATATGTAAATCTATAAATATTAAAGAACAAGTAGATGTTCTGCATATATTATACTGATTTTTCAAAGGCGCTTGATTGTATTTAATAATGATTGACAGAATTTCTTTGCGGGGGCTAACATCAGATATCAATATAATTATTACAAAAAAAATCTTTTATACCATAAAATAAACTTTAAAGTGAAATTTGAAGTCGCATATACGCTATGGGGGGGAACTTCAGCCCCACGAGTCCCCCCCCTCTCTGGCTACGTGGCTGATGATTAGTAAACTACGTAACTTTTTAATTAGTAACTCTTTATGTCGTACCTTAATAACAGAAAACATTTGTGTCCTACGGTGGTTTTATTCATCTGATGATTTAAAAGTATTTCGTCCAATTACTACTTCTGATTATTGTCAAATACTTCATAATCAGATTAGAACTATACATTTATATACATAATACATGAGTGGTGCATTACAAAAGAATTAGTTCTTAATGCCGAAAACTGTTATCATTTCATTTACAAGAAAAGAGTTAATCCAATTCTGTACTTATATATAATGTCAATAATATTTGACTAACTCGAACAGATACAATAAAGGATTTAGGCATTCTTTTTGACAGCAAATTGAGTTTCGTTGACCATATAAACTACAAAAGAAGTGAAAATGCTAGAATTGATAGCTAGAAATTGCAAAGCATTTACTAATTTATATATAATAAATATATTTCTGTATCTAAGCTAACAATAGGATCGTACTGTACATTAATATTTAATTAAAGAGGGTCAACTGTACCATAAATAACGAGAGACGAGATCTGCATAACTATAAAAGTAAATTGAATAAGTGAAACCGTGCCATCGAAACTTGAATTTTTTTTAAATTATGTGGTTTTTGCCGTCCATTCGAACCCGGTATACGTACCAAAAAACTAATTATTTGTAAACGTAACAAAACTATGAAGAGATGTAAAACGTCACCAAAATTGCAAAAATAAACGCAATCGAATTTTACAAAATTGCGCTCGATTTCTAATGACTTACACTACATATACGCAAAGCTTCAAACAGCTTTTGTAAACAAGTTTCAGGCGCAGTAGACGTATAAGACTTTGTTAAACAAAAAGTTTTGCATACCTAGCATACTGATTTTGAGTGCTTATTGTACAGTCTTTAGCAAATGTCTTGTCCCGAGCAGGCAACACATTTAACAATTCTGGTAAAAGAAACGACGTACGTTTTGGAGCATAGTTTCTTTTCTTTACAAACAACACCGCACATATAACCAGTTTTAAAGGTTGCTACCCTACCTAGAGTGGCTTTGTATAACAACAATAGAGTAATAAAAACTATTTTCAAGTGATTTTTTTATTTTACTGGAATACAAAACAGCCGTTTCACTTCTACTATCGTTTTTTCTACTTTAAGAAATAAATATCGTATGCTTCTTTCTACTTTATTATAAACTCTATTAATTTATTTACGAGTTTGATTTGTTTATTTACAAAGTTTAATTATTTTGTAAACACTAAAAAAACTAAATTTTTAGTACTAACTGTAATCAGTTTTTATCGTAAAAAACAGTAAAAATAATAAATAATCAAAAGTAATAATGATTCCCCGAGTTTCCAAAGTAGAATCAGATTGGGCATACAAACGAGACATATTTAAACATTAAGGGCCGGTTTATTCACCTTCAGGTAAGATTCCGTTAATTAAGTTGCGTAATTAAGTTGCCGGTCAAATAAATTAAGTACACAGTTTAGGTATATTCACAGGATTATATCTTGAAAGTAGTTACTGGAATGTTTATGAGAAAGGGTACAACTTTTGCACTCAGCTAATACATGCAAGACAGAGATGGGTAATTGACAGAATAATGTGCTAGAGAGAAAAATTAAACCCATTGACTAATCTACTTAAAAGGAGGCGGGATTTAAAAAATCTGTAATCTTTCACCAATATTTTCTAAAAATTTTAGGTAAACAGATATTAATGTTCTATGCTTTGCCAAGGGTGTCTCTTAATTTTTGTTTTGTGACTGTTTTGTTTTTAGTAGTTACTATCTACGTTTCTAGTTTTTTTCTTAGTTTGTAGTATTTTTATTAAAACAACTGAATATTTAATAACTTTTTAAAATTTTAACGTATTTACATAAATAAATGCATATATTATTACTTTAACTTAATTTCTGCGATTATTTAATTATCTAAAATACTTCTAAACCTCTATTTTTTGATGATTGTTTTCATTATTATTTTTGTTTAGTTATTTTTTTATTAAAGGTAACGAATGAAAGATAAACACGCTATATGACTTTGTTTAACCAGTAGATGCTTCCATTTAAATGGACTATTTTATAAAGTGTGTCAAAGAAATTTTGAATAGAATGAGTAACAAGAGTTTTTACAAGCGTGTTTTTAAAACAAACTTTAAAGAATTTAAATATCTTGCCCAGGTAGTTGTCTATCTCTGTTTAATTCGGTCTCTTTCGTACACAGTATAAGGGGTATTTCGATTCTTAAAGCAACAGCGCCCTTACTCGGGACAAAACATTTGCTAAAGACTTAACGTACGTTTCATCAATATTGGTTGATTATTAAAATTTTTATGACAACTTAAAAAAACACGCGGTTTTGGCAGTTTCTTCAATTTTGCAACTTAATTATTGTAGTAATAACAATCAGACCAGTGCCATTTTGTAGCTATTTTTATTATAAACAAATCATATACTGAACGTTTTTTCGAAGAAAATCATCCTGAGGAGCTACAGAAGAAAAACTCCTCGAAAACGGTTGTACGCGTCTTAAATTGTTAATAATTTGTCTGCTGTCACTACGATTTAGTACGCAACTACATATATTATTCTCCACACTATTCTGAATAGGTTTGTGAAATAAAATAGCTGTTAACACAAAACAACCAAAAACAGATACTTCTGGTTTCCTGCCGACTGGACTATTAATGAACTATTTCCTGGCGTTCCATCTGATGTTAATGGTGCCTTTCGATATAGAAATGGAATATTGTACTTTTTTAAAAAGAAGGATAACAAAACGACTTCATACGAATATGATGCATTTTCAAATATGCTAATAAAAACTGGTCATTTGATTTTAGCATTTTTAATATTCATTGTCCCCAATCTAGGTATTTTGGAACAATTGAAAACTTTATTAAGCAAACTGACTTCAACTTTGTCTCTGGACTGACTTGATCAAGCTTTATATTTTTGGAACTGACTAAAAAATCTTACAATGTTATGTATTTAGCTATCAAATTGTAAAAACTAAATTTGATAACCGTGCGATAAATTGAATGATTTTCAAATTACCTGGAATTTCTAGTTAATAAAATTAACACAAATGCAACCCAGAATACGTACACGTACAACTCTGAACGTAAATAGAAAATCAGTGTTGCCAGACGTTCCGAATTCTGCGGGATTGTCCCACGTTTAAAGCTCCTGTCCCGCGTCCCGCGATATAACCATATTGTCCCGCAAAGCAAATTTTCTTGTACTTACATATAAGAGGGGCATCGGACGGGAAGTTAACCTAAGGTATTAAAAAACAAAGGTATGAGTTATTTTATCTTCCAATACCCCTTCAATAGTACCCTTGAACATCAATGTAACATTGACAGCGATTATACAGCAATTTTAACCCATGCAAAAAGTAGTCAAAAGACGTACTTGCAAAATGTTCTTCAACGGCTGCTTTGATCCCGTTTTCATCTTGAAATCTCTTACCACGTAACTCTTTTTTCAAATTGGGAAACAGATAGAAATCGCTTGGGTCAAGGTCTAGACTATATGGTGGTTGGTTGGTTTCCTCAAACCCTGCATCGTTCACAGCACGCTTAGCAACATGAGCGTAGTAGGAAGGCGCATTTTCATGAAGCAGCAACACGCCGCATCTTAATTTTCTTCTTCTCTTTTTTAGTGTCGCTCGTAATTGAACTATTAAACCCGCATAATATTCGCCGGTCATCGAAGATCCTCTGAGGAGGTAATCAATAAGCTATATGTCATTGCATCCATAAAAGATGGTTGCCATAAGCTTAGCGAACCACGCTGCACTTTGAATCTGCGAGGATGCTTTTCGTCCTTTTTTCGCCACTGCATAGACTCTAGCTTTGATTCCGGGTCGTACTGGTAAATCCAGGTTGCATTGGATGTTACGATTGCGGCGATAAATTGGATCCGAAGCATCCCCGCGCCTTTTCAGAAATTGGTGTGAACATTTCACTCGTGGAAGTGGGCCAAACGCTGTTAACATTCTGTGAACCCAGCGAGCGGTTACCTTGTTCATATGCAAATGGTTTTGTAAGATTTTTCCAACACGTTCTTTGCTCGTGTTCAACTCCTCCGGTATCTGACGAATTCGAATTCGCCTATGTGCCAACACCATTTTTCCGACTTTCCTGATGTTCAGTAACTACCGTGAAGGCTGGTTCAGGGCGATTTTTATCTTTAATAGACTCTTGCCCATGTTGAAACAGACCTGTTCATCTTTTTGCTTTTGCATACAACGGATGGTGCAGACTCGGGTAAGGTTATGTTCAACTCCTTATAGATATCTTGCACTTTTTCCTTTTTTAACGAGGTATGTAATGCAGCAGCGTGCCGTGCATACGAGACAGTGGAAGCAGTCGCGATATGACGTATTCGCTATCATATGTCGTATCGGGACTGCTTCCACTGTTTCGTATGCACTGCACGCTGCTGATATAATGATAGTTATATATGGTACTAGTGAGTTAAGTAAAATATCGTACGGTATTTCAATTTCCACATTGAAATAGTTAGACTGGACATCGTGACAACGTTGCTTGTTGCAAACAAAACATGAGATTCCTACAAATGCACTGCAACGCAAGCTTTCCATAAAACAATTGCATGTGTTCAAAGCTCACTTCCCGTCAGACACTCCTCGTATATATTAATATACAGTGCTATTTATTTACCATGCAATATATGTAAATAGCTTAGAATATAAAACTGTAGGAAGGAGCGTAACTACCCGGCGCAATGAGCTTCAAAAGCGACAGATATGACGTCACAATGGTCGCCATTAGACACCACCTAAGGGCGGATTGTATAAACACAGCTTAACTTTAAACTAGGATTAATATCCTAGACAACGATTGTTCTGACAATCGTTACTGCCATTTATAAATAATTTATAAACCACATTTATACAACTCGCCCTAAATCTGCTTTTCTCTCAAACTCCGACAAATACGAAGAAGGGAATGACATTTCATAAGTAAGTGTTCGTTTCTTTAAAATTAAATATAAAATTTATATTCTAATAAGATTAATTTCAAAATACTATGTTTTAAAATTGGGATTATGTAATTTATATGCGCATTTCATGACAGTGAGAACCACCAATGAAAATATCTCATTACAAAACCGGAAACACCTACTCCGCCATTTTGAGACCTCATCCCGGTCGTATGCGGTAGATAATTATGTTCCTTCCTACAGTTCTATATCTCTGTTTATATTCTAAGGTAAATAGTATGAAACAGCGTGCTGCATAATTGGTTGCCTATCCGCAGAATGCTTGACTCGATTAATTTCAAATGCAACATAGGGAAATTCTATAAATTGCAATTTATTTTAATAGCACTGTATAAATGTTGGTTTTTATTCTGTGGGGCCACCATGCCGTGGTGCGGCATCTACTGCGTTCTCAGGGGTAAACAACTGATGCGTATGGTAGATGGAACCGAAATATGCATTTCGAAACGTTTATGGTGCATCTTTATATACACAACTTACAAAATCATGTTTGTGTTCATAAAAATGTTTTTCGATAATGTTTAACATATCCGTACCGGAATATGAATAACATAGCGTTATTCATATTCGCCGGAGAGAATGAAAACGTAAAAACCGCACACAATTTAAATAAGTTATGTTTACCGATACATTTCTATTTACCGACTATAGATTTCGATCCACAAATCATGGATCCGGTAGACGAAACGGGTGTACACCGGCTAATTTCCGAACGCCGATACTGCAGCAGTGTTACAATTTTCGAACGATTTCACGATGCACGATGCACGTTTTTCGTTCGTGCATCGATATGTATCCAGTACAATATTCGAAAACGCCTATTAATTGAAGCATTACAGAATTCAAGCGAAAAACTATCAATTTTATTATTAAATTTTCAAGTGTCCCGCGAAATGCTAAAGCAAATCTGGCAACCTTGTACAAAATATAATGTGTGCGCATACGCAAAAGCCTGCGCGCAGCAGAGCGGACCTTCGTCCTCTCGTCCTCGTCCACACGTTCTGTGCTAATTTCCTACGGCAGCCATTTTGCGTAGTGTGTTATAAATGACGCTATAATGGTAAGTAGTAAGTATTTAAATAGAGGATAGTTTTGTTATTTTTATTATTGAAGATGTTTACAGTAAAATGTGATACTTGTGATTCGTGATCTATTGCATTATTACACATAAAATTTACCAAAAATTATCAATCTTTTTTATTCCTTACAGAATAATTTCATACTAAACATCCCGTGTCCACAATCCGTGGATCTTTCGGAAAAAGAAACAAAAACAGCCATCATTAAACTCTTCAGCCGAACTTGTCTTCCGCACGCTAATGTGAAAATTGTAGATGTTAAACAATTGGCCTCTAGCAGTAAATCCTGTGGATATGAGTTATGCTGCTACCACAAGTTTGAGCCTGAAGATAGAATGATGAAAGAAAATGAAGGGAAACTATTCGGAAGAGAAGAGCTCCTACACCAGTTGGTTCAAGAGCAAAAAGCTGAATTTAAAATCAATATAAAAGAATATTTCATTGAATTTTATGACGAGAATACTTTTAAAACCTCGTTTTATCTCTACTGTAATTGTAGTCCACCCAATTTTTGTATAATTGACAAAATTAATAATTTAATGATTTAATGGCTTTCGGAGTAATGTAGTTTACAAAAATTGTATCTATTAGCCTTGAGTGTTAATGTTTTTTGTTTCTTTTTTTATTAAGTATTTGAATGAGTAGAAGTTGATTGTACTGAATAATATTAGGATTAGGGAGAATAATAAAGTTGGAATGGGTTACATTAAATTTATTTTTGGTCTTATTGGAAAATGGGCCTGGAATGATCAAATTAGAGCTTGGTATGTTTTGGGTTTTATTAATGTTTAATAGTATTAAAATGTTTTTTGTTTAGTTAGAAGCTTCATTTTGTAATATTTCTTGAATTGGAGCGTTGTTCATTTTTATCATTGCAAATGTTTTCTATACACATTTAATTAGTTTTTATCAGTGACGGCTCGAGATGCTTGGCAGCGGGTGAGCAGTAATGATAAAAGTCTCATTCCGCATGAAATTGTTTTGTGCTGCGAAAATCTCTCTGCTCTATAATTCATTTTAATGCTGTTTTATTGCTACTGCGATAATTTGTTTTTGCATTTTAATAAGAAATTGTTTTATCTAGAAAAAATCCTGTTTTTACTAGGGTCTCTGACCCGAGAATTCTTCGATTTTTTGTTGGCTCGAGTCCCGAGAAAATAATTTCTTTTGTATATAAGATATTTAATTAAAGTTCTTACTTTTGATTTAAGGATTTATTTGTTTCAATTTCTTGAGCAAATTATTAGTTAAAACATGTAGTTCTGAACAAGAGTGTCGTCATACATAAGGATTGTAGGATTTTCTTAATCAGTTTTTTCGAAAGAAACTAGTAAACAACCATTTCAAAGAAATACAAATTATTCACAACTTGTCACAAGCAATCAATACAGGGAAAGAGATTAGTGTCAGTAAGAAGCTTCTGTTAGGTACACTGTAAAAAATGAGTTGAAATTTACCTTGGGAAAGAGTTAACATTCCTCTCTTATTTGCGGTAGTTTTACTCTAAAATTTAACTTTACCTATACGTTAATAGTTGTTTTACTATTTGTGGTAAAATGTTCTTTAATTACGTAAAATTACACAAATATAAGTAATTCTACTACATTTAACTGGTTAAAATCACTATCCATAATGTAAATTTACATAACTCAGGAAACTTTTCCTTGGAAATTTATTATTACTCAATAAGTTGATTCATTTTTAGTGTAATATTAAAGATAAGATGAACTTTAACAAGTATAGTGTAATTTTACCCTTAATATGTTGTTAACCGATGAGATACTATTTCTCTGATTGCACTTGTTTGTTGATGAGTGGTGACCTTCGTTTCGTGGAAGAATTCAGAAACACATTATGAACAGTCCAAATTGGGCTTTTGGGGAATGGTCGGATGATTTCTTGTTACAGGTTTCGCAATCGGCGAGGCGTACCCTATCGATATCGAACGAAGTGTTCATTGCTCATTAATATTTTGTTTTTCGTTGTAGTGTAGTGCAGATTTATTAAAGGCAAATATTTACACGTATGACCCAAGCTGGGAAGAATTTTATTTTATAGTAGAAGTTAAAAAATAATAATCGGTAAGTACCTATATGTTAAAATTACAAATTTAAACCAATAAAATAAAAATATTTAATTTAATGTTTTTCTAGGATGAATCAAAAATTGAAGAATTCGAAATAAACTAGCATAACTGTAATTGAGAAGGGTACTCGTGTATAATTGTTTATATAATTTTTAAATTTTCTAGGTGGAATCGAAACTTTATCTGAATGTCATTGAGAGACCAAATATTTCCGAAAGCCCCTGAAAAGAAGTTCTGTTAATGTCTTATATTTTATATAAGTACATATGTTCAATAAAAATTACTTTGATTTTATTTTGTTTCATACAATCCATTTACCAGTGTAAATAATATTCAGAGGAACGATTAAATTTGCAAGTACTTTCGCAAGTCATCGTTACATTCAAGAAGTATTTTCACATTTGTATTTTAACCCTGAAAAGTACTATTGCCATGAAATATTAACTTTGTCATGTAACTTTACACAGGTGTTTTAATGTTAAAATGTAAAATTACATTGAGATCGTAATTTTAATCTGTAAATTTATTTAAAAAGAATGCTTTACAATGCAAATTTAACCTAATATTGTAATTTCCCACTTCCTATAAAAATTACACTTTGAAGTAAATTTACCCCAAAAAATGGAGGTAACATAGTTGCCTCCATTTTTTAGGGTAAATTTACCGGTAATTTTTTAGAGTGTACCATACCTGACCAACCCATTCAATAAGAAACTGAACTTTCTATTCAATTATATTCAAAGAGGATTTTAATCCGGAATTTCCTACCTTATTTACTGACAGGTACTGATTAATATTTTTAAATACCAGTCTCTATGTTTTTATTTAAAGATCATATTGAATCTCCATTGAATTCCAAGAATTTTGAGTTTTTTCAATAAAAAGTAAGCAATCCAGGAATACAATTTGTTTGTTATTTCACATCCTGTTTATTGTACCAATTTGAACTGAAAGCCCTACTATTGCCGCGATTGTTAGATACCACTAAATTCATCTTCATATTCGGACATGGTTTTAATTTGTGAATCAGTGGCGTGCGGTGAGAATTTAGGCTAGGGAAGCAATCACGATTTTAATTTTAATACACCTAGGTACAATCCCCCCCTCCAAATCTAGAAATAAGTATGCATAGAATAGAAACAAATAATGTTTGTTTAATTATTATTTATTAAAACAATTATTTTTCCAAAAATCTCCCCCTCAAAATAATTCTCTGGATCCGCCCCTGCTAGGTACAATAAAAAAACAGTGTTATAATTATTAAGCTTAAAAGTTTTTCAAAGAAGAACTTTTACACTTTATACTTATAATTCGTTGGCTATTATTTTTTTATTTTAAAAAACTACTATGTATTTATACTGCAACTCGATTTTCCGAACTTTAAATTTGAAAGTTCTGGTTTTGATCCGGTTTCTTAATAATTTGTAATTTCTCTTCAAAACTGTATGCAGAAGATTCTTTATTAATAATTTACAAACTGAACAAAAAAATTGTCCCGATTCGGATGTATCGGAAGTACTCGAACCTTCCACCGAAGCAGCTGGTTCGTAAGTAAACGTTTGGGCATGATGCACACTAAAAATAACGGCCAAACAATGCTAACAGCATCATCTGTATGACCATGCTCGCTGATCCACGCCAAGGCTAGGAGAAGGGCAGTTATAAGCAACGAAATCAGTGCTTATATACAGTGTATGTAACACATTTGAATCAGTATTACCTTTCCGTGCAAGTTTAATGAGCCTAATTTAAAATAGTACTCTAAATAATTATACTTTTTGCTCTACGGAATTGATATGGAGCTTTAAGTTGAATAAATATTACAAATTTAAATAAACGATAACCATAATTTTATAAAAATATTTTTTTAGCATTGGTTTTTATTTTTAATAAATTCTCAAGGGAAGCATTGCTTCCATGGACCGCACGCCACTGTTGTGAATAAAGATTCTATCCTAAAACTCAATAAATAATAACAATGTCTCCTGTATTGTTCACCACGTCCCGAATTGTACCTGTACATGCACTTGCCATTTTAAATTAAAATTAAAAAAGCAGATACCACCAACTAAAATTTGCATAACAATGCAAAACAAACTGTAAGGAATTGGATTTTAATTTCTGGGGTTTCTACCGAATGTTACCGAACCGACGCGAGCCGGAGCTGGGGCTCACCCATGCCAGCAGATTCCGTTCCTTTTGTGATTTCAGATTTACTATTTTTTAATAATAGATTTTGGATATAATGGATAAATATTTATATTATCATACCTTTTCATAGCGTTTATTATTACATATTTTACAAATTTCAATCAGAATGAATCCGAGTAAACTCTAATTAAAATTTTGCTTGCACTAATTTTAAAGTTAACAAATTAAAATATCTACATATAAATATGTATGTTTATAATTAGTAGAAATTGGTTCATTGCAACGAATTATATATTATTTGCACAAAAGAAAATATTGTAGAAATTTATACAAGTTATAAAAATTGTTATAATTTTCAAAATTATGTTTGCGAACACTAATTGCCTACGGAGCGTAAACTAAAGCAAATACATAAAGCAAAATACATATATAAGTATATAGAACTTTTTTGTAGAACACAAAATTTCCTACACAAAAATTGACGGCAATATTATAATTATTATTATAGTTTGTAATTTAGACGCGAGATATATACGTAAATCCAAAGGCATGACCCGAATTTAGCATGATTTAGTGAACGTCTTGCATTGGTTTATTAGATAATCATCAAATTAAAAAATCTAAATGATTTTAAAAAATGCTTTATAGAGTGTCATTTATTGCAGAATTGCATTATATCAAAACAGGGCAAAACACAAAATCCCCGAACAAGCAAAATGTGAGCTAGCCCACCTGGGAACTGAGAGAGGCGATACACAACCTGAACCTAGCGCTCTTTTCTGTGTGTCACGTTAACTAAAAACGAAACGTACATTCGCTTTCTCCCGTACTACTGAACGTATAGAAGAAATTCTGGGGTAAAAGCTGTTTAAGAGGTTATTAAATATTATTAATCTACTAATGTAACCTTAGAAATTATAATTCTTTTTAATTATTTTAAAGATTCATTTCTATTAATCAGCTTCAATGTCATTGACCACCCTGCCCACCTCGACGAGCCGCCACTGGTTTTTATTAATTGCATCTAAAATGTTTTCATTATGAAGTTGAATTTTAACAGAATAACATCCACGTGGGTAAGTAGGAAGGTGAATATAAATAAGCCTTGTCAAGATATACTCTATATGTATATAATAAATAATTTTTTGCACGTCCTATATATAAGGCTCTACTTTAGTCCTCCAAAAGAGGGAGTAAAGTAGCACTTTTACTCCCTGAGGGAGTAAAGTGTTTCCATGGCAACAACAAGTAAACAACAAAAAAAAGTAATCGCGGTACATGTTAGGATTTATTATCCTGAAACTATGTGATTTTAGCGTTTGCAGAGTTCAATTGTCAGAATGACATGTAACGAAATTTCCGAAAAAATTTTCGAAATTTTGAATTTTTGTGATTAAATCCTTTAGGACGTGCAAAAAATAGCGTATATACCACTGGACTAAAATGTCTTTTAATCCATCATACGTTTATTTTCCTCGTTAACGCTCGGAAAATAAACTCACATTCGGGATTAAAAGATACAACTTTAGTTCCTGGGTATATAATATACTATTTTGCACGTCCTATGTATAAGGCTCTACTTTAGTCCCCCAAAAGAGGTAGTAAAGTAACACTTTTACTCCCTGAGGGAGTAAAGTGTTTCCATGACAACAAAAACGGGTAAACAACAAAAAAAGTAATTTCGGTACCTACATGTTAGGATTTATTATCCTGAAACTATGTGATTTTGGCGTTTGCAGAGTTCAATTGTCCGAATGACATGTAACGAAATTTTCGGAAAAATCTTCGAAATTTTGAATTTTTGCGATTAAGTCCTTTAGGACGTGCAAAAATAGCGTATATACCACTGGTCTAAAGTACCTTTTAATCCCTCGTGTTTATTTTCCTCGCTAACGGTCGGAAAATACATTTGGGATTAAAAGATGCACTTAATCCCTGGGTATATAATATATTATTAATTTTTTCACACTCACATCTGTTTGTTTTGCCTGTAATTGTGGCATTAGGAGCACTAGTAAAAGATACAGTAGCCCTTTTCTGGAACACTTTAACCAACTGTGTGTTCTCCATTTAGTTACTTATTTTTTTATACAAACAGGTCGAAATGCCTTGAAATTCAACACAGCCTCATGAGGCGAACTTTAACTGTTTTAATATACTTTAAAAACAGGGCCGAGTCTTTTAAAATGTTACTTTTTTTAAATATACCTTAAAAATAGGGCAAAAATCCTTGAAATATTTGCTTTTTAAATATACCATTAAAAACAGGGTAAAAAACCATGAAATGAGCTGTGTGCTGAACAGGCCCATATAGTAGTTGATGTATTTGATAGCCTGTTCAAAATAAATAGGGAATCCCCATGGTTTTTGAGCATGTGTTAAGGCATAGTCGGGTGTTTCAACCTTTCATTATACGTTTGCTTTGCTTATTAATAACTGGTCTATCAGTGGCGCCGACTTTTCAGAATCTCAATGGGTGCAGAAGCAAGGGCACTACATTAATAATCCACCTGACTAAGATAATGCCTTAAAATTTAAACAAAGATTTGTTTACAGTTATTTCTTTAATTAGTACAAAAAATGCATGTTTTTGGGACGAATAGAAAAGTTGAATAGGAAGTTGTCAGCGGAATCTCGGAGTTCCAAAACCGCATTTTTTTTTTTGTATAAATTAAACATACTATTTTTTTACCAACCGATTTTTAACTAGTAAACTGCGTGAGAGGACTGTTTAGAACAAACAACATAACGTTAAGCTACTTTTTATTTACTGCAACTTTTTAAGAAATTCTTGTTTTCGAATAAAAATGGGTAATTTTACTAAATATAATTTACAGAGCGATTGTGGTTCAGTTAGTTGCGTGCGAAACTACCTACCAAGGGACCCGGGTTCGAACCCCGGTCGATATATCACGGATTTTTAAAAATTGCTTTTCCCTCGGAAGGCAATGGCAAATTACCGAGGTATACTTTGTCCAGGAAATTTACCTAAAATTAATAACAAAAACTAAGTACTATGTACTTGGAATGGTTCGAAGTCCACCTTAAGCTGTAGGCTCCCTATACTTGTGATCACTGAACACGCACAACACAAGTATAGGAGGGAGATGCCAAAGGTCTGCAACAGAGTATGGCACGCAGAAGAAGAAAATGTGTAATCTTTGCTCTCATGTTACTGAAAAAATGAAAATAATTTTAAATGAAAAGAGGTTAGGATTGGTTTTTATGGCGTCGTTGCGAGCAACAAATACGATTTTAATAGAAACATCGAATTTCTTTTTGTTTTTTATGTCGTAAGAAATTCATTAAATTAATATTATTAAAAAACAGATAATAGTCCAGTCAAACTGTACGAAAAAAGAGCTTAACTTGGAAAATCGAAGTACATAAGATTTTTTTCTTCCAGCATGCAGGGGGTCTAGAAAAGCTCAACTTGAAGTTTTCGACCTCAGATTCATATGAGCTTTTTCCGCCATTTTGAAAAGAAGGGATGTAGTGTTGTTTTGAAATTATCTCTCTAACCGTAGGTCCGACAAAAAAATTGTATAAAGCATTTTTGTCGGTAATACGATGTCTACAACTTTTATTTCAAACTTTTTCGCGTAATATAAAAAATGAAAAAGTTATGAGAGAAAACGTAAAAAGAAGGGATAAAGTGTTGTTTTGAAATTATCTCTGTAACTGTAGGTCCGACAAAAAATTTGTAAAAAGCATTTTTGTCGACAATCCGATTGTCTACAACCTTTATTTGAAACCTTTTCGCGTAATATAAAAAATGAAAAAGTTGTGACGGAAAAACGTTGAAAAGTGAGGGAGTGGAAATTGTTGCTTAATTTTGTAGATGGTATAACTATTTCATTATTAGTGGAGCAAAAAAATTATTCATTCGTTTTTTTGTAGAGACTTTCATGACGAACAATTTTTCCTAATGACTTTTTTTTATTTCGTTTATTCGAAGGGAGGTTAGTGTACGTGAACTGCTTGGAATAAGTCGCGTACTTACACATATTGTGCATCATAAACCTTTGTGCATGGGAACAATTATCGTCTCATAGTTTGCCTAATTTGCATTATCTTATTTAATACTTACATTTATGAAATAAATAAAGATTATTAAAAGTTTCACAGTTTTATTAAAATATACCTGACAATATTGTTTCGACAGCTATGCTGTCATTATCAAAGGTAATATAATTATAAACAAACACGTCGCTAAGGTAGATACAAAATAGGTAACTAGATAAAATAATAATAATAATAATAAAAATTAATAATAAAAATCATAATTAAACATCTAATACTTCCAGTAACGGTGAATTACTGAGCTCAAGTTGTTCATTCATTAAAGGTACCCTGAGTTTGTGTTTGTATATCTCAAAGGCTTCTAAAATGTCTAATTTGCGTTTGTTATTACAAAAATGTAGGAATTTAATATTATTTTGAGGAGTCATTGTGTGATTTTGTTCTAAAATGTGTTTGGCGTAATTCGATTTTTCAGGATGTTTATTTTTGTAATGACGTACGTGTTCTTTATATCTTATGTCAAAATTTCGAAGTGTTTGGCCAATATATACCGAACTACAAAAAGAACAATTTAAACAGTAAATGCCCGATTTCATGATATCATGTGTTCTGTCTTTAGCATTAAATAAAAATGAAAAAGTGTTAGTGTTGGTTTTAAATGTTATTTTATAATTGTTGGTTTTTCTTAGTATATGTGCAATTTTTTCTGATATTTTGCCAAAATATGGTATAGATATGTAATTTGTGTCTTCTGTTTGATTGTCAATGGGATATATTCTTTTGATAGCTAACCTATAATCTTTTTGTTTAATTAAAGTGTCAATCATGTTCGGATTATAATGATTTGCATGTGCTAGTTGTTTAATGGTTGATATCTCTTTGCTAAAATCTGATTTTGTTAGTGGAATAGTTAAAGCTCTGTGTACTAATGATCTGTATGCTTCTATTTTATGTGTATTGTGGTGACAAGATTCATTTGGTATTGTTATGTCTGTTTGTGTTGGTTTTCTGTATATGGAAAATTCAAAAAGATTGTCTGCGTTAATCTTGATATTTAAGTCTAGAAAGTTTATAGCCCTGTTTTGTTCTGTTTCTAGTGTAAATTTTATATTAGGATGGATATTGTTTATAAGAATTAAAAATTCATTGATAACCTCAAAAGAACTGTCAAAACAAGCTAAAATGTCATCAACATAACGAAACCAGAAGATAATGTGTTTAGAGAGGTTTAATTCAAATATTCGATCTTCAAACTTGTCCATAAATATGTTAGCTAATAGAGGACTTAGAGAATTACCCATAGGTAAACCATCCTTTTGTAAATAAATTATGTTATTAAAAGTGAAATAATTTTGACTTATACAAAGGTCAAATAATTGAATTAACTCTAACCTTTTAACTAATTCTATATTACTATTGATCAAGAAACTATCTAATAGAGGAATACATTCTTGTGGGGGTATTCTGGAGAACATGTTGCAAATATCAAAACTAACAAGTTTTGAATGTGGTGGAAGATGTATGTTTTGCAGTTTATCTACTAATTCTAATGAATTTCTAACAGAGTATTTCGATTTGTAACCTATCGTGTTAATAATCTGGTTCAGTTTTTTGGATAAAATGTGATTAGGTGCATTGATGTATGATACAACTGGTCTTATTGGCATATTCTGTTTGTGGGTCTTCACTAATCCATACAGTTTAGGTATTTGTGGGTTTTTATTAATGATTTGTTGCTTTTCTAATTCTGAAAAGCAGATATTGCAGTTTTCTAAACCTTGTTTTATTTCTTTTTGGAATTTTGTGGTTGGGTTTTTGTTTAACGTTTCAAAATTTTCTTTATTAATAAATTCATTAACTTTTTGTATGTAAATATCTTTAGAAAGAATTACCAAAGTGCTACCCTTATCTGCTTTAACAGAAATTAGATTGTTCTCTGTGATTTTCTGTTTTATAGATTGAAGAAGTGATATGTTAGATGTGTTGTACATTTTGTCCTGTTTCAAAGACATCTCTTTTAACAAATTCGGAATTTTGCATAGTTATTATGATCTTTCTTAAGTATAGTTTCGCATTCAACGGCCAAAATTTCTTTAATTTTGTTGGTAAATTTTGGAAAAGGACAAAATTTGAAACCTTTGTTAAGAAATCGTGTTTCTCTGTCATTGAATGTTATATTTGACAAGTTTATGAAACGAGGATAAAAGTTTGCAGTGTTCTGACAATTATGGTTATTTTGTAGTGTACGTTTTTGTTGTACAAGTCTATGAAGTTTATTTTTCTGTGTGGTGTATTTTTTGAATTTAATGTGACTGACGGTTTCTCTAATGTCAAAATCTAAGATGTCAAATTGGATATTGTGTAATTTATGAGTAAGTTCTGTATAGAGTACCTTTATATAAACGTGCATATTGTCTCTTATACTAAACCATTTCTTCGATTCTTCTTTGAGCCATCTTCTTTTAGCATTCCTAATCACTTTTTCAGTAATCGATTATTATTATCGAGTATTAGATGTTTAATTATGATTTTTATTATTAATTTTTATTATTATTATTATTATTTTATCTAGTTACCTATTTTGTATCTACCTTAGCGACGTGTTTGTTTATAATTATATTACCTTTGATAATGACAGCATAGCTGTCGAAACAATATTGTCAGGTATATTTTAATAAAACTGTGAAACTTTTAATAATCTTTATTTATTTCATGATTATGGAGTTCCACAAAATAAGGCTGGAAACAATAAACAAGATTATTTCGTCTTCGTTAGAAGAACAAGCCAAGTTATACAAGAAACTTATGATCAAACACGGAATCGCAAGTCAGAATGTTTGGTTTAACCAAGAATGTCTGAAACGTCAGGTTATTCCTAACTACATAAACATCACTACCAGAACCAAGAATTCGATTACTGAAAAAGTGATTAGGAATGCTAAAAGAAGATGGCTCAAAGAAGAATCGAAGAAATGGTTTAGTATAAGAGACAATATGCACGTTTATATAAAGGTACTCTATACAGAACTTACTCATAAATTACACAATATCCAATTTGACATCTTAGATTTTGACATTAGAGAAACCGTCAGTCACATTAAATTCAAAAAATACACCACACAGAAAAATAAACTTCATAGACTTGTACAACAAAAACGTACACTACAAAATAACCATAATTGTCAGAACACTGCAAACTTTTATCCTCGTTTCATAAACTTGTCAAATATAACATTCAATGACAGAGAAACACGATTTCTTAACAAAGGTTTCAAATTTTGTCCTTTTCCAAAATTTACCAACAAAATTAAAGAAATTTTGGCCGTTGAATGCGAAACTATACTTAAGAAAGATCATAATAACTATGCAAAATTCCAAATTTCGAATTTGTTAAAAGAGATGTCTTTGAAACAGGACAAAATGTACAACACATCTAACATATCACTTCTTCAATCTATAAAACAGAAAATCACAGAGAACAATCTAATTTCTGTTAAAGCAGATAAGGGTAGCACTTTGGTAATTCTTTCTAAAGATATTTACATACAAAAAGTTAATGAATTTATTAATAAAGAAAATTTTGAAACGTTAAACAAAAACCCAACCACAAAATTCCAAAAAGAAATAAAACAAGGTTTAGAAAACTGCAATATCTGCTTTTCAGAATTAGAAAAGCAACAAATCATTAATAAAAACCCACAAATACCTAAACTGTATGGATTAGTGAAGACCCACAAACAGAATATGCCAATAAGACCAGTTGTATCATACATCAATGCACCTAATCACATTTTATCCAAAAAACTGAACCAGATTATTAACACGATAGGTTACAAATCGAAATACTCTGTTAGAAATTCATTAGAATTAGTAGATAAGCTGCAAAACATACATCTTCCACCACATTCAAAACTTGTTAGTTTTGATATTTGCAACATGTTCTCCAGAATACCCCCACAAGAATGTATTCCTCTATTAGATAGTTTCTTGATCAATAGTAATATAGAATTAGTTAAAAGGTTAGAGTTAATTCAATTATTTGACCTTTGTATAAGTCAAAATTATTTCACTTTTAATAACATAATTTATTTACAAAAGGATGGTTTACCTATGGGTAATTCTCTAAGTCCTCTATTAGCTAACATATTTATGGACAAGTTTGAAGATCGAATATTTGAATTAAACCTCTCTAAACACATTATCTTCTGGTTTCGTTATGTTGATGACATTTTAGCTTGTTTTGACAGTTCTTTTGAGGTTATCAATGAATTTTTAATTCTTATAAACAATATCCATCCTAATATAAAATTTACACTAGAAACAGAACAAAACAGGGCTATAAACTTTCTAGACTTAAATATCAAGATTAACGCAGACAATCTTTTTGAATTTTCCATATACAGAAAACCAACACAAACAGACATAACAATACCAAATGAATCTTGTCACCACAATACACATAAAATAGCAGCATACAGATCATTAGTACACAGAGCTTTAACTATTCCACTAACAAAATCAGATTTTAGCAAAGAGATATCAACCATTAAACAACTAGCACATGCAAATCATTATAATCCGAACATGATTGACACTTTAATTAAACAAAAAGATTATAGGTTAGCTATCAAAAGAATATATCCCATTGACAATCAAACAGAAGACACAAATTACATATCTATACCATATTTTGGCAAAATATCAGAAAAAATTGCACATATACTAAGAAAAACCAACAATTATAAAATAACATTTAAAACCAACACTAACACTTTTTCATTTTTATTTAATGCTAAAGACAGAACACATGATATCATGAAATCGGGCATTTACTGTTTAAATTGTTCTTTTTGTAGTTCGGTATATATTGGACAAACACTTCGAAATTTTGACATAAGATATAAAGAACACGTACGTCATTACAAAAATAAACATCCTGAAAAATCGAATTACGCCAAACACCTTTTAGAACAAAATCACACAATGACTCCTCAAAATAATATTAAATTCCTACATTTTTGTAATAACAAACGCAAATTAGACATTTTAGAAGCCTTTGAGATATACAAACACAAACTCAGGGTACCTTTAATGAATGAACAACTTGAGCTCAGTAATTCACCGTTACTGGAAGTATTAGATGTTTAATTATGATTTTTATTATTAATTTTTATTATTATTATTATTATTTTATCTAGTTACCTATTTTGTATCTACCTTAGCGACGTGTTTGTTTATAATTATATTACCTTTGATAATGACAGCATAGCTGTCGAAACAATATTGTCAGGTATATTTTAATAAAACTGTGAAACTTTTAATAATCTTTATTTATTTCATGATTATGGAGTTCCACAAAATAAGGCTGGAAACAATAAACTTACATTTATAGTACAAGTAATTGATAATTTCAATTTGATCGTTTCATAGTTTGCCTAATTTGCATTATCTTAGTTAATACTTACATTTATAGTACAAGTAATTGATAATTCTTCATCGAGTCTTCATCGACAGCTTGGTCATATTTAGTGACGTTTTCGCAGGTCTGCCCACTGCAATGCAGACAAATGGTGGAGAACTTAACGCCTGTTTTTCTGCACCCGCAAGCTGCTTCAGATTTCCCTTTGCATTTGCAGGAGATGAGTTGTAAAAGGCTCCCTGGCACGGGTTCGGCGGCGCTTGTGATAGGTTCAAGACCTCGATGAGTTCTTCGCCAACCCCATTTCTCTTGATCCTTTTCAAATCCTAACCACGATTGAACCCGATGGTAAGTTCGGAAAATATGCTGTTGCGCAGAGCTTTCGGTGGGTGGTATTGCTGACAAATTAAATGTCTTCTATGCCGTAGAATTTGTTGTACCTCAGTGAATTTAAGGATTTCTTGTTCTTATCGGCCACGTATAAGACCATCAAAAAACGCTCTCCATTGGCAAGTAGAACTTGGGCGTCGACAATTTTCGCTTTAAATAATTGAAGCGTTGAATGCAATTCCTTGTGTTTGAGAAGACATTGACCTGTTGGTTTTGCTTACTGGACTCGCAGACAATAAATGTAATGTGTTCTCCAGGAAACCGGCGAAAGGTAAATCGGCCACCACAATTTTTATTTTTGTTTCCCTCACAACTTTTTCAATTTTTATATTACGCGAAAAAGTATGAAATAAAAGTTGTAGACAATCGTATTGCTGACAAAAACGCTTTATACAAATTTTTTGTCGGACCTACGGTTACAGAGATAATTTCAAAATAACACTTCATCCCTTCTTTTCAAAATGGCCGAAAAAGTTCATATGAATTTGAGGTCGAAAACTTCAAGTTAAGCTTTTCTAGACCCCCCTCCTGCATGCTGGACATAAAAAATCCCCTTCCATTTTCCATTTCAAATGTTTAGTTTGACTGGACTATAAATGATTATTATTTAATTGAAAGTTTCTATTTATTTCGCAATCTTAGTGTAAAATAAACTCTTTTTTGTACTACCATGCTATTTCGGATTGTTTACCATACTTGGTTTTAGAACGGTAGGTTATATTTACTGGTTGTTAAGCAAAAACGCGTCGGTAAGTAATTACTTACCGTTCAGTTCTGTCAAAAACAGAACGGTAAGTAAATTATATGTAATTTATAAAATAAATGCATGATCTTTAGATGTCTTTTTCGCGAGAAATCATTTATTTTCTAAATAATCCGACTATTTAAAAAAATGTATGTTGTTTATTTAAATTTGCTCAGGCCTCTTCAATATCTCAATTATATTCGTTTTCACATTCACTCATTCTCACGAGTTTGACAAATATCGTGACATTCAAAAATAATAGTAATTACAAACGTATCCATGGTAACGACAAAACCTACTCAATGTTTGGTGGATATACAGGGCAAAAATAAATTATCTTAAGGGCCGGTATTATAAAACTTTTTACTCCCTAGATAAAATTTACTTTGAGAGTAAATTCATTTGTTCTGTCAATTTCATATGCAAATTGACAGAATAAATTAATTTACTCTCAAAGTAAATTTTATCTAGGAAGTAAAAAGTTTTATAATACCGGCCCTAAATCTATTTTTTTCGGGGATATTTCCTTAGTTAATACCTTTGTATTCATAATGATCGTACAAAAAATAGTATAAGCATCTCAAACAGTAAGGAGTTTACCGATCTCCTCCAATATTGGCGACTTCGCTTCGCTCAGTCGCCAAACATTGTCGTCGATCGGTAAACTGTCCTTACTGTTCTTGATACTTAATATACTATTAGAGCATTGCGAAAAATATGACACCCGTAACTTCAGATTACTTTTTATCCTAGTGCAATAAGTGATTACTTTTTGTAGTTGCTATGGTAATGAGTAATTTGATATTACAGTGTCATATTCTTACGGTTGGAGAAAAATTCCTTTATTTTTATTAGTACAATCTAGTCCACAAAAAAAACACAAAAAGATTTTCAGTAAGTAATATTACTAAAACTAAAATTAAAGACTACAGAAATCAAAAACTAAGTTACGTAGACACATGGCCTAATACATTAGGTAACACAAATAAAAGTAAAATATTAGAAAAAACGTATAGCATTAAATAAAAACGAAACTCCTATTTAAAGACCTACTTTAAGCAACACAAAAAGGTTCTGGTACCCACTATCACCTACAATACTAACACTAAACTATGGTATAACGGCTCTTGGTCCTTAGATAAAACATTATCTAGGAACAAGTAGTAAAATAGCAACGACTATATGGACTAAATTACTAAATATGGAAACTTTAAATTTTAAAAACGAATTTATTATTGATTACGAAGTAACGAATACGTCGAATACGAAGTACCAGATACGTGTGTTAGTTTTAGTCTAAAATACTCTAAAATAATGTGTACGTCCGTGTTACCTATGGGTGCTCCGCAGCCATCGCAGGGTCCCAGTGGGTGCACCCCGGTGCCCCCATGGAGTCGGCGCCATTGTGGTCTATACATCCCCTTGCATCAATCGTTTTGTTCTTCTGGCATTAGGTTGTTTTGAATGATGTAATATTCAATTTTATGCGCTAGTATAGAAGTGAAACTTTTATGTGTTGTCAGTCAGGTGATCAACCTATAATTTTTCGGTAGTTTTGGATCACCTTGTTTTGGTATTAGGTATGTGATCGCAGTGGTCATTCTGGGAATTCCGAGCTTGATATAATAAAGTTGTAGTTCCTTGCTAAGCGTTTATGAGTAGTGTTCATGTTTTTGAGCCAGTGATGCCCTGGAGATTTCTATTTTTGCGTTTTATTTAGTTCCTCCATTACATCTTTTTTCTGATGTTTTCAGCTAACATGTTAATAATATCTTTCTGCTTGTTTTTCTTAGTCCATGCTACTTCCGCATTTTGCTTTACTTTACATTCGTAGATGTTTCTCCAAAAGCTATCATTGTTTTCTTATTTTGGATGCTTGTCCTTTTCAGGTTTAACTGTCTTTAATGATCTATAGAAGGCTTTAGTGTTTTCATAGAACAATTTATTTTGATTAAATTGTAATTGTCTTTTAAGGTATCATTTGATTCGTTAACTTTTGACTATTGCCTTTTGCTTTAATTCTTCTAGGATTGCCTTATTCAATTGTTCTTTTAGTTGTATTGTATTTGTTCAGTATTTTGGTGGTATTTTTTTTAGTTTGTCTATTCTTTAGAACTATTGCTGTCAGTATAAGCAGAAGCGTCTCTAAGGACGGTCAGCCGGGCGTATGCCCAGGTTCCCGAGGGCTAGTGGGGCCCCACTCCCAGTTACCTTATTTTAATCAACAACACCAAAGCGTAGGACAAGGAAAAGGTGTCTAACACTTCTTGTGACTTTAAGATAAACAGTCGTTGCGCGTCATAGCATTTTGTTATCGGAAGTACCTACTAACAATAAACTTGGTGCAGTGATTATGTCACCCAAAAACACGTCTATGCGTACGCATAAGCATGGATGGTACTCTTGAATGTCGTTTGAATTGCCAAACCAGTGGAAGTGATAGAAACAGCAATATATAAAAATATGTATTTAGTATTTAAATAAAGATGGATAGACTTCATATTTCGACGCTTCTCGTAAGCAGGTCTTACAACACCTAAGCGTTGTAACACTTCGAGAAGCATCGAGAAGTGTATCCGTTATCTTATAACCCACTACTACTGCTTAGTAGTGCTTACACGTTGCGCCGCCAGTCTTCCGAGAACACACGGTATATTTGTATACAGGGTATAACTAATATAACTAAAAACCTCGCAATGGAGGGGGGGTAGCTGTAATGATTTACAGCTGGAGCGACTACATGTTGATAAGGAAAAATTTTTCTAAATCTTCTATTACAGCTACCCCCCCTTTACGAGGTTTCTAGTTATATTAGTTACACCTTGTATATTTATTTATTCACTTTTTTATTTACTAGGAGGCCCACTCCACATTTGTGCCCGGGCCTCAAAATTCAAAGGACGGCGCTGAAGTGTAAGTAGTTCTTTTCTCATTGTTTCTATTTATCTTTGTAGCCTTCCTTTCCAGGCTGGTTCATTTTTTTGTTTTGATTAATTTTTTTTGGTTTTATTGCAGCGTTCAGTTTTTCAGTTACCATTAGGGCTGTTGCGTATCCCATTGATTGAGCTGTAGAAGGTCGTATTCCTCTTTTTGGAGTTTGAATGTGAGTGTACTTGATTAGCTTGTTCAATTAGTTTTTTACATCTCAGATTGAAATTGAGTCTTGGGAGCCTTACTCTATGTGCGACTTCCAATTGTGATACCCCCATGTCCGCCACATTAATCTCATTGTCAAGTTCTTAAGATAAGTTATATAATTTTGTGATTTTCGTTGTAGGCAGTATTCTATATTGTTCTGTTCAGTCTTTTCATTTGATGTACTCTGCTCTGTCACATGCTGTTCCTGCATTCGCTTTGTATTATGCTGTATATTTCTATGTGTGTGACTAAAAATAAACCTCTGCTGGTTGCTGAGTTTTGTCGCATCAATATTAATTCTTGGTTATTATTATTATTATCTCTCTACTTTATCTTTCTTCTTTCACGACTTGTAGTCGGTAATATATATGCAACATGAGGGAGCATTGACTCCGTCCAAGCAGTATTATTGTGGCAGAGATTTTCTAATAATGTGGCAGGTTCGTAGAATAACTGCCTTTTGAATTAATATAAAGTAATCATTGGGCAGCCCAAGTTTTTCTACATATATTGGGTTTTAGTTGTTTCATACAGACTCCATCTACAGATATAACTAAACTGGGACAATTTCGATCTCTCTTAACTTCCATGTTCGCTTTAATTCGACTGCTAGATTCTGGTATTTGGCAGCTTTCTCCTGTTAGATCTTTACCAGGTTGTGAGTAAGGGGAACGCCAATTAGTTTAAAATTAATTATAAAAATGTTAAATTAATAAATTGCTAAATTGTGTGAAGGAACTGCCCCATTGCCCTCCTTGCAAAAGCCGGCACTGAGAATGAACACTCTCAGTTAATATTAACTGATAGTATAATAATAATATTATATTAAATTGAAAACCAGAAAACTGTAGAACTAACGGGCCATTGCATTTCCCTGGAAGAACTACACAATACAACTGAGACCAAAGACCGACGGAACTTCAAAGAATTGGTTACAGAGACATAGAGTACAGAAACACATCTTGGTTACAAAGGGTTAATATCAGCCTAAAAAGCTGTTTTTGCCCTAATAAAACTACCCAGCCAGCACACTGAGGTTATAATGACGTTATTTGTAAGTCATTATTGGTCGACGACGTCATATGACTAATAAATGATGTCCATAAGACGTCATATAATGGGACGTACGTAGACGTCTTTAAAACGACGTCTTTTCGACGTACAATACAATACGTACAAGTTTCATTAAAATGATATTATTTTAGCAGGGGCCAAGAAATACTGGTCATATTAAGCAGGTGGTCACAATATAGAGATGTTTTGACTGCAGTATATAATAAATGTTATTTCCAATATTCAACTATTTATTTATAATTCCTGTATTAGTCCTAGTATAGGACGTTTTAATGGCGTCTTATATTGACGTCTTTGGGCTGTGACATAATGATGTCAGTTTTATAAAAATTTGACGTCGTTACTGCCGAAAAAACGGCGACATTATGACGTCAGTGTGCTGGCTGGGTAATGTTAATACACAATAATATGTCGGTTTCATTTTTTATGAGGCGTTAAATAAATTTCTCTTGAAGCTACGCATGTTAGTACTTTAAGATATGTAAGATTTGTAATATAATTCTGGATAAATTTCATTTAATGCCAATTTTCAAGAAAGTCATTCAGAGTTTGAATTGAACGCAATTAAACTGGAAATAATAATCTTCGAGATTCACTTATACTCATTTTTAATATAAGGTTCAAAATCAGGCAGCGTTCAAAGACACACGGAAATTGATGCGGCATCACATGCAATCTGTCCAGGTCGTTAAAAAATCTAAACCACCGCTAAAGGCGTATAAGAACGTTATATCATAAACAGCACATAAGAAAGATAAGGTTTATGAGAAGAGAAAGTGAAAAGTATTATTATTAAATAAGACATTGAATAAAATAAACAGAAATTCGCAAAAATCAGAAATTAGTTGTTTGTTGCTATGTTTTATCCCTATTTCTTAATAGAGAATATATTGAGCGCATGTGAATAGGATATCATTTTTATGCATTTTCTAGAAAAGCAGCAGAGTGATATAGAATTAGTAATGCTAAATATTAATAAGATATGCCCTTGGATTGATTTATTTATTTTTAATTTCTATACAAGTGTCTGTGTACATGTTTAATAAATAGAAGGTGGTTTTTCTCTATTTTTGATCCGATAATTTATACTATCAAGGGCAATACTACAAGTTATAAATAAGCCGTATAGATGGTAATTGTGAAGTATTGGCATCAAACACAATATGATTGGTAATTAGGTAGTACTGTTTAATATTTTCAGGACTAAATATGGTTTTGCATTTATTTCCTAAGCTTTCGAAGCACAGTCCGCAAAAATAATTTAGCATCTCCAAGTGTATTTGCAAATTTTTAATTTTAAATTAATCAAAAAATAAAATGTTTTTCCCAAAACACTGTTAATTTCTACAACCACCAAGAAGTTAAAGAATAACTTTTTTTTTTCCCTTAATTGGGTTTAATGAGGACTAGCAGCCAATAATTAATAATATTAATAAAACAATTTTTTTTTTATAAAATCTATTCAAGTGACGTTTCGCCTAATCAATGTAGGCTTTTTCAAAACATTTATAAAATTTTACATGATATATAATTAAAAACATTTAATCTGAAATAAAGAGTAAGATTAGGTTTGTGAACGTGTATAACATTTCTTTGCTATGCCTTACCTTAATATTTTCTTTTTTCCCTATTTAATAAATTTGAAATATAAAAAATTTAACATTTTGAACTTGTACATTTTGTTACATATAGTATATTCGTGAGATTTTTTTGATTGTTTCTTTTTTTGGTATCATGATGTTGTGGATTATAAGCGAAAAAGAATTATTTATTGCTTAACAACTTCTTTAAGAAAGTTTTTTTTTTTGTAAAGATATGACAGGTAAAAGTTAGATGGCGTAGTTTTGTTATGTTTATGGATTATTTTCTGCGCAAGCGTATAAGTATTTGTAATTAAAGAACGGATATATATGTAAATTGAAAATAAAAATTTTTTTTTAAAAACAGGTTATTATTATATTAGGTTATAGTATATTGAATTAAGGTTTTGTATATCAGTTCTGTAATTTATTGAGTTATTATGTTTTTTGATTTCAATCATTTCTAGTATTATTCTATTTTTATATTTTTTTTCCGTGTGCAAAATTTTAGGTTTATTGAAATTAAAGTTGTGATTATTGTTTATACAGTGTTCAGTTAAAGCAGTTGAGTTTTTTAAATTTTGTTTAATTGAATTTTTATGTTGTTGTATTCTTTTTTCTAACCATTGTTTACTTTGACCAATATATTGTGCATTGCAATTTTGACATTCTAATTTGTATACAGTATGAGTTTGTTTATTAATTGTTGTTTTATCTTTTAAGTTTGTGAAATTTTTTTTTGTTTTACTGTAATTTTTATATGAGGTATTAAAATTTGCTTTTTTTAAAGTTTTTTCTAATTTTTCGGATAATACTGGAATATAAGGTAAGGTGATAATTTTATTTACTTGTGTTTGGTTATTAGTAGTTTCTATTGTTGTGTTGTTAAAAATGTTGCCTAAACAGTTTGGTTGTAAATTATAAGGGTCAATTTGTTTATTAATGAAATTTTCCTTTTTTATTAGTTTTAATCCTTTTTTGATATATTTTTCCATGTAATGTATTGGATAACTATTTTCTTTTAGTATTTTTTAAATTTTTTTTAAATTTTCTGTATGAAATTCTTTTGAGGATAATTTAATTGCTCTATCTGTTAAGTTATTTATTACTGATATTTTATATTTATTTGATGTGTCACAGTGAAAATTTAAATAACGACCGGAGTGAATTTTTTTTTGTAATAATTAGTTTTGAAGGTGCCATTATCTTGTCTGATTAATGTAATATCTAGAAAGTTTAATGTATTATTTTTTTCTTTTTCTATAGTGTATTGTAGTTTTGGGTGTAATTGGTTAAATTTGAGTAATATGTTATCGATACAATTTTTGTTTATTCCTAGGAAACAGTCATCTACATATCTTTTATAATCCACAACATCATGATACCAAAAAAAGAAACAATCAAAAAAATCTCACGAATATACTATATGTAACAAAATGTACAAGTTCAAAATGTTAAATTTTTTATATTTCAAATTTATTAAATAGGGAAAAAAGAAAATATTAAGGTAAGGCATAGCAAAGAAATGTTATACACGTTCACAAACCTAATCTTACTCTTTATTTCAGATTAAATGTTTTTAATTATATATCATGTAAAATTTTATAAATGTTTTGAAAAAGCCTACATTGATTAGGCGAAACGTCACTTGAATAGATTTTATAAAAAAAAATTGTTTTATTAATATTATTAATTATTGGCTGCTAGTCCTCATTACACCCAATTAAGGGAAAAAAAATTTTTTATAACCAAAAGTTTACAGCCAAAAAGAAAATAAATTTCACCAAATGAAAATTTATTTCAAATTAAAAAAATTTAATTAAAGAATAACTATTCACAGTTAAACATAAACTTTAGGAAATATTCCATTTAATGTAAATTAACTATAGTGACCTTGTATATTGACTTTTGCATAATGTAGTAATTATGTCTTTCTAGAAATATCAATAAATACCAGATATTGATTTAGTTTTTACTTAATAAGGAACATTTCAAAACAAATGATTATAGCTGTGATTGCTTCAACCACTACCTGCATTAAAAAGTTATTTTATTACTTACTTTATATTTCCTACAGTGTAATTACTAGCTCCTTTGACGGTAACGTTACTGAAAAAAGCTCTCACTCTAAATGGACCATTACCATTTTCTATATTTATTTTATTAATATAAAGTGGATCTATGCTGGGAACTTGGATGTCCTTCAGTCCCGATACCAAATATGGTCTTAAGTGATTAAAGGTTTTCCGTAGACATGTGTTAATTTCTGGATCGGCCTTATAGCAGGGTAAAATATATTCAGCTGTAAAATAAATTGTAGTTTATTAGTATTATAACTTCCTAGAGTTACGAAATAAGTTAGTAATTTGTTAAATTAAAGTATTGAGTAAATATTTGCAATTACTTTCAGGATATTTCGTGCAGTATGTACCTAGTATTTACTTTCTTCTTTAAATTAAAATAAGCTTACTTAGGGTACAATTTATTCATTTACCAAAATTATTTTTAAGTTAAAGCTAATACACGAATAATAAAAAAATTCTCATTAAAAATTAAGAGGCAAAATCGGTTAATTATAAGCACAGCAAAATAAATCGAGGTCATGAACTTCATTCATCAACAACTAATAGTAAACGAGGGAAATGGAAATGCTATTACATAATACGCTTGTAATAATAAGTAATGTCAATGGTAGTGAAAGCACAAAGGCTAGAATTTGCCTATAATATGGATTATTATTACTAATTTATACTTTCTCCTTAAGCAAAACACATACCGGCATCATATATACAGAACATAAGGCAAGGCAACCGAAAATGTGGAACACAACAGGAAGAGGGGAAACTGCTAAAGATGTAGATCCGCGGAAATTACGTAATACAAGACCTCAGACTGATTATATAACAGCTTAAATGTACTTGCTATATGCACATTAACGTAATTTATAACAAGAAGTAGGTGACGCGGATGTATTATGGATTTCCGATTAGAGTTTTCTATTCACGAAAGACAAAGTAGTTTTTCTTACATAATCTTAAATAATATGGTAAACAAGTGAGAAAGGTTAATTAATAATTGGAATTTTGGAAAATACCTGGTATATTTTCTCTATTTTCGGCATTTGTAATATTTAAGTTATGAAATTGTAATGGATTTTAACACCGTTTACAAGGCTTTTCACTAATAAATTCAAGTGTCATGACATTGCAAATAGACTACAAATAGCATATTTTTAAAATTTTATTAAAAAGTACAATAAATAGCACTTTAATAGCTTTAATCTTAATTTTCTTACTAGTTTAAAAAAATTAAGTAACTCTATTAAAAAGGTTTTTCACCAATTCAGTTGGGATGCATATTTTACAAATTTTACTTCTTTAAAATATTTTTAATATGAATTTAAGTAAATATGGAGTACATAATAGCTAATTTTGAGCAATCTACTAACAGTAAATAACTTTGAAAACATACATACATAACACGTTTTTAAATATTTACGTAAGGTTAATTTAACTTGTGTTAGTTTTACAATATATTGAACAGTTTTAAATGTTTATTGTAAAATTGCCTAATGTGATTTCTACATTCTTTAGAGTTTAGACATTGCACTATTGTGTGAAAACCGCCTTGTATGTATTTTCAGTGTTCTTTAAAAAATTATGCAAATATGTTAAGCTCATCAAAAAATAAAAATACTTGCTTTTCAATTCTTTTAATAAATATAGCACTTCTTTTCCTAGTCAATGATAGGTATACAATAAATAATTATTTTTTAGTATATGAATTGTTTAATTTAATTTTGATACTATAAGTAATAATTTTTGCTTTGTTACTAATTTAGCCATTTTACAAATTTTCAGATTTAACTAACGCAACTGTGCTTTTTTCCCCCTTTCAGATGGTTGCAATAAATAAAAGACAAGAATAAATGAATACTTACGTGTTTTATACTCTGGTTCACCTACTACAATTTTGAAAATAACGATCACGTTAAATATTAATAAATTTTTCATTTTTTTTATCAAACGAGTTTAGGTATGTTTAATAAATATATCTTAGAACTCGATAGTGAATGTTGATTGAATGAATAAACGATACTTGTTTTACACAAGAACGTGTAAAAAAATATTTTAAAGGCAAATCTTGTCACTTGCTATGCATATTCGCGATTTATACAGGAGAAAGCAGGAACCATTTAGTTTTATACAGAATGACAAGTGGGGAGGGCTCTTTTAGGTATATGGGCCTTTTTCACTGTGTTGTATTATGTACGATTTAAACATACATAAATTAGGTAGGGTTAACAATAGTAGGATCGATCAATGGACAACGTAATCGTGATTTGATGATAATAAAATGCCGACTTTTAATTTAGGTGTTTTGGTAACCATTAACCATGTCTCATGCTGCAGGAAATAAATAATATAATTAATAATTGAGTATAGACTTGGAGATTATGGAGGCCAATTAGAAATAATATACAAATACTAAATTATTTTTAAACTAAAATTTTTGCTAAAGAGTAAATTAATATATCAATTAGCCAATTAATGTTATTTTGAAGTTTCCACTATTTAACGAGATTTTCTTTCCTTCCTATTTCCCCTATTCCTATATTACGTAAAAAATATCTAAGGCTTGAACACTTGTATTTTCTGTCCAAAAGTAAAACCATTTTAGGAAATAAAAAAAATAGATTTGACTAATTTATTTATTGGATTTACTACTAACTTTTTAAATTGAAATTATTAACCAGCTTCTCAATTTGCACTATAAATAAAACTCTCAATAATTAACTTTTTTACTTCAGTTAAACATAATCGAAACTTAAATATATAATTTTTAAAAAAATATAAATTTCATTTGATTTGATTCGAAATATTAAAACTTTAATCAGAACTGTCAAATTAAAAAAGATAATAACTATCAACCCATCACCAGCAGCATCCTATATTTAATAAATATTCTTAAATGTATTTTAAATATTAAATGTTTTTTTGATACAAGAAATATTTATTAATTCTTTGTTTTACATCAAATAATTTATATTTAATTCTTTATATATCATAATATTTAATACATATTTGGACAAATATATAAAAATTGAATATATTAATTATGAATATGTGGGAATTTAAAAAAAGAATATAATACAGACAAATGCTGAATTGCAAAAAAGATGACATGTAATACAAACTTCTTACCTTATAAAAATTTTATATGATGCTCTGGCTTTACAAGTGTATTGTAGTGAGTATCATAATCCTACTATGTTGAAGCTCTCTCCCAGTGTGGGTCGCTGATGTAGAATATTCTTACTGTAATAAAATCTGTTGTTAAACAAATCAGATCACACAAATGATAAAATACATAACAAAGAACACAAGTTTTTTTTTTTATTTATTGAAACAAAATCTTAATTAATCATATAAAAAGAAAATTAAAAGAACAAAATTGATACCAAATTAAATTTTGAAGAAATTCAGAAATAAATTACCAATTACAAATTAAAGCAAATCAAATTGAACGTATTATTTAATAACAAATAAAAAAAGGAGTTAAATAGATAATCTTTTCATTTATTATTTTATTAGAATATTTCAACGGAAATTACTTGAATTTGAAAATATTATCTAGACCACAAATTTAAATTCTATAATTAATAAAATATAGGTATCTAAATTAAACTAAACTAAACTTTGATTCACTAACTCACTTTTTCTTTTTAAATTTGGCCATACATATATCTCATCTCTATTTAAGTTCGAGTTGCTTGACAAACTCGTTAATCGGCACCCATCTCTGATCCAAACAATTCTGTCAAAAATTATTCTTACATCTCCATACCATCAGTTGAATTACGAAATTAATTTCCAGACCAATTGAAAACCAAATTATCGTTGTTTATTAAAAAGGAAGTTTCTTTCAATTAAACAGGTAAGTATAAAATTCGATACTTTTTTTTAATATTTCCAAAATTAATTTAACTTTGACAAGATTAAATAAAATTATGAATGTTATTAATTTTTAAAATGATTTTTTAAAAGTAAAAAACTGTAAGTTATTCGATAAACAACTATATATTCAAATACACTTCAAACAAAAATATCTTTTGAAGCAGTTAGAAATCCTCTGATAGAATATTGCTACAAAAATTGTTAAAAATTGATTCCCTTGTTATACTCTTTTGGGACACAAAAGAATCCTTTCAAAAAATAAAATAATCTGGACATTTCATAAATGCAAAATTAATTAAAAAAACTTATGGAAAAGAAAATTCTGAATTCAACGATATATGTCGACGAAAGAACAATTTCCTATTACTAATAATTAACTTAATTTCATAAAAACACCGTTTTACACATTCCTTTGTTTCCTTTTAACATCTTCATCTAATATCTCAATCATTTTCACTTTTAACAAGAACCCCAGTGAGAGGCAAGGGGACTCACGGTAAACAAGCACCCCAGTGAGAGGCAAGGGAACTCACGTTAAACAAGCACCCCAGTGAGAGGCAAGAGGACTCACGTTAAAAAAGCACCCCAAAGGGAGCATTGATCTACCACGTCCACTTCGTTGTTCCTAGGTAACGCAAAGTGTAGATCATTATACCTAGGGTAACTTTTACATCATACTAACGTAAAACTACATATAATGTGATATTTGATTAGTTACAATGATAAAGGATAAAACTGTAAAAGCTCCCATCCTTAGTCCCCGTTCTTCCCAATTTTCCCCTCAGCCCTTTTATGGGAAAAAATAAATGAGAACAGATTGACAGTATACATTTTTTAAAACAAGTAATATATCCCCGAATGTGTAGAAGACTCGCAGCTCCGAATCATTCCAATTGCATTTTCTGTATTTGAGGATGTGGAGGAGGAAATAAGGGAAGAGGACGGTCCATTCAAGTTGTTTTCAACTTATTATTGTTAGTAAAATAAAATGCAGTAAGTGAGCGGTGCCATCTTTTTCATTTTAGAGGTTAAAGGGAGAGACTAGGAAAAGGTGAGGATGATGTGTTTAAGGTAAAATGGTTCATTGTTGCTATTTAAACGTGAACACACATTTTGTTCTGTTCGCAATATCAAATACATTTCGTTCTTAAGGAACCATTCCACCAGCCCATAAAGAACCTGTAGATGATCATAAGAAATGAAAAGATCTCCTGAGTTGGCTTCAGCTACCTTGAGATGTTAAGTTCACCTTGAAACTACCTCTAGCTGATCCCCTGATTCAGTTACCTCAAAAAGTGATTCAAATTCATTACACGGCATTTTCTTCAGCTTCACTCTAGCATAATATTGATTTAACCTTGAAATGTGCTCTAATTGACAGCGAGCGATTCATGAAAGCCTGAAATCGAATTCAGAGACGCTAAAAACGCATTGAACTATTTTTCTGGATTTCTTTGTCATCTTTTTCAATTTGACCTTCAAATGACCTTAAACTTGATGTGATACAGGTTAACGGACTTCGGGTTCGGAATCAGCGACCCCAAAAACCCCAGAACATCCTGGTCAAGTCTGGTGAGCAAGCTTGGATATTTTGCATTTATATTTCCCGCAAACGTATAAATAGTAAAACCACCCTCACCATCCCTCTAGTGGGGGGGGGGGGTAAAAAGGGAAAAAATGATAAATGAAAACGGATACAGTTAAAAGGGAGTTAGTATAAATTGGAATGCGATATATCTCCCCAAGAACGCGGTTAGCAAGTGATGGCAAGTGATCGTCCGTTTAGGGTAAAATCGACTAATTATTGTTAGTAGACATTTAAAAAAATGTTTTCTGATTTTTTCATCCAAAAATAATTTGGGGCAAAAACCGCACCAAATCGACCCGCCTCCTTTGCAAAATAATTATTGTGATTATTTGAAAAAATTGTCATTAAAATGATTCTCTTTGTAACAGATGAAAATGTAAATTGTTAAATAAAAAAAATCGTTTTTTCCTTATTCAATCACTTTGGAAAGAGAATAATTTTTTGTTTTTTTTCTTTCGTTCATAGTTAACTTTTTTGATAAATATATTCATTAGTAAACAATTGCAAATATAGATAACCAAATCATTAACAATCTATTTAATTATTTAAACAAAACTACTCTATCCTTCGAAACAACTGCTTTAACAGTACCACAAACTTCTAAGAGTTTGGTTAAAGTACCTAGACGATATTTTCGCGGTGTTTAATACAAAGATATGCAACATTTCTGAGTTTATGAGCAAATTAAATTCGAAATTTAACACCATTAAATTCACAGTGGAAAAAGAAGTGTCTAGTAATCCGAAACAATACATAGTAACAGACTAGAAATCGATGTTTATAGAAAAGAAATTAACATTAAAAGGAACATTGTAATGAAATCAAATTATTGAGGACAACATAAAATGGCCACGGTTAATTTCTTGTTGACCAGATTAATTCAATTCATATAAAACAAATATCGATTTAACAAAGAATTAAAATTGTAGTAAAGAATTTAGTTTTATTCAATAGATATTGATTACTTTTCTGCAAACGTCGACAAATTAGTAAAGAAAACCAAATACAAACATAACATTCGAAGCGCGAGTACTATTACCAATAAGAAAATGAGTCAAAAAGTTTTGTTAAAATATATTTTCACTCAATTACTAAAGCTTTAGTAGGCGTATTTAAAATCGAGGAAATGAGAGTGTGTTACTCAGCAAATAACTCATTAGAGAATCTGTTAGGCAATCCAAAAGATAAAAGGAATGAACATCAGGAATATACCAAATCGAATGCAATGATTGTAATCAACAGTATATTGGAAAGACAAAGCGCTGGAGTTTGACTAGATTTAAAGAATATATAGAGGATTTCAAATATAATCGCATAGAAAAATTAAGAGTCGCCCAATATAATGTGATACACCCAACTCTTTTATAATTAACTCAATCAAGCGCCTTGTCTCAATTAAAATCAATGAAATTTCCAGTAACCTACTTAGTAACAATAGCAATATTTTAGCCCGTATCTTTATGTAGAGACTCTGACCTCTGAGGTTCTGTCCGCTTTTAAAAAATTCACTTCTATCAATCAAAAATAATTTTAAATAATTTTCGCCATCAAATAGAGCGCCCCTAATGACTCAATCATACAAGAATTATCAAGCTGCCAAATAAAATAAGATAACCTCAATTTATTAGGTAAATATATAGGTAGATTGTAAGAACTCTAAATAAAGTAACTTAATATTAAATTGTATTTCTTTGTTTATTGTTAAATTCTATTTAACTTTAGTGAAATATGAAAGATATTCCTATACTTTTTTAAAAAGTTAAAAGGTCTGTTTCCTTTTTAAAAATTCACTTTTATCAATCAAAAGTAAATGAAATTTTAAAAATGTGGTTTAACTTTAAACTTGGCTCAGTTGCTGCAGTAACGATTGTCAGAATAATCATTGTCTAGGATATTGATCCTAGTTTAAAGTTAAGCTGTGTTTATACAACCCGCCCTTAGTGGCTAAACGAACTTTAATTTTGTTTACAGTTACAAGTTACACTACAGTTGACCTTAATTAATTAATAATAAGGATAACTTCAAATAATGTTTTTATACCAATTTTGAACTAGATTAAATGCCGCTCTATTTCAGTCCTACACCACAAAATTGCTGGTTTGTAGTCGAAAGTATACAACAACACCTTGGAAACCAAAATGTATCGGAATAGCCGAGTTTGCCACCCGATCCACATAAGGCAACTAAATGTTTCTGGACATATTTTTGTTCGGATCTGAAAATATAACCAGCAGGCAGGCTACATGCGTCACTGCATTCTCGAAACTGTAAAGAATATTCTAAAGAATTGAGTCAAATCTTTATTTCTAGCATGTTGACAACGTACATCCAGTTAACTTTGCTGCTTTGGGCTGCTTTTGGCAAAAAGAAGTGATACTTAGCACAACAAAGTTCTTCTCCTGTTACGCCGCTCCGACGTTTGTGACGCTTTAAATGTATAGTGACATAAATAGTGACATTTATTAAAGTTACTAAAGACCCTCTTACGTAACGAAGGTTCATAAAAAAGAACAGGAAAGTCAAGAGTAGCAGAATGGTCTTCCATAGGTGTAACGTGTTAAAAATTCTAGATTCCATCCTAATGCCATTTTAAATGCATTTATCGCAAATAATCTTATGACGGCCCTGTACATTTAAGTATATTTTAGTTGATTAAAATTTCAGACTTTATTTTAAATCAAATGCTGTTTTCATTGATGTGAAAAGTCATCTAAAGCATTTTCACGCAGATCAATAGTTCTTGTAAAGAAAATACATACATAATCCATTACCCTTTTACCACATTTCTCAGTGTCGAGGTTCCACACAAACTCTTATGGGAGTGCAACGGAAGTAATGGAGCTATTTTAGCAAATGCAGCACACTCTTTCCTACTCTATCACTCATACAACTGTAAAGAAAATACAAGATAACAATTACTTCTTAGCGAAATAATGTCTAAAAATGCAGTTAAAATCAAATTTATGTGTCTTCTACGTGCCTATTTTCGTTTTTGATGAATAGATTCTCTGAAATCTGACATACAAAAAACGGTTTTGCACTATTCTGTAAATATCTGGTTTCATGCTACGAAGCAAGTTTTTTGACCCTGTAAATGCCCGTGGAAAGTTCTAGAACAATTTTTCTATTGGTAAATGTGTGTCAGCCTAATTTTCGATAGCCAAGTGTAATCAGTTAACTTTAGCTTAAGTTTGTTTTTAGGTTGATTTTCTTGCAAAATTAATATTAATATAATCTTCTTTATAATAAAGCAAATTGCTTTATAATACAGTTTGGTTCTTCGAGTTAGCCGATTTAACATCTAATCTAAAGACTTTATAGTACAGTACAGAAATTTAAAAGCTTAAAAGTAAAGTTTAATGTTTCGTTTCAGTAACAACAGAAATTAATCCAGTGTGCCGTAGTTTATGATGTATGAAGTGAATTCAATAGTTATTTGAATCTTAAAAATAAAGAAATTATAATATTTTTGTTCCGTATCGTATCGTAAATATTGGGACAATTTGCATTGGGCATAAATTTGTGCCGGATTAAAAATATTAATAAAATGATAATGCAACCTTTTGAGAAATACAGTTGTGCCAACGAGGTAACCTTTTAAAGGATGCACGTTTTTTTGAAATTACATGGTTTAATTCTTTATTAAGGAAAGGATATTGCAAACTTAAGTACACATAACTATAATGAACTTTAGGTAATAAACAATTGTTATAACTTCAGCATCGACAACAATAGTTAACAGTTCTTCGTCTATAACTTGCGAGGTAGTTTGTAGTTTGTACCTAGTGTTAAGTGAAAAGTGGAATTAAGAGCATTATTGTGTAAGTGATGTTTGTGAACTTTAAAAGATTATGAAATTCTACCGCATTATTAAGGATTAACGGATAAACTGTATAATAGAAGTAAGTTCTGTGTTTAAGATTTATTTGTACCATTCCTATTAATATTTTTGTAAATTATGCAAACCTTTTCTCCTCAATAAGAATCCTAATTAGAACATTATTATAATTATTCTTATGATTGTCATTTTAGACAAAAGATTACTTTAACTACGAATAAATGAGTATTTAAATTAAATATTATTGGAATTTTATTGGACCGTTCACTTGCATAAGGTATTAAAATACAGTAACCTGCCTAATATTAACTTGACTAATTATGATTCTTCTTTTTTGCTTGCGAATTTTGAGAATATTCTAATGACTTGCAGGCAAATTATTATTACTTCATTATTTTTTTCTACAAACGTTATTTTTCTTTACAATCTATAAGCTATGGAAATCAATACCTACGCCTGAGAAATCATTTGTCATAAAGAGATCTTAAGCTGGTGCATTGAAGTACAGTAAGTATCGTTTTTAGTGTGAAGTAAGCAATTGCGGTAAGTACTCAGTATTTTGAATTTTATTGATGTTACACTGACGTCTATCGTGCGACGTTTGTTTTGGTTATAGTTATTAAATTAGAGTAAGTAAACGTGTTAGTTACAGTGATGGCGGTTTGTGTGGCTTTTGTGTCTTGAGGATTTTAGAGCGTTACAATTGCAGCCCATATTAGGGCTTCAAAATATTATAGTTACATAGACCAATAGTCAAGAGGGGCACCGACGGCATAGACCTGACTAGGCTCTCCTTACTAAGTCTAAACTCAATTCGTAACCACCTATGCACAAAAAGGATGAGTACCCAAGGCCACTCTAGTAATGAAAAAGAATCACAATCGCTCGTCCAATTGTGGATCTGGCAGACAGCTGGAATGAATGCACGTCATCAACATATTATTAAATACTGGACACACGTTGATTTTCTTAAAAATGTGTTAAAAGATATCCTTATAATCTTTACTTTGCATCTTACTAACAAGTATGACAGAGATGGAACGAAAACAGTGCGCAATAGCGTGCGTTTCAAACCGGAAATGCATTTATCCACTAGTTTGAACTACTGGCATTTGCCAAAGTATTATTGCAGCAGTAAACTGCAGCGATTCTAATCGGAACAAAAGATGGGGAAAGACATTGAATTAGCAAAACCAGGAAATGTAGATCCAGTATTAGCAATTACAGAGTTTACTTATCGGAATTTGCTTTGTAGTAAGTACGGTAGCGTAGTCGTGTACTTATTCTTACAATTTCAACATTTGATACTGAATACCTGTCTTTACAGCGTGTAAAATACACTAAATATATCGATTACTACGGTTTCAAAGATTAAAAGAAACATACTCAGAACACAGTTTTTATCTTCACCAGGGAAGCCGAGACCGTGAAAAACAGCAGACTGCTGATATGTATGACAACATTAAATAGGTTTGATTTATTTATTTAACACTTTTTAAATTACAAATAAATTATTCTAAAAGTAAATAGCTGTTTTACCTTAAAGCAACATCAGTCGTTGATTACTACACATATCGCTTTCAGGGCTGTCACTAGTTCTATTTCGGTTTTATTCATCATATTATATTATTTTGCTAAAGAAAATTGTTCCTCAATTAACTTTTGGTTTGAGTTTGGATAAAAAGCAATGTAGTTTTATTTTTACATGCCTAACAAAATCAAAATTTCAAAAAAGCATATAAACTTTTAATATGTTTTATTAGTATACTTCCACTTAGATTAGATTTTCATCACAAAGCTGGCGGAATTTTAGGTTACATTTTATAAAGCTCAAGCCTTAATTTTATATTAAACTTGCGCCCAGAAGAGACTTCTCACTTCATTATACACTTTCTCGGAAAATCTTTACCTCTTAAGTAAAGATGACTTAAAATCGTTTTAGTAACTGACAGGCGGTAGAAAATATCAGCATTTCATATAAGTTATAGAACTATTTATCTTACTTGTTTATTGTTTCCAGCCTTATTTTGTGGAACTCCATAATCATGAAATAAATAAAGATTATTAAAAGTTTCACAGTTTTATTAAAATATACCTGACAATATTGTTTCGACAGCTATGCTGTCATTATCAAAGGTAATATAATTATAAACAAACACGTCGCTAAGGTAGATACAAAATAGGTAACTAGATAAAATAATAATAATAATAAAAATTAATAATAAAAATCATAATTAAACATCTAATACTTCCAGTAACGGAGAATTACTGAGCTCAAGTTGTTCATTCATTAAAGGTACCCTGAGTTTGTGTTTGTATATCTCAAAGGCTTCTAAAATGTCTAATTTGCGTTTGTTATTACAAAAATGTAGGAATTTAATATTATTTTGAGGAGTCATTGTGTTATTTGAGATATACAAACACAAACTCAGGGTACCTTTAATGAATGAACAACTTGAGCTCAGTAATTCTCCGTTACTGGAAGTATTAGATGTTTAATTATGATTTTTATTATTAATTTTTATTATTATTATTATTTTATCTAGTTACCTATTTTGTATCTACCTTAGCGACGTGTTTGTTTATAATTATATTACCTTTGATAATGACAGCATAGCTGTCGAAACAATATTGTCAGGTATATTTTAATAAAACTGTGAAACTTTTAATAATCTTTATTTATTTCATATTTATCTTACAATAACTGTTTTCCATATACTTTATGTATTCGTTTTCAGCGATTAAAAATAGCTATTAGTTATTCGTAAGTGACTAACGACATGTCTCATTACACACTCCTACTAATTCTATGACCAAATGCATCTAACAATTCACACTAATTCAATGGTGATACGATATTTAATTTTGCTTATTTAACTGAGAAGTACTCTGTTTTCGAACTTGTTTGTACAAAACCCGCTGCTATGTAACAAGACGTCGTACATCTTATGCGTATTTAGCGTATAATGACTTAACTTTTTCACTCACTTATAATATAATGTATACTATTATCTTGAAATACTTTTTTATATTTATCGGCACTGGCAGATAATGTACTTTATCTGCCGCTCGCAACGTAAGGCTGGGCGCAGACTTATCTAGCAAAACTGTTAAAGTGCTTGCCATAATTTTAATTGATCAGATTTTTGTTATGATGAATCTTCAGCGTATACATTATAAATAGCAGATCTTTGTTCAATCAAAACAATTTATTTTTCTGCGTCTATTTTCATACTAATAATAAAACTAATGTTATCACAAAAATTTTATTGTAACGCAATCAACACTGCACTTATTACTTTTATAAAAAGTTATTTATGAAGTTATTTTTAATAAAAATAATTTCACACACTGCAAACTACGTCAGTATGGACACATCCATTGAAAGCACATGCTCGTAACCAAATATTTTGCGTTCAAACAGTGGTCAATGCTCGTGCTACGAGTATTCACAGTATTGCTCAAATCTGCTGTATTGTGCTAGACAATGTTTTTGCTCAATCGTGTTTAAATGTGCTTAATCATGCTGTACAGCGTTTTTGGTTTTTTGTTCGATTGTGCTCAAGGTTGCTTAAACGTGCTGTACAGCGTTTTTGTAATCACGTTAGAGGAGTGTGCGGTATTTCTATAATAATCACTGAAAAACATGTTTCTACTTAAAGCAGTTTTGCTGGTCAAGTGTGCGTCCAGCTTAAGTATTTTAATACATTATAACGAATTAACCAAACCGAATACACTACCGAATACGACCGTACGGAACACTATCGAACCGAACCGAATAAACTACCGTATACAACCGTATCGAACACTAGCGAACGGAATACAAGTACCGAACACCACCGAGCCGAATTCAACCGTACCGTAAACAACCGTACTGAACACAACCGCATCGAACGCCACTGAACCGAATACAAGTACCGAATGCAACCGTACTGAAACACAACCGATCCGAAAACCACCGTATCGTACACAACCGCACCGAACGCCACCTAACCGAATACAAGTACCGAACACAACCGTACCGAACCGAATACAACCGTACACAACCGAAACCGATCGAAATACATGAGATATAAAGCATAGTGTATTTAACGCTATTTAACTGCACCCTGCTTGTATTTTGTTGCACTGCAACCGTTTCTAACCTTTTTCTGCAAACATATCAATGCTTTAGGTGTTAGTTTGTCTTGGCATGGTAACTTGGCTTATTTAATGCTGATATCAGTAGTGCGCTATAGTTTGATTAATAAACTAAAGGTTTGCTGAAGTGGTAGTTTCATTTGTGTGCATAATAATAATCCGTAACCGTTTGAAGCTGTTTAACCTCGACGAAGACCCCTGGAGACCGTTTCTTCAGTGATTGCCCTGGGTCCTGCCACTGACGAGTACATACCCTCGCTAAAAAGTACGGGTGCTCGAGACCTCACTGCACTTCTATTTACGACCGAAGGGCGTCGCAATTCAAGATCCCTTCTTATCATAGTTTAACCAGTGGCGAAACTATCCCTTTCAGGACCCCGGGTCCTGTACATATAGGGAGCCTCCCCTCAAAGTTTTTGACGTACAAAAAACAGTTATTAAAAACCTTATTTTTAACAAATGAATTAACCATTAACAAGGATAAATAAGTTATTGTATTTACACTTTACATTTGCAATTGCTTTACATTAAACAAACGCAGTCAAGATCTGAGGCAGCGAACTTTCGCTTTCACAAAGATGATAATTTCGTTGATGATTTCGCCCAAATTTCCCCCGTGTTCGTGACTGCTCTATATGGACAAGATACTCAAGTCCGCCAGTCTTTCTTGGCCCATTGAATTTCGTAAATAATTTTTTATAATATTCAATTTTTAAAACAAACGTTCTGCTGTTGCAACCGTCACAGATTTAGTTTATACTAAGTTTATAGCTTATAGTCTATGTTGTATAAAATGTAACGGTATATTTTCTATCAGTTTCAAATATGTGAATTTCGCATGTATATTTACTGAAAAAATCTAAAGTTCGGTCCTGCAAAACTATATTCTAATTGTAGCTAAAATTTGTCGTATAAACATATTTACAAAGAACATTTTAAAGGATTGTTTTTGAACCTCTAAAAATTAGAGGACGCTGAAGTAATAAATAATGCCTTTAGTACTCTGCTTGTTTACGTGTACCCGCTAAAATGGTTGCGTTGTTAAAAAAGAACCTTGATAAAATTTAAGGTGTATTTAAGTCATCTTGCTTTATATAAATATTTCTGTCGATATTCTGGGAAGCATTGGTAAAAAACAAATTTTTCCTTTGTCTGGAAGGTGACATTTACACGTGTTCAAAAATTCAGTTTGGCCTTTCTGCGTATTTAACTTGAAAATTGCACCGTTTGCATGTCTAGACTGCAGATGATAGTGTGTCCTTGTACCAGCTCCCGCGTCATCTCGCTGTTTATTTTTGTTCGTTAGGACGAAAATTACGCGTAAATGCTAGCAGAAACTTTTTTATTGTATAGAAAACATAGTTCCTCCGCGCTAAAACAGGGGTCCAAAATGCTAAAAAACACTTCTTCACTTGCCTTTAGTTGGTGGTCCAGACAAGCCACTTCTGATCCAGCTTTTAGAGAAGACGGTCGATTCCGGTCGATATTATAGAATTATCGTTTTATCTTAGTTAATTAATATACAGTCCGGTTAAAGTTTTCGTTTGTCGTGCCTTGGGCCTCAGCAAGGCACAAATATACATCCCGTTGATGAGTTTTAAGTGAATTTAATAATTTTTCGCTTAAGTATGTGTTCGTACCGTCCGGTTTGTTTATTGTGAAATAATAAATTAACTATTTGAAGTGCCGTCTAGTTTTTCGAATTGATCGAAATAAATACAGTTTTACAGTACAGTTTAATTACAGTTATTTCGTGATTTTTCATTTATTGAAGGATGCTTTAGTTGCCGGACATTTGTTAAGTAGAATCCAGTGTTAATTCCCATGTTTGAGAAGAGGGAATTTTCTTACCGTTATATCGTTCGTGCCGAATTATAATAATGTTGGCAATTATTTTGAGCAACATTCAAGTAACTTCAAGTATAATTCCAATCAGAAGAATAATTAAGAATGTATATTAAGGCAGTTATTGCAAGCAATTAAGTTAATGTTTGGTGAACCTCAATAAAAATATGTAGTTCAAAATCCAAGAAGACCTCTCCCGCAACTTTATGCCCAGCAGTCTGTTACTGCAGCTTTTGTTTTAAAGCTTTAAGGTGTGTGATTGTCAAGAGTTCCTTTCAATTTATTCCTTTCGTTTACGAAAGGAATTTTGGTTGGACGATGAAATGTGATTAAGGTATTTAATTTTGTTTATATTGTATTGTTAGTTTAGTATCATTTGGGATCCCTAAATTTTATTCATTTTTGAACAATAATTATTTTGAATTAATAAATTTTCATTATTAATGTAACTATATTTTTGATGGTTTTATATTTTGAATTAATAAATTTTCATTATTGTGTAACTATATTTTTGATGGTTTTATATTTTGAATTTACAAAATTTTCATTCTTGTATAACTATATTTTGATGTGTTTTGTATTTTGAACTTGCTATTTTTTTTCATTAATGTGTAACTATTTTGACTTATATGTATGTAGCATTTTCTTTTGTTTCAATATACAGATTTCAAATTTATATGATCATTTGATATGGTTTGGTGAAACGGACTGCTGATGTTTTTTTGTTTTCTTTGGCTAATCAAGACCTTTTATTGTTTGACTAATGTTTTAAATAAATTAACTTCAAAATTAATAAGGAGGTTAGTTCCTTAGCTGATAACCTTCGCTTTTTCTAAAATCTATGTTTTATAAAAAACATCCTCAGCTTTGGTGGCGCCCAAACATATTATTATTTATTCCTGAATCCATTATTCAATCAGAAGCTTTTAGGGTTAACACCTGCGACCTGAAAACTTAAGAATTTGTAAGAAATAGCTAAATCTCAAGCCGTGGTAATTTTTGAGCATCTCTTTGTTAACGTAAGTATAATTTTTACTGTTTATTTAGTCTGGAGAAAAACGTATGTTTCAAAAAATATATTATTAATTTTATAGTCTGAATTGAACATTTTACAATGGGGGACCCCATGATGATATATAATGGAACAAAAAACTGGACAATGAAAATTTTGAAAAATAAATACCAATAATGTTGCTTAAAAAATGAGCATTTTTAATTTTTGAGCATCTCTTTGTTAACGTAAGTATAATTTTTACTGTTTATTTAGTCTGGAGAAAAACGTATGTTTCAAAAAATATATTATTAATTGTATAGTCTGAATTGAACATTTTACAATGGGGGACCCCATGATGATATATAATGGAACAAAAAACTGGACAATGAAAATTTTGAAAAATAAATACCAATAATGTTGCTTAAAAAATGAACTTGTGGGCCCCTTGCGCCTGAGGGCCCCAGACAATTACACCGACCAGACCGGCGGTAGTTACGCCACTGATTTGAACTTAAAACTAGTATGTAATAGTAACACACCAAAAATAATGTTTCGGAAGATCACCTTCAACCTTTAAAGGCGCAATTCAACTGTGCAACACTAGATGACATGTAACATGCCACACGTCGTCTAGCGTTGCTGACGCATGTGACGGGCCAAGACAATCAACGTATTGCATGCGGCAAACACGCATTCTTTATGTCGCATTATGTTACTTCGGTTAAAAGACTCAGTATAGCATGCGTCATTGCCGCATGCCACATGTTGCTTAAATGTTGCCTCATGGAATTGCGTCTTAACGTACGCGTCTAAATAAATCAATTAAGCACTAGATTATATAGACAACAACGTAAACAAAGAATGCCTGTGACGTGTGTTCCGAACACTCATAAACTAAGGAAACAATTTATTGTATACACGCTTCAACTTCATTGTCAAAGGGTTGGGAGGGACGAGTGGGCGTGAATCAATCGTCGCTGTTCGCCAGGTGCGATCAAGTTGAACAGCAGTGCGGTATAATGTTTCTACTTTAAATATAATTTAATTGTTGGTAATTTAAATTCACCCGTGTCGGAGGGCCCTGCGAGGCAACTTTATAAAGGCCCACCGGGAAACTCCCGGTATCCCGGTGGGCCAGCACGCGCCTGGTCAAGATGTTTGAATTAAACATTTTACAGTGGGGGACTCCATGATATATAATGGAACAAAAAACTGGACAATGGAAATTTTGAAAAATAAATACAAATAATGTTGCTTAAAAAATGAACTTGGGGGCCCCTTGCGCCTGAGGGCCCCAGACAATTATGTATTTAACTTATTTATACACGCTTATACGAGGAATGCTCTGTCAATAGTTAGTAGCAGGCCATGGAAGCTCAATTGGCTAAAAACAATTGTAACAATTGAATGTCGCATTAGTTGACATTCATTACCTACAATTGTCAAACGTTCCGATTTCCTTGTGAAAGGTAGTTAATTTTGTAAGATAAGTAGTTGTGCATTTTTAATTCAGTTAAGATGAGCATTCCGCGAACTACTTTGAGCTATGATTTTCTAAGACTATACAAGACAGTTAGGATACCAGCAAAGCCATGAAAATTAGCAGGATAGCAGCTTTTGGCAATGCCGCCCCTTCATTATCCGCTGTTAGTCATTGGTTCCGCGAATTTCGACGAGGACGAGAGCTGCTAGAAGACGAAGCAAACCTGCGGAAGCTGCCTGTTCAGAAAATGTTGATTGGGTGGCAAGCTTGATTCAGTCCAATCGAAATATTACTTATAGGGAGATTCAAGAGGAAGTGAAGATTGGATCCTCGGCGGTGAATACCATTTTGCATAATCATCTTGGGGTAAGAAAGCTAGCAAGCCGTTGGATACCGCATTTGCTCTCAGAAAGTCAAAAACAGGCTCGAGTAGACTGGTGTAAATTTATGTTGCAGAAACTTGACGGAGGAGCTTCCAAGCAAGTGGCATACATTGTAACTTGTGACGAATCTTGGGTATACAGTTACAACCCTGAAACTAAACAGCAGTCTAGTGTTTGGGTATTCGAAGATGAAGACTTAACCACAAAAGTAATTCGTGGCAGAAGCGTCAATAAGAAAATGATTGCTGTTATTCCACTTGAAGATTGCAGAACTGTTAATTATGAATGGTACTTCGAAGTGGCTTTATCACAGATGTTTGCAAAATTACAGACAGGTCGCTAAAGAACCGGTTTGCGTAACATCTTAGTCCATCATGACATCGCATCCTCCCACACTGCTGCCAGAACATTGGATTTTTTGAAAGATACGGGAGTTCAATGGTAACTCATCCTCTGTATAGCCCAGATCTGGCTCTGCGCGACTTTTTTTGTTTCCAACTGTTAAAAAAATGATGCGAGGTAAAAGATTTTCCAGCGCAGATGCAGCAGTTACAGAATTTCAAAGAATTTTTGAGGACCTTTTAGGAAATGAATTTTCCGAATGTTTTAAAAAGTGGTTTCAAATAATGCACAAGGGTATTAGTCTGAATGGAGATTATTTTGAAAAACAATAAGTTTTTTAGATTTTTTGTTAAAAAATGCAACGGTCTTTTTATAACTAACAATTTTCAGCGCAACCCTCGCATTACTGTAATAATTAGTCTCTACTATTATCATTATCAATACTTAAAATCTTTAAATGTGATTATTGTATAAAGCTGTGGACCCTGTCATCGGGCATTCGCCTGTTGGAGTACCGAATATTAATAAATTAATTAATTAAATAAAGGCTTAAACTATGTTTACTTGTTTTACTTTTCTCATTCCACGTATCCTGTTCTGGAAATAAAGTGCCTCCCAGAAATGAGATTTAACTTTGCTTATTATAGAGCAGTGGTAGCGAACCTATGACCCGCGGGTCAGACACTGACCCAGGAAGGATTTTTAAATGACCCACACGTTGATTTTTATAAACTTATTTTTTATATCATAAAAGAGAGAACAGACAATCGAAAATATTAAACAATTATAGTATAAACATCTCTAATGTCGAATTTATAAAAAAAATATTTCCAAATGAATCTTGGCTAACTGATTTTCTATCGTATCACTGCACCTGTGTATGACTCATAACAGTCGGTCATAAACTTAGCGCATATATTCGTTGCATCATAGAACGGGGATGATGTACCAGAACCTAATATTAAGAACTCAGTTCAGAGGCGCCACTGGGCATGTCACCTGCTGCCCTAATTCATGGTGTCATCCTATTGATATTAATTTTTTGACATTGACCTTTGTTTTTGCTCTTCACTTGCAAAAGTAATAGTTGTAAAACAAAAAGGAAACGTAAACCTTTTTAGAGGATTTTAAAAGTGAGAATAAAGAAAAGGGGTCAACTGTCAAGTTTTTTTGTTAACAAATTTTCAGTGTTTTCAAATTATTGGTATCTTTTTTTTATCCACCCTCCTCTAAGTGACGCCACTGTATTAAAAAAATAATGAGCAAAATTTGACCCACTTTTCAAAAAGGTTTGCCATCGCTGTTATAGAGTATCAAATATTAATATTTTACATTGTAATAATAACGAATTTTTCGTCAATGTCTGCAACACACATTACACGCTTCCCTAATGCCATATACGTTGCACCAGTTGCACCCATGGCAGGGTAGTATACCATTCAGTTTTTGATTTGCTATATCAATAAATCATTCAAGGCCTTAAAAACAATCACTCAGACTTTATCAATTTTATTGAATTTTCTTTCTTTTCTTCAATCGTCAATTATTTCTTAATAAATATAAAAACGTCACTTAAAAATAAACGAACGCGTCGGTAACATTTACACCATAGATTTGAGGAAAGCATGCCAAGATTCTTAGGCAATACATAATATGTCACAAAAATATTAATTACATGTAGGGCATATTTTCCTCATTGCATTTTCATACATAATCACAATTAAATAGAAAACAGTTAACATACCTACTATTAAATAATATTACTATTTAAAATAATAGGAATAATATCTACAATATACTAATAAACATAAATAGATTTAAATAAAATTAGCCCTAGGAGAAGCAAATTTGGTCTAACAGACTACATTTTTTACTGAATGACAGTTATTTTAAATTTTACCTAAAAAACGATAAAAACTAAAATAGACAAGAGTGAAATTTTATCTAATTTACAAATTGCGGATTTGTAGTCGAAAGTGTACAAGTACAACAACTTGGAAACCAAAATATATCGTTGTAGAGTTCGTCACCCGATCCCCGTAAGGCGACTAAACGTTTCTGGACATATTTTTGTTCGCATCTGGAAGTATAACCAGCAGGCAAGCTGCATACGCCACTGCATTTTTGGGAACTGTGAAAGAATATACTGTATTAAATCGCAATTTCAAATCAATGCAAATCCTACTTACATGCATATTTCACTTCTAACCAATTGAGTCATGTCTTTATTCATTTCTGGCATATTGACAATGTACATCCAATTACCTTTGTTGTTTTGGGCTGCTTTTGGCATGAAGAAGTGAAACCGAGCACGACAAAGTTCTTCTCCTGTTATATCGCTCTGACGTTTGTTGCGCTCTAGATCTATAACAGTACCATTTGCTAAAGTTGCACTCATTACAGATGCTCGTCTTCTTCTAATTTGGGCCATATAACGTAACTTTCTGGAAAGATCCCTTTTTGCATGCCTGGAAAAGAACAATTGATACATGCATATTTTTGTATAAATCAGGAAATAGAAAGAACTTATCCTAATTTGAATTACGTTTCAATAACAATAATTCGAATAATAAAAAACTAGAAATAACAAATTGACTTGCAAATAAATAGGTTAAAAGTTAAGATTAGCCACTTTTACATAATTATGCTGCTGCATATTTTTTATGTTGCTGCAACCAAACTGTGAAGGATATTAGCAGTACGATATTAACTATAGTTCTACCTAGAATACAAGAAATGATTCATCACAAACACGTGAGCGAAAATGTAAAATGCATCTAGAATTACGCGAAGACCACGCAGTAATCTAAATAATAAAATAAACAATAAATGAGCTAGAAAGATTCAGTAGCGGAACAAATCCTTTTTTAATTAAATATAAATGTAAAACGGCAATGAAAATCTGTGGTTTTAGCGTACGTCACTAAATTCTTAGCAACGTGGAATTTGCACTCTTATCTTATCTCGGCTAGTATTTATTTATTCCGGTGTGATTACGAATGTGTCCCATGTTTTGTATTCACGGTTGAAGTATAGAGTTTATATAAGCTATTAATTAAACAGAATTAAATCTTTGGATTCTAGTGAACCAAATCATCTAATCAAATTAGAATTTTCAATATTACGTTTGATGACAAACATGTTAAGAATTAATATAATATCACTAAATAACATTTCGATGGCAACAACTTTAGCATAGGAAAATTTCATCAAATTTTCATGTGAATGTAAAAAATCAATAAAAGCTCCAACTCTAGGAAAAATTAATGATATAGTTAGCACATTTTGTAGATCTTGATGAGCCGAATCTTATGAGCCCATAAGTTCGAGTGCTCACAAGAGCATCTTCGAGAACACCTTAAAAATAAATAGAGCTCAAAAAACCGTAGACTTCTATGAAAAAGAACATTGAAAATGATTAAAATGTTAATAATTTTTTTTTTATTTAAGATGAAGCGTAGACTTTATTGAACAGACATTCAACATCACATCCAAGAAGTAACACAAAATTTGTTGCTATAGTAACAGGCTGTAGTTAGTCCAGACTTTTCAATCACCATATATATTAGTATGTTTATTTAATATAGATATTTTTTATTGCATTCAAGCTGCCAGATATATTTATTGCTGCTTATGTAAGCGTATCCAATGCTGAATCACTAATAAAAAGTTAGTTGACACTTTGCCCCAGCCTATTCGTCCTGCAAATAAAACATAGACATTAGAAATTAGATAAATTCTGGACTTGCGAATTTCTGATGATTCTGACAAATGAAATGTATGAGTCAACGTGGAACAATGAATCTACAATGATATTTAAGGTCCCTCAGTGGCGAGATATAGGCATATACTAAATATATTGCAGATGTTTTCCTGTTCACAGGAAAAGTTATAAAGAAAAACGTAAACACCAACATGCTCAAAATCACTCATTTTTGTACACTTTAGAAGGACACAACTCAAAAGCCACTTGAGTTAAAAATATAATATTTTAGATTTTTACTTTTTACTTACACTAATTCGAAAGGTTTTTGTCTTTTTAATCTACGAACAAGTCCATAGTTTTCAAGTAGTTGTAGCACTTCGATATTCTCATGTTCATGTAGTCTCGTTTCGTGTTTTCCTGTGATCCTTGTGGATGTACACTATGTACAGGTTGATGATGTACCAGGTAGAGTCGACAATGCTACTAAGTATTTTGTTCTGAAAAGTCTGTACAATCTTGACATTAGATTTCTTTGTGCATCCATACAGTTGCAAACTAGTTTTATAGTTTGTTATACAATAATCGTTTATTGTGCAGAGACAGTTCGGAATATCTTCCTAGCAACCACATTTTTTTGAATCTAATGCAAAGTTCTTCGTGTTTTTTCTTGACATGTTCTTTCCACTTGAGCTTGGTATCCGATGTCATGCCCAGATATTTCGCTGTGTTCTAGTGGGGGATTATTCGATGATTGATTACTATTGGCAAATAATCTATTTTTTGTTGGTAAAATTTTTGTGAGAAGACTTAGCCTCATGTAACTTAATTCGCCATTTCTTAGTCCAAGTGGTGATGTTGTTGACAGCTGCTTGTTGCTTGTTTGTGGCTGTTTTGATTTCATCGCTTGTAGCTAGTAATGCAGTGTCTTCAACGAATGTGGCTGCTGTCACTCCATCACATTTAGGGATGTCACTGGTGTAGAGCAAGTATAAAACTGGACCGAGGACGCTTCCGTGCGGTACACCTGCAGTAATATTTCTTATATCTCACTCTGGATTGGCGAGTGGAGATGTACGATTTAAGAATTTGACTCATCTGCCTAGGCAGATTCTTAGTTAACTTGTGTGGAGGCCATCGTGCCATACTTTATCAAAAGCTTGGGCCACGTCTAAGAATATCGCTGCACATATTTCCTTTTCTTCCAATGTTTTTTCAATTACGTCGGTGATACGAAGAACTGGATTGATGGTCGAGTGCTGACGCCGAAACCCAAATTCATGAGTTGGTATGAGCTGCTTTTCCTCAATGATTGGTTTGCGGCGTTTTAGAAGCAACTTCTCAGTTGCAATTGTTTAGGTATGACTGGTAATACTGAAATCGGCCAATATGATGTTTTCTGATTGGGTGGTTTGCCAGGTTTAGGGATCATAATAACTTCTGCAATCTTCCACTTCATCGGCACATTATTGAAGTCGTATTGCATTGAATAGATGTGTAAGTTTCATTATGCCCTTTTTTGGTAGTTCTTTAAGCACTTGACCATTTATTAGGTCGTAGACTGGTGATTTTTTGGCATTAAGGTTTTTTTAATCTTCTTGACGATTTGGTTCAGTCCTCTCCTCCATGGTCTGTATCTGAGTTAACATCTCGTTGTTGTCTACAGGGTGTGGTTAAAAGATATTTGCTAAGTGTTCGGCAAATAGCTCTGGCGTTTTGGTATCTTTCTTTGCCCATCCACCATCTCTCTTGTGAATGGGTGGACTATGGTTTTGTGGCCGTTTTAATCTCTTGGTAGCCTTCCAGAGGGAGTATTCAGTATCTTTGTCGTCTGTTAGACCTCTTAACAATTCAGAGAAAATATCATTTTTAATGGACGTGATCTCTTCTTTGAACTGTTTGCTTAACCGATTTTGAAATTTCTTGTCTGCAGGTGCACCTGGATCGTTGCCATATCTTTCGTGCGACGTTTTCGTTCGTGGTTGTTCGTTAAGACAAGCTTTCTGATCTCCTTTGGGTAATTTACCCCCGGTGCTTTCTTTTGTAACAAGAGAGTATTGTTCCATGCCGCTTGTTGCAAGTTGACGATAAGTAGTTCTGCTTCCATATAAATTTGTCCAATTGTTCTTAGTGGAACGTTTAGTTTTATGCGTTCTTCCACTTCTGTTCTGAAACCCTCCAATATGTTCCTTTGTTTGTTAGTGACGGTGATCGTGATTTGTTGATAATTGTTTCGCTTATCGTCAAGATAATTGGAGAGTGGTCTGATGGTGTAATTATCTTCGATGCTTATGTAATTGGAACATATGCTTTTCGGTATAAAGAAATCAATCAAGTCCGGATCTTATTACTATCTGTCGGTCAATACTTTGGTTTGCCAGTAGATTGACATGCACATTTAGCTTGCTGTATTGCTTCGTATAGCTGCTTTCTCTTGCTGGTGAAGAACCTCGAGCCCCAGTAGGTATGCTTTGCATTGAAATCGCCACCAATTTTGAAGTGATCTCCTAGCGTTAGAAAGAGTGTAAAGTAATCTTCTTTTGATAGTGCATACCTTGGCGGGTAGTATATTGCAGCAACTGTATAGACCTTGAACTTTGTGTGGATTTTTACAGCTGTTGCTTGTATTTCGTGTGTTTCATAATTGCATTCTTCATAATGTTTGATACTCTCTTTTATTATTACCGCTGACTCGCCCCTCGATGTGTCGTTCGGGTGGTTGGTGTGGTATAGTTTGTACCCTTTTATGTTTAGGTGGTTTTCTTTAGTGAAGTGAGTTTCAAAAATCACACAGATGTCTATTTTCTGACACGAAAAGAATACTTCTAATTCATGGGCATGTTAAGGTAGCCCATTTGCATTCCAAGCGACTATTTTAATAGATGTCCTTTTTTTCTTGCTTTTGGTCTCTTCCATATTGCTGTTTTCAAGTTTTTTAACTCTATTTAGAATAGATTGGATGGACTGTTCTTGTCTGTTGATGTTTCCTAGAATAGTTTGTAGAATGTCGTTTATAGCAGCGTTTTCCAACCGCCGGTTCGTCAGAAATTTTTACCGGTCCGCAGAGAAATAACAATATTCTTCAAAATTTATCTGAAAAAATTTCTTTAATTCGTGTTATCCTGGAGCTAACGTAGGGTAAAATAGTTTATCGGAGTTGACCAAGAGACAAATCTGACTAAATTTAGACGGAGATGTGGTGAGGTAGTATCCAGTAATAGGTAATAAGGAAGATCTCCAATTTTAGTATTTCTAAGCAGGTTCGGCGTGCACAGGTCTATGCATACCGGCACCGAAAGAATTTCTGTCTTGCGTCCCCGATTAACGCGAACTGTCAAAATCCGGGTTTCGAAGGGCCGCAAAACTTGCTTCGATCCGGACCGTTTTTTGTGTGTCGATGCGGTGGGTAGTTCCAGTCTTAGATTTAAAGTGTTGACCGTCTCCGGCAAGCCGTTTAGAAGAGGACGGCCAAAAACTGCCCCTGCCTTACGGTAGGTTGGAGCGAAAATCTGACAGTGGAATCTTTGCCAGCACAGTACCCCAATCCTTATACCGGAAAAGTTTTTTGCTGACACTCTTACGGGGGCGGGAGCTAGGGGTGACATGGAGTTTTTGGGGCGATCGAATATGTGTTAGCGACATTCGATGTCATGCGACCAGCTACGAGCGGTGCATTTATTGGTTTTTCTCTACCTCTGCTCTAGGGAGCTCCCCCTCGAGACGCGGTATCTCGGAAACTATAGGAGCCAAAACGATATCTTGGCGTCAAACGACGGGCAATCTCAAAATGTTTCCCCTTCAAATGCCGTGAAAAACCATAAGAAAGAAATTACAGTGGAAAAACTCGAGGTTTTTTATTTACTTTTCATCCGAGAATCGTGCTAAGATAATATCGCCGCCACCATCATAATCGGGTTCCTAAGTGGTAACCACTTCTGGAGGTCTTATATGATTGTCTCCTGGGTCGTTTGTGCACATTCCCGTTTTTGACCGCCTGTGAAAATTATAAATCTTTAAATAAATATGCCGACAGTACTTTTTTTTAATAAAATTTAAATTATTGAATTTCGCCTCTCCCGAAACCCACTCGCCAGTGTTTTCGGTTATATCTCTGCTCCCTGTAGAGATATCTTGTTCTGATTTTGAACGATGGACCGCCCTATGTGTCTAGAACCCGGTTATGGTCTTCGGTGCCACATCCCGTCCTGCGATCATATCTCGAGTTCGTTTGGCGAAAAAAGAAAAACTCCAGCCTCTCGGTACCCGCCGATTTCGGGCCGGTCTCCGTTTTGGTCATTCGAGATTTGATGCGGCCGATGAGGTATGGAAACCGACTTTTGTTATTATAAAAAATGGATATTTATTTATTTTAGACTGTTCTTGTACAATATAAAAGTAAATTTATTATTATAAGATTTATTTTGCAAAATGTTTTCTTTAACTTTTTACCTTACCGGTTCCGCAAGTAAATGCTACGTCGTTTGGCGGTCCGCGAACGAAAAAGGTTGGGAACCGCTGGTTTATAGCATATAGTTTTGTGTCTTCTACCGTATTTTGTTGTGGCTTACTTATTGCTAGTTCTAAACAGCCTTCGGTATAGTAGAAAGATTTATGCTGATCTTAATAATAATAAAGAAATTTATTATTTAAATACTAACAATTGCTACCGCATTCAAAGAACCTAACGGCTTGTTTTATGTATGAATATCATTACGAGTATGTAAATATGCATAAGACAATTTTAATGTAAGACAAATAAATGCAGGTTTTGATGTTAGTGAGTGTAGTTCCACCAAAACGATGAATTTTAATGTTAGTGTGTTAATGTTTTTTAAAGTACTTAAAAATTCAAAACTAACCTTTTGCGCCAATCATGAAAGGTGAAAGATCCTTGTCCAGGCACGTTATAAACGGTGGAGTGCTGCAAATTAGGATCGCCTTGTTCGGGAGGTCTATATGTCACGTGATAATTATACAATTGATTATTTGGCAATTCTTGATGGAAATGTGGTCTTCTCCCAAAAAACCCGTCTGTATAATTGTGAAAACTATCCGTCAAAGAAGGTGGTATGTACCTGTTTCCGGGCTGTTGTTGATATGTTGGTTGTGGAGGTTTTGGTATGTGAATTGGTTCAGCTCCTGCGTAAAGATTATTTACAGTGTTTGGAGGCGGTCCATAAACAGGTTTGGCTGCTGGCACATAATAAGATCTAAATTCATCTCGATTCTCGTCGGTTAACAAAGATTTGTAGTCGATTCGCCATTCTTGAATTAATTTTGTAATTAGGCCACTAAAACAAAAAAACAAATATCAATAGAAATAGACTAAAAGAAAGAATAGTTTACTTTTTTGTAATATTTAAGTTTTCTGGACATCTGGTAAGCGTAAAAATGAATTATTTTTATGAGTTTTTGTTAACCTAACTAAAACCTAAGAATCTGAAATTATATTTAAGTATATGAGCAAAATTCTCAGTTTTCTTTCTACACACAGCGATTGGCGGTAGTTAGTGGAGAAAACGATCTTGTCCCCCTATTTTAGAGAACGAATCTTTTGTGTTGGATATTCAAGAGATTCATATAAACAGTGAAGCTGATCTTAGATCAGGAGGCAGAATACCAGGACTTTAGATACTTGGTGCTACATACCATCGCGCATATGGATGCACAACCTACATTCGTAACAACTAAGAAGACACCCATTTACTAGATGAAAACACTGACAACAATATATATAGCTTCTGTTAAGGTTGAAGAAGTCGCAATAGTAAACATACATAAGCCCCCACTAGCCCAGTGTGCCCCCTAAAGTCCTACCTCTACTCTTCACACAGCTCTCTATATAGACGGTTTTAACAGCCGTCACACAATGTGGAAATATAACATCAGTGATCAAAATTGCATTGCACTTACTGAATGGATAAGGGAAACAGTCTGAGCCTGAATTTTGATGCAAAAGACAAGGGAACATTTAGGTCTGCGACGTGGAGTAGAGACTATAACCCGAATATCTGCGTATCGACCCAAAACTATCATAATCGACCAGTAAGCATATCTAGAAAGGTTCTGGAGGACTTCACCCCACAACCAACTTCACATAGTCATATACGCTATGGACACTCGAATTCCAATTCAAACAAAGTAGAGCCGACCGGTTCTCTGCACCTGCCACCTTATCCTTGCTTCATTTGTGACAAAGGTTTGAGTGATGGTGAAGTTATGTTCGTGAAGGCCAGAGGTGTCGTTTCACTTCAAAATGCGAGTGTGAACCGAGGAGTCACCTCACATCAATCGCTGTTGAAAACTTGACGGAAGTCACAGTGCACGTTGCTTGCCAAAAGAGCTACATGCATAATAGACTCATCTTGGCATTTCTTCGTAGAGGTAGAGCGTCAGCGCAAACTCGTTCCCTGAGATCGAATGGCCCAAGATTTGAGTTCAAGACAAAGTGTTGTCTTTGTGGTGAAGAAATAACTGAAGAATATTCTCAATGTCAGAAGAAGTTACCTATGCCAAGAAATAATCATGTACTTAACATGGAGCAGCTGTCTGTGGATAAGACGATTATCAAAGCAGCTGGTGAACGGGATGATGAGTGGTCCCAGCAAGTGATTGAATGTATTACTCTAGTGCCTGAAGGCTCTGACTTCGTGGCACAAGATGCAAAATACCATGAGTCTTGCTACAAAAAGTTATTCTACGTACCTTCTTATAGATCGAAACCTTGCCTTCAAAAAATACTGGCTACAAAATAACTGCTAACCAGTGGTATCAAGTAGCTTTAACGCCATGGAGGAACGTCGTTGGATTGTTAGAGCTGCTGCAGATATTATTAAAGAAGATATTCGATCCGAATGGACTATTACAGTCTATCATATGACTTTCTTCAAGATGTGAACTCGGTGATTTCATGTACAGTACCAGAGTTTTATGAGAGAGTGATAGGCAAATGCAAACATGGCAAGGCTGGCGGATGGAAAAAAATGTATTGCCTTATCGCATGCCCTGATCTCAGCAGCAAGGCCACGATCCTTCGTTTTATTACTTCTAACTGATGTAGGTGCCTATATGTACAAAATATTTGGCTCAAAAAAGGTCATTGATGTTCTCTCAGCGCTTAGATTTTCATGCCCCTACAAAGAGGCAACTCAACCTGACTTTTGTGGATTACAACCTGGATACCTAATAAGATAAAAACATGAAACATACACGTCATTTATGAAATTTTATGCTCTACTAAATTAACGTTAGTAAATTTTTCTCAAAATTGCACTGTAAACGAGATACGCGCGAAAATTCAAACCTAGTCGAGCATTTTACTTGTTTTTGCAAACTTATACACAGATTTACGACTTTATATCTCGGTAGCTATTACAGTTAGAAGAAAGTTTTAATCAAAAAAGTTCTAGGAGATTTTAAGTTCTACAAAATTTGTTACCGACAAGCTATAAATAATAATTTTTTAGTCAGAATTGAGGCTTAGGTCAGGTATCTATCTATCTATGAGGTATCTATAAGATACTCACATACGTATTAAATGCCATACAATTTACCAGTAAATGGAGCCTAAATCTTTTATCAGGGTTCACAGGCCATCGTTATAAACATTTTATCCAAGTATTTTAATGATTCTCTTCGTATTGTCGACATTTGGCATTTGCAGTTTTCAAACGTACAATAGATGGCGGTGAAGCTATTTAAATTTTCGATAACAAGTAGTTTGTTACATAATAGTTATTTATGTATTAAGAGCGTAAAGAGGCTTTTATGGCATACGATACATAATAATTAGACTATTATTGCTAGACTCATCTAAACATAAACGTCTTTTTATGGCCCGTGAGCTTCTTTATGGCCCGACGAGCGATAAAAAACGTCAATTAAACTTTAGAGCTGTTTCTTGTAAAACTTGCTTTGTTGTTAATATAATTTGAAAAAAACTTTTCAACAATGAGAATAAGCTAAAACTAAATATTTTGTAATATTTACTATAGTAACGTATATATAGGGTGGTACACGCAAGATGATCCTGGACCTTATCTTAGAAACTGTAAGAGTTACGAAAAAAAGTTACATACCAAAGTTGGTTGGTGTAAAATAAATTTTAATTTTATAATAGTTTTGTAGATACAGGGTCATTTTGTAGTGGCTACTACCAACTTTTTTATTTTCAACGGAACACCCTGTATATTCTTACTTTTTTCGATTCTATACTTTATTTTAAGTACGGTTGCCTAATGCATATATCGGAATTCTACACAGTTTCTGAGCAAACTCAGTTTTTCTGTTTTTTTTTTGAAAATCAAAAAAGGCGTTATAATGCCGTTTTATATTGTAGAAAAACGTTTACAACTCTATCAATGCTTTATTAGAAACAATAAAAGTTTACAATTACATCCGGAAAGAAGAGTGCCTACAAAAGCAATATTCCCAAGAATAATGCGGGACTTGGAAAACGGCGTTGTTGGTCAAAAGAAATTACCCAAACACAGTAGTAACTGAAGAGAAGCAGCTGGATGTTCTCCTGTATTTTGATGAAAATGATAAGAATTCCCAAAGGATTGCAGAACGAGACATCCCGAATATAAGTAGAAGCAGTATGCAAAGAACGTTGACGATAAATCGGATAAATCATTATCATCCGCTTAAATATCTTCCAGTGCAACAGTTATTAGGCAATTTTTAACATCGCGGGTATGTTTAACAGCGAAAGCACCCACTACTTTTCAGCCAGCCATAAGCACTATGTTAAAATGATTCAGAATCAAGGGCATCGAAGTGTTTATGTCTGGTGCGGTATAATTCCAGATCGAGTGGTTAGAGCAATATCTTATATCAGCATTCTTAATGGCGAATGATATTTATACTTGTTGGTTATTCAGATTAAACCTCGTATAAATGAACTACCTGATGATATAAAAGAAGAGCTCATATTTCAACAGGACCACATCATATTTTCAGCGCCATATCATACCGCAGCGCCGATCATTAATTGGATAAATGATCTATTCGAAACATGAATAGGCAGACATGGGACAATACCATGGTCTGCTAGAAGTCCTGCTAGATCCCGTTAGATTCTTTTCTATGGGGAAATTTGAAATAACAAGTGTATAAAAATAGCTCTAATAACGTAGAAGATTTAAAACAGAAGATAAGAGAAAAAATTGACCGTATAAATCAAAGTGAAATAAGAAACAGTATCCAGAGAATGGTCCTCCAATATACGACACGCATAGCAATGCAGATAGGTTACGGTGAAAACATATTATAATCGTTCACTAGTTTATGTTTTATTGTAATTTATTCTTTGTTCTCATCTGTTTCGGTTTGTTTCAAATAAAAATGTTCTAACACACATCTTACAGTAGCGCTTTGATAATTGCTCTTTAAAATATCCCATTCTGCATAAGTAAAAAACAGTTGAATCCTACTATTTTTTTGACTATTAATAATGAAAATGTTGTACTACACTGTTGCAAAAATTTAAAATCATAACCTAGTGTAAATTCTATAATTTTGAAATGAACTATACTGTTCCAAAAGGAACTCGGGCAAATGACAGTACTTAAATACCGATACTCATTGAAATCGAAAGTAACTAACAATAGCCAATCTAGCTCTTTACCAGAAAAAAATGATTCGCCAATGGATAGAGCTACTTCTGTAACGCTAAAAATGTTCCATCCAAATTAACTGGGCAAATATCGAGAGAACCAGGAAAACGCGGATAACTTTGAAACTGTTCACTTTTAGATAGAACATATATGTATATACACGAGTTGGTAGGGAATCAAAAACTAACTCACATTAAATTTAAATATACAGGGTGTCCCATTTTAAAAAAGTTAGGTTTTTCCTGTTCACGGATGTACACCTTTGGTCTATCAGATTGAACACCCAGTGAACTATTCAGTAACCAATTTATGCAGAAACGCGGATTTAGTTATATATAAGCGTCGTGTATTAACGTAATCGTTTAAATGTAACTTGCACTATGTAAATTTATTTCTTTTAAAAACTTGGATTTTCCAAACAAAAAAACCGAGTTTGCTTAGAAATTCTGCAGAATTTCGAAATAGACATTAGGCAGACATACTTAAAATAAAGTGTAGAATCGAAAACAGTAAAAACATACATGGTGTTCCATTGAAAATAAAAAAGTTGGTAGTAGCCACAGCAAAATGACTCACCCTGTATATACAAAACTAGCATAAAATTAAAATTTGTTTTACACCAACTAACTTTGGTATTGTAATTGTATTTTTTACACAATAATAGATTTGAGAAAAACACTTTACGCCCTTAAAACATAAATAGCTATTTACATTTAAGTGGAGTATTCTTTGTCTCGAACTTTTGTCACCGAAAGAGATACATTTTTAACAAACTAAGTATTGTTAGATTTGGAATTTAAATGCTGAAGGAGGACGGAAGTCGATTGTATATCGACCCGATCCTGTAGATGGCTCATAACAAGGACATCAAACGCGATAGGTATATTGACATCGATAAGACAAACAAAAATCCCTATAACATTTTTTTCTCAGAAGCGTAGTTTGTTACAAAATATTTAGTTTGGCTATCGTGGGGCTATAGTAATAAACTAAAAATATAGTAAAGAAAGCTTTCGCGGACGCCAGGTCTTAATCTAAGACGAAATCCTTTGGACGGACCTTCCCAGTGATGGTCCCACTAAAGCATTTATTAATTTGTATTTTTGATGCACTGTACAATTAAATAAATAAAAGAGTAGAATGCTGATAAGTACTATAATGAATAACGAATAATAATCTTTAATAATGTACATACAACTTTTCTTTAACATCAATAATTTTATTAGTGTTTGTAAAAATATGAAGATAAATCTTAAATAGGTAAGTATATAAACAGAAATTAGTATATATACGTATAATATGTGATAAGTTGTATTAGATAAATAACTAACATATAAATAATAACATATAAACATATAACCAACAAAATAATCGCAGATAATAATAGTGGTAGTACGAAGAATCGAGAGATCGAAAAATAAAAGTAATTCGCGTAAGTATTTGAATTATTTAATAAGTTTTACTTCTATTCATATATTCTTTTTCTTTTGTTTTAGATTTACTAAGATTACTAAGAAACCTAAGCTACAAAGTGTGTAAGCTTTTTCTATGGACGTGATCTCCTTATCAAATTTGTACTCAATTGTAATAAGATTAATATTTAATAAAGTAAATTAAAGCAAAAGCGAATTACTTCCTTACAATAATTATCCCGTTGACGTTTATTTAAACACTCAGATAGGTTTAATCTTTTAAATATTTGCAGATAAAGAATTTACTAAACTTTTAGTGTACATAAACAAAGGTAAATAGTACACTGTTATGATATCTAAATAATTAAATACATATATTATTAATTAGACCTGTTATTCTGACCTGTCGAATGCTGCTGGACTGCACAGCTTACCGGATTGTGAGTTACCAAGTGTGGATTTTCCAAGTAAACAAATCCTTCGCAATACAAACGACATATAGATGGAAGCTTTGTAATCTTTAGTGGATACCGGTTGCCTTCATAACGGTAACAAAAATGAAGAAGTCAGTACAAAATGTAAATCTACTAACCAAAGACAAAAAGAAGAAGCACAAGAAGCGCTAATAAAAAAAGAAATTAGATATGTATTATTTTTAGGGAAGTCAGTACATTACCTGTTAGGTGGAAAAAGCCGTCATCTTCCTGAATGGTATGTTTGAGGAGAAAATCCCACAAATGTGGTTATTAAAGTTTCAACAAAGATAAGTAAGTAACACCTAACGCATAACAGTATTATCCAAAACCCATTCTTCTAAATTTTATAACTTTTAATAAATTTCCAGTTAGATAGATCCAGAGAATATAAACTAAATTTACACAATTGCTAACATGGAATTCTCAAAGTAATGGCTGCAGGAAGAATAACTTTTTTTGCAGAAAAAAGATAATTTTCGAAAAGGAATCAAGTTTGAAGGATAAAGATATCATTAAGAAAATGACATATAGGCATGCAACCCAACATGCATAATCATAATAACAATTGAACTGAATCAAATTATGCGAAAATCTACTTTTAATATAAGTTAGTAATTAAGTTTTAGTATAAATTAATTCATAGTAATTTTAACCGTAACAAGTTTTCGGAAAAATGTAGATAAAGACGGGTATTACGTTTTTTAGCACATACACTAGTGTTTGTTATTTTCTTCAAACAAGATGTTTTACGGTTTGTTATGTTTACATTGCTAATTCTGCAACATGATCGTTTTTATAATACAATTTTATTAGGTCAGTCACTTAAATGATAATTCCGCGGACGCAGATAATTAAGAAGAGGAGATTAGTGTAGGTCAAGTCGTTGTAAACGATGACGATTCGCAAAATCGAGGAATCCCCCCATTGAATCACGAATATTATGACTTAATAAACAAGTAAATCAGGAATCTGGGTCAACGCTTGATCAACACTTGTGTAAACAGATAAAATGAGATCAGATGACTAAATATGCATAGGAGCAATAGATGTTCATTTTCATTTAACTTCTCTTCTTAAAATTACCTATATTAAGGTTACTGCCCAAGCAACACACAATAGTTGAATAAACGTGTAATTTTCGTTTACTTATAGTATAATTAGTACACAAGTAGTATAATTATGGTTGAATGTCAACTTCTTATAAAGGATAAAATTTCCGCGAGATAAACGTTAAAATATAATGTATAATATACAAATAAATAACGTTTATGAAACACGCTAAATAGTTGTTGATGCAATAGGTTTATATTAAGTACCAATTAAACGTCAATGCAGGTAGGTAGAATGGACGTTTCATGTTTATTTTGTATACTGTAATTAAGAAAAGATAAAAACAAAATTGCAGAAAAAGAAAAAATATTATTTATTTATTATTTAATAATAAAACGGTTCCATCCTGTTTATAATAAAAGTTATAATAACGTTATAATAAAAGAGTATTCGTTTTTAAGAACAGTTGATCTTGCAGGTAATCGGAGAACAGCCACGGATGGGATGTAATATACCTTATAAAAAAATCAAATAAATTTTACTGCAACATAAAAACAGTGATAGGATATACATATCAAATAATCTTCACACAAACACAAAAATTGAGACTGAAACAATTAAGTATGCATAAAAAATATTTTAAGATATGTACCACGCTGACTTCATTATAAAAGAATTATACAAACTTAAATCCGACTAATTTATATATATATAAATTAGCACATAAAACCTAACTTTAAACTGAATATGTCGCGTAAATTGTTTCTCTTATAATAATAATAATAATAATACTCACCTTATTAATACCCCACTCCAGCTTTAATAACCTACTGCTACAAACTACAGTAACAAAACACAAATGCTACATACACGTATACACCGCCTTTATAGCAACAAATTGTAACGGTAATGGGGAGGCCGATGGAGGCTGATGACGCGTGAAATCACGTGTTAAAACCATCAAACGCTATTGGTTTAGGCAAACGAAGAAATGCGAATAATACCAAAGACGGCAATAAATATGATCGAATGTATACGTTTAAATTACGTATAACGTATACCTCAATGAAAAACATTTATTAGTGTATTATAAGTACCATTTTTGGTGAACCTTAGTTGACCACAAATGCAGCACGACACAAAGAAATACTAATCTTGCGCCAATACATGAAATATCACAAAATTTTCACCGTGCCTGTATCAAAATGGTTAACAATACACGTATATTACACGTTTCAAAACATATATATAGATCGTACACGTTTAATAAATATACCATAACTAAAAAGTTACCCTGGTGATTTTTGTGACCCAGATTCTATATTTTCTTGTTTAGGTTAGCATCATTAATTAACACTAATTAGTAAATTCCATAGGCGATTGGAATTCGATGTGGAAAACTCTTACCCAATTTTTTACTATTGAAAATTGAGACTAGATTTAACTAATTTTACAGTAAAAAGATATGCGAGGTCACGGTTAAATAAAATGAAAATACCGTTGTAGACAAACGTCTTGTAAAAATGAAAAGCTTAATGCACAATTTTGTATATTTACGTTTTGTATTACAATTAGTCATCATTTGAAACGTGCATTTTAGTAAAGCAAAACCACTATGTCAACGAAGCGAAGCGATTTAATTTGCAATACTACAATGTAACACAATTGGACGCTTGAAATCCGTGGGTTTGGACTAGAAAATACACAGTGAAATGTGATCTCATCATGTTTGTCTGGCTTTAAAATTTCAAACCTTGCACTTACATTGCACTTGTTTTCGAATTTTTTCCCGAACTTCGATCTACAAGAAAAAAACTCCATGAGGCAAATATGATTGAGCTATACTGTGAGCAAAGTGACAAGAAATGAGTCATCACAAACACGTGGGGAAATTGTAAAATACATCTACAATTACCCGAAGGGCACGCTGTAATCTAAATCATAAAATAAACAATAAATGAGCAAGGAAGATTCATTACCGGAACAAACCCCTTTTTAATTAAAAGTAAATGTGAACGAAGCTATGAAAATGTGTTGGTTATAGCGTACGTCACTGAATTCTTAGCAACGTGAAATTTGCACTCTTATCTTATTCGGGACGTATTTCTTTATTCCGGTGTGATTACGAAAATGACTCATTTCATGCATTTTTGGCTGGAGTATAGTGCTCAAGATTATAAGAAAATGTAATTATACAAAACTTTAGAGGAATTACGAGTTCATTAAAGAGACAAAGGAATGAATGAAGTTTTTATTGCAATATTCAAAAACAGATATGAGCTGTTGCTAATGTTGAAAGCTTTTTGGTCAATTCGAATGCATCCAATTAATAGCTAGTAAATTATATCTTATTTAGTTAAGAATATATTAAGAAGTTAACCTCTGCATGAATTAATAACTGCAATTGATGACGGCTGTGTCAGCTACAAACGGGTTTTGAAAGAGGATATTTAAATACATTGGTACCATTACAGAGAATATTTAAAAGATCACCCACTAAAATAAATCTTTCTTTATAATTTCACATTCTTACCTTCAGTCATCTTTATTGAGATCAGTTTTTTATATACGAGGGTGGTTCAAATATAAACCGGAATTTTGCTGTAAAAAAATTTATTATTAAGTTACAGAGCTGAAATGTTTTACAGTTTTTCTAGATAGTCTCCGTCACACTCTACACACTTTTGCCATCTCTCCGGAAGCTTTGCAACGTGAAATTTGCACTCTTATCTTATTCGGGTCGTATTTCTTTATTCCGGTGTGATTACGAAAATGACTCATTTCATGCATTTTTGGCTGGAGTATAGTGCTCAAGATTATAAGAAAATGTAATTATACAAAACTTTAGAGGAATTACGATTTCATTAAAGAGACAAAGGAATGAATGAAGTTTTTATTGCAATATTCAAAAACAGATATGAGCTGTTGCTAATGTTGAAAGCTTTTTGGTCAATTCAAATGCATCCAATTAATAGCTAGTAAATTATATCTTATTTAGTTAAGAATATATTAAGAAGTTAACCTCTGCATGAATTAATAACTGCAATTGATGACGGCTGTGTCAGCTACAAACGGGTTTTGAAAGAGGATATTTAAATACATTGGTGCCATTACAGAGAATATTTAAAAGATCACCCACTAAAATAAATCTTTCTTTATAATTTCACATTCTTACCTTCAGTCATCTTTATTGAGATCAGTTTTTTATATACGAGGGTGGTTCAAATATAAACCGGAATTTTGCTGTAAAAAAATTTATTATTAAGTTACAGAGCTGAAATGTTTTACAGTTTTTCTAGATAGTCTCCGTCACACTCTACACACTTTTGCCATCTCTCCGGAAGCTTTAGGATGCCTTTTTCGTAAAAATCTTTCGGCTTGTCACGTAACCATTCGCGCACGAAAGATTCTACCTCCGCATTGCTTTTGAATCGCTCTCCGCCAAGTGCCTCTTTCAATGGACCGAATAAATAATAGTTGCATGGCGACAAATCGGGACTATAAGGAGGGTGTTCCAGTGTTTCCCAACCCAATTCGTGCAATGTTTCCATCGTAAGCCGAGCTGTATGCGGTCTGGCGTTGTCTTGCAGCAATATCGCAGTTCGGATTGGAATCTCGCGTCGTTTCGATCTGTAGGCAGGTTTCACCGTGTGTTTTAGAAGGTTACTATAATACTGCGAGTTCACAGTTCGTTGTTCAGTGAGAAAATCGACCGCAATTACTCCTCTCATGTCCCAAAACACGGTACACAACACCTTTCCCGCTGACAGTGTAACCTTCGCTTTAACTGGCGCGCCTTCCTCTTGCTTCCTCCACTCCATAGACGCGCGTTTACTCTCCGGAGTATAGTAGTGCACCCAAGCCTCGTCTGTGGTGAATATGCGCTGCAATAAATTGTCTCCTTCGTCTGCATATCGCTGCAGGAGACGCGTGCAAACTTCCCAGCGTGTGAATTTCTGGTCAAAATTCAAAAGTCTTGGCACCCATCTGGCTGATATTTTGCGGTAACCGAGCCGTTCATGAATTATTTGCTCAATACTGCCTATGCTGATGCCCACTTGTGCAGCCATATCGCGTACAGTAATGCGTCGGTCTCCCAAAATGAGTTTTTCTACAGCGCGGACGTTCTCATCGGTAACGCTTGTTTTAGGGCGCCGCGCATGTGGCAAGTTTGCCACCACTTCTCGGCCATTTCGAAAAGCGGAACACCAATCATACACTTGAGTCTTGGAGAGGCACTCATTCCCGAACTGCTCGAGCAATTTCCGATAAATTTCCGCGGTTTTTACATTATCTTTGACCAAAAAACGAATAATAATGCGTTGCGCAACAGACACTGGTACGTCCTTCTTACTCATGGCTACAACTACACTGACAAGCGAAATTACGCGGTCCCAGCTGTTCTCTACGCTTTGTAACAGACCAATCTAACATCCAGTACAGCCACTTTAACGACACTAACTTCTTCGCGCGTTTATTCAAAAATTCCGGTTTATATTTGAACCACCCTCGTATTTTTATATTTTCTTCTTATATGCTAACCTACCTATGTAACGGAGGTACTAGAGCAATTTGTATAATTAAAAACTGCATTCTTAATTAGGTTAAATTAATCAAAATAGGCGGTATCAATACGTAATAGGTACGTCAATTTTATTTTTTTTAATGAATAAAAAGAAAGCAGACTAACTGACCTAAAAGTTTGTCTCCATTGGTGTGACATTTATCATAATATTACATCACATTAATATAAAATGCGATTACATGCTAATCTATAAATAATATGCACAAACAATGCAACACCTTTAGATATATTTAATATTCTTTTATAAACATGGTTATAAAAATTGCTTTAATTACCAGCACGTGCAAAGAGTTTTATAAATTATGTTAATGTGTTAATTAAGCCGCACAGTATGGAGTTAATAATATAATATTGTCAATTCTGACACAAAACTAACGCATTTCTTGTTTATCTTATTATAATAGCATCTCATAGATCTACGATGCTATTATGAATCCCATACATTATGCATGAGTCAAAGTGAAAGCGAAAAGTTATAGTGTTTTATTAGCACATTATCAACGCTGGTTTCCTAAATCAAATTTTCTAGTAACCTTCATATTGACACTTTAAAGGTCGGTTTTCAAGAAAATAAAGTGGAGAATTTCATCCCTGAAAGAAAATATTTTTTAAATTAATTGCTGAGATTCTATTCCAATTAGTAACAAGATGCTCCGAGTATACAATAACACTAAATAATCTGGAATCCCCAAGTCAATGACGTAACTAGTACTGCACCAGTACCCATACTTTAATAAATCAAGTTTTAACAACAAGTTTTAATTTGATATTACCAAAATTATCCAAAGAATATTAATTGACTGCCTATGAGTGCCTACTACCTACAATAAATACTTTCATCACGTCATTTGATACTTGTGTGGTAAATTAATCTTTATAGATAATATAAACATTGTTTCAGCAACACCTTCCGGCTTGGTTACCACTTCGCCTTAATTTCTTGCACTTGAAATTAAGTTTGACTAATCTGGTTATATTCCAAAAATTGAAATGGGCGTGGTACTTCAATAGTCCATTTATGAAATTTTTATATAGGGACCCAGCGATTTTGTATACATTTTTCTTTTATCCCCCGATCGAAAGGGTCTGCCATGGAGAGTTTAACCCTGAATTTGCGCAGTCCTAAAATTAACCCTTTCGCCGCCATCTTGGATTTAACTTTTTTTTTATATGCTCATATCTCGCGTTCTAATTATCGTACGGTGGCTAATCGGGCGTGGTTGGATTCGTCTTGAATCCTTTTCGGCACGTATCTTTTTTCCAGTTCACCTGACACTTTTCGGTCATAACGGATTTCGAGCATTTAGAAAAAAAAAGCATCCCGATACGGCCATTCCTCGCCCGCCAATCCACTCGCAAAGTTGCTCTGTAGTCCAGTGCATTTAGGAAATTTTTATATAGGGACCCAGCGATTTTGTATACATTTTTTCTTTTATCCCCCGATCGAAAGGGTCTGCCATGGAGAGTTTCACCTTGAGTTTGCGCACCCCTAAAATTAACCCCTTCGCCGCCATCTTGGATTTAATTTCTTTTTTGAAATGGTCATATCTCGCGTTCTAGTTATCGTACAGTGATGAATCTGGCGTGGTAAAATTCGTCTTGACTTATGTTTCCTGCAATCTTATGTGATCAAAAACTGTACGATCAACTAGAAAAAAGATATTGCCGTTCAAAGCCGACAAAACGACCAAAAAAACTTTTTTTCCTTTTCGGCGCATATCTTTTTCCAGTTCACCTGACACTTTTCGGTCATAAAACTTTTTTGAAATTGAACGGATTTCGAGCATTATTTATATTACATTATTTATTGTGTAAATGTGCCTGTTTGTTAAATATTAATGTATTTAAGTCTATTTCAGGTGGGTTTTTATTAAGAGAATCAACATTTTTGTTTTAACGATGGATTTTTATTTTTTTCAACATTTTTTGAACTCATTTCCGCACCACCCTTGAGGTAGAGTTCACGGCGCGTGTTTTACGTAGTTTCCCCGAGAGGCCTAGTCCACGGTTTTATGTCCATTTCAATTCGATACCAAACACTATTATGAATAAGATACCGATTTTTTTCCATTATAATATAAACCTATATATAACCACAGTTCCGCGTTCAAAATAAGAAATTAATTACTGTAACAATAAATGATTAACAAATCGCAATCATGTGATCGAATGATATTTAAAAAAAATAAAAATCCATCAGTAAAACACATCAAAATGTTGATTTTTTAATAAAAACCCACCTGAAATAGACTTAAATACATTAATATTTAACAAACAGGCACATTAATAAATAAATAATGTATATTAATCGTTTATTTAAATAAATAAACAAGCGAGAAGACGCAATACGAAAAAACGCAGCGCGGAGCGCGAACGCGTCTAAGCGCTGCGAGCGCGATTTAACGTCTTCAAAATAGCCCCGCTCAAAACAGAGCAACTTTGCGCGTGGATTGGCGGGCGAGGAATAGCCGTATCGGGGACGCTTTTTTTTTAGTGCTCGAAATCCGTTCAATTTCAAAAAAGTTTTATGACCGAAAAGCGTCAGGTGAACTGGAAAAAAGATACGCGCAGAACAGGAAAAAATTTTTTTTTGTCGTTTTGTCGGCTTTGCACGGCAATATCTTTTTTCTAGTTGATCGTACAGTTTTTGATCGCATAAAATTGCAGGAAACATAAGTCAAGACGAATTCAACCACGAGGGATTCGTCACTGTACGATAGTTAGAACACGAGATATGAGCATTTCAAGAAAAAAAAATTAAATCCAATCAACGTAGTTACGCCACTGTTCAAAAATACAATATACTAAACATTATACTAAGTTAACACTTAATTATATAAATATGCTCATATGCAGATTGTATTCTAAACTACACTACAGGAATAGGATAACAAAACTTAATAAAAGGATAGCATAACTTTGTAAACAATAATATCTTATAAAGGAGCCTAATGAAAATCCTTGCAACTAATACGATATAAAAACGATCACAAATTAGAGAGTATTCTGAGAAAATAGTCATACAAGTGAATCAGCATCAAATTATGCATTCGCTACGGTAACTCCACGTTCATTCAACTGGTTACTTTCGTATTTTTTATTAAGAATAGATTGTTTATATTATATTACAGATCTGATCTACCGGAGGAACCATTTTTACAAAGATATACAGGGTGTCCCATTTAAAAAATGTTACTTAGTGAAATAGCTCGAAAACGCGATGTTCAATTGTTTTTTTCTCGCCATGTTAATCAGTAGAAAAATACTGCTAATTTGCTAATTTAACTGACTTCGTAGCTTCAATAATAACGGAGTTAGAAGTGGTGTGCCGATAACTGCAAATAGCCTGAATAGTGACTTATTAAAAAGCACCTGTTAAAACTTTGATGAAAGGTAATAAATATTCTGTTGTTACTTTTTATAAATGATCTTTTATCAAAGAAATAATTTATAAAAGATGGCCTGTTACCATATTTTTTTTTATCATATAATTTTTCAATTTCAAATAATAAATAAGTAATAAAGATATTTGTCATTTTATAGGGTAATATCGGCCCTCATTGCAAGGATGAAAACTAAAATTTTATATTTCATTCAAAATTAGCTTATGTTTGAGTAACGGCAATTCAGTGTAAAAGTAAAATGAACAAAGATTGGTACCACTACTAAATATATTTTTAATAATTAAAGGTTAAGTAAATTAAGACCACTAATCCTTAGCATGCAGCATGAAGTAGAAAAGGATTTTACTTTGCAATAGATCGAGTTGTCCTAAATTTTGGATAAACACATTATATGCTAAGTGGTCTAGATGACTAATCTGAGTTTTCGACCTCGATCGACCTTGGCTTGCTCTGCCATCTTGAAAAGAAAGTGTAAAATGGCATGCATTGCCGGTGTTGTGAGTGAAGGAAGAGAGCTTTAAGTGTACCCATCGCGCTTGCACTTGTGAATTTTATGAATGAAATAGTGCAAATTATAAAAGTTCTCATTGTTTTTATTGTAATTTAACAAGAATGAATATTATTAATAGATATTAAGAATTATATAATGTTAAACATTAATGAATTTTGCGTTAATTCAACAAGACTTTTATAATAACTTTATATAGAAATAATAAATAAATTACAGTAAGTATCCGTAGATTGTTAGCGGTACAGACTTCGCTTAGCAAGCAACTGAGCCAAGACCCGATTTCTCGCCGAAGTGATAATTTTTCTATATCAATTTGCATCCAAAATGTAATTTAATGTAAAACATTAATTAAACAAAATAAATTAACGCCTTTATCTAAAATTTATAACTTTTATATTTCGAATAATTAATAATATTATATTGCATGTGCTGACATCTATAGCGTTTTAATACAACTACTGATCGTGGAAATCATTCCCCACGTTCATTAACGTTCAGTTTAGAGATTGTTAGCAATGAATCATTTTCACGTGTGCGTGAATTCTCTTGCCAAACTAGAAGCTTTTTATAATTTGTTGTTTTTCGACAAAAAGCCACTTTTTAAAAAAGTTTTGCTTCACTTAAGACCTCAAATGCTGCCATTAAAATTAACCTATCGTATACAGAGTGATTGTGTGATGAGAGTGCCTTTGATTTTAATGTTTGCATTTTTCTTAAATTTTACTTTCCTTTCAGTAACATGACATTGTTGTCATATTAAATAAACATAATCCGATTTGTCAAAAGCTAAAATCAGTATTAAATAAAATGATATTAAAAATATCTACTACCCACTTTTTTCTAGAGACCTCCGACTTTGAAAGCGTATTGCTCGTAAAGTACTGAACCAAATTAAATATTTTAAAAACGAGAAATTAGTAAGTTCATTTACATATAACCGTAAAATATTATATCACTAAGTACTTTACTTTTGTTTTTATCGGACGACATGTAATAAAAGGTACCCATTTTTAGGGACAAGCAGTTTGGACAAACAATCGTCTTTTGTTATTGCATTTTCATTGTTAAAATTAGAAACATTTCTTTGATCAAAATAACGACTACAACTGAAAAGATTTACCGAAAAGATCTCGACGCTATATTTATTAATACACAATTTTTATAATACACAAATAGCGAACAATGCTTTCGCATAGTTCGCTATTTTTCATATAAATCTTAAATAAAACGTTTTTTGCCTGGAAATTAATAACATATGAGCCGCAAGGTTTTTTTCTAACCCCGTCAGAAATTTCATATAAATATGGCACATGCTTTCTGAGAAACGAATTATTTAATTTACTCTTAATGAAATTGTCCCTAAAAATCTATAACTAAAAGTACACTCATTCTCGCTGCTTTGCTATCTACAAGTGATGGTGCTCACCATCATGCTTTTAGAACTTATCATCAAGTACAAACCTGGTGTGGAATACTGTTCATGGGCAGCGATAACGAAGATGAAGAGATATTGCTATTATTTAAGAAACTTAAGCAAACTGAACACACGAATGACAATGAAATAAATATTGAGCCTATAGAAACAGATATATACGAACCAGGGCCATCAAAATGCTGAACGGTCTGATTTTTTTTTAATATGTATAATAAAATCATGTAATTACATTTCGTAAGTATATTTTTTGTGCAACGAAGTAGACACTTCGCGTACGTGAAAATTAAAAATTCAATTTTGCGGCCGTTAGCCTTAGTAAGGGTAGTAAGTAACTTAGTGCCAGTATCTCCACCCATTTTTATTTTTAGGATTTTACCCATTTTATATAGGATTTTTTTACAAAACTCATTGTTTTATTTGTGTTATTTCTATTTGTAATGAATTAATCTGGTAGTTTTTTTTAGAAGCAAGGGAATTTAATTATATTTTTTACGGTTTCACAAGAAATATTGTGTACACCTTGCCCACGAAATTCTTTAGCGTCCTCGGGATTGTCCTGCATCGGCCGCTTTCGGTACATTAAAAAGAGATTTCGCGGCCTTGATATACGAATAACTATTTCCAATTTTTCTGTTTTCCTCTTTTTTTATAAGAATGCTAAGAAATAATTTTTAAAACAAAAATATATTCATTCGCTTGTCGAAGTGTGGTCTGTCAATGACCACGATGGTCCATAACACAAGTACCAATGCATTTCCCAAGGCTAGAGCAACAACAACAACCTTGAAACCCTAGTAAGTATAATCCTACCCCCAAGAATGAAATTAAATCAGTAAATAATAAAACTTCAGACGTATTTTAAATCCAGACGTTAACAAGGCGCATTGCCTTCGGTTACATAAGTTCATGATTTGATAAGAATTTCTAAGATGATTTGATCTTACTATGCTATAATCAGGGTATGTTCCAAACTGCTTAAAGTATAGATACCTTAAGAATCTATTTTGTATTTTTTTGATAAGCACAATGTTTTTCATAGTATGCGGATTCCAAATAATAGAACAATACTCAAGTTTTGATCGGACTAATGCAAAATATAATGTTTTAATAGTTTTAATATGCTTAAAATTAAATGAATTTCGAATTACATATAACCCAGTGCCCTTCTAGCAGCGGCGGTAATTTTCTGTATATGATCATTAAAAGTTAGTTTAGTGTCTAAGGTAACACCAAGGTCATTAATTGTACTTAATTTTTTTAGTTTTATATTGTTCATGAAATAATTACTTTTGACTGGATTTAGGCTATTTGTAAACGTGATTGTAGAGCATTTACCTGTATTAAAATATAATTTGTTCATTAAACTCCACTCATACATATTATTTAGATCATTTTGTAATGCAATGCATTACACAGAATGCTAGAAGTGTCACCAAACAAGCCGCCCTACAACGATCCCAAAGTATGCGCAACAAAGTCAATTTTCTTCTGCATTTAAATTACAGATTTTGATTGCCACTTCTTTCTATGCATGGAGATGTTAATTTGGCTGAAGATTGGTTTGATGCATCAGATAGAATAAAATTGCGTTTTCAAATACGTTTCTATTTTTCGATCCTATCTTGCTCCCTAAGTAGCTAAATATTCCCCTTCGGCTAGAAAGCTCTTGCCAGCTGCATTTCTTCACTAACACTTTGCTTATTCTTCGATTCCCTAAATTGAGGAATTAATTGGATCTTTAGCTAAACCTGTTGTCTTTCTTGTTTAGCTGTTGTTTAATTAAATTATAACTACCTTATGTAATTTATAATTAATTATAATACCTATACTAATGCGTAGTAGTTAATTCACATTAGTCACGCAAGAAAAGTTTATCCAGGAGACCATCAGGTCGAGTGGCGAATCTTCTTAAATGACTAACGTGTATTTACACGCGTGTGCAATACCCCCTATACTTGGGGAAGCCGCAATATGGTTCAGGAATAAATTAATTGAACTTTAAATTTTGTTATTTACTTTATATACTGTATATTATAGCAGTGGCGGCTGCTGCACACGAAAACACGAGCCAGCAGCAATGCAACACATATTTATGTAATGTTGTTTCAAAGTATGCTTACGAGCATGATAGCGATATATGCCGTATTGCTGCTGACCCGTGTTTTCGTGTGCAGGAGCCGCCATATAATGATAATCATTATTATATTATTTTAATTAACATAATATTTTATTATTTTTATTTTACATTGCCTATAATATTTGTGTATTATAGTCTTATATATCTTCTTATGGTTTTTTTAAAGATATTAATAATTTTATAATAAATACTTATATTATATTTACTAATAACTGGTGGCATGTTCCCCGTGTATACAGACTAATCGAAAACCAATCTAAACATCCAAAAACGAATGAGTACAACAAGGAAGACATAAGCAATATGGGTAGCACAACAAAGATAGAATGCAATCATGGCTAGGTAAATTTCTAAACTAAATTATTAATTAATTTAATCCAAATTTTAACTCTAGCAAAACCGATTTTAAGCTGGCAAAACCCTTTATTTTGAACATTGAATTTTTTTATGACTATATACAGTGTCTGCCAAAAAGTTGGAGCCATATGATTTTTTTTTTAATATTCTGATTGAAAAACAACTTTGTGGAACAATCACCTCTGCTTCCAAAAATAGTTGAAATACGCCATGTCAAAGTTGACAGCTGACAGTATCTGTCAAATTCGCTATTTTTAAAAACTATTTCTATTTGTTAAAATATGGAAAAATCTTATTAAGAAAAAATGTTTCTAATGACATTTTACGTTTACATACCAAGTTTGAACGATATTCCGACAAAAAGAATTTTGTTTTTTAACATTTTTTGATACACCACCGTAACTGACTATTTTCTAAGTAGTAGTTTCGTGTTAAATTAATTATGATTACAACAATTCTTGTATTATTCAAACATGGCTTAATAAAAAAAGATTAATAAGATTATGAGTTATTTTCTTGGAAATTGGAAAATAATCCAGACGTTCCATGTTTTCTTGATAATTTTAATATTTGTCAAAAATATCTACATCATTGACTATTATTTGCAAAATATGATATCCACTTGTTGCCCTTCCACTCATTTAAAGCGTTTTTAATGATTTCAAAATAGTCAGTTACGGGGGTGTATCAAAAAATGTTAATAAACAAAATTTTTTTATGTCGGAATATCTCGTTCAAACTTGACATGTAAACGTAAAATGTCATTAGAAACATTTTTTCTTCACAAAATCTTTCCTTATTTTAATAAATAAGGTCATTTTTCGTCGATTTTCTTTTAAAATGGCGAATTTGACAGATACCTAATGTCACCTATCAACTTTGACATGGCGTATTTCAAGCATTTTTGAAAGCAGAAGTGATTACCCCATAAAGTTTTTTTCAATCAGAATATTAAAAAAAATTTCCATATGGATCCACCTTTATGACAGACACTGTATTAGCAATTAATTTTCGAATGTGGTAATTAATTATCAATTAAATCGTATGATATTGCAGCCTTGTTTCAATTTAATTGCTCTATTAGAACTCCAGCAAAACCCATTTTAAGCTGACAAAACCCTTTATATTTAAAGTGCAAAAAGAGATTTTTTACTAAATTAGCTTTTTTTAAGTTTATTTTTTTATTTTAATGTGGTAATTTATTAGCAATTAATTTTTCCGTTATGTTTAAGTTATTTTAAACGTTAATTAGGTGTTTTTTGGCAAAATCCTCATATTTTGGTAACTAAAAGAGCAATTAATTTTTAAATGTGGTAAAAAATTCTTCTTGCAAATACGGTAAAAATTATTTCTTACATTATTTGCGTACTCTATTTACAGTTACCCAGTGCCAGCCTTTGGGGGGTGCGAGGTCGGGCGCCGCCCGAGGGCGCTAGGCTGTTTGGAACACCGAAATTAGTAAATTCATTAAAATCATTCCATAACAGTAACTTTTTAAAGTTAATAAGGGCGCTCTGAAGGACTCTGCCCGAGGGCGCCAAGATGGCTAAGACCGGCACTGCAGTAACCTGTCCAATGTGTCTTACAAATAAATTTAAAACAACTTTCACACTTATTACTAAATTTGTTACTATATTTCGGAAAGCGGTTTCAAGTAACCCGAGCGGATTTTCTCAAGTGTACCAAGAGATTTTTCCACAAAATTTATTCCACAACATCTTCATAATATCTTCGAGGAATACACAAGCGTCTAAAGCAATATTTTGGAAAACAGCAGAATTATTTAGAAAAAATGAAAGCGCGGGACACATGAGACCCGGTTTACGTAGTCCGAGGGTTAAATGGATGTATTTCACATCGCCGAAGCATGTATAGTGATCGTTTAAACAACAGATTGTAATGCAGAAATTTTACATATTTTAGCAGTTTAAATGCATCCATTCCCTACACTTAATTTTTTAAGTGTTATATATTCATTTAAGATTTATTTTAAATTTAGTTTTTTAATTTTAAAACTTAAACCTATCACTATATGATAACCATTTTTTCATTCTTTAGAGCGAACTTTAAAGGATGGTAATCACTAGGTATAGGATTTCTATGCATTTGCATGTTTTTTCTGCTTATAGCAAACATATGCAGAGTTATATTTTTACATGTTTAAGCCACATATGAATCACATATGTCAATTTGAAAGTGCATATAAATGCATATTTAGGTGTTTTTTATAAATGCATGCATATTTTAGCATTTTTGAACGAGTGTGCATATTTTACCACTTTTTGAGCGTTTTACATGCTTTAATTATGAAATTTCTAATATTTTTTAAATAATTTTAGCATTTTAGACAACCAACCAAGAGCGGCTTAGTTGAGTCTAAGGGAAACCCATAATTTAAGCTTATTGTTAAATACTAGGCTTTAAAATATTTTACTGCCTTAACCATCTGTGTACTTGTTAATATTTTCTAAGAAAGAAAAAGTTTCAACTAAAATTTAAATACTTACATTCTGCGGTATTGTGATAAATAGGTATTAGGAAATTCCAAAGACCCTTTGACAACTTCCTGTTCATAGCAAAATTTGCCTGTACTTTAGTTTACTAATCTTGTAATCTTTCAATTAACACACACAGTTCAGAAATTGCAAACTGCATTTCTTGAAATTTTAGAGTGTAAAGATGTGTAAAGAAAAACGGTCTGTGTCTGTTACACTTCGAAGTTATGTTAAGGAATTCAGTGTTCTTACAACTGACGATAAGGTGTTGTATTGTACAGTGTGCGACGATAAAGTGACTGCAACGAAACGCTTTCAAGTTACACAACATCTGAACACGGTTCGACATCAAAAGTGTGTTGCCCTGAAATCAAGAAAACAAACATTGTTACCGGGGTGCCTTAATGTGAGTCCAGGAAATCGATCGAATTTAATAAAAAAAACTATGTAGTGCATTAGTGGCTGCAGATTCACCTGTGGCAAAATTGTTTAATGATTCGATGGCTATTTTGTGGCCGGACGGCATACAGTACAACAAAATACTCCTGTTGGTCACCGACGCGGCACCGTACATGATCAAGGCTGGAGCAGGCTTACAAGTTCTGTACGAAAAAATGATCCACTTAACTTGTCTTGCCCATGCAATGCATAGAGTTGCGGAAAAAGTGCAGGAAATATTTCCTAACGTAAACTCTATAATTTCAGATGTAAAAAAAATTGTTTGTAAAGCTCAACTGTTCAAGAAGTGCCTCTCCCACCTGAGCCTGTAATAACAAGGTGGGGTACTTGGCTTTCTGCAGCAAAATATTATGCAACTTATTTTGATATTATTAAAGCATTTGTAAATAAACTTAATAAACACGATGCACTATGCATACAAAGCGCACAGGATGCTTTTAACACTAAGGAGGTGAGGGCAGAATTATTGTTTGTTTTAACAAATTTTGTGCGTTTAGCTAAAGTAATTCAGAAATTAGAAAGTCAGGGAAATTCGTTAGATGAATCTCTTGAGCATGTAAAATTGTTAGATGTTTCTTTGAATAAAGTAAAAGGGCCAAAGGGTTTGACTATAAAACAAAAATTTAAATCCGTTATAGACAAAAATCCTGGTTTTCACTTAATTAAAAGCATAAACGATGCATTATCTGGCCAAGACATTTTAGACGAGCTAAAACATTATTCGCTTGTAGAATTAAACAATTTTAAGGATAATAGGCATATGTTTACTTTTGAAAATTTAAAAATGTACGTCATTGTGAACTGTAACGCTCTATGTTTAGAAAATATAATTAATTAAATTATTGCATAGGATGTTTAATTAAAATAATTTCTGTAAATAAAATGTAAATAACGCTAAACAGATGTTTTTTTAATAATGAAAGTGCATATATTTATTAAAAATTTCTAATAAACGCATATTTCAAGATTTTTAAGTGCATATTTAAGTGCATATTTCACAATTTCATAGTGCATAAGTGCATGCATATTTCAGCATTTTTAAGTGCATACAAATCCTATACCTAGTAATAATAATTGTATCCAACTTTTTGTTTAGCCTCATTTAAAATTCTTAAATGACATTACTCAATTTGTGGCACTTTATTTTAAAGGAAATAAGTCAAATAAGCGATACCAACTTTTCCGTGCAAATTTGAAAAGAATAATTAAAAAGTACAAGAAAAATAGCGATAATAAATAATAAATAATTTATAAATAATAAAAAAATTCGATAAAAATAATAAGGAATACTCGTAGTATATTGTAAAGAAATATGACTTAATAAAAACGTAAGATTTTTGTCAAAATCCTGAATTAATATATGTTTTTGACGACATTCTATATTATATTTATTTACATATTTTTTACCTAAAAATCTAGGTGTTTGTAGATTTTTAAACTAATTATTATTTTACTTTATGCCTGGAATAAACTTTAGAAAATGAAAGATGCAGAAGGAAAGTTATTTTCTAGGCGAATTTGTATTTTCCGCAAGATGGTGCTCTTCTTCATAAGTTGTTACCTGTCAGAGAATAGTGAATTTCCAAGAAGATGGATTACCAGGAGAGGTATAATCGAATGTCCAGCTGATCAGATCTAAGCCCTCTTATTTTTTTATGGGGGTAACAGAAATCAATAAAGTATCAACATGAAAACCTAATTGATCTGAAGCACAGAATATTCAAAGCATGCTGAAATGTTCTTGCTGGAACATTTATCATAACCAGATAAGGATCTGAAATTAGGCTTTATTACTGTTTTGTAAATAATGGAGCTCAATTTGAACATTTAATTAGGGGGAATATTTTCAATAGCTGTAGCAATGTAGACATATTTCCCTCTAGTTAATTCGTCTCTTTAAATTTGTACGTAAAAACTGATATCACTTTTTGATTTATATTTCTACCCAGTTATTAGATATTTAATGTGGCTTTTTTTCAAATCTAAATTCTGCGATTTTTGTTACACTTCATATTCGATTGGTAGATGCGAAATAGTATAAAACATGTCATACTTTTCGGATTTTGCAAAAACTCAGAGTCTAAAGGGGTAGCAACCAACGCTAAAACTTCTAAATGTGGTAAGAATAGTAAACAATCTTTGTTGCACTTCATGTTCGATTAGGAGTAGCGGACATAGGCGCTATACTAGGGAGGGTTGCTGGCGAGTGCTAAACAGCTCCAAAATCAAAATTAGCACTCCCAAATCAAAATAGTTTTCAAATTATTTTTGGCGTTTTGTCAATTAATAAATAAACTGGAAACAGAGCCATCAAAGACACATATTTTATTGTAAAAACTAAAAAAAGGCACAAAAAAGTAATCGAATTAGCATACTCTGATAGGCTGGTCGCCGGGTGTGAAAACTTCTATGTTCTCCGGTCTTTTGTAAGTTAGGTATATTATTTAGTTATTTTCTAAGTTGTTGAACCTACTCATCTACTATAAGCTAATATGTTCAGAATGGCTCATGTAAGAAGACGATGTACCTCATCTTTGAAACTGTAAGGGTTACAAGAAAAAGTTGAATACAAAAGTCAGTCGATGGGTAATTCCACTAAAAAGTGCATAATTTGGTTATACCTTTTTAAGATTATTTGCGCAGTCCACTGTTGTAATTAATTTATTAAATGTAAAATCATGTCCAAATGTTAGGAGTTACGATGGAATTCCCCTGGTATAATTTTATAATATTTTTGTATATACAGGGTGAGTCGTTTGGCTACGGCTAGTATCTACTTTTTTTATTTTAAATGGCGGACCCTGCACATTAGGATTTTCGTTTCTACACTTTATTATAAGTATTTTTGGTTAATACATATACATTTCGAATATCCGCACATTTCCTTTCATGTTTTTTAAAAATGCAACGTTTCTTAAAAAATAAATTTACAACTATTTACATAATTTACGTAACTTGCAAATTTACATTTACAAGTTACATTTAACTAATTATAATATCACACGACGCGTATAAATAGCTAAGTCAACACTTTTTTAGAAATTTATTGTTAAATACAATCCACCAAACCAAAGACACAAATTTTCGAAGGTAAAAATCTTATTCTTTTCATATTTCTACTAATTTATATGGATATTTTATTTTTCAAAAGTGAACACTTTTAAAGCTATCGGCGTTTTTTGCGCTGTGTAAATGCTTTAACATAACTCCAATTCATCTACACCTTAAAAAATCGTTTTTCATATTAATCAAAAATCCGAAGCCAGGGTCGCGCTTTATCCCGAATCTGACCGTGTAAAAAAGCCGAAACCAGGGTCGGGCGTCAGCCCGGATTTGGCACAGTTAAGCCCGGGCGTTAACACAGCCCTGGGCAAATGGGAGGCCAAGGCCGGGCGTTAGCCCAGAGTACATTACAATTCAACTGTAAAATTAGTACCGTACAAATGTGTGGTTCAACTTCTTACACCCTCTTCTGAAAAGACCTGTAACGGCATTTATTTCCGCGCCCCTTTCAGAACAAATATTTTAAACTTTGTGTGTGCTACGCTAAGCTTCAGCACAGAATCGAACACGCGGGCGGGGTTTTTGTATAATAATAAAAAATATTAACAACAAAAATTAAATTTTAAATAATAATAAAATAGTGAGACAGCATAGAAACGATAAAAACTTTGGAGCTGTTCATTTTTGAAATAGAAAATAAATACATGAATTGGCAGACTCAAGAGCTAAATCATATGAAATAGAAATATACATGGTGTCCCGTTCAGAAAAAATGAGATTTTTTATGTTCAAATATAATTTACTTCTAAACTGTACAGAAAATCTCGGATAATATGTTTTAACCAAAAATACTTAAAATAAAGTGTATAATCGAAAAACCTAAAGATACACAGGTTGTTCCATTTAAAATAAAAAAGTTGATAGTAACCGTAGCAAAATTGCTGTATACAGGGTGTCTCACAGGCCCTGCACCAATCTTAACAAGCGCACATCAAATGACATTTGAAACAAAAAATCTTAATAGAATTTTTTGATTAGAGAAAGTCAAACTTTTTAGTAATTTGACTGACGTTTTTAGAACAGTACGTATAAAATTATAACGCGCTGGTGATGATATTGATATAATAAATAAAAAATAAAGTTAACTGTATAAGTGTAAGCTTTGAAATTTTAAAGCCAAACAAATATAATGAAATCACATTTCGCTGTGCATTTTTCTAGTTCAAACCCACTGTTTTCAAGCGTCCGTTGTGTTACATTGTACTATTGCAGAATAAATTACTTCGCTTAGTTGACATAGGGGTTTTGCTTTACTAAAATGCACGTCTCAAATGATGACGAATTGTAATACAAACCGTAAATATACAAAATTGTATATTCAGCTTTTAACTTTTACAAGACATTTGTCTATAACGGAGTTTTAATTTTATTTAACCGTGACTTTGCATATCTTTTTACTGTAAAATTGGTTAATTCTGTCTCAACTTTCAATAGTAAAAAATGGGGTAAGAGTTTTCCACATCGAATTTCAATCGCCTATAGAATTTACTAATTAGTGTTAATTAATGATGCTAACCTAAACAAGAAAATAAAGAATCTGGGTCACAAAAATACCAGGGCAAAAGTGTAAAACTTAAAAATGTAATTTAATAACAATAACATTACTTTAGTTAATTTTAAGAAGAGAAGTAAAATGAAAATAAACATCTATTTCGTACTTCACATACTTTGTCATATCGTACTTTACTCGTACATTATCGTACAGCTGACATTTTTAACAGCTTAAATAATATCAGTGTTTCTTGAAATCTGATCTCATTTTATTTTGTTTACACAAGTGTTGATCACCCGTTGACCCAGATTTTCCATTTACTTGTTTCTTAGGTTATAATATCCGTGATTCAATGGGGGGATTCCCCGAACGAAAGTTGCTTTATTTTGACTACATTAATTAAATTACTAAATATTTTAGTAAGGAGAACTCCAAATTTAATGTCCGGCGAATTTTGCGAATCATCATCGTTTACAATGACCTACATCAATATCCGTTCCTTAAGGGTGTGATTTATGAGACAGAAAATTGTCGTCTGTACCTTGTCTGGCATGTGGCCACGGATAGGGAAAACATACTGCCAGTTTGTAATCATTTATGTAGTAAGTATTGAGTATATTTGAAAAATTCTTGATTATTTCTAATCTACGAGGATGGTCTGAAAAGTTTCCGACCTTAACGTGAAGATGGCAGCAGTCGTCAATAAAAGCTAGGGAATATAGTTGTGCATCTTTTGACAGGTACTCACCAAAATTTCAGCCATTTTAGACGCGCAGTTGTTATTTGATAATCGTTTGAGTGAGTCGATGTGAGTGTTTTGTGAAAATGGAAAAAATCGAGTATCGAGCTGTCATTAAATATTTGTTTTTGAAAGGCAATACGCCTACGCAAATCAAAGATGAGTTGGACTCTGTGTATGGGGACTCTGCGCCATCATTTACTACAGTGAAATTTTGGGCAGCTGAATTTAAACGCGGCCGTACCAGTTTGGGAGACGATGAACGTTTGGGACGTCCAAAAACTGCAACCACTGACGATAACATCGCTAAAATTCACCAAATGGTGCTACCGTCGAATTAAAGTGAGAGAGATAGCAGAGGTTATGAATATGTCCAAAGAACGTGTTTGTCACATATTGAATCAAGATTTAGGCATGAGAAAGCTGTCCGCGCGCTGGGTGCCGCGTTTGCTCACGTTAGGCCAAAAACGTGTTCGAATGAACATTTCCAACGCTCTGTTGGTGCAGTTTAGGCGCAATAAATCAGAGTTTTGGCGCCGATTAATTACTGTAGATGAAACTTGGATACACCATTATACGCCCGAAACAAAAATACAGTCAAAACAGTGGACTGCGAAGGGGGAATCGGTTCCAAAAAAAGCAAAAACTGTTATGTCGGCTGGGAAAGTGATGGCGACTGTTTTTTGGGATAGTCATGGAGTTATCTTAATCGATTATCTTCAAACAGGAAAAATCATTACAGGAGCATACTACGCATCATTACTTGACAAGCTGAAGGCAGAAATTGCGGAAAAACGGCCACATTTGCAGAAAAAGAAAATTCTGTTTCACCAAGACAATGCGCCGTCTCACACCTCCGCGGTTGCCATGGCGAAAATCCACGAATTACGGTTTGAACGGCTTGACCGTCCTCCTTACCCACCAGATCTAGCCCCAAGCGACTTCTTTTTGTTCCTTCATCTAAAAATTGCGCTCGGAGGTCAGAGATTTTCGTTAAATGAGGAGGCAATCACCTTCGTGAACAATTATTTTGCAGAGAAAAACGCCGAGTACTACGAGGGTGGTCCCAGAAGTACTCGACCCAACAAAGAAAACACAAAAATTTTGGAAAAAGATTTATATATTTTTCAACGTAATCTCCTTTCAGCTCTATACACTTTTCCCAGCGGTGTTCAAAAAGTTCGATACCCTTTTTATAATAAGAACTGTCTTGCTCCTCAAAATAGCCATTAACCGCTGACATCACTTCTTCATCGTTGGAAAATCTTTGACCACTGAGCCATTTTTTCAAGTTTGGGAACAAAGAATAATCCGAGGGGGCTAAATCTGGCGAATATGGTGCATGAGGTAGCAATTCAAATTTTAATTGATTAATTTTGGCCATTGCAATAACGGATTTGTGAGCTGGCGCGTTGTCGTGATGAAACAACACTTTCTTTTTAGCCAAATGCGGCCGTTTTTGCTTAATTTCTTCACTCAAACGTTGCAATAAGTTTGCATAATACTGGCCGTTGATAGTTTTTCCTTTTTCGAGATAGTCAATAAAAATTATTCCACGCGCATCCCAAATAACCGACGCCATAACCTTGCCTGCAGATGAAACGGTCTTCGCCTTCTTTGGAGCCGGTTCTCCCTTTGGAGTCCATTGTTTCGATTGTTCTTTTGTCTCGGGTGTGAAATGATGGACCCATGTTTCATCCATTGTTACGAAACGGCGCAAAAATTCTGCTTTGTTGCTGTGAAACTTCGCTAAACACTCAATTGAAACATTTTCACGACACTGTTTTTGCTCGAGTGTGAGCAAACGCGGCACCCATCTTGCACACAGCTTTCTCATGTCCAAATTTTCAGATAATATGCGATGTACCGCACTTTTTGAAATGCCCGTAATGTCTGCTAGCTCGCGCACTTTCAGTCGACGATCATCAAGTACCGCTTTGTGGATTTTCTTCACCATTTCTGGAGTCGTCACCTTATTTGGTCGACCACTGCGATGCTCGTCTTGACAGCTCGTACGGCCTCGTTTAAACTCAGCTACCCAGAATTTAACTGTTGTAAACGAAGGAGCAGACTCACCCAGAGTAGAATCCAGTTCAGCTTTTATATTGGTTGGGCTGAGGCCTTTCAAATAAAAGTATTGTATCACATAACGATGACCAATTTTCTCCATTTTCACAAATTCACTGACAACGTTCACTATTGATGGCTGCCAAACAAATACTGAACAGCGTGGCGCTTAAAAACTTGAAACATATGCTTTATAGACTGCGTACTTTCCAATACAGTGATATTTTCAAACAACTACCGCCACCTCTTGGTCAGGTCGGGTACTTCTGGGACCACCCTCGTATTTGGACGGGTTAAAGAGATGGGAGCATCGCTGGGAGAAGTGTGTAGACTTACAAGGAGACTATGTAGAAAAATAAAAATAAATTTAAAGAAAAAATGTCTTGTATCTTTGTTAGGTCGGAAACTTCAGACCACCCTCGTACATGTTTGGCTATAGGTTGTGAGTTATTTTCAGCACAATCTGAAAGATATTTACGTAGATATGCATTGTTAAATGTCGCGTGAATTGTGCGGGTCAATATTGTCTCGTGTTTTAATTTATTTCCATTTTATTTCGACACCGTAACATTCCAGAATAACACATGCTCGAGGGTTTAACATTTGCTTTATAATAGAAAATCATTTTGTAAAAATATGCGTTAGTTTATTTTACACATTTTAAACATTTTTACAAAATGTTTTTTCTATTACAAAGCAAATGTTAAACCCTCGGGCATGTGTTATTCTGGAATGTTACGGTTTCGAAATAAAATGGAAATAAATTAAAACACGAGACAATATTGACCAGCACAATTCACGCGACATTTAACAATGCATATATCTACGTAAATATCTTTCAGATTGTGCTGAAAATAACTCACAACCTATAGCCCAAACATGTAGATTAGAAATAATCAAGAATTTTACAAATATACTCAATACTTACTACATAAATGATTACAAATTGGCAGTATGTTTTCCCTATCCGTGACCACATGCCAGACAAGGTACAGACGACAAGTTTCTTTCTCATAAACCCCACCCTTAATTATCTGCGTTCGCGGAATTATCATTTAAGTGACCGACCTCATAAAATTGTATTGTAAAAATGATCATGTTGCATTTTTTTCCGAAAATTACGCTTCTGAGAAAAAAATGTTATAGGGAGTTTTTGTTATACCGATGTTTCACTAGCTGCCGCGTGTAATGTCCTTGTTATGAGACACCCTGTATACAAAAGTAATAAAAGAAATTTAAACTTGTTTTATATTAACCAACTTTGGTTATTTAACTTTTTTTCGTAACTCTTACAGTTTCCAAGATAAGGTACAGAATCTACGCGATCTCTTCTTACGTGAGCCAACATGTACATTCACTAGCAAATGTCTTGTCCCGAGCAGGCAACACATTTAACAATTCTGGTAAAAGAAACGACGTACGTTTCGGTGCATAGTTTCTTTTGTTTACAAACAACACAGCAAATCTAACCAGTTTTAAAGGTTGCTACCCTAGTTAGAGTGGCTTTGTACAACAACAATAGAGTAATAAAAACTGTTATTTTCAAGTGAGTTTCTTATTTTACTGGAATACAAAACAGCCGTTTCACTTCTTCTATCGTTTCTTCTATTTTAAGAAATAAATATCGTATACTTTCTTCTACTTAATTATAAACTCTATTAATTTATTTACGAGTTTGATTTGTTTATTTACAAAGTTTAATTATTTTGTAAACACTAAAAAAAACTAAATTTTTAGTACTAACTGTAATCAGTTTTTATGGCAAAAATTAGAATAATAAATAATCAAAACTAATAATCATTCCCCAAGTTTCCAAAGTAGAATCAGATTGGGCATACAAACGAGGCATATTTAAACATTAAGGGCCGGTTTATTCACCTTCAGGTAAAATTCCCAGTAGTTGCCGGTCAAATAAATTAAGTTTAATAATAAATACAGTTTGGGTATATTCACACGATTATATCTTGAAAGTAGTTAGTGGAATGTTTATGCGAAAGGATCCAACTTTTGCACTCAGGTAATACATGCAAGAGAGAGATGGGTAATTGACAGAATAATCTGTTAGAGAGAAAAATTAAACCCATTGACTAATCTACTTAAAAGGAGGCGGGATTTAAAAAAATCTGTAATCTTTCACAAATATTTTCTAAAAATTTTAGGTAAACAGATATTAATGATATATGATCTAAGGTTCTATGCTTTGTCAAGGGTATTTCTTAATTTTTGTTTTGTGACTGTTTTGTTTTTAGTACTGACTATATCTATGTTTCTAGTTTTTTCTTATTTTGTAGTATGTTTATTAAAATAACTGAATACTATTTAATAACTTTTTACAATTTTAACATATTTACATAAATAAATATTATTACTTTATTTTTATTTATCGCTTACATTAATTTCTGCGATTATTTAATTATCTAAAATACTCCTAAGCCCCTACTTTTTGATGATAGTTTTCATTATTATTTTCGTTTAGTTATTTTTTATTAAAGTAAAGAATGAAACATAAACACGCTATATAACTTTGTTTAACTAGTAGATGCTTCTATTTAAAAGGGCTATTTTATAAAGTGTGTCAAAGAAATTTTGAATAGAATGAGTAACAAGAGTTTTTACAAGCGTGTTTTCAAAACAAGCTTTAAAGAATTTAAATATCTTGCCCAGGTAGTTGTCCATCTCTGTTTAATTCGGTCTCTTTCATACACAGTATAAGGGGTATTTCGATTCTTAAAGCAGCAACGTCCTTACTCGGGACAAGACATTTGCTAATGACTGTACCTACATTATGCATAAATAAATAAAAAAGAAAATATTTTAATTTGATATCCCGGAAGACCTATAGTAGCTGATAGATAGACATTTAGACAACTAATAAAATTTTCCAAGCAAATAACACAAAACACCCCTAGAATAATTTTTAAGTTTAGACCCCCTCCCGCCCCAAAAGAATCGATGCTAATTGCACCTATGGAAATAGTATAAGGGGGTAGCAGCCAATCCTTAAAATTTCTAAATGTGATAAAAATAGTAAACAATTTCTGTTGCACCTTTTATTTTTTTATCGTTTACTATTTTTAACGCATTTAGGAGTTTTAAGGGTAGGCTGTTATCCCCCTTAGACCTTCAATTTTGGAAAATCCGAAACAACGATCAATCCCAAAGTCAAAAATGATTTTTGTTGCACCTTTTATTTTTATGGTTTACTATTTTTAACACATTTAAGAATTTTATGGGTAGGCTGTTATCCTCCTTAGACCTTGAATTTTGCAATATCCGAAAAGTATGTGACTTCGTATACTATTTCGCTCCTCCCAATCTAATATGAAGATTGGAAATCGTTTACTATTTTTACTACATTTAAAAACATCTTAAGGGTTGGGCTACCCCCTTAGATATTGAATTTTGCAAAATCCGAAAAGTATGAATATTTCGCTCCTTCCAATCGAATATAGGTGCAACAAAAGTCGTTTACTATTTTTACCTCATCATTTCTACATCTTAAGGGTAGGCTGGCTGATGCTTTCTTAGACCCTGGATTATAAGAAATCGAAAGAATATATGGAATAGCATAGTATTTTAAGACCCTGTTCACACGGAGCGTTTTGAAACGCGCGTTAGCGACAACATAGGGTTGCAATAGAAGCGTACACATGCTAACGCGCGCTTTTATGTGTCGCGCGTCATGACGCGCGATTCGAGATTCCCCATACTAACGCGCGTTTGACACGCGTTCCGAGGTACATGTAATTGCATTACATCGTACACATAAACGCGCGCTTTTGCATTCTACAGTGTTGGGACTAGTAATGAAATTCTATTGTTGGAAAGAATTTTTGGTTTAAAAGGGATAAAAGAACATTTTCCACAATATTAATAAAACAGGGATTTTTATGAACGAAAAAAAAACAAAAGTAATTGGTAACTAAAAAATAAGTTGTATCCGACAAGACCATCAATGAGAAGTTAAATGATGTAGACTCTTAATATTAGTTACTGTTGATGTAGTTGGGCTTTTGTCAATTCAAGCAAATTTTTTATGTAAGTTTATATACTTGTGGTGTTATAAATCATTATAAATTAATTACGTAATAGTATTATTATCTGAATAAAAAATGATATGTAATATCTATTACTAGTTTTTCTTTCGCTGAAATGCTATCCTCATAGCGTTTGTAGTCGGTGTAATATCGTCCGTAATTAATTTTTGCAAATCGTCAAAAGATTTAATGGACATTCTAAAATAATTGAAAAATTTTAATTGATATTCTTTAAGTTTGGGATAGAGGGTTATTAACATGGCATTAATTAATTTATCCCTTCAAATAGGGTGCACCCAATATTTTCTGTTTTTTATACTTTTTATAAAGGCGATACAAGATTATAAGACAAGTTACTTCTTCGAATTCCATTGTGCTACTGACATAATTAATCTGTAATAATGAATCATGATACATGGACACTTAAAACGTCGCGTTTAGCGCTTGCATGTGTACGCTCGAGGGTTTTTGGTGACGCGCGTCAAACGCGGCGACAAACGCCTTCATGTGTGCAGGCTCTAAACATCCATAGGGTCATTCCACGCGAAATCGATCACTAAAATGTGTCGATCAGATTGCAATAAAATCACTTATAAGGTAGCAATCAACTAAAGAACATAACTTTCATTATCAATTTGCTAAATTACGCAGAACTTCGGAAATATTCAAACTGAAAAAATTATCAAAACTGCTTGCACGCCTTTAAAGAAATAGGTATAAATATCTCGAAAAGTATTTACCCTAGAACAAATATTTGTTTTGTATATTGCTCACTAGAAGACTGACTTTTTGGACAGCATAATAATTTTTTGTTATCAAACGTATTTTTATTTTTTTCTAAACGAAATATTTTAAAAATGCAGAAAAATCGGTGTCTCACATTTTTAAAAATCTGAAAAAATTGTACAGATTCTTTGAACATTTCTGTATTTAAATGCAAAATGGCAAGCTGGACGTTTTAATAGTTTTGGCAGGTCAAATTTTTAAAGATCGCGTTGCAGACAGCCGGCGCACCATAGATCACGGTCAACCGGTACAAACAGCACTCGCTACCTTCTAGTTAGTAATAATACTGTCCATATTACCAGCTTAACTCTTAACCTTAACCTCTCAACTAATGTACATAAGATAAATGTATATTTGAGTGGATATGATTATACCTACTAATTAGTTAATTACTTAAGTATTTAAATCGATTACTTCGGGTGTGTTACATAAAGTACTTTTCTTGCGGCTGTCCAAGACCATAAAATATAACGCAACAAGTTTTAAGGTCAGTTGGGGTAATTGGTCCATAGATATACAATTATTTTGCTTCAAACTCTTTATCTCATATTTTATCGTGAAGTATAAGTTTAGGACCTTGTTTTATAGTAACTTTAATATATTTCCAAAAGAATATGTAAAGATAAAGCAGCTCTAATGCCAACTATTGCATTTAAAAATATTTTTTTTAAAACTTGTCCGGTGGTTCCAGTTACCCAATAGATTGGGGTAAATGGAATCATCGTCTATATTTTATATCCACATTACTTTATAATATGTTCTGGGTAACTGGGACGCCCTAAGGATATTAATTAAAATGTCTCCAAAAAATTAGGGCTGCAGTAGGAATAGTTCAGAAATTATCGCAGTCGGAAAAGTGTATAGGATAAAGTATTAAAAATTCACGTAATTCTCATAGACGTTTAACGATAGTTTTAGTTTTTATTAAGCATAGTTTCAGTTACCCCATCGCTCCAATTACCGCAGCTGACCTTATTAAACATCAGAACCTACAATAGAGATCGGTAATAGTTATTTATGGTACAAGTGAGTTAAGTAAGTTATTATGATAATTTTTGCAGTGGATAATATGATTAACTCACCTGTGCCACAAGTTCAAATATTGAATTTGCAATGATCCTATAGCTCAGTCTATAGTTTTTAACGTTAATAAATTTGACACTCTAGCTCGATGACTGGATTTTAATAATATAATACAACGTAAGCTGGTGATTGGTTGCTACCTACAATAACACCCAGTCTAACCTAGTGCACATCTATTTTTTAAATTTAGGATCAAAAACAACTCATCAAAAACAACTTCTGTAAACAAAAATGGTATCTAAGCTATTGCATTATAATATTTTAGGGTCTTTGATGGCCGCAAGAAAAATGCTTTATGTAACACACCCGAAAAAATCGATTTAAATACATACGTAATTAACTAATCAGGAGGTATAATCATATCCACACATATATACATTTATCTTACGTACATTAGTTAACACCGACCGCTGGAAATATAGACGGTATTATTACTAACTAGAAGGTAGCGAGTGCGGGTTGCGCCGGTTGACCGTGATCTATGGTGCGCCGGCTATCTGCAGCGCGGTCTTTGAAAATTTACCCTGCCAAAACTATTAAAGCGTCCAGCTTGCAATTTGGCATTTAAATACAGAAATGTTCAAAGAATCTGTACAATTTTTTTCAGATTTTTAAAAATGTGACCACACCGATTTTTCTGCATTTTTAAAATATTTAGTTTAGAAAAAAATAAAAATACGTTTGATAACAAAAAATTATTAGGCTGTCCAAAAAGCCCGTCTTCTAGTGAGCAATATACAAGAAAAGTATTTATGTCCGATTTCATTATAAAGTACTGTTTATTGTATTGTTTTGCGGCAGTAAACTGGCTTATTATTGTACTCGTAAAATAAAGTGGAAGTAGTAAAATAAAGTATATAGTAGTAAAATAAAGTATGGCAACTGTCTATTACATGTCAAATTTTCTTCTGTCAAGAATAGATGTCAAATTTATAAACTGATTTTTTTTGATAATTAGCCAATTTTAGGAATCGAACATAAAGCTTTGTATGCAACTCTTACATAATCGGACCTTATAGACTCGCCCTTTTTATAGGCCTTGCTCGCTTCGCTCGCTCGGCCATAAACTGGGCTTGTCTATAAAGTCCTACATTATGTACTTGCTGCATAAATAGCTATTGTTCTAGGGTAAATACTTTTCGAGATATTTATATTTCTTTAAAGGCGTGCAAGCAGTTTTGATAATTTTTTCAGTTTGAATATTTCCGAAGTTCTGCGTAATTCAGCAAGTTGATGAATGAAAGTTATGTCCTTTAGTTGATTGCTACCTCATAAGTGATTTTCATTGAAATCCGTGAGATCGACCCATTTTAGTGATCGATTTCGCATGGAATAACCCCATAGCAAATAATATAAAACGAAACATAATCCACCTGCTGTTGTATCAGCTAATGGCTGTTGATTCATAGCTTCGTAGTAGAAGTTACTTAAATAATAATATAATTAAAGGTGTTTACCCTGGGTAATTTGCAGGAAATTCGCAATACGTTTGTCCGGGCCTTGCACATGTAGGCGCTTGTCCTGGTGGTGCCGGAACAAACCTACATCCTTGCGATCCGTAATCAGAACAATCTGCCGAACACCAATGGATTGTTGTGATCAACAATAGGACCTAAAATAGAAAATATCAACACATTAATTACAAATGAATGGATTAAGGTTACTGAAAAGTGTTTAACAATGAAGTGACAAAAAACGGAAATTACAGTGCATAGTTCTAAAAAATCGAAGGTTATTAAAATGAGTCAAGATCCTTCTTTAACACAAAACTATTTACCTCGTTAAATATTTGATTTTAACAAGGCGTAAAACTATAAATCTCTTTGTATTGAAAATTCCAATTTGAAGGGGGAGGAGTAAAGAACATTTATTATGACTTTCAGTTACTACTTCATTTTTAATTTTTTCTAGAAATTTACATATTTATTTCTAAATCGGATATGTTAAAAACTGTAATACTGGTGTAAATTTATTTTAATTTATTAAAGAAAAATAAATGACAGTTGCATGAAAAACAATAACAATAAAGGATGCTTCCTGGATTTTTACAACATAGATCTCAACATTATAATCATTAGGCAACTAGAAAGTTATACATATAATATGTATGCAAAATAAATATTTGCATTTAAAAGTAGTGAAAAAAAAGTGCAAACAATGCAATTTACAACTGTTTAAGATTGTTTTTATCTCTATTACAGTATTTTGAAGAACTTTCTATAAACAAATATTTTTGTGATCAGTACAACTCTAATTATACAGAACCGGATTCAGTTGCCTATTTTATCTATCTCTTAATCTATATCATGTAGTGCTCTATTTGTATATTTTTGAATGAAAGGTACTCTAATTAAATAGTAATTTATAATACATTCACAAACACACATAAATTAAATAGATAAATGGAAGGTCGCTATCAATTAATGCAGTTAAATTCATTGATAATTCAGTTCATGAATAAGTATTTTGATTAATATTAATTTACCTCTCTACCAGGACAGTATTAGCTAGTTTCGTTAATAGCAATTTCTATACCAAATGACTGTGATATCTTCAACTCAAATCATATTTAAAGAAAACTCATTAAAAATGAAAAATATGGTCTATTCGAGCCCTGTTTCGTGAAACTCCATAATCGTGCTATCAAAAACCATTTAAAAAGTTTCATAATTAATATCTAACTATTTATTTGATAATTGTTTGAATACTTATAGGATTAGCAAAGGAAGTTTATACAAAAATGTAGCTATAGTTACATACCAAGTAGCACAAATTGCTTTTTAAAAATGCTAATAATATCTATGTCGTCTTTTTATAAAGCTTAATGCTGTATAACAAAGAGTTAACAATTTTCCAGTATTAATGATGTAACTGTATGCCCAAAATAGGCATAGTTTATACAACGAGTAAGCTCTTTAAAGTGTACATAAATACTTAGGTAGCATTATGGGAACCTCTTCGTCTAGTTTTACCAGCTTTAATAAACCATACTAAGCAGCTTCTAAGAAGTTACTATACAAGGGATGCATGCAAGTTTTACGCAGTAAAAAATTGCTTTAAATGTACGTTACGGTTTGCAATTATAAAGCACCTATAGTATAGTACCTGTAGCAGATTCAGTATAAAAGTAATTGTTATATTGCAGAAACATCTGAAAGATAACTTGCCATGCGAAAAAACTTTTCTGTCGAAACATGCTATTCTACTTACTTCGAAATAATAGACATATCTCTTGAATATGATACTCGGTTAGAAATTATAAAGAAATCAATAAAAAATTTAAAGAAATATAACATTTAAAAAATAGTCTAAAAATGATGGAGGCGTGTATTCTGAATACTTCGTAAGTGATTGTTGTAAATATTTATCAAAATTTTTCTTTTTAAGTTGTAAAAAGTTAATTACACCTGGAACACAGTAAAAAATGCAGTGGTGGTGAAAAACATATTTGGTGTGGTGAAATATCTGAGTGTAGATTTCTACACTCATGTGAATGAAATTAACAACCAAAATTAACACGCAACACCAATTTTCTTACGAGTGTTATCTTAATTTAAAAAATGAGTAAAAATAATGTTTTTGGTGTGCAAGTCATTTGAATTTAGTAAAGATATTCTCGTTAGTGTAAGAGTCATCTTTTGAAAAAATGTATTTCATTATTCTAGCATGTTAACAACATTAAAGAGTGTGAATAAGATTTCCAACATACCGGTTTAACCCTCGCGAGTGTCAGAACATCCACCTCCAATAACGATTGGACCTGAGCCCTTTTATTTGCTGTTTATGTTTGAAGGTAGTTAGTTCTCTTTGAAAGTGACAACACTGATTTTTAAGATTCAATATGAGATTCAATATCAAGGGTCAATAAAAGTAAATATGCTAAAATAGAAGAAGATGAATCTTTCTACGATATTGTGCTATTAGGTAAGTACCGTATATGTATAGATTTTAAAACTATAATTTCCAAACAAGTCCTAGTTGTGTCTATTCAGCTTTTTCTTATCTAAGAGTTTTAGCTGCCATGTTGATCCTTTGTAATTTAAATCATCATATGCATAAATATATTGTGTAAATACCTATAATAATAATGTTTACGTGGATAACTAATAATAACGTGGATAAATAATAGAATAAAATTATTTTCAGATTTTTACTATAATATTTACATATGCATTTACAGTGGATTGTTTAGATTTAGAATGTACTTATATTTTGCATTTTGTTTTAAAATAAAGCTATTAAAATATTTGTGTGCACTATTTTTTACTTTTTTCTATTTTATCCTAAATTACAAAAAGATATCTAAACCAAAAAATAGAAAAATACTCTGTTAGAAATTCATTAGAATTAGTAGATAAGCTGCAAAACATACATCTTCCACCACATTCAAAACTTGTTAGTTTTGATATGTGCAACATGTTCTCCAGAATACCCCCACAAGAATGTATTCCTTTATTAGATAGTTTCTTGATCAATAGTAATATAGAGTTAGTTAAAAGGTTAGAGTTAATTCAATTATTGGACCTTTGTATAAGTCAAAATTATTTCACTTTTAATAACATAATTTATTTACAAAAGGATGGTTTACCTATGGGTAATTCCATGGCAGACTTTAGTGTACCAGGCAGGAGCTGTAAAAAAGCAACACTGCAATTTTACCCATATTCTCAAGGAGCACTAGATTGTATTTATTCCAAAAACATACAAAACAGAAGTTGACATTTCAAATCTTGGTTAGAATAATGTCAAACAACTGTCACCTTGCTATCTTTTTAAGAAGTATTAGTAGCTAATAGACCTGTGCCTGTGCAAATTAAGAATATCTCTGGATTAGTGTTTATTCCTTGTAAAATTTTAAAAATTGTGTAAATAAAAAATGCAAATTTATATTTAAGAGATTTTATTAATAAGAATGAATAAGTATATTATGAAACTAACCTATTTATATAGTAGGTATAAATCAGTGTAAGTTTAATATTTCCCAGTCCTCCTAAATCGAAGAAGGTTTGAGTTGTGGTCTAGAAAACAACATGTTATTAATGGCTGATGGACATTTTTCAATTACATATTAGGTTAAACTAAAATTCACAAAATAAGCATAACCTATAATAGGTATATAAATCATATTCGTAAACATTCTTACGTTATTTAAACAATATCTTGAAGCTGTGGAGACCATTAAAGATTTAGGGGTATTATTCGATAAAGAACTATCATTCAAAAACCACGTTGAAAGTCTGTCAAATAGAGCTATTAGATTGTTAGGTTTTGTTATGCGAACTTTAAATGATTTTAATAATGTATATATTATCAAGGAAGTATACTGCGCCATTGTTAGATCATTAATGGAATATGCATCTCAAATTTGGTCTCCCTATTATGAGATTTATATAAATGCATTAGAAAAAGTTCAACAAAGATTTTTAAGATTCATTGCTTATAAGTTAAACATTCCTACAAATGATATTTGTTACAATGACTTAAGGACTCTCATGAACTTAAAAACTTTAAAAAACAGAAGAGAGTATCTGGATCTTGCCTTCTTATTTAAGCTTCTAAATGGCCTTGTTAATTGCCCAACATTATTAAATCAAATTGATTTTAATATTCCAGCAAGATATAATTTCAGGAATAATTTATTATTTCACGAAAAACACTGTAGAACTAACTACAGCTACACTGTAAAAAATGAGGTAAAATTACCTTGGGAAAGAGGTAACTTTTCGCTATTATTTGCGGTATTTTTACCCTAAAATTAATTTTACCTATACATTTAGTAGTTTTACTATTTGTGGTAAAATGCCCTGTAATTATGTAAAATTATACAAATATAAGTAATTCTACTACATTGAACTGGTTAAAATCACTATTCATAATATAAATTTACATAACTCAGACAATTTTTTCCTTACAAATGTATAATTGCTCAATAACTTAATTCATTTTTAGTGTAATATTAATAAGATGAACTTGAACAAGAATAGTGTAATTTTACCCTTAATATGTTTTTAACCGTTGAGATGCTATTTCGCTGATCGCACTTGTTTGTGACCTTCGTTTCGTGAAAGAATTCAGGAATCCATTATGAACAGTCCAAATAGGCTTTTTGGGGAATGGTCGGAATGGTGTGTACCATTCTTTTATGATTTCGGCGAGGCGTACTCTATCGATACCGAACGAAGTGTTCATTGCTCATTAATATTTTGTTTTTCGTTGTAGTGTAGTGCGGATTTATTAAAGGCAAATATTTACACGTATGACCGAAGATGGGAAGAATTTTATTTTATAGTAGAAGTTAAAAAATAATAATCGGTAAGTACCTATATGTTAAAATTACAAATTTAAACCAATAAAATAAAAATATTTAATTTAATGTTTTTCTAGGATGAATCAAAAATTGAAGAATTCGAAATAAACTAGCATAACTGTAATTGAGAAAGGTACTCGTGTATAATTGTTTATATAATTTATAATTTTTTAATTTTCTAGGTGGAATCGAAACTTTATCTGAATGTCTTTGAGAGACCAAATATTTCCGAAAGCCCCTGAAAAGAAGTTCTGTTAATGTCTTATATTTTATATAAGTACATACGTTCAATAAAAATTACTTTGATTTTATTTTGTTTCATACAATTCCCAGAGGAACGATTGAATTTGCAAGTACTTTCGCAAGTCATCGTTACATTCAAGAAGTATTTTCACATTTGTATTTTAACCCTGAAAAGTACTATTGCCATGAAATATTAACTTTGTCATGTAACTTTACACAGGTGTTTTAATGTTAAAATGTAAAATTACATTGAGATTGTAATTTTAATCTGTAAATTTACTTAAAAAGGAAACATTACAATGCAAACTTAACCTAATGTTGAAATTTTTCACTTCCTATGAAAATTACACTTTGAAGTAAATTTACCCCAAAAAATGGAGGTAACATAGTTGCCTCCATTTTTTAGGGTATAATTCACCGGTAATTTTTTAGAGTGTACTATGGTCCTATAGCTAGGATGTTAAGAAAAGGAAATTCCATTCCTTATCATATTGATTTCTTTGCTATGTCACTAACATGTTTTAATAATAAAATAAAGCACAGTAGGTAATTAATATTAAGTACATACCTTTCGTATAACCTTATAAGCATAACCTTTTGCTGGATGTCCGTTTTGTTTGTTCTGTTGTTTGTTTTATTTGATCTATTTGTAACCCTTAATATATAATTGTTATTTATTATCATGTATTAGAAATGGCGTTGCCGTAAATAAATATACATACAATATGACTAAATTGGATGGATTAGTTAACCTTCCCCTGTTAATTTGGCTAAAATAGTCATTGTCAGTGGTATCGTATATGACTCACTTCTTAAAAAACTTAAACAAGTATTGCAGTTGGTTTTGCTACAAATTTTGAAAGCTGTATGATTCTCCAACAATAAATTTAATGGTCACTGAGAGATCTTCGTTTGAAATTTCAAAATCAGCTGCTGTTAGTTCGGAAATTAACACTGATTTATATACCTACTATGTAAACAGGGTTAGTTTCATAATAAATTTTTTCTTATTCATTCTTATTAATAAAATCTCTTAAATATAAATTAGCATTTTTATTTATACAATTTTTAAAATTTTCAAGGAAAACACTAATCCAGAGATACTCTTAATTTGCACAGGAGTCTACTAATCTATCTATCTACTATTACTTCTTAAGAAGATAACCTGTGACAGTTGTTTGACATTATTCTAACCAAGATTTGAAATGTCAATTTCTGTTTTGTATGGTTTTGAAATTAATACAATCTAGTGCTCCTTGAGAATATGGGTAAAATTGCAGTGTTGCTTTTTTACAGCTCCTGCCTGGTACACTAAAGTCTGCCATGGTAATTCTCTAAGTCCTCTATTAGCTAACATATTTATGGACAAGTTTGAAGATCGAATATTTGAATTAAACCTCTCTAAACACATTATCTTCTGGTTTCGTTATGTTGATGACATTTTAGCTTGTTTTGACAGTTCTTTTGAGGTTATCAATGAATTTTTAATTCTTATAAACAGTATCCACCCTAATATAAAATTTACACTAGAAACAGAACAAAACAGGGCTATAAACTTTCTAGACTTAAATATCAAGATTAACGCAGACAATCTATTTGAATTTTCCATATACAGAAAACCAACACAAACAGACATAACAATACCAAATGAATCTTGTCACCATAATACACATAAAATAGCAGCCTACAGATCATTAGTACACAGAGCTTTAACTATTCCACTAACAAAATCAGATTTTAGCAAAGAGATATCAACCATTAAACAACTAGCACATGCAAATCATTATAATCCGAACATGATTGACACTTTAATTAAACAAAAAGATTATAGGTTAGCTATCAAAAGAATATATCCCATTGACAATCAAACAGAAGATACAAATTACATATCTATACCATATTTTGGCAAAATATCAGAAAAAATTGCACATATACTAAGAAAAACCAACAATTATAAAATAACATTTAAAACCAACACTAACACTTTTTCATTTTTATTTAATGCTAAAGACAGAACACATGATATCATGAAATCGGGCATTTACCGTTTAAATTGTTCTTTTTGTAGTTCGGTATATATTGGGCAAACACTTCGAAATTTTGACATAAGATATAAAGAACACGTACGTCATTACAAAAATAAACATCCTGAAAAATCGAATTACGCCAAACACCTTTTAGAACAAAATCACAAAATGACTCCTCAAAATAATATTAAATTCCTACATTTTTGTAATAACAAACGCAAATTAGACATTTTAGAAGCCTTTGAGATATACAAACACAAACTCAGGGTACCTTTAATGAATGAACAACTTGAGCTCAGTAATTCTCCGTTACTGGAAGTATTAGATATTTAATTATGATTATTATTATTATTTTATCTAGTTACCTATTTTGTATCTACCTTAGCGACGTGTTTGTTTATAATTATATTACCTTTGATAATGACAGCATAGCTGTCGAAACAATATTGTCAGGTTGTATTTTAATAAAACTGTGAAACTTTTAATAATCTTTATTTATTTCACAAAAAATAGAAGTATATACACGAACAGAATAGTTATTTACACTCCAATAAATGATTGTAACCACTATAGTTGGTTCCTTTTCCATTAAAAAAATGTTCCTTCCCATTATAAGCAATAATTTCTACACTAAAAGAATCGAAAATTAACACTCCGTAGATTTTGTACAGAATTATTCGGATTGGTTCTGGCGTCACGTCGGCGTCAGGCTAGGTAAGATTCTATAAAGCAGCGTTTCCCAACCGCCGGTCCGCGGACCGGTGCCGGTCCGTCAGAAAAATTTGCCGGTCCGCAGAGAAATAACAGTATTTTTTAAATTTTACTGAAAGAAATTTTTTTTAATTCGTGTTGCCGTGGAGCTAACGTAGGGCCAAGTAGTTTATCAGAGTTGACCAAAAGTAAACTCTGAGTAAATTTATAGGAAGCCGCCGTTATATACATACATACTAGGGTGGCCTTTATTTTGCAGAAGTTAGAATTTCCCTTCTTCTTAGTTAGCCCCCCACCCTAGATCTCTTTAAAATGTTCAAACAGTGAGCTGTTCAAAATTTCAGCCCATTTGGTCAATATTAATTGGTCATTATTAACCCGTGCCACCGAAAGGTTAAAGTTTAAATGGCAATTAACATGGGTTTGGTACATTTCTAGCGGCTGTGTAGCAAAACTTTTTTATCTTCCTATATCTTAACTTGAAAATTTATGTATTTATGTTGTTAAAACTGCTGAACACGAATCTGATAAAGTTCAAACTGTTAGAAAAAGTTTTAACAGTTGACAGCTGTCAAAAAGGCAGTCAACTTCACTAATATTAGCATTTCGTATTAAGCAACTTCAACAGCATATGTATACAATCTTTCGAAAGCTAAGTAATAAATCGACCATAAACCCATTAAGAATTTTTATTTATTTTAACTTTTGCAAAATAACGGACACCCTAATATACGAATACGTTATATATAACGCGCCCGCTCCGTACCTATATGGTGGGGTAGTATCCAGTAATAGGAAATAAGGAGGATCTCCCATTATGTGTGGATGCCTTGGATAGTTCCCGTCTCAGATTTGAAGTCTCGACCGTCTCCGGTAAACCGTTTAGGTGGAGGCGGCAAAAAACTGCCCCCGCCTTAGAGTTTTTGACAGCGGGTAGACATAGGGTTTTTGGCGATGGAATATGTGTACGAGCGGTGCATCTATTGGGTTTTCCGTATCTTCGCTCTAGGGAGCTCCGCCCGTTTTCGAGAGGCGGTATCTCGGAAACTACAGGAGCCAAAACAACTACCTTGGCGTCAAACGACGGGCAGTCTCAAAATGCCCTTCAAATGCCGTGAACAATCATAAGAAAAAAGTTACAGCCAAAAAACTAGAAATTTTTTTGTTTCTAAGTGGAAACCACGTCTGCCATTGCCTCCTGGATCGTTTGAGCTCATTCCCATTTTTGACCGCCGCTACCGAAACGCACTCGCCAGCGTTCTCGGTTATATATCCGCTCCCTGTCGAGATATCTTGTTCTAGTTTTGAACGATGGACCGTCCTATGTGTCTAGAAACCGGTTATGGTCTTCGGCGTCGCACCCCGGCTTGCGATCGTTTCTCTTGGTTGGTTTGGCGGAAAGAGAATAACTCCGGCCTCACGGCACCCGCTGATTTCGGACCGGTCCCCGTTTTGGTCGTTCGAGGTTTCGTATGCGGGAAACAAATTAGGTACGAAAACCGACCTTTGTTATTATAAAGAATGGATATTTATTTAGTTTAGATTGTTCTAGTATAGTGTAAAAGTAAATTTATTATTATAAGATTTATTTTGCGAAATGTTTTCTTTAATTTTTTACCTTACCGGTCCGCAAGCAAATGTTATGTCGTTTGACGGTCCGCGAACGAAAAAGGTTGGGAACCGCTGCTATAAAGCACCCGGATTCAAAGATAGATCCTAATAAGGGATCCGGTCCGGGTAACAGTTGATTGAACGGTTCCACAAACTGAAATATATCGCATGATTCTAAATCAATAAAAAGCTTTTAGTGAATTGGTATACTTCAATAGCTGGTAGATTTCGTAGTCAAATCGCGATTTACTTGGTTAGGTTTCTGACGGTATAAATGACTAGAAATGCGAGTAGGTTTACAAGAAATAGTAAAAACTATTTTTATTAAGGAAAATTATAGTGAATACCAATGAGTGAGAGGGCGGCGCCAAAAAGCAATCCATAGCAGCCTGTCCAGGTGCAAGATTTACCTTGATCCGTCCCTGATTGTAGGGTTATTATTGTGCCAGGCCTGTAGAGCCTAATATACCCTGGTCGGTCTTTAAAGTCTTTCACATTGTTATTTATATTTTAAATTATTAGTTTTTTTCTGAACTGTTAAAAATCTACAATAATAACATGACATATGACGTAGGGAAAGTGCAGCATTTTGGAGTTCATAAGCTTGGAAAAAAGAACAAACCGTATAAACTGTTAAAGCCAGGGACCGGTTTATTTCAGTTTGCCAAGGGCGGTATAAATTAATACAACGATTATATAAAAGTAAAACATTAATTGTATATAAACATCATAAGCAAAGTATAATTTTATGGTCACACCTGGTATCACTATACTATTAAAGACTTTTTTAGCTGAAATGGAAAGACTTCAAATACCATACACCAAGAAACATGAAAACGCACTCAACGTACCGTAATTAAGGACTATCCAGGACTTTTGGAGTAGATTAAAGTGGGAGGTTTATAGTAACAATTACAGATCAAAATGAACGGAAAAAATCGAAATCTGAAATTAAAAGACGGGAATAAGTAAATCTAATGGCACCTGTGACATACTTCATATGTGACAATGACAAGCATCGACAAACTTTTAATTAATTATATAATATTTGTAGCGCATAGAAGACACACTAAACTCTAAATTAATTTAGTAATACAATTATGTTTTAAGTTATAAACAGTACTGCGTAACAATTTAAACTCGTTTTCAGTAACATGAAACAAAGTTTATTTTCTATACCTATTTAATTATTCTCCAAAATTCGAGTCTACTAGCCAAATTGTTCTACAACGTCACATTTTTGAGGTATCAGTTCTAAAAGATAGTCGAGAATAGTTATTTGTTTTATTAGTACCAAAAATGCATGTTTTGGGACGAATAAGAAAGTTTCCGGACGACGCGTAAGCGGAGTCTGGCAGATTTATGAGTCCCAAAAAACGCATTTTTTTGTACGAATTAAACATACTATTTTTTCTTCAACTGCTTATTATTAACTAGCAAACTCTGTGAGAGGATTGTTTAGAATAAACAACATGACGTTAAACTACTTTTTATTTACTGCAATTCTAATATGTGTAAAAAGTGGTAATTTGAATATTAAGAATTAATATCATTAAGAAACACTCACAAATGTATAATCTCACTCCCATTTCGTCGAAAATTCGAAGAAATTTCGACAGGCGTTGTTTAAGATATATGTGTTTACCGTTAAATAATTAGAGGTTAGGATTGGTTTTTGTTTTTGCGACGTCATTCCGACATTCCAAGCAGCAACTAAAATTTTAATAGAAACGTGGAATTTGTTTTTGTTTTTTTATGTCTTTAATTAATTTATTCAATTTTGACAGTATAAAGACATTATGAACTCCATAGTAACCCTTATAAGCAGTCTATTATTCACTAGCGAGTTAAAAATTATTTCACTAAAGAAATAAAAAAACCTTTAACGAAGAACAATTATTTTTATTTAAAATAAATATTACAATTACTGACACCACTGAAATGTACACCATATGCACTATTAATGGGCAAATTTATATCTTAATTTGACACTGATGTTGATGCAGAAGCACATGCTTCCGAATTTGAATGCGATGTCTCCTGAATGATTGATGTTGACGCGGAAGTACATGCTTCCGAATTTGAGGATGATCTCTCCTGAATGATTGTTGAATGGTTTATGATTTTCCTTGAAATTTCAATTTTATTATTAAGGGAATCTTCTATATATCCTTCTACAACACTATTTGAACGGCAACCGCCGTGTCTCTTTACAACTGCTAAATCTGCCCCAGAGTCTGCCAGTAAAGTTGCACTCGAACGTCTAAAGCTATGGCCCGTATATTCTTGTGGATTTTGGAGACCAAGAAATCGTGCAATTTTTTCGGGAAATTTTGAAATAGTATTTATTCCTACAGGTTGTACTGTGCATCTTTTGTTTTTGTAATTAATGGACAACCGTTTGTGTAAAATACTGTCAGGTCGTAATTTTCTGTACTTCCGGAAAACGTCAATTGCACAAATAGAGTTACTTCCATTGATGATAGTAAATGTTCTAGGCTTATAAGTCTTCGTGTCAGGAATATTGATCACAATTACGTTGCCTCTGTCATCAACATGATCAACTGACATAGCAACCAATTCACCAACTCTACAGCCTCCAAAAACTCCCACAATTAGAATGACTTTTTGCAGCAAATATTCATCATCGGAAGCAGTATCCAAGAACCTTTCCATTTCTTCGAATGTGAACACCTTAGATTTTTTTGGTCTGTGCCCTACAGATTGTTGTTTTAGAAAAGCAGACACCTGATGAAATCTACAATAGTTATCTAATAGTTCAAAATTCATAAATAAAATCAGCTTCACAAACCTGCTTATGTCAATATTTTCTTTTACGGATAACATTTTCTTCAATTGAGAGTAATATGCCCACAAGGACGAAGATTTCGCATTTTTGGATCGTTCAGAAATATAAGCCAAAATTATTCTTTCGTCTACTCCCCTTGCATCCTTCCGCTTCCTCCATTCACAAAAATTCGCATACTCTTTTTCGTATAATTGTTTAGATTTTGCTGGCACCATTTTATTTATAGCTTGTGAGGCTTCTTGAATGACCAATTCAGGCACAAAAACCTGGTTTTCCTCTTTATCATCACAGATTCCGGCCATTTTTTGAATATTTTACATACACTTGACAATTCTCGCACTTTTGAGAAAAACTAAACAACTCGTTGTTATGGAAATTTAATTCGCAACGTACAGTTGGTTTCAAAAAAATCGAATACACTTTATAAATCAGTAGTCCATGATTATGAAAATTTTTTACAATGTAAAATGATCTTTATTTATTTAGGTTATGTTTTGTGACATAAGTTGACAACTAACTTTGACATTTTATTTGTCATTGTGACAACATGATTTATACCACTTAAAAAGGCTGTACTCGATTATTTTGAAACCAACTGTACCTACATGATTTCTCTAGACCGTTCAGTGTGATTTCAATTTTTTTGGTAGATACATTTCGTCAAAATTAAATAAAAAAATATATAAAACACGTGAATTAAACCAGTTTATTTGCTCGAAGAATTAATCCACTCGCGCTAACGCGCTCGTGGAATTAAACATTCTTCTCGCAAATAAACAATGGTTTCATTCACTTGTTGTATAATATTTATTAATATCTTAATATTGTCATAGCAAAGATAAATGATTATTATTTAAATAAAAATTTCTACTTATTACTTCGCATTATTGTTATAAAAGAAAATCTTATAGAGCACCGCGGAAAATAGTTCCTACATAACCTCAGAGTACTTTTTGTATTGTACAAAAAATGATTACTTTTTGTACAATTGCTATGGTAACGTGTAACGTGTAGAATTTGCTTATAGGCCTATAAGAGGTTTTATGTTTCCTACACTGTCTGCTTCCACATTTTCCATAAATTATCCGTATGTTCGATGATGGTCAAAATCTTGCGGTCGCCGCTTGGACTACAAGTAGTTATGGTCAAACTATCACATCCATAGCCTACTAATAATGATTCTAAAATAGCAATGACATTCCAAGGTCAATTCAGTGAAAAGTGCTAAATTAGCATTTGGCGGCCATTTTGAAGAATCATAATTTTATCATGTTGTGATACATCATTGATCAGAAAATTTTAAACCGATAGCAATTCAATAGGAAAGATTTGGGGGTTGACATTTAAAATTAAAAAGTTGATGTCACTTTCGGTGAAACCCGAAGAGCATTTTTGGCTGTTATAATGTTACATTCTAGCTTCCATAGCCTAATATAAATCAAAATTTGAAGTGTCTCCCTTTGTTAATAACGAAACTACTGTAGGCATACTTTCTGTGTCACAGGGTATACTATGAAATTGTCAGCTCTTTTTGTATTAAAGAAGCGGCGTAGACTTTGATAAAGCTCGACTAAGTTTCTGTGTTTTTTTTGCAATATTCTAGCCTTATTTACTAATTACAGAACAAAAACGAGACATGTAGAAATACATAAGCTAATGATAAATTATTCATTTAATAATTCGAGTGTCAAATCTGACAGGTTAACAGAACTTACTTTCGGTAATTAATCTCAGACTTGGAGAAGCCTTGCGATTTCTGTCTCACTTGATTCGTTATGGTATAAAGAGAAAGAATACTGACTTGGTATAATATTTAAAGCATAGTAATCGAATGTAGAAATCAGCGATTCCCATTTCCACCAATTTTTTGCTGTTGTAGTTTGCGCATATCGAATGTAATGGATACATTTAGTTAAAATCAAGATGTTATATTATTTTTTGTACGACCATGCTATTTCGGATTGTTTACCATACTTGGTTTTAGAACAGTAGGTTATATTTACTGGTTGCTAAGCAGAAACGCGTCGGTAAGTAATTACTTACCGTTCAGTTCTGTCAAAAACAGAACGGTAAGTAAATTATATGTAATTTATAAAATAAATGCATGATCTTTAGATGTTTCTTTCGCGATTGCGGACAAATCATTATTTTCTAAATAATTGGACTATTAGAAAAAATGTATGTTTTTTATTTAAATTTGCTCAGGCCTTTTCAATATCCGAATTATATTCGTTTTCAGATTCACTCCTCACATTTGACAAATATCTAACATTCAAAAATAATAGTAATTACAAACGTATCCATGGTAACGACAAAAATATCGTGACATTCAAAAATAAAATTACAAACGTATCCATGGTAACGACAAAACCTACTTAATGTTTGGTGCCCTTATAGGGCAAAAATAAATTATCTTAAATCTATTTTTTTACCATCTTCGGGATATTTCCTTAGTTAATACCTTTATATTCATAGTGATCGTACAAAAAATAGTATAAGCATCTCAAACAGTAAGGAGTTTACCGATCTCCTCCAATATTGGCGACTTCGCTTCGCTCAGTCGCCAAACATTGTCGTCGATCGGTAAACTGTCCTTACTGTTCTTGATACTTAATATACTATTTTATAGCTATTAACATATCTAGGATGTAATGAATGTCATAACTACCGCAGATGTCAGGTTGACATTTTAAGACTTCTAAGGCTGTTATGACATGATTACATCCGAGGTATGTTCAAGATTTAATCGGTTTCAGGTGACTAGCTCCGAATTTGAATTTACTGTGAAAATTAATGAATCAAATTTGTTGCAACTTTTTCCGTAAAAATCAAAGTCGTTATGCAAGTTGGTTGCTAGGTAGTCACAAAGATGTTTATTTGTCAACAAACATTTTATTTTTACAAGACTTAATCATTTCTAAAATGAGTGCCGTTGATTTGCCTGAAAACGTGTTAGAAAATGCTGAGGAGGCTATACGAGCACTTATTCCAAGCAAGTCAAAAGTGAGATACGAAAAATGTTATACTGACTTCCAACACTGGCAGCAAAATAATAATTGTGCAGAAATAGTTAATGAAAATGTTCTTCTGGCGTATTTTCAACAACTGGTAGGCTTATTGATATTGCACGTAATGTTTAATTATGTTTTTCTGATTTTCAGTCAACAAAGCACAGCCCTTCATCTTTGTGGGTCTATTATTCAATGCTTAGAAGCACCATCGCTATTAATAAGAACGTAGACATAAAATCCTTTGGCAAACTATTTGCATTTTTAAAAAGAAAGAATGTTGGACACGTAGCAAAAAAAAAGCAAAAGTTTTAACGAGTGATAACCTGAAGAATTTTCTTAGGAACGCAGAGGATGATCAATTTTTAATGTGCAAGGTAGAAATAAGTAAATGTCAAAAAATACATGCCTGACGTTTAACGTTGTTTTTAGGTAGTGGCCATTTTCGGCTTATTTGGGGCTACCCGATGCGATGAAATTTACAATTTGACTGTGAATGATGTTAAAAAGGAGGGAAATGTTCTTGTAGTGACAATTAATCAAACGAAAACTTACCAATCGCGTATGTTTACTGTCGTCCCGGAGGGTTCGGTTAATCATGTTGATATTGTGATGAAATATAAAAATTTGAGACCGCATCACACTTTACATAATAACTTTTTTGTTTTCTACAGCCATGGAAAATGTAGTACTCAGAGAGTGGGTATACATAAGATTTCTTCGGTTCCCAAATTAATTGCTACGTTCTTGGAACTTCCGGAACTTGAAAGATATACGGGTCACTCTCTTAGGCGTAGTTCAGCAACAGTTTTGGCCAATAAGGGTGGCAACATTATAGATCTGAAGAGATTGGGTGGGTGGAAGAGTTCCAGTATCGCCGAATCATATGTGGAAGAATCCGTGCAGCGTAAGATTAGTGTTGCCAGAAAAATGGTTGATTGCGACACCTCTTCTTCTACCTCAGAAAATAATTGTAATAGTCCAGCAATTATAGAAGACACTGGTGTTAGCAGTCATACTGAAATTGCCATTAGCAAGGGGACCGAACAAATTACTAGTGCTTCTATTTCGAATTGTTCTGATTTCACGGTGAAGATAAATAATTACTATTATGGAAAGTATAATTAGGTTTTTGTTGTAAGATGTTCCATTTTGTTACTTAAAATTTTCAAAATAAAGGTTTATTAAATATTTTTTATTCACAATCGATACATAATGTGTTCATTACTGACGTTTAAAAAGTTAGAAAGTAGTTTATTATACATCAGAGTCAATAATAAGTTCTCTTGGTTAGTAATGAGTTCTCTTGGTTAGTAATATCCATTACTTACCTTTTGCTCGTTCTAAATATTCTCAACAGATGGCAGAAGTTTTCGTATCTATCTTTACTTTTAGCAGGTAACAAACAGTCAGCCACTGTTTTAGCAACTTCTCGCTATTCCGGTGGTGTGCAACTTACATCAGTTTCACTATCAGGCATTTTAAATCGTGTAAATTGCAATTAGGAGCAATGTAATTAAATTTGGTTTAGTAGTGACACGAACACGTTACTTTGACAATTGTTGCAGCAATTGTCATTTTATCGCTACCTGAATAAAAACGCTGGTGTTGTGTCCTACATATATCAAGTATAAGGTATCAATGTAAGAACATAATTATGTACGATTGTGAATAAAATAGTATACATACCTCGGCGGGAAGACATTACGCGTCGAGCAATTGCTGCCCTTGGCGGTTCGCGCCTCGGGCAGCAGCATTGCTCTCCGCGTAATGTTCTACTTCCCGCCTCGGTAAGTAATCTACTATTTCCTGTATTGTAAAATTATTACAATACCTTTACCTGTATTGTAAAAATATTACAATACTCATATGTCATTTTAAATTACTAATACGGTTATGAGGCACATTACAAACCAACTTTTGTGAATGTTAAGAACCTTATTACATCCTGAAACCGATTATAGTTATTTATGGTACATGTGTGTTATAAGGGAAATAAGTCACGAGAAAAAACGGGTAAGCCACGAGCACTTTGTGCGAGTGGCTTTGTTTTTTAGAGTGACTTAGGACCGATAACACACGAGTTCCATACATAATTTTATCCAACACCGTCAGAATTTCGTTAAAACGCATTCTTTTTCTGATGACAGTTGTGACATTTTTATTTGACAAATTATTTGGTTCATGAGAAAAAATTAGTTCAATTTATGGGAAGGCTGTGACGCGATCACCATGGCACATAAAATTTTTTTGAACTCACTAACTAGGAAGTAGCGTTCGACGCACTCTGTAGTCAACCGGGAACACGCATTTCCCGGTTTACTAAACCGGGAAATACATGGCCTACTTTTCACGAGTTGGCCACTTGTCTGTGAAACATGTACTTACTAAAAATTTAGTACATGTTTCAATTTCAAATTGAAAATTTCAGTTAACTAAAAATTATTAGCTGGTGGTCTCCCATCGAACCAGCTTCGAACTGCGAATTATTTGAGGTTAGGAATTTTGCAAGGTTGACAAACAGTGGGCGAACACATCAAGCAAGTAAATAAATTAAGTATTAATCATTATTCCTTAATAATACTAATAAGAATATTTGTAAACATGTTTAAATAAACCTTTATTGTTTATTATTCCACACTGAACTAGTAAATATGATTCAACTAAACTATATTTTTTTAGGTTAACCTGTGTTACTAGCGGTATTATTGTACACATTAATCGTACAATTTGTACAATTGAAAATTGAATTTGCGGAACTTTCTGCAGGATATGGGTTGAAGTTTGAAAAGGTAGACTGTGTTAAATTTACAGTTTTAGGTACTGAAGATGATGGTCCTGCTATTGGTTGCATCAATTTTTCGGCAACGTTGATTTTATTTTGCACGGAATCATCCACGTATCCTTCCGCTACACTTGAAGATTTCCAGCCTCCAAATTTTTTTAATGTTAACAAATCACCACCATTGTTAGCTAGCAGGGTGGCAGCACTTCTTCGGAAACAATGACCACTATAATCTTTCGGAGCCTCTAATTTCAGATATTCTGCCACCTGGGATGGAATTTTGCCAATTGTATTAATCCCAACAGACGAATTTATACACCTCCCATTTCTGTAAGTACAAAAAAATCGTTGGGTGGCTCCTGGTCTTAATTCTTTGTATTTTAGCAATAAATTTATCCATTCTGGATTTGTGATAGCAAAACGTCGTGGAACATTATTTTTTGTTTCTGGCACACTAACCAAGATAACATCACCTTTAAATTCAATGTCATTAATTGACATTTTACATAATTCTTCACGCCTGCAGGCGCCAGAGATACCCATTATTACCACTGCCTGTAGAATGTTACGTTGATTGTAATGTTAATAATAAATATTGTGTACATACCTTCATTAACAAGAATGAGTCATCTGGGGCTTCATGAATGAATTTAGTAATTTCGCAATTCTGTAGAGTTTTTGATTTTTTTGGTTGTAAATTTTGTGTTGCTTTTTTTAAAAATGCTATTAATTTGTTATATTTTGATATGTCTATATTATTTTTTATCAATAAACATGATCTTAACATAGAGTATGTCGGCCACAACGATTTTTTACTTTGAAAAGTTTGAAAATATGCCAATAAACAATTTTCTGTATAATTATGAACTTTGTTGGACTTGCACCATGTTATAAATTTAGTGTACGTCAATTCATATCTATGCTTAGATTTGTCGGGAAGCAAATTTTTTACAGCTGCATTAGCAGCGTCCCGGATTTCGGGTGGTGTACAATTTATTTCGGAATCGGACATTTTATAATTTTTGGGCACAGACTTAACACAAAAAAATTAACTGACCACCACAATATTAATAACTGTCAAAGTAGCAATTGTTATGGCCATGGCCTGCCTGTTTCAAATGTTTGAAGCAAAAGTAAAATCCAAGAGATATAATTTTTGTTCGATATTTTTAAGAAAGATTTTGTTCGTTTCAAAAAATATTGTACAATACTCGTGCGTGAACAATTTTCCCGCGTTCACGCAGATGAAACACTCGCTCCGTGCTCCGCGGTCGCTCGTGCTTCAAACTTGCGTTCACGCGGGAAAATTGTTTTCCCGCACTTGTATCGTAAATAACTATTGTTTACATTGAAACAAAAATCGTGTTTGGTTCCAAAAAAGTTTCATCACGCGAAAACGACGCCGAATAATGGAAGAAAAAGTGTTTGTTCCGGCTGAAATTCAAAACGATGCTAAACTAGCATTATCGAAAATAATACCCAAGAAATCGAAGGATATTTATGAAAAAGAGTTCATCCTATTCAAGTCCTGGAGAGAAGACAAAGGAGTTAGTGGTATAAACGAAGAAATATTGTTGGCGTATTTTGTTGACATTGGAAAGAAAAATGTAGGTTCGTCAATGTGGACAAAATACTCCTTGTTGAAAGCAACGTTAACACTTCATAAAAATGTTGACATCTCGAAATATGGTAGACTTATATATTTCTTGAAAAGTGAGTCAAGAGCTCCTAAACCCAAGAAAGCCAAGATTTTGGAAAAGGAACATATTGAGCAGTTTTTAAAGAGTGCTCCGGACAGTGAATATCTGATGGAGAAGGTGAGATAGTGTCTATTTAATTTTCGGAATTCCTATTTAAATATATGTTTATAGGTTGCACTAATAATGGGTATTGCGGGGGCATGCCGTTGTAACGAGTTGAGAAATTTGAGTGTTGAGCACATCGAAGACAAGGGAGCGTATCTGTATATTTCCATTCCTGACACAAAAACCAACAAACCTCGAAGTTTTACCATCATAAACGAGGGATATCCTGTCAGTCCTATTGATCTCTATAGAAAGTATGTTTCATTACGACCTGCCAAGGTACCACACCGCAGATTTTTTTTGAATTACAAACATCAAAAATGCACGATTCAACCAGTTGGAATAAACATATTGTCTAAGGTGCCATTTCGAATCGCATCTTACTTGAAATTACCACAAGCAGAGGCTTACACTGGTCACAGTTTGAGACGGTCTTCTGCCACACTCTTGGTTAATGGTGGAGGCGACATAACAGCACTTAAACGCCACGGTGGATGGAAATCGTCTACTGTGGCAGAGGGGTACATTGAAGAGTCGTTGGGAGAAAAAATTAACACGGCAAGAAAAATTCAAGGAAAATCTGAGTTCACCATCGCCACTGTTCCAAGTGCTGTAGTGAATAGCGCAGAATCAAGTAATGAAATTTCCAATAACAAAATAAATTGTCAAATGACCAGAAGTAATAACGGTACAATTGACATTAATATAAATATCAATATTAATAAGTGATGTTCTGAAATGTATTATATTGAGTATGTAATATTTTGTGTTATGAATGTAATATGTTCTGAATAAATAATTTTATCCAACACTGTCAGAATTTCGTTAAAACGCATTCTTTTTCTGATGACAGTTGTGACATTTTTATTTGACAAATTATTTGAGAAAAAATTAGTTCAATTTATGGGAAGGCTGTGACGCGATCACCATGGCAAGAGTGACTTATGGTTTATAACTCACTAGTGACTTATAGGTCACTTTAAATTGCTAAAATCACTATAGTTATGGGCTTAATAACTCACGGTGTTGGATAATAGTAATTTATTGTATAAGGGTTTTAGATAGCATTTTATTCACGCAAGAATGTTTAAACGCGAGAGCTTGCTCGAGCGTTTAATTTTCTTAAGTGAATAAAATGCATCTAAAACCCGTATGCAATACAATGTTTTATCCACAATCACACTCATTTAGAATCAGAATTGCCGAATTTTATCAAAAAATTATTTGACATTTTACTGCGACGGCGGATGTTACCTTGAAAATCATTATTCGTGTTCCATTTGTCGTAGTACCTTTGCTTTACTGGTTGCTAGTGTGTTCAACAATCATTATAATTCCATGTGTTTTATGTATAGAAACCCTAGAGTTTTATAAACCACATTATACGTTGGCAAGGAGTTCAATTATTACCTTATTATATAGTGATTGTGGATAAATATATTTTATTCGGAATCATATGGTAATATGTGCATTCCTAACCGCCTCAGAGGGTGGGAAATTAACCATTCCTAACTTACTTTTAATTCCCTCTCTTGGTCAGGAATGTAATCATTCCCTACCTGTTATCCCTCTCTTGGTCAGGAATGTGATCATTCCCGACCTGTTGTAAGTTCGTAGTTTGCTCGGTAGAGGGCGGGTGCATTATTAGGTCAAGTTTGTCACTTCAGTTGTCAGTTGTAAATAATTATTATTTGTTAAAAAATATGATGATTCCGAATAAAATAGTATACAAACCTCGGCGGGACGTTTCCTCCTGTCTCGAGCATTAGCTCACCTCGGGCCTGGGCCCTCGGTGAGCTATCTTAGCTCTCGACAGGAATGAAACACTTCCCGCCTCGGTATGTAATCTACTATATCAGTTTTTAAAAGTTTCTGACATGTAAATAACCTTTAAATAATTTATAGAACTAAACCCCACTTACAGTGTGTAAAATTATAAAAAAGCGTTAACTTGATTAATACTGGTGTTTTCATTTTTTTAGCCGTGGCTGTACAAGCCAAAATCTTCAGCGCATGTGTCAAACATTTAAAGCAATTACATAATAACATGTATATACATGCGGACAAATTAGTGATTTGAGGACTGCGTAATTTTCACAGAATTACTCCGATAATTCAGCTAAAATGTAGAAGATCACAGTGACAATTCACCTTATGTATATTTGAATCAATGGAAAATTTCAAATAATAAAGCAACTGCCAATCACATATGATTATACTAGAAAGCAAGCTACATAGGTGCTTAATTTGCGCAAGACTGTTACATAGAAATACATAAATGTTTGATAAATTTCCAATTCGAATAGGACGAATACCACGCGTGATACACTGGTCTCTTGTAATTTTCTCTAAAAACTTTACTCGTATGGGAATTTTCTAGCAACAACGCAGAAAACATGTAAAACTGTATTTAAGTGCTTGTTGTGCAGGAGAAAATGAGTTATTTTTAAGTTTCTTTTCATTTTATTTTACAAGTTTCTGTATTAAGATAAAGAAATCAGCCAAATACCATCTTTTAGCTTAAGCTATGTATGATGGATTCTGGTAAAATAACTTTGTATCTCTTAATTCGTGGTGTAACTTGTATATACAGGGTGGGGCAAAAGTCCCGCAACGGCCAAATATCTCCCGAGGGGAAGGTTTTTTAAAAAAATGTTTCAGGCAAAAGTTGTATGGCTTTGAAAGAGGAATCATTTGCATACAAAACCATCTCCCACCCCTTCACCCCCTCCTGAGGGGTGGGGGTAACTTTTAAATTTTAAATGGCCAACCCTATTTTTTTTTGCTGATTAATATTCTCTAAGAAAAAACAAGAACTTTTGTCCGAAAAATTTTTTTTTAAAAAGACGAATTTCGCGATTGACCCAACGAACAAACTTTGGATATTCCAAAATATTCCGACTCTTTTACGCGAAAATGACGGGGTTTTCAGAAAAATTACAAGAGGTAAAAAAGGCTTAGAATTTTGCAAAAAATCTAGGAAAAAAAAATAAACAAAAAAATGTAAACGTGTGCACATTTTCAAAAATCATGTTTTTTTTCAAAAATTGTTCAAAAATTTTTTTGTTTATTTTTTTTTCCTAGATTTTTTGCAAAATTCTAAGCCTTTTTTACCTCTTGTAATTTTTCTGAAAACCCCGTCATTTTCGCGTAAAAGAGTCGGAATATTTTGGAATATCCAAAGTTTGTTCGTTGGGTCAATCGCAAAATTCGTCTTTTTAAAAAAAATTTTTCGGACAAAAGTTCTTGTTTTTTCTTAGAGAATATTAATCAGCAAAAAAAAATAGGGTTGGCCATTTAAAATTTAAAAGTTACCCCCACCCCTCAGGAGGGGGTGAAGGGGTGGGAGATGGTTTTGTATGCAAATGATTCCTCTTTCAAAGCCATACAACTTTTGCCTGAAACATTTTTTTAAAAAACCTTCCCCTCGGGAGATATTTGGCCGTTGCGGGACTTTTGCCCCACCCTGTATATTAAGCGCGGATAAGCGACAATTAATAAAGGCTCAAGACGCATAGGGACTTAAAAATTTTATTAAAAAGTAAACATATTTTGTTTTTCACACTTACACTACTAGGGAATCAATTGCTATATGTCCCTCATTTATCACGCAAAGACAAATCACACACATCCATATCTGAAATGTCCGATTCTTTATTGAAAAATGTTGCTCCCTCAAGTGGAACTTGAGAACCCACTCCGGAATACGTGCTAACGCTGCTCGTCTACTGTCGGGCCTAATATTTTGTTGTTATTGTTACAATTATACGTATTAAGTTATTAATTTGCCTTAATCTAACCGGTATGTTGAATTAATAATAATAATAATTGCTACAACCCATAACCTGAAAACCAGGCCAGTGGCGGATTTGCCTTGTGGGGGGCCCTAGGCGCAATTATCTAAGGGGCCCCTATTCTTTTAGGAAATATTGGAAATAGATGTAATTTAATAAACACTTTTATAAAATAGATTTTATGTCCAGTCTACACATTTAAAACACTAATCATGACAACAAAAATATATAAAATTAAAAATTAAAATTAACACAATAGGAATTAAAGATTCTTTTCAAATATGAATGAGATTAAAAACTAAATAAAATAAAACTAAACTCTACCTATGTAAACAAAATAAGTAAAAATATAATAAACGAGCCCAGGCCCATAATAGTTCGGACATTATATAATAGTTCGGCCAGAACATTTATTACGAATTTTTGTTGTGGTCCACGATAATGCCGTTTCTTGTTGTTAAAATACTGCCCCATGCCCAGTTTAATGAAATTCTATTAGGATGTTCCCTCGCACCACCCCTTCTAACTTTTTGGGAACCCACTGTTAATTTCCGAACGCGATAAGAAGCGGTGTGACCTGAGGGAACTTGCTAATAAAATTTAATGAAACTTGGCAGGGAGTACGTACTTATAATAATAATAATAATAATAATAAATCGCCTTTATTGGCGAACAAAAATAAAATTTACAAAATCTCAAAAAAAATTAAATATTACAAAAATTAAATTCAAATAATTCAAATAGGAAAGGTAAATTAATTACTGTACTTGGTTGAGAAATATTTAAACAAAAACTTTTCTCGATTTCATTTCATGTGGATTTGGTTCTGGGAATATTTCCTTAACCAAAACAATAAAATTACATTCACCCCGGGAGCTAGTGGGGCCCCGCAACAAGCTACCTTATTTTAATCAACACTTGTTTATTTACTGGAGGCCCCACTCGATATTTGTGCCCGGGGTCTCAAAATCTAAAAGGCGGCGCTGCAAGATTTAAAAATTAAATGAAAGAATTACTCTTTGTTAAAAAGGTATAAGTTTATTAAAAATACTTTTAAACAGCCACTTCTTGTTTAATAACTATAAATTTGTATTCGTGGCCTTCTAGCATCTATATTTTCCATGCATGCAGCTGTATTTAAATATTTTGAAGAAAAAAATATCAATCTTTGTGTAACGTTTAGGGGCCCCCGCTCGATGCGGGGCCCTAGGCGCGCGCCTAGTGCGCCTATGGGTAAATCCGCCACTGAACCAGGCCACAGATGCTATGAAGCTTGTTCTGGAGGAAGAGGGCGGTTATTATCATTACGTAGGCCCAACGTGCGGCTGCAGCCGACATACAGATGGAACTGCGCAAATCCCCACATAGCTAAGGAAAGACTGCAGAAATCTTTAACCAAATCTGCCGGTACCAAAAGTCGAATCTGGACCGCTTGGGTGAAAGTCCAGCACTCTAAACAATTGATCAAAAATACAAAATATCCATTATTTGATAAAACTAAAAAATATAAAGGTTATAAAAGAGTATAAGACCAGACGCCGAACGAGGGCCAGAGAAAACAAGTTTGTCTTGTTCTGGGTGCAACACAATACAAATTTGAAAACGTTTGATTTTATTTCATGCAGGAGATCGTTATGTTTTGCTTAATTTTTAAGTAAGAAATTAAAATGTTGCTTAAAATCAATTGAATTGAAAAAAGAATTAAACTGAGATTCTACATGAAATAAAATAAAATGGTTCTATGCAATCATAAGGTTGGTCTACTCCCAATAAACACCTTGTATTACTTGAATTAACTTTAAGTTTATATCAATTATGGTTTCTAGCGTTCCCAAATTGGAACATTGCAAGCCATACAGCTTCGGAAATATCTTTTTTTTTTCATTTTGGTATGAATACTCCTAATGGGTATATACAGACTTTTTGTTTTATTTTCGCAGGAGGCATCCGCCATTTCCGTTTGATTCACTAATCATATTAGATCACCCAGTATGCAAACACGTTAAGACTTCTTAACTCGGCAATATTTGAGTTATAATACGTAATATGGAATTATACAGGGTGCCTATTATGTATGGAATATAGTATATATCTCGGTAAATATCGACTTTATAAAAAAATTTGTTATATAAAAGTTGTTTAACATTTTATTTTCCATAATAAGATAGCATTCAATTGTTTTTATTTCGGAAAACAAATGAGTAATGAATAACACTTTTTAAACTTTTTAACAATTTTTTTAAATAGCAATGTACCCTTTCATTAGGCTCATTTGATAGAGATTTTTTTTTCTTTTCGATGACCTAAAATCTTAGTACCCTTATATCAGAAAGTTTTTGGTTTCAACAAGATGGAGCACCGCCCCACTATCATTTAGATGTACGCCGATATTTAAATGTGGTATTTCCGGCCCGTTGGATAGGCAGAAGAGGGTCTGTGGGGTGGCCTCCCCGATCTCCGGATCTTACACCTTGCGATTTCTTCTTCTGGGGATATTTAAAATCAAAAGTGTATACAAACCGACTCCAGAATCTGGCCGTTTTTCAAATAACATACCTTTCACCATTAACAAATTATTTACTAGACTTAAAGATAAAATTTTGGTTACAAACTTATCTAACGTCATTTACAAACTTGACTGCTTACATTGTGACAAAACGTATATTGGACAAACTACTCAAAGACTGAAACAAAGACTTAACCAACATATAAGTGACAACCGACTAAAACCAAAATCGACAGCACTTAGCGTACATGTTAATAATTTAGATCACAAAATTGACTATAAAAATGTAAAAATTTTAGACATAGAAAATAACTTAACAAAAAGATTATTTTTAGAAATGTGCCACATATTCCGTGAAACAAATGCAATGAATTTTAAAACAGATATTGGTAATTTAAGCATTGTATACAATTGTCTAATTAATCATAATTATAAAAATATTAACAATAACTAATAATAATTTAACTTATTAATTATTATTAATTAAAAACAAAAATAGAAATCTAGAAACTTAGGATATTTTTTGACAAATAATATTAAAACAAAATTTCCGTCTAAAATTTAAAATTTTTGATGTATATTTAAAATCAAAATTTTATATTATATTTTATTGTTACCTATCGTTAATGTTTTTGTAGTTTTTGAGGTTTATGTTTTTTGTGGAGTCTTGTTATTCTTTATATTTCTAGTAAGTAGTTTTTCTTTTTATTTATAAATTTGCTTAACTTGTACTTTTTTAGAGCCCTGAAGATGTAGATAAACTTCTACGAAATATTGGCCGTAGAAATTAAAATAGAATAAAAAGAATAAAACATTTGACTTATACCCTTATTTAAAAATATTAATTACATATTAAAGGTCATTATAGTTATTTATGTATTATACACTATTTTATGCACAGATTAGGTTTTTATCTCAAATCTATTGTTGTGTAAAAAATATAATTAAATCAGTACGTAGGTACATCAAGCCGCTGTGCGTATACTTATGTGCTTATACGAAGTACGTTACTATAGTTACTATTCCAAAATTTTTAATTTCAGTTTATTTTCATTGGTGATAAGTTTACAAATTAAATTAGGAACCAATCAAGTTCTACAACAAACAGCTCTGACATTTAATTGACGTTTCTTTATTGCCCGTCGGACCATAAAGATGCCCTTGGGCCATAAAGAGACGGTTATGTTTAGATGAGTCTAGCAATAATAGGCTAATTATGATGTATCCGTGCATAAAACAATTTTATTAACCACTATCTCTACATATATTATAATAAGTACATACAAAATTATCTTCTTTAAAGCCCTGCTTATTTAAAAGAATATCTTCAAAGTTGACAAAAAATGAAAATTATTAAAATTTGGAGCACAAAAAAGTTATGTGGGGTACCAAATAAAATGTTGAAATTTTTGTAATAGGTAGTCTTTGTGGGTACTTACTTGTATTGGGAACTTGGGTTCATTCTGTTATATTTACTCCTTTCTTTAATACAGACCTTTGAAAATGCAAAAAAAATCATTTTTGATGTTGCGTTTTCAGGTGTGTTGGTTAAACCAAGGCATCTCTATATAATATTTTTAGGACTTTAATTGTTTGTATATTTGTAAATACTATGTGGGACTGTATAAATAGTATCCAGCTTTAATTATGAAGAGTATAAATTTAGTGTGAAAACTTACTGCATTCTAAAAAATATGAATCTGATTCAAGCTATCATAACTAACTATGTAATGAACAAAAGCTATCGATTAAAAAAGTATACAATATGCTGGTTAAATTATATAATATTAATCTTTTAAATGCAGTTATTAAATATACTTCTGGAAATAGAAGTAACAAAAACTGGAACTCGGCGCTAAAATTCTGCATCCAAATTAAATATGTCAAACACTCTCAGTTTATTAATAATATTGTGTGTTATTACTTCTAGTGCAGTTAAAGTTCTTAAAATGTTTAATGATTGCTATAATTTGTTAGTTTTCTGAAGCAGAATATTGGCGGACAGCTAGATGTTGTTTGTCCAATGGAATGAAACTGTGAAACAGTCTGGTATTAGGAATAATCGCTGCTTTCTCGAATCTCTTTTCAAGTAACTTTTTTTACACTCAATGTCTTTAGAGGATATAAAAAGAAAATTTATACCAGGAATCTTACTTAAACAGAAATCAAACATAGCTTGTGGTGACAGTATGTAGGTAATTATTGTTCTTTGTAAACTTGACTTTGTGACCAACCTTTTGATGCACCATTACATGAGCTCTTGACATGTGAAGTGTCAAAAAAGTGCCCCTCTGCTAATAAATGAAAATCATCTTTATGACTAGGCAAGTTATTGAATTTTTTTTTGTTTTTTATTGAACAGCAGAAACATCACTGAAATAGTAAACTTTCTTCAAATCAGGAAATTTTTTTAAATGACAAGTTAAGATATTCTGGAAAGCATGAACTATCTGCCACAGTTGTGTACCAAACTATCACTAATAATACACAATGTTCCTGATTTTATGGAATTGTTGTCTTTAAAGTATATTATAAATCTATGCAGTGTGGTTTGCTCATTAACTCAATGAAAAGATTTCATCTTGCACCAGAAATGTGAATTTTTACACTCGGAAGCAGTAATGGCTTCTCTTTTAGTTTTCAAGAACTGAGACTGGCATTTTGTAATAAAATGAAGGGTTTTTATTTTATCAACTTTTCTTTAAAATTACCAAGTGTGACAAGATGACATATGTCTGTAGATACTGGTTGTACTTAATTTCAGTCTATATTTCATTAGTATCACAATTATTTCTATACACTGTTTTAAGGCTCCGTTATCGCATAGATAAGCTACCGCTTAAACAGCTCTGAAGAATTTCATGGCAATTTTTAAAAATTGCACTTGGTTTACATTTATCTTGCATGAGATCTTTTCTTAAGAGTGTTATCTAGCTTATATTATGCTTTATAGCAAATACAAAATTACAAAAAGCTGTTTCCTTAACGAATAAAGAAGTGTAAATTTAGAAAAACATAACTATAGCTAGCGAGCTTTTAAAAATGGTAAGGTGTACTTCCTAAATTATGTGTTATTTGAGATAAAAATTCCCGAATATACAACAGTATAAAAGAACTGCATGAACTAAAAAAAGGTCATATCCCGCGTTTATTCAAACATTTTGGTAAATGACAACTATCATTCTTAGTTCAGGCTTTTGCTCACATAACGCGCTGTAGGCGGATCGAGTTAAAAAAACGGGAAGTTTCAACGAGTTTGATTTGACTGTTAATATATTTAACGCATTTTCGTTATTGTTACATATATTTTTGTGATTGTCGATGTAAAGTAACAGATTAATGTTTATATCCCTTACCATACTTTAACTTTCCTAATCTTTTAACTATTATTTAATAAATTCCCAAAGTACATGTTGTTTTTCTTTACTTAAGAGCATGTGAAGGTTAATTTTTGAATAAACTATTTCACTCTTAATTAGTCCTGATTAATTTCTTAAAACGAATATATATTTTCAATATTTTTTCATAGTAATACTTTTCTTTTTTTTAAAACCAGCAAGAACAACTGATATTCTTAAAGATATTTAACAGTTTTATATTCCCCTTTTTGATTTCAACTACTTTAAATTATTCCTTGGCATTTAAAAATTAAAAATTTCAGTTAAATTCAAAATATTTTGAAAGTTGCCTGGCAACACTGTGTTTTCAAATTTTAGTTTTAAAGAAATTAATTCCCTTTTGGAGACCGTAGCGCCATCTTTAGGTGTTTATAGTTAATGAAGCTTTCTATTATTAACACTGGCGGCGATAACGGGCCCTTAACTCCAGGACACTGCTGAGGCTGACAATATGAAAGCATACAACTTTTGTTTGAAGTATCATGACATTGGGGTTTTGCAAGACGGTGTCATTAATTTTACGTTTTGATGTATCGAGCAAACACAAACTCTTCATAATTAAAGCTGGTTACTATTTATACAGTCCCACATACTATTTACAAATATGGAACCAATTAGTGTCCTAAAAATATTATATATACTTAGACCTTAACGAACCTCGGTTTAACCAACATACCTCAAGACGTAACATCAAAAATGAGGTTTTTTCATTTTCAACGGTCTGTATTAAAGAAAGCAGTAAAAATAACAGAATGAACCCAAGTCCCCAATACACCCACCTACAAAGACTACCTATTAGAAAAATTTCAACATTTTATTTGGTCCACCCATAACTTTCTTGAGCTCCAAATTTTAATAATTTTCATTTTTTCTCAACTTTGATGGATATTTTTTTAAATAAGCAGGACTTTAGAGAATATAATATTGTATGTACTTATTATACTAGGTATATGTAGAAATAATGTACATAAAAAAACAGATTTGTAGATTTAGCCTGGGAACTGCAGCATAGGGTACAAATCAGGAAACAATAGCGCAAAAGCGCACAGATGCCATAAATATACATATCTTAAGCTTTAAAATGACATAATAATAGTCCAAATTGGTCAACTGCACAACAAGCTGTGATCAAATGCATAAACCTCTCAAATTGGTAAAATTTGCTGACCTCGCTGATGAAAAATGGCCGCCATTATCAAATAGTTGCCAGTAATAATTTAAAAAAAATATTTTCTTTCATCTAAAGGCTAGGGTAACAAGCTAGCCCATTTTCATCAAAAATGATGCACAAATCAATTTTTTTAAAATTTGATAAATTCATATAGAATGACCCTTTTACTATAAAAGCATGTTCGAGTAATAATAATCTAAGTCCTTCTAAATAACGTATGTCACTCGTCATGCGTTTAATAATCAGTAATGTTAGAGAATTATCAAAGTCTGTTGCAAAGCACTTAATAGGAATGTAAGGCCAAAATCTTCACATTTAACTAAACTTAGGAATGTTACATAATAGGTAAGTACATTTAAGTGAAATTTAAGATAGAAAGATAACATTAGCACAACTGCTCGTGTGGTTTTTAAGAACACAAAAATTAAAATATTATATCTGAAATTTGATTGGAGAGGGTAGTTTTAAGTAATTTTTAATTACTTTTCAAAAGTCTAGAATCATTATGCATGCCCTTTTAAAGATCACAAAGAGCAAAATGTGAAATTTTAGCTTATTTGGCATAAAGCTTTTCTAACGTAAGTATTTAAGCGTTGTGACCTTCCTAGAAATCTATAATTGAACGGTACCATTATAGTCCAAGAGGGAGCATCACAGAAAGTTACTTATTTGAAAACTTTTTAAACATGGTTAAATAGACATTGTGTATCAAAAAAAAGTCCGCCAATGTGCCTCCCCGTCATCGTCAACGAAATAGGGGGCCAGTGAAATAGGGGGCGCTCCAGCGGCTGTATCCGACAGTGGCCGACTAATGTTTTCTTAAGATTTAGGCAATAAACTTTAATGTGCCGCTGGTCTGCCAAATTTTCAATTCGATCACTTCGTCCCCATGTTTACATAACTCTTTTTCCACCCCGGTAGACCCGCGTTGTTCCGCTGCTGAACTGGTTCCTACCAGTTTGTTTTTGAACATTTTTTTTTACAAATAATCACTACTAAAAGGTTCAAACGTTTTCAAATCAGGCAAATTATTTTTTTTACATGTTTACAGCGTATGTTAGCGCTACCCCCCTGTCCTACCAACGGCGCGGCAGACTGCCTGAGTTCCTTTTTTTTGAAAACGAGTCATTTTTTTGTGACGCTACCTCTTGAACTATTATATACCAATCTGATGAATGTTAATTTAATTTTTGATTAAAGAATTATTGAGAAAAGAGATTCAGATCTAATAAACTACTAGACGTAAACTTTTTTAAACCAGAATAGTCAAATATTTTTCATAATTTTTTTATATGGTATTGAAAGTTAATTGAAGCTGAATTGCGATATCTGAAATTAGGCCGATTTAATATATAATTCTATATACTGGCAATAAATGTTAAATTATGAATTATGGTTACTGATGCCTTGTTACTTTCTTAAGTGCTTTGTTATTAAAGCAATTAATACTTTTACTTCCTGTAATTTTCTATGTCAAAATCATGATTTGTATTACAAAGAAAATAAATCAATTTTGTAATTCTATTTTGTTTAAAGAATATAAATTCATTTTACTTTATTTAAACCAATATTCAAGTACTAAAAGATAATCTAACGTGCCAGACATCACGTGCATTCATAAAATCAATATGAATTGACAAAAATTGATCTGTTTATCGAAACCTTGGTATTGTTCATCAGGTGCAACATTTAAAATCACAAAGGACAGAGTTTAAAAAAATATTTCAAGAATGCCGGATCGCAATCTGACTCATCTCATAAATTACCTTAATCCAACCCTGAACTTCATAATTTCATTAAATATTAAATTATGCATATGATACGATGTAGGAGTTGATTTATTTTATGGGTTTTGAAATTTAAGAGAGCAATTGCAAAAAATTATTGTTAGTTTGTTAAAAATTATAACAACTGTGTAGAATACAAGAAGGATGTAGTAGTAGTAATAATAATAGCCTAGGGGCCAATAATTTATAAATAAATGATTTAAAAAATTTAATTCAACTAACTTGATTAATTAGTCATCTTTATTAATAAGTTATTTATTTATGTATATGTATCTTTCTTTATGTGAACTAGATAAAGTAATAATTTTTGATTGGAATATCAAGGTTGATCAAAGAGGTGGTAATTTAATAAAATAATGAAGCTGTTCAATAACTTTTTTAATTATTGTTTGTTTTCTCTACTTTGATCGATTAAATAATGAAGTTAATTGAACTAGATTGTGTTAAAAGACCTTAATAGTTCCTATTTTGGACGTCTTGATCAGCATTAAAGGGATCATCGTTTGTTCCGAAAAGAAATATTTGACCACTACATCCTATTTCAATAATCTTATCAAATTCATCAATCAATTCTGCCAATTAATTGAACATGAACGTCAATATGAGCAAGTTATATAAATTGGATTGGAGGAAACAACATTTAAATGATTGCTATGGCATTAAAAGAAGAGATAAAATCAGCCTTACCAGCACTTCTATTAAAGTCCTCATTTATTTAACAAAATAAATTGTTGTTGCACTTTTCACGTATGTACTATGCGGATGTTCTAAAACACTAGAAAGGTAACGCAATAATACCACAATCACACACTTCGTAACCTGTGACACCCGGCATTTAATAATTAACCTACACGGGTGACCGACTCTAACACTGTTTAAAATCAGATTGTTTAAAACATTTTATGTGAAATTGTATACACTACACATGTATGCAAACGCAAAGAGCTGTATTTAAAAGTGGGGACATCATTAAAAATTATTCAATATCAATTTATTTCAACGCAGGTGAATGTGTTGTTTTATCACCTTTTTAAATCTTGTCAATCCAGAAAAATGGGAAAAAAAGAATCTTGACCTCATAAAACATAAATTATATAATGGATACTTAATCATGACTTAATAGATCCATGCTTAACCACAAGATAGGCCTAGGAATTCTACTAGAACACGCATTTTTTCCAAAAAGTCTCGAAATTAGATAAAATAGAATCTATAATTTAATTTAAAGCTTTGCTTTCTAGAAAAGTGATTTTCTCTTTTTTAAAATATATTAGAAATTGGGATTATACCCAAACTGTTTTATAATCAACTTCCTCAAGTTGTCCCAAGAATTTAGAAACGACAATCTTTATATTAGTACAATGTCAAAGTGAAAGTTCATTGTTAACATTAAGTTTTCCGAATGCGTGTGTAACATTATAGTGCAGTCGATAAATTAGTGATTTTTTATTTCTTTTTTATTTTTATTAACATAAGAGAAAATGGAAATTTATTAACTCTAATAAAACGAAAGATCACACTATTTATTGTTGGCTAAAACTGCAATAGCCGAATTAACTATCTGGCTTGGAAAACTGGAAATTCTAGAATTTATTATGAAGTAATTCATATACTTAACAATCATTCGAAATGCAAATCTTGGTAAATCATCCATCAAAATCATGTATAGAAAAAAAATGATCCAAATACATAATTTGCAATAAATTTATTCAAATCGATAAAAATTTAGGTTAATATGAGAATACAATCTTTCAAAATTTGTTGTAGCACTACCAATACAAGTAGTTCACGCACTTACGCATTAATTACACTTTCCCATTGACATCAGTGCGTAGCTCTTTCTATTTACACACCAATTTCTAGTATTGTCTCTAATTAAACGTGCTTGGAACAACTTTAGTTCATTTTTTTATCTTGTCTCGTTATTCGTCCTTTTAAACCTTTCTCTACGCTGTATCATCACTCTTTTATAGATCACACCACCTTGGCCTACATGAATTTTGCACGCACTACATTCCTCTTAATCCTTATGCGGTTAACTATTAGCATTAGCCTTTCTAATAATAACTGGCGTTCCACAGTCAAGGGATAATATAATTCTTAAATAGATCAAGATTTTTTGGATCACCCTGATTTTGGATGCAGACGAAACATTTAACGGAATTGTCGTTCAGCAATAAAAACCAGATTGTACCTTACTTAAACTGTAGTAATTAAAAGCTATCCTTGTCACGGTTTTGGTTTTAATTTCGTCTTTACATTTTCCGGTTTTTGTCCAAGGGCAAGTAGGAATAGATAATTTAAGTAATATAAAATTATTTGTATACATTTATCTAGGCCCGACTAAATTTATGGGGCTAACAGAACTATCCCCTAAAGAGCTTAACTCAAGAAGGAGTTTGACATGTTAATCAGCCCCTGAAAGACAATCAAATATAAAAAGCCTTTTATCGTGTCTAGATACAAATATAGGTAAACATTTACTTTAACGGGAACGCCCGAAAGGGGCGGGAGTGGCATCATCAAATGTGGAGTCGGACGGTGAAGTGCAGAATCGGCCCGTTACAAAGTAAAGTTACCTTAACTTTATTAAGTTGATGGGATTTTTTTATTGAAATTCAATGGCGCATTAAATTTAATGATGCTTCGCACCTAACGTAACCTGTTTCACACCCAACCTAACCTAACAATCGGCATTGCTCACTTTGGCGAGTATCACTAAACGTGGGGTAGGCGGAGCAGACCACACGGTGCTCACCCATAGATCTAATCGGACCTCTCCTATCCCACGCTTGTCTGGGCAACGGTTATTTAGTAAAAAAAACTTAGGTTCCCCGCCTAAGCTTCCAGGATAAAAATGTGTGGGAGAGAGGGAGACACGCAAGTGTTCTCGACGATTACTCATAAAAGTGCGGAATCGTCCCGTTACAAGGTTAAGTTAAGTTAACTTTGTTAAGTTTATGGAATTTTTCATTGAAAGTCAATAGCGCATTAAATTTAATGATACTTCACACCTAACCTAACCTGCTTCGCACCCAACCTAACCTAACAATCGGCATTGCTCACTTTGGCGAGTATCACTAAACGTGGGATAGGCGGAGCAGATCACACGGTGCTCACCCATAAAACTGGTCCGACCTCTTCTATCCTAGGCTTGTCTGGGCAACGGTTATTTAGTAAAAAAAAGCTTAGGTTCCCCGCCTAGGCTTCCGGGATAAAAATGTTGCGGAGGAAGCTCTGCTAACATGAATACTGGTATGGGTGGATTTGAGGTCAAAATTGTCCTGCCACAATTGAGGTTGAATTCGATCGGGTAGTGGTCCTTTGGAAGTTGGGAGAAAGTCAGAAGCTGGACGAGGTTCCATCCTCTAGGAAAAGGTACCGACGGGTGAGCACGTTTATCGCTCCGACACTAGCCTGGAGAGCTAGTAGAGGATGGATAGTAACCTCGAGTGAGTTACTGGTAGCATGGTGACGTGTTAGGCAATGCGCGTTAATTTTGCGTATCTCAAGTCGTGTCCTTATTGGATCTGTAGGGGCGTGATTTGGACACCCGATCTTGAATAATCGGAGGTTCAAAACAAAAATTTCAATATCAAACCATAGAATCAGGTAGGGCCTATTTTAGCTTCTAGATAATAGGCTGAGAGTAAGGAGAATGCAATATGAACATTCTCAAGAGTTGAGTATCACTAAACGGTACAGTGAGTTTCAAAAACTCGTTTTCTACTAACCTAACCTAACAATCCTCATTGGTCACTTTGTTGAGTATTACCAAACGGTGCAGTTAGGTTTAAACTCGTTTTCTGCTAATCCGACCTAACAATCCTAATTAGTCATTTTGGTAAGCATAACCACACCAAACTTAACATAACCTAACAATCCTCACTGGTTACTTTGGTGAGTTTCAAAAACTCGTTTTCTACTAACTTAATCAAACCTAACAATCACCATTGTTCACTTTGGTAAGTATCACCAAAGTTAAAAATACTCTTTTTCTACTAACCTAACTTAACTAAACCAAACATAACCTAACAATTCTAATTTGTCACTTTGGTGAGTATCACCAAACGGTGCAGTTAGTTTCAAAAATTCATTTTCTACTAACCTAACCTAAGAATTAGCATTGGTACCTTTGTTGAGTATCACCAAACGGTGCAGTTCGGTTTAAACTCCTTTTCCACTAGCGTAACCTAACAATCCTCTTAGTCATTTTTAGTGAGTATCGCCAAACGGTGCAGTTAGGTTTAAACTCGTTTTCTACTAACTTAACCTAACCTAACCATTGGTCAAAAAACTCACCAAAAAAACTATTGATTTGAATGTACCTACTATAGATTTGCATAGACTTAACATATTAGGGATCAGCAAGTAACATAACGTTTGCACGGACCATTTCCGCACCTTGGGACTAGTATAATTCGACTCGGCTCGTCAAGCTTCCTCGAAAGCGCAGGATACGTTAAAACTCCTTTCTGCTTGCTAAAGTAAATCTTTGCCAAAATATGAATAATCATGTAAATATAACCGATAATACGATATATACAAATATTTTTGCCAGCCTCAGTGGATTAGTGGTTTGTATGTTTACTTCATAATCCAAGGGTCGTAGGTTCGTTTCCCGACCGAGCTGGCAATTTATCATAATAACAAAAGTCCCCTTTGCAGGCCAAGGAGACCCATTAGGATATAATAGGGTAGGCTGCTATTACTTAGAGCAGTACGGTACACCCGGGTGGTAAAGTGACTAGCTTTACACAACAACCGTCTATCATTACACTAGACTAGACTACACAAACTAGAACATATAGGTGTGCGTGGTAAATTGTTAGCGTAGTTCGGTTTGTATCTTGCAAAACGTAAATTTTGTGTACGAGTAGGTGATAGTTTATCTAAGCAATATGAAGTGATTTACCATCTTCAATAAAATCTACTGTTTCGATATACGCTAATGACACTAAACTGTACGGTAATCCATTTTCAAATTATCCAATCATTCAAAATTCTTTATTGCAAATATCTGCAAACCATATTGTGTTGGTCAAAGGAGTGGCTACTACCACTAAATGTTCGCAAATGTTGTGTACTTTGTATGGGTAAGAACAACCCAAATCTACCATACCTACTAGGTAACACTCCACTAACAACTGTTAAGACACAATAGATCTTGGTGTTATTATATCGAACGACCTTAAGTAAGAAAAGTACACTACATTTGTTGTAAATACTATTTATATTTTGTACCTATTTAAAAACGCGTTTATCACGCACATAGAGGGGTACATGGGGACCTCATCTTGTTGTACAAAACCATGCACAACCTGTTTTCAGGGAATTTGAACAGTTTCTTGGGTACTAACACTTACCCAAGATTGCGTGGTCATGCTTTTAAGATAAACCATGAAAATTATAAAGCAACTTGCAGACAACGCTTTTGGTCATGTCGGATAGTACAATTTCCTTACAAACGAAATAGTGTCCGCTGCCTCCATTAACTGTTTTAAAAATGTATGTTATGTAACTGTGTATATGTAACTAATATTAAGATGTATCTGGAAATAATCATTACCTAGCTACATGTTTCATAAAATATAATATACCAGTTTTTTTTTTGTTACTATAAATTTTTATTTATTCCATTTATTAATTGTATATGTTTGTTTATTATGATGTTTTCACTCTATCTATTCCTATTTCCACAATTTGTTGCATCCATTTTCTCCTAGGTCTTCCTCTTCTCCTTTTCTTACAGTTTTTCGCTCCCCATACTTTTTTAGTCAATCTGTCTTGAATCTGTATTGAAATCAAGCATAGTAATAATAATAGCCAGTTCCGATGTCCGGTGTCCACCGAAAAATATCTCGAAAACTACGAGTTCTGTCTCACTGAAGTTCGCACACTCTATTCTTATTATGTAAAGAACGCCCCGCATTTGTTTTTGGTATACGCATGAGCTGTTTCTTGTTCTTGTTAGAGTGAAGTACTGTCTTTGCACTTATTCCATGTTAAGTTTCTTGAAATTCCATCGAATGGTTTTCTCACGCCGCCTCTTCAACTCTGATCACTCTGCGGACGCAAAGAAGCGGTAAGACGGATCCCTCTACCTCAGTAAGATTTTTTAAAACGTGACATGACGTAGATATAGAAGTAATACCCAGTGGCGGATTTAGGCACAAGCGTTGGAAGCGGCCGCTTCAGGCCCCACAAGTCAGGAGGGCCCGCAGAGGCCTCCTGCCAAGGACCGCTCTTGACACGCGACAAATAAAAATTATTGACCTGAGAATTTACTTTCTCGAAAAAAATGAAACAAGAAACAGATCATATCGTGTACAGCGGGTAAAGAAGATGTACGGTAGACGCAATATAGAGTTTTGTGCGAAAAGGCAAGCATTCAGAGTGATAGGTAAAATTTTATAATGGTATCTACAGATTCGCAGCAGACCTGCAAGGAATGTATTATCTCTGTCACTCCGAATGGTTTGCCTTTAATGTCTTCTAGCAAACTCTGCGCGGTCCTTAATGTCCCGAAATTCCTTAATGTTAATTGTCAACATTTCCCAATGTTGAAACAATTTAAAAAAATCTTAACATTACCGATATGTAATGCAACTGGAGAACGATCTATCTAAACATGTAAAAAATATTTAAGAAATAATCTTGGACAAAGTCATTAAAAAAATTTATCAGTAATGTTTATTGAAAATGACATTACGCAAATTTTATGTTTTTAGTGTTTTGAAAATGTTATTGATAAATTTGTTGCTTCTAAAAACAGAAAAGTTTCATTATAAATGAACTGATTATGGAATAAAATGTTTTTCTGAAATAGTACATAAAGTAGAACTTTTACGGACTCATCTGTCATTTTTATTTACACTGTTGCACATGTATTTGACAAATTGTCGCACAGAGCCACGTTGACTTAGTTTCCTACTCTACTGTTATTAAATGCACATTTTGTATTTTAACTTCTTAATTTCACGATTTCAGAAAAAACGTAATGTACACCTCAGCACTAACACTGATTTTTTATCACTCGTTATGGCTGTTCAACAATCTCCATATTCGTGATAAAAAAAGTACAACTTTATTTGGTATACAAATAACTAATTTATCTACGACCACTATAGAAAATTACATATTTCACACAGTCTAGTAATGATGAAACTGACTCATTGTTCAGAATCTTTAAACTCTACGGAAATGACCGTGGGAAATGATTTCGCATTTTCAGTGGTTCTATTAAAATCCATACCTGTCAGCACATGCAATATTTCTAATTATTTGAAATATACATAGACACAACTTTTAGATAAAGATTGAATTATTTTTAAAAGTTAAAATTGTTAATGGTCGACTATTATACTCACAATTTTTTAGTGATATGTGTATAAATCACAGACGGCATCCTAAGAAAGCTGTTTCTAGCTTTTGGCTCTCCTCAGTTAGGGGCATCTAGTCTGTGAATTCTACACACATCACCCGAGCGTTTATACTAGCTCGGAAATAACATTAACACCATCAAATAACTGTGGTGCCTCCTGTAGGTATCAAATCGCACTACTAAGCAGCATAATTTGATTATCCAATACAGGAATATACAAAATAAAATCCAATGAGCGTCCGACCGTATAATTAATATAAATAAAATACAAAATGAACACAAACGTGTTTTAATAAAGTGAGTTTTTAATAAATTTAAAAGTTAAAAATTGTTAATGGACGACTATTACACTCACAATTTTATAGTGATATGTGTATAAATCACAGACGGCACCTTAAGACAACTGTTTCAAGCTTTTGGTTCTGCTCAGTCCTCGGTTAAGGGCAGCTCGTCTGTGATTTATACACATATCACTATAAAATTGTGAGTGTAATAGTCGTTCATCAACAAAACTAACTTTATTAAAATGCGTTTGTGTTCATTTTGTATTTTATTTGTCTTAATTTATTCTGTTTAATTAATGTTTTACTTTAAATTATATTTTGAATGCAAATTCATATAGAAAAACTTATCACCCCCGCTGAAAATCGAAACCTGAGCCTTCCACTTTCTGAGCTACTGTGTTGACTACCAGCATATAAAGTTATTATTACCATATAAAGCCATACAAAAATTGTTATTGAATTAACGTAAAATTGAAATAACGATATATCCTTCTGATTACTTTAATCCATACATTTAGAATAACCGGTCTATTACATGGAAATCGAAAAATGTTTTGGGAATTTATTATTTCAAATTACATTCAAATGAAGCATTAGGTATTGAATGTATTTGTAAAATTGAGGTTATGATTTACTTACATTAACAAGAAGCAGCGGCGGAACAACACGACGTCCAAAATACATTTAAAAATGGGTCTATGACATTTAAGAAATTGAAGACACCAACAAAACTACTATTATTAATTTAAATAATTGTTCAAATTTCGATATTAATTTTAAATAATAAACGATTATTACATTGAGCTATACGCGTTTCTTAATTTTTACAACTAACACCTGTTTTCCACAAACTGTGGGCAATGTCTACTTTTCACAATCCAGCATCTCAATCTCAAATCATATTCTAGGTTAAATATTTTTCCTAGCTTATGGTGTTTTATTACGTTTTTGTGGGCGTAGGTAAAGATAGTGTGTAACACTTACAAAAACGACAATTTCACACTCGTGTGATTATTTAAAAAATCCTGAGGAGGCAATTTCCTCCATCCCCCCACCGTGAATTCTCGCCTGATATTAATTATTATAACATATGTACTTAATTTTTAATAAAAAAATAAAAGGTATGTAAATTCTAGTAATTGATTTATACTATGAGGCCCCAAAAATTTGTAACGCTTCAGGCTCCTTAAGTGTTAAATCCGCCACTGGTAATACCTTACACTAACAATAAGGAACAGTCAACTGGAAGACCAAAGAACATTTTGGGAAAAAGATTGTGGGGTGTACTTTGTTTTAAAATATAAACGATAAATACATAACGAAATATAACAATAAAACATAAATTATAATATAGCAGGTCAGTACTTTATTCTAGTAACAAGAAATAGCTATTTCGAAAAACCAAAACAATCCAGGGTGAAAATTGCGGGGTGTCGTTTAACAGAAATTTTTACTTTAACTTACTCCAATGGGGTGCTGAGTATATTTTTAATCCTGAAAAACCCAAGGTGTTCACAAGACGAGGCATTTCTTCAAAAATAATTATTGCTTATATCTCTTGAATGGCGTAAGCTACAATCTGCAAATTTTCACAGATTATACTTGAAGCAATTTTAATAGTAAAAAAGTACAGAAGTTATACCGGCGTTTTATCCAGGAGGCGGAGTAAGACAACATTCCAGAGGGAAAAGAGTTTTCCGAAAAAATAATTATTCAAGAAACGTTAATTTTGAGTAATCTGCAAGAGATACATAAACATATGCCACCGTCGCACAGTGGGGTTTTTTACCCATTTTGCTGGTCGAAAGTGATTTTAAAAAGTTGTATATTTTATTTATCGGCATGCACTTTTTAAAAGGGATCATAAGGGTAACTGAACCTACATAAGAAAAGCTCATAAAACAACACATGCGTCTTTTTTCTTATTTCGAATCTCACCGTTACCAAATGCGGTTGTGTAGTCATTGCCTATCACTTATTATTTAGGTATTGTCAAATAGTGTTTTAAAGTTCATTTAGGGGTGTTTTTTAGTATGGATTCTATTCCAAGACGTAAGTAGAAATCAAATTACTGATTATTGTCTTAAAAACTTAGGTTTTCTTTAAAATTTAAAAGGAAATACTTCGAATTTATGTAAAACTATAAAAGCTTTTTAGTATCATTGAGCTGTAGTTATCGTCCATAGTAGTCCAAAATATAAATCTTGCTTAGAATTATTCTATATAGCTTTTTGCTACTTTACAAGTAAAAAACTATTGAGCATTTTTGTGCTTCCTTTTGTAATTACCATTTCAGTTAATGTTAATTAAATTTCCAATATAAAGTGTCTACGGTACATTAAGTAGTATGCTTAAGCCTTTTTATTTAAAAGCTTATCGTATTTAGAATCATTCATATGCATACTAATATTGCAAGAAAATTATTTGTTACTTTTTTACACAGGAATAGTTAATCGTTGCAGAATTTAAAAATGAATCGCTAGCAGTAATATTACCTTTTCTGTGGCAATGTAAAATTTATATACTTTTTCTATTTTTTGCTTCTATTATGGTGTATGTGGCCACACATGATAACAAAAATCTTAAAAAGCAAAATAAGCAAAGAAAATACTTTTGACCACCAAAAGGTGCACTTGGCCCCAGTGTGCGTCGCCTTTTTAATAGATCTTTTTGAGACCTACAATTCGTTCGCTTACAGTTTACCTTTATCTGTTACGATAATGCATAAGGCATTTTCTGTTTGTTTTGCCAATTTTATTGATTATTTCTTTTACATTTTGCTCATGATATGATTCTCGAAAGACGTTTGAACAATATTTAGATAACTAAACATTCTCCAAGAAACAAGCTACCGAAACGCATTAAAATCTATTCAGTGATTCTCGAAATGCAACAGCTTTTACAAAGACATAAGTTAATTGTAATTAGTTGAGCGCGCATTCACGACGAATGTTGCGAGGTGTGCGGTATGCACGCCGATTGCCGGCGCCAGTGGCGCGTTTATCTCAACGAATAATGCTCGCCAAAATTCCGTTCTTTACCAATGTTTGTACTGTTTTATGGAGGTAGTTCAATAACAACAATTAAAATTAAATTTTTGTTGAGAGTAGATCTGATTTTTGAGAGAATCAATATAATAACAATATAACAAATTAGAATTTTATTTTATAAACAAAAGAGACATATAAGTTTAACAGCTATAAGATAAACTTTAAGAATTACTAAATCAGGCAGGGGGGTCGAAGTGGGTCTGAGATTTTCAGGAAATCTTCACCAAAGATGCTTCTTTTCGATGTATAAATTAGAACGCAGGGATCGACTGGAATCGAAACTTAGGACAGATTATTGCTAAAATTCTAAAAAGAAACTCATACTCTTCGTATCTGTATTTAATACATCGTAACAAATACAAGCGGAATAAATGTAACATAGCCTAAAACTACTTATTTTGAACATCTAAATACATATTTTCAACTGGCAAATTAACTGCTTCTGTTTCACTGGGGGTACATTTAGTAGACGCACGAGTGTATTTGCTTTAGACGTTATTGTGTGAAAGGGACGATATTTTACAATGCATTTTACAAAAACTTAGAATGCCAGTAACGGATTTCGAGTATTTATTGGGAAAGGTAACATCTTTAATAAAAAAAACACAACACACTCTCCACATCAGAACTAGATTGATACTGCAGGCGCAGCCGGTGCAAAAGTTTCAACCAAACAAATCTTTTTGCAGTAATCGCAACTCTGCAAAATTTCCGTTCACATGCGGCTACTTTTTGGACTGCGCGCAGTAAAAGTGCTTTGTTAGCTGAAGATTTAAGCGCGTTGTTGGCGGATTCAATGAGTTTTAAATAGTTTCCCATATTTTACAACCTTTGTGGATGTTTTGGCTCAGTATTTAGGCTAGTCTCGTGAAGAGGACTTTTGGGGAAAATGACTCCGCTTTTCCTGTAGCAATTCTAAAAGTTATTCCCAAGTAAGTTTTTTCCTTTTAAGCACATTTTCAACGATTCCTTTGGTAATCTAAGTGATCTTTTTAGGATTTTTATCTCTTTCAGTTTTTCTCCTGCGTTTGGTCTTCTCTTTTTGGTAGCTTAATTTATTATTAATTCTGGATTACACTGAACGCCTATTCATCCAGCGGAGCCAGTTAATTATCAGGACGTTGTAACAGTAACAACACCGCCTGAATTTTTGTGGAAAGAGGTGATTTAGCTTTTATCAGATTACATTCTCATCGATCTATTATAAAATCTATAACAGTCAACGCTTTGAATAGAGCTTTATTACCTTTTGTGTTTGTTATTCAAGTACTAGAACGCTACTGCAGCCAATCACTGGTTTCTTCAAAAGCTAAGCAGTACTTCACGGTAAGTTCCTGCAAGATTTTAGAAATATTATCTGGGTATTTATCAGATAACTCTGTGGTTCCGACCAGTGAAGCCGTTAAAAGTTTGCCTCTTCGATGTGCAGTTGAGCCAGTGCCCCCTTATGTATTTTTTGTTCTGTGGATATACCTATACAATATGGATTCTCTGGCAATCTAAACCTCACGGCCATCGACTACTTAAGTAATCCTATCAAAGTAATACAATCTAATGTATCCAATACCTAAGTAACCCCGCAGATTTTCAAAGCAAACGGAACTATTGCTTTTGTTTAAAAAGAGCGTTACTTCTGCTTTCATTTGATTAAACCTTAATAACTTTTTTGTTAATGAGATTTTAGTTGTAGTTTGACTACATTTGAGCAAACATAAAATACCCATACCAGGTGTTTCCTGAAGATCTGATGCAAGACTTGTTCAGGAAGGACGTGTAATCGAATAAAAAATTGTTTATTTATAAAATATATTAAATATTTTATTAAAAATAAATTAATCCAGCCGGGATTATAACCCGCGTTTTGTAACTGGAAATGTAACGCGCTTTCGATTCCACCATAACGGCTGTTGATGTGTTTTGTTTCTTTAATGAATGTCATTTATTATGTTAGTTATTAATTAATTTTAAATGTGTTCTATCTTCTAGCCTCAATTCAAATATATTTCTAACTATTATTATTACAAATTAAAGTAATTTAGCAAAGATATTACAGTTTGTTTCTTTTTATTATTAATTACTTTTTAATGATTTTTTATAATTAATAATTACAGTACATTAGCTTATTAATTAATCATGAGTTAATATTAATTCATTTACGCGTGTAAAATATGGTTTGAAATATAAAATTTCGTTCGTTGTGGTGTTGGAATTGTGTAACAAAGAGGGAAAATATTACTGGGCGGAACTAACTTTTATTTTAGCAAATGTAGTGGTAGCAGTGGCCTCTTTTGACACCAATAATAACTTAAAATCTAAGGAAAATTGGTTTTCAATTATTCGTCTACTGATTTTATTGTTTTTGCGGGAGTTGTAGAGTAACACTATATCCACATAATTGATATTTTTTTGTGTAAAGGCTGAATTTTGTTGATAATAGCACATAGCACGACCTTCTAAATTTCACGAGACCAGTAATATTACACATTGCATTGCGGCAGTTATACTTTTTTCTGCTAGTGTTTGCCATTACTAAAGTGAACGAAAAAACAGCAACAAAACTACGAAAATTTAAACAAATAAGGAAATAACGTAATTATATTAAAAAATAAAGAAAACTGCCTTAAAAGATTAGGAAAATATAATTTATTGACGATACGCGCAAAACCGACAAAAAGTATAAAAGCGCGCGAAGTTAGCGTAGTTTGAAATTGGCGTTTACGTGTTATATATCCGTTTCCGCATTTTCGTGTTTGGTGGCGCCAGCGGAGAAACACTTGAACTAATGGAGTGCGCAGGCCGGATTAGAGACTTCGTCTCGTGAAATCTAGAAGGTCGTGGCACATAGAAACGCGTTTTGATCAAAAGCGTTTGTCCACAACGCATTGTGGGTAAAACCACTTTACACAAAGACCGAAGTAAGACTTGAATTTACCCACAAATCGTTGTGGATAGTTTGTTTCGGACAATGGCCAAATAGAAATACCTACGTAGCGTTGTGGGTATTTTCATATGTCCACATCGCGTCGTGGGTAATAAATTCGGTCATTGACCGAAATCGGTTTTTGATTATAACCTATAACACATACAGATTATCCGAAAACCAGTCTAAACATACAAAGATGAATGAGTGCAACAAGGAAGACATAAGCAACATCAGTAGCACAACGCACAACAAAAATAGAATGCAATCATGGGTTAGATAAGTTTTTAAACTAAAGATCTCTCCAATAACAAGCAAGCTAGCAAAAACATCTGTCGTAAATATTGTATCTGTCATTTTTATTTAGTAGCATAAGGTATGAAAGTTGTATCAGTGATAAAGCATGGGGGAGCGTAATGTACTTGCTACAATAGCTCCATTACCTCCGTTGCACTCCCATAAGAGTTTGTGTGGAACTCCTACACTGCGAAATGCGGTAAAAGGGGAATGGATTATCTATGTAACTTTCCGTGAGCTGCGTTTAGGATATAGAGAAAGTGAGCAGTAAGTACATTGTCTGTTCACGTTTACCCATAAGAGTTAGTGTGGAACCCTGACACTGCGAAATGCGGTAAAAAAGGAACTGGATTATGTATTATGTATGTACTATTATCGCATATTGACATAATTATTTTAAACTCACTTTATGCCTTTAATGGCAGATAAAATATTTGTGACAGATATGTTGGTTTGCTTTCTTGTTATTGGAGAGAGATCTTTAGTTTAAAAATTTACCTAGCCATGATTGCATTCTATCTTTGTTGTGCTTCCCATATTGTTTATGTCTTCCTTGTTGCACTCATTAATTTTTGTATGTTTAGCCTGGTTTTCGGATAGTCAGATATTATACAAGACAATCAAAAATACTCGATTATACGAGACATATTGCCTGAAACACCACGAGACCGAAGGTCGAATGGTGTTTTTTAAGCAATATGTCGAGTTTCGAGTATTTTAGATCGTCGAGTTACATACAGCTGGACTATTTTATGAATAAAAAATATACTAACAATATTAACACTTATTTATTATTTATATTGAACGTACAATTATTGTAGACATTGTGAATAAAGCCTGATGAGGTTAGTGGATCATTGGCAGTCGAAGTGGGATTACTTTAAGGACAACTTTTCAAATTGGCAATGAGGTTCTTGTGATGTTCCGCACTTAGTTGTAAATAGGGTTCAATGCAATTTCCTGATGTGTAACCCGTAATTTTAATGATTTTTTGAATACTTGTGCCCGAACTTGATAAATGACTCACAGCGGTTGATCAGTTAGAGTGATTCGATATTTTTACTTTCTTCGTATCAAACCCTATCGTTTCTGCACCTAATCTGGTCCACTTACTGATTTAATTTACTCCAAGTGGCATATTCTTATACCAGCAGCTGTTTGGGTACTTTTGCCAGTCCTTATTCACAGTTAGAAATAAACATCTAGTTTTTATATTTTTAGTTCGTTTCGACATCATCTTTTTCCATAATCTAACAGGACAATGATCGGGTCTTTGTGTATTTATTTACAGTTAACCATTTTACTTTCGTAGTTCGTTGATTTCCTCCCTGAGCTGTTTTGGAAAAAATGATGTTGTATATAATACGCTCTGTTTTTGTACCATAATTATCTGTTTCTTCTTTGAAATGGTCTAGAAGACACAACTCAGCTTCACCCGCCAAGCAAGTTCTACAGCTGCAACGTGGTAAAAGATGTTCAAGATCTTCTGAATTTCTTCAAGTGTTAACGCTACGGAGCCGGTTTTCCGTTTTGATGGGATAGCTTGTAGAATTATTCGCTTCGAATTTTTTGCGAGTATTGCAGTATGAAAAACAATATCTTTGAAGGGATCGATGGTTCGGTTAAATTATTTGAAATACATTTGCTGAACCATTTTTGCTGTAATATTCCAAATCGTCTTTACAACCCCTTCTTTGTATTTGGTATCATCGTTTTTTCGCATGTTGAATGCCCAATCTTTGAGAATTTGAGCAAGTTCTTATTACATGTTGTTTCAATTAGTTTGTAATTTCGGAACTCACAAAACTGTCGAAACTGTCTTAAAACGTACTGCTCCGTTTTTATTGTGTTTGCCAGTTTACTACTTTCAACTAGTTCATCGATATTTTCTGTAAAGTTTGTTCCAGAACGATTCATTTTGCAACTAAAACGAAAACCACAGTCTAAAACGTACAATTAGAAAAAAATTGCGTTGTTTACTAATAAATTATTTGACTGTTATGTAGTTTTCATGCATATCTTGAAATTTAAGAAATGAGTCTCATGCGGGTGAATATACAAATGTTTGTATTACAGCGATTATACAAAGGTTCGTATATTCGATTAGTCATAGTTACTGCAATATAACCGTTGGAATACGTGGTATCTAAAGAAAAGTGCATATTCTTATTGGTTCATAACGTTATTAATGAAATAGTCTCTATAATACAACAATATTAAACGCAATTGTATTATAACACATATATAATGCAACAATATTTTAGATTTTAGAATTTAGCCGAATCTGATAGAATTCCACCCCCAGTAGACATTTTTATCGTGCCAAACATCGCATTGACGCGGGACCTACAGTTTTACTTCCTATCGAGAAAAAGGCATGCTTTTAATTTTTCTCCGCTATGAAAAGTCACCAGCTCGACGGGGGATCGAACCTACGACCATTGGATTATGAAGCAAACATTCAAACCACTAATCCACCGAAGCTGGCTAAGTGAGTTATCCTAATCAAAGTTAGTTGGAAAAGTTTTCAAATAAATTATCAGAAATTCTTTTTAATTATTATCAACAATATCAAGTGGACATGGTATACATTCTGTGGAAATCTTTAATGAAACTAGTACTATTAGGTACTGTAGAAATTGTTAAAAATGTCAAATAAAGAGAAGATATATAAAACATATCATGACAAATTAAAACCTAAGTATACACATAAAGTCATCGGTCCGTATTCATATGCCATGATTAACCCCTTCGGGCCCAGGTTGCCATATGTGGCAACAAATCTATCACACGCTCACAGCCCAGATTATCATATGTGGCACCAAATATTAAACATTTACTATCAGAATGGAATAGCTTTGTAGAAGTTGTGTCAAGCCTGGGCTATCGCAATTTACAGTGGGATCGATTTTTGATTGGTTACTCCAAGGTGAAACTTACATCGAGAGTCCATAGGCGACGCCTGTGGAGTACTTCATTTTTGTGGAAAAATTGACCTCTTAGTGTATTGGTACAATAATAAGTATAAAAACACAAACAAACAAAACTTCAAACTGTTTTCACTAAATAAAATAGGTATCTTTTTTGACCCTTATAGCGACGCCTATGGAGTATTTTACTTTTTTATGCAAAAATTGACCTCTTAGTGTATGGGGGCAATAATAAATATAGTAGAGTAAATCTGAAAGCGGATTTTGTTTTCCGTGGTACATTGAAAGGTAAAATGGTATCGAGTACATTATCGGATGCTATTTAGGGTTTATATTAATCCCCTAAATTCGTCTGACGATATCGGTGTCCAACACCCCCCGGGGGAGAAAAACTGAAAAAACAGCAAATCTAGAATACTTTATTTGCTATCTGGCTATATTAAAATAAATACGATCTCTAAAATATTAAGCGAGTTAGAGCTAATTTTCACGAAAGAATTATCATTAGATAAACGGAAGGATACTCACTAGATGAGCTTCTAACTCCCTTATTATGCGTATTTCAATCTCTGCAAACACAGAAAGATGGTTATATCGCGGTATCTTTTGGACGACACAAGATATTAAAAAAGTTCAAAAAATAATTGTTGTTAGTTCGAGATTTTACAATCCAACGCTTTTTGAAACTTTGAAATTGGCTAGACAGTAACGAAGATATGACCAATTTATTCCGGCAATGTATAAATTATCGCTGAGAAGCGATCGTTCTATCTCTATTTTCATACGTCTTCCGTCTTATTCTAACGCACTGCTCTTACCAGGTTCGTAAGTACATACAACTATTAGCACAATATTGGAGTTACAATTGCAGGTGATTTAACATTTTGTTGAAAAAATTATAAAATTCTTACTGTTTTTGTAAATACGACATTAACCTTAACACGGAAAGTTCTTCGAGTTATTCTATTACAGACGATGAACTATTACATACATTTAAATTTCTTTAAATTTATAAAAAAGAAACAGATACGCAGTTATAAAAAATGTGTTGTGTAAAATGGGCGGGAAACTTCAGGAATCCACTGCAAGAACTGCGGAAACTATTCAAAGGCCAGTGAAAATGAGATTAGATATGCAAAGTCATAATAAAGAATTAAGAGAGCTTCTTGATATAACACACAATTCAAGTAAATTAATGAGAGAAAAACTGTTATTCCTCGTTTACGCGCATATATAAATATTTTCACTATCATCATATTTATTTTAATATAGCCGGATAGCAAATAAAGTATTCTAGATTTGCTGCTTTTTCAGTTCCCCCCCCCCCCCCGGAGGGGTGTTGAACACCGATATCGCCAGACGAATTTAGGGGATTGATATACACCCTAAATAGCATCCGATAACGTAATCGATACCTTTTTACCTTTCAATGTACCACGGACTTGATTTCTAGATGCGTTTTTTAAGTTTGCAAACTCTACTAGTATAAAAACACAAAAAAGATCAAATTTTTTTCACTAAATAAAATACCTTTTTTGACCCCTATAGCGACGCCTATGGAGTATTTTATTTATTTTTTTCGTGGAAATTGACCTCGTATTAGTCTAGTGGAACAATAATACATATAAAAACACAAACAAAGAATAAGTCGATTTTTTACTAAATCTGGTATTATATTGCAGACCTGTAAATAACCCTGAGCGCGAAGGGGTTAAAGGTGCATTTAACTAAAGTTCTGAGTAATATCAACTAGAAAACCTTTATCTCATTCTAATAGGCGGGAAAACATTACCACAATTACACCATTAGAAATTATCACTTGCTTATCTTTAGAATTATCCTGCAGTTAGTTTAATTGTTTTTGTCAAGTAATAATGTGCACCGATTTGGAATTTTTTTTCATAAGCTTTGAGTATTAGAAGTTAGTAATTACTAGCAGATTGCTTGTTTTAATATCTTGATATTAATTACGTAAACGTAAACGTTAAATGAGGCCAGTTTTATTTAAGTTATTTTATGATTGATTTCTAAATTTAAATTGTAATGCTTCTGGGGGCTTATATGTTAATACTTATATGTTAACAAATTAAATTATTATTTAATTAGATAACAGGATATAGACTGATCCTGTAAATTATTTTGATATTGATGTACTATGTATGAAGTATTAAATAGATATATAAATATTCAGATAGACAGTATAATATACAACTAAATGTTGTTTTGTTAAGTGTCTATAATCAATGATGCGATAATTTTGAGTGCTTTATAATGATGAGAATAAATTCTTTAAGTAACAGCTTCTGTATTTTATATACAGATGATACGTTAATAACAGCATCGGACATAGATGTTAGCGATACAAAAGGCAAATTCAGACATGACAAATATAACAAGTTGGTTAAAACTCAATAAACTAAAACTTAATACATCAAAAACTAAAGCTATGATAATATCAAACGAGGTATGCTCTAATTTAACCGATGGGGTAAACATTGATGGAGAAAATATAGAAATTGTTGATGAAATGAAATATTTAGGAATTATAATAAATAATAGACTAAAATTTAGCAAACATGTAGATTATGTTGTAAAAAAGACAGCTAAAAAGATAGGTTTCTTAGGTAGATTAAGCAATAAATTAAACATATGATCTAGAATATTAGTATATAAGAGTATTATTGCTCCACATTTTGAGTATTGCGCCTCGATTCTATTCCTAATAAAGGAAACTGATATGCAAAGACTTCAAAAATTACAAAACAGAGCTATGAGGATTATTCTGAGTTGTAACAGAAGAACTAGAATATCCCTTATTCTGGATATGCTAAATTTTTTCACCATAAAACAAAGAATTTATTATAAAACTCTATTTTTAATTTTTAGAATAATGAACGGGCAGTTACCACATTACAACCACAACCACATTTGTCAAAATTCATGACGTATAACAGGGAATACCATGAATATAACACTCGAAATATTAATGAATTTAGATTACCATTGCATACAAAATCATCCTCACAAAATAATGTATTCTATAAGGGGTTAAGATTATATAATGAACTACCACAGGATGTTAAAAGTTCAAAAAATAATAGAGAATTTAAACGAAACTGTAATTTTATTAAAAGTAATGTAAACTAAATTGATTTATACCTGTACTTACAGATTAAATATAGCGGCAGGTAGTAATCAGTATTTTTAGCATGTAAGCAACCAAATGTATCTAAATAACATCATATGATGGAAATAAAGAATCTAACTAACTAACAAATTCCCTGGTCATTCTCCAAACGGAAATAATTCGAAATTTGTATAAACTGAAATTTCAATATAAATAATAAGTATACATATACAGTGTCTGCCAAAACGTTGGATGCATATGGGAAAATGTTTTAATATACTAATTAGAAAATACTTTGTGAGAAAATACTTGAAATACGTTATGTCAAAGTTGACAGCTAACATTAGAAAAAATGTTTCTGATGACATTTTACGTTTACATGCCGAGTTTGAACGAGATATTCCAACATAAGAAAAGATATTAACATTTTTTGAAACACCCCCGTAACTAACTATTTTGAAATCATTAAAAACGCATTAAATGAGTAGAAAGGCAACAAGTGCACAGCATATTTTGCTAATAATATTGAATGGTGTAGTTATTTTTGACGAATATTAAAATTATCAAAGACAAGAAACTTTCTGGATTATTTTTCTATTTCCAAGAAAATCAATGTATCATATTGACTTGTGGAGAATTTTGTAATATTGTAATTTAAGGTTCTGCATGCACTCTTTGTCTTGCAGTGTGTCTTTAATTATTTCTGCAGTACTTCACATGGGGCCCTTGATTTCCATGTATTACTAGTTTCTTTAAAGATTTTTACAGAGTATACTGAAACTTGATATATGTAATTATTACAGACAAAGCAAAACAGATAAATACAATTTCTGATCATTTATTCGAATAAATATATAGATTTTTCCTGGGTGTTTATCTGTTTATTGCTATAACAACGCACGTACTCTTTATATCTTATGTAAAGATTTCGAAGTGTTTGTTCAATATATACCGCATTACAAAAATACCAATTGAATAGCGGCATTTTGGTTTTTCGTTTGCAATTTTTTCTGATATTTTACCAAACTATGGTATATAGATATGTGATTTGTGTCTTGTGTTTGCGTGTGAATGGAATATATTCTTTTGACAGCTAACCTATAGTCTTTTCATTTAATTAAAGTGTCGATCCAGTTTGGATTATAATGATTTACGTGTGCTAGTTGTTTGATGGTTTAAATTCCTTTGTTAAAATCTGACTGAGGGCAGGTTGTTCAGTACGTGGTTAACTTCTGGTTACTAGTAACTTGGCTTTAACTGTGAAAAGCGAGTTGTTCAGTAAGAAGTTAACTTTTAACTATAATTTATTTTTGTCGTTAACTAAACCACCGAGGTTGAGGGTTTAAGATGTGGTTAGATTATGAATAACTTAGAAATATTGGAGAGTGAGAAATAAAACTTATAGACAGTTGTGAAGAAATTATAAACAGAAAGATTGTTAATAATTAATAAAAAAATAATATAAATAATAATTATTATGAAGGTGCATTCTCAATTATTTTTAAATACTTTTTTATCAACGATATTAATAAGGCTTCCCCTTTTTCCGCGTAATTAATATCTCTATCTCTGGCAACTTTTATTATTTATTACTTGCATATGTTGTAATTTATTATTAGATTGCATTAATAAAACGATAGAATTCAGAATAATAAATGCGTTAGATAGCTTACGCAGCAATTTACGTATAAATTATTGTATAATTTATATTAGCTAATAAGTATTATTCAAGTGAGTCCCCTAATGAAAAAAATTGAAAAATATATATCTAACACTTGACTTAACAACGAAACAATTTAAGGTTAAAACAACCAATTACGTGCATGAAAAACGGTGTAAAAACCATAAACCATAGAAAAACCTAGAAAGAGCAACTGTAAAACTAAAAAAACATTCTACCAACATAACGATTTCGAGGTTTAACTAATCTTAAAATATCTTTGTACTGAACAACCCAAAACTGATTTACACAAAATTTATTTATAACCAGAGTTTAGTAATGCCATAGGATATACGGCCAACTGAACAACCGGCCCTGAGTGTAATAGTTAAGGCTTTGCGTACTAAGGATCTGTAAGCTGCTAGTTTATGTGCTTTATGATGACAGGATACATTTGGGATAGTTATGTCTGTATGTGTAAATTTTCTGTATTATAAAAAATTCATTGTGTGGGTTAATTCTAATGGTTAAATCTAAAAAGTTAATAGCCCTATTTTGTTCTGTTAGTGTAGAATTTATGTTTTAAAACATCTAACATATCCCTTCTTCAAGCTATCAAACAAAAAAAATCACTAAAAAGAATCTAACTTCTGTTAATGCAAGCGATGCAAGTAAGGGTAACACTTTGGTAATTCCTTTGAAAGATATTTCCATACAAAAAATTAGTGAATTTACTAATAAAGAAAATTTAGAAACTTTAAACGAAGATCCCACCAAAATATTCCTACTAATCAGTTTTATTTATTTCATGATTATTGAGTTTCACTAATTAAGGCTAGAATCTAGTAATTTTTTAAATTAAAATCACATTTTAAGTATTTGGTATATTACAAGTTCTGACTGACAGAATGAAAAGTATGTAGAAAAACCTTTTATACGAAGCGCGGATTTAATTAAATTCAATGAGGATAATAATAATTAACAATTTCGGACTTTTTTCGCCCCAAGATGGCGTCGTTTGCCGTATTCTGATCCGCCAGCATGGCCTGGCTGACCAGATGTAGTGACTCTATCACCAATGGATATTGTTACAGAATGATGATATCTATTGTGTGAGGCAGACGCATTCTTATCCGTCCAGGGCAGTGTTGCCAACTGTACCATAATTATGGTACTTGTACAATAATCTACAGCTTGTACCAACGTACCACAATTAGATAAAAATGTACTAAAATTTCAGATATGGAGAGAATACATGTAATAAAGCGAAACCATTCTTTATTAAGTGTAATGGTTATTTAATATTTACGTAACAAGTCAGGAATGTGTAATTAACTGGACTTGTGGATAAGTATCACGGCAAGCCATAGGCGAGCTCTCTAAGTCTGCGAGTACAGTAAAGGCACTATACGGGCTTTCTTACGCACTCCTATTTTTTCTGTCGACAGTCAATTTGAGAACTATCAAAGTAAGAACTATCCTAATGTAGTGCTTTTTAAAATATATTAAAGAGTAAGTATAGGGTGATCCAAAATGACTGAAGACAGTTTGAATTTACCGCCACGGTAAATTATTGTCACGTTGTCGACATGAATACTTTTCAAACATTTTCATCCTTCTTTTATTTTATAGTGGCGTCCAAAGATAATATAGCTCATAAAACTTCATTAGTTTTAAATAGTAAATTTATCTGACAATGAAATTGAAATATCTAACAAACTGTAGATCTGAAAGGAACTGTTTTACAAAATAAGTAAACAAGCGAAATAAACAAAAAAATTCAATGAAAATCCGGAGTAGCATGACAAAGCACTACGATGTAAACGAGAAAGTCACGAGTTAACACTGTAATTTGATGCAATACATTTCAAGAGTGCTACACTAAAAATGTGAAATACACTAAAATCTACGGCGCAAAATTCAAGCCGTCTTCACTCAATTTGGATGTCACTGTATAATCTATTCGGTTACATGAAGGGTAACTAAAAGCAACCAGATTTAGCGACTGTTGTGGTGTAATAGTACTAGGAACTGCCAGAATTGTTCTAGTGTGAATCGTACTAATACCTACTTTGAAATTAGGTCATAAAAAAAAGAAATATTATCTAGGCGATGATGGTTTCTGTTAAAGTGGCAAGATATTTTCTAGGTTTTCAAACAATGAAAACTACTGGAATATCATCGTATGTCGAGCGACTAAATTATTGCCAAAAAAGCAGATAATAATTTAGTCGCCAGACATACGATTTTTTTAAATTTTCGGAAAATAGTTCAAATACTATGAAACTTAAGTGATATTTTGTTGGTTAACTTGAATTGAATGTACACGGCCGCTCAATTGAAAGTGCACGATAGACCCGATTTACTTCAGTTATATTTTCTATAACTTACTCTAAGCTGATACATAAATTATTTTAAACAAGTATTTGAAAATAATAAAAAAACCTTTCATTCCGCTGCAGCTGTTATAAACATATAGCCCATGAAATCCTGATTTACACGATGTCATTTTGAAATATTACATATAAAGAGTCGTGCACTTTCAACTGGGCGGCACTGTACAGTTTCTTTAAAATTAATTTTTCACGTAAAACATGTAACATAATTTAATTAATAAACTACGTTTTCCAAAGCAAATTAAGTATAGTATCTTATGTATCTGTTACAACACTGTTGATAGTTATATTTCTTCGTAGCTTACTTATTGAAAAGCGGTAATAATAAACCACAGTTGCTGCCGCTGCAAATTTCTAATTCCAGCTAGTAGATAACTTTTTTCACAGAAACAAAATTTAAAACAAAAGTTTTTTTCGAAAATATCTATTTTACGCATAATTTTAAAACTTCATTTTAAAACTGTAATTCTAATCCACAATATTGCACATGATTAAAAAACAGAATGTCATTTGTAATGTGTTGAAGGATTAAGTAAAGATGATCATGTTGCATTGAGAACCTGAATAGGTTATCAATTACTTAAATAGTTACTAAATAAGTGAAAATTTAGTTACTTAATTAGTGAAAATAAATAAATTTGTGAAATATTACTTTCCGAGAAATGGAGTGAAAATTACATTTAACCCTTAAAAAATATCTAATAGATACTATTTAATTTTAAAGTACATATATTAAACTTTTCAAAACGAAAATTGCCATTTTAAATTTTATTTTGTAAAAAGAATTTAAAAAGTTACCCGTTAGCTGGACTCGAACGTGGGACGCAAGCAACTTTGGTTTATTATCGCCCCGCTTCAACTAACTTAGCTACGAAGAAACATTAGCACGCGTATCACATTTATTTTAAAAGTTGGTTGTTGGTTATTTAAATTATTTTTCTTTTAAAAACGGCCTATATCTAATTTTTTTCACCATATTAAGGATATGAGTACTTCTTAAACTTGTAAACAGCATGCTAAAAAGAAGTGGTAACTTAATTTAATTGAGAAGATTTTACAAATTAATTTTTATAAGCACGGGTTAACCTCTGTATTCAATTTCTTAATTAGACACACGGTATGTCTTTTATTGAAGATAAGAACAACAGTTTTTTATACTATCGTTCGCAAAACAGGCCTTGCGCAGTTAAATATTTAAGCAGGCGCGTTAGTTGGACCATCGAAGATTTGTGTGCGGTAAAGTAATCCTAGAAAAAACAAAATTTCTATATTTATATTATTTTGTTTTAACGTAATATGTTCATTATAAAATATTGTATCATCCCCGATACGCCATTTGGGGCGTGCACCAAAACACTATTTGCGCGCTTTATCCATGAAACATAAAAACAATTATATTATATATTTTCTTATCATCACGTTGCATCGAGAGCGAGCACAGTTCAGCGATGTATGTTTATTTCTGGGCACAAATATGATAAACTATTAATTAATATCACAACTTACAAGTGCATTCACTAGTGCTGTGTTGGCGTCACTGAATCTGAGCCCGACGGCTCGACCAAAAACGACACACCCCGAGCTTAGCGTTTGCATTCCAGCTCAGTGTTGCCAGAGTTACTACATTCGAAGTAGATCTGCTTCCTAATGAACACGTTTACTACACTACCAAAGACACTACTACGCAAAGTTCAATTTCTACTCCTTTGCCTTCTTTGTGCTACCCGTTATGAAAAAAGCAAACAAAAAACCTTCAGATATTATATTTTTTAACAGTAAGTAAAATTCTTAAAATTTTAAATTATTTAACTGAAACTTCAATCCATAGGAAATAGCAGGCAAGTTGCCAACATTGGATAATAGGTGTTTGTGTATTTAGTTCGCGAAATGCTACTTTGGTGGTCAAGAATGAAAGTTTTTTAACGAGGCGTAGCCGAGCTAAGATCTAATAAGATTCGGGACCACCAAAGTCATTTCAAGCACGAATTGCATACAACGTTTCTACAGCGTCATAATCATAAAAAATAACACAAGGGAATTTTTATTTTAGCGCAAAGTGGACAATTTCGTTGTTGCTACGGAAACGACATTGTATATGTATAAATCGCATAAAAGCACGAAATATTTTTCGCTCTAAAGCTCTAATCAAACGTCAAACATTTATTCACATTTTATACACATTAAAAACAAAATAAATCATCCTACTAAACTTGGTATTTGTTTTGATATTTGTTGATATTGTAACGTTCTTTTTAAAATAATAACCAAATATGCTGTTGAATCATCTATTAATAAAGAGAAAACATTCACTTAACACACTTTATCTTAACTAGTATAAACTTAGTATAAACTAACTATTAACAAACTATTTATATTTAATCACAATATTTATTTCACACACATATAAATTCTAACTTAGATATTTATTTATTACCACTGGCGTCTCCTAACACGTCTAATTGCTCGCGGTTAGCTAACTGATTCCCTTCCGTGTAAGCCGGCGTTTATATACCGCATAATCTTCTAGAACATGCACTAGATTCTTCTAGAAGGTCTATTGATTTTTCGCGCCGTCTATGACTCACGCTGATAAATCACACATGCAGGCGCCGGCGATCCACACCGGCAGATGTTGATGAGTCACGCATTCTCGAACATTCGACGGCGGAGTTCAGAGGGTTGACCGCGCTCTTTACACTGCCCCCCTCTTCAAGTCTGTCCCAGAACAGGCACCACTCTCCGGTTCCTGTAGAAAGGGTCCTGACGATATCGGCAGTCTTCATCTAGACTACACGTTACATTACGGTAGAAGTAACAGTCTACACTCTTCGTTGGCCTTGATGCGGGCTGTGGGTCAAAACTGCAGACCATGATTTTGACGTCCGTACCTCTAAAGATAACTTCCAGCATGTTTCTGGACACCCGAGTCTGGGAACTGCCAATTTGTTAATGCTCTTGGTAAGTAGCTCGGTCCTCAAATCCCATAACGCCCTCCACAGGTTCGCGTAACTGGGCTTCTGGTAGTAAACCTGTTTCGTTACTAGGTAGTAAATAGAACGTCCATGATCCGGCAAGTGTAAGGCATTACCAACAAAGTGATTCTGATCTGGAAATTCGTCCAGCCGCCCAAATTTATTTCTAAACGCCACTGCGATCCCCCTGGACATGCGGAGATCCTCGGAGACACAGTGGGCAATGGAATAATCACCAGGAACCCGGAAGAGATCTTGTTGTATCGCGGCAGTGACTCCGAATCGCGCTTTTCTAGTTCCGCAAAACGCAGCCATAAATTCTCCAAAAGTTAGCTGGTCACCTTCAGGTCTTACGGTATTGACAGGCACTTCAGGCTCATCTTCCCGATCCGGGACTGCGTCATTCTTTCCCTCATAGGGCGCCAGACGATTGGAGTGTACCACCTTTGGTTTCCCTCTTGGCAACTTCTGGATGCGATAGATCAGATCATTTATTCGTTTCTTCACCTGGTATGGGCCCTCCCAATTTCGCTGTAACTTTGTAGGATAGCCCCGACGTTTTTGCGGGTTGTATAACCAAACAAGATGTCCAGGTTGAAACCCTCCTTCTTGAGCTCTCACATTGTACATTGTTAGTCTTCATCCGGTCACTCGCGATTCGACTATGGTTTCGGGTTCTGTCATGAATCTCCTCCAACTTCTTCTTTAGGTTGATGACATAATCATTCCCGGCTACCTCCTACTCTGCAGGTGGAGATCCAAATTCCAGATCACACGGTAACCGTAACTCACGTCCAAACATCACAGACGCTGGTGATTGGCCGGTTGTTTCGTGGACCGATGCACGATAAGCCATCAGGAACAGATGCAGGTATTGATCCCAGTCTCGTTGATGATCGGAGATGACCTTGGCCAAATATTTGCTCATTGTGCGATTCATGCGTTCTACCATACCATCGGACTGCGGATGTAACGGAGTGGTCCGAGTCTTGCTAATGCCCAACAATCGACAGACTTCTCCAAAGAGTACAGACTCAAAATTGCGGCCTTGATCCGAATGCAGCTGTATGGGCACTCCGAAACGACTGAAAAACTTTTTGACTAGTACGTCAGCAACAGTCGCGGCTTCCTGGTTTGGTAGGGCATATTTATTTATTTATTTATTTATTCCAAACAGGCATAAAGCCTAATTACATGGAATTAAACTATAATTATAATATGAAATTTAATATACTTAAAGACTAATTATCAGAAATTGAAGAATCGTAAGAATCGCATGAATATACAATAAATTTAAATTTTAAATAATATAAGATGTGCATAAATTACATTGAGTTTGAACATATTGTTTTGTTAATTACTATAATTTTAGGTAACTTTGTACCTATATAATATAATATTACCAAAATATTTGAGGATGTTAATGATTTTTAAGGTATTCATATACAAGCTTTTTATAATTACTAAATTTTATTAAAAAAATATCAAAATTTAACAGAGACAGAATGTAATTGATTAATTGGAGCATAGTTATCAACGACGAATGAAGTGTTCGAACAGCAGGCGGCACCTTAAATAATACAGGATTTCTGCTTAGAAATCCTGTATAAAACGGTTGCTTAACCGTCCCTGCACTTTAAATCTAAAAAGGCAAAGGATGTTTGGGCAATCTGTCGAACTATTTAATATTTTGAATCCAAACATTAAGAGGGCAATGCGCCTTCGGTTAGATAAGGTCATAGTTTTATAAGAGTTCCTGAGATGATTAGATCTTACTATGTTATAATCATGATAGGTTCCAAATTGCTTAAAGTAGAGATACCTTAAGAATCTATTTTGTATTTTTTCAATAAGCTTAATGTTTTTAATAGTATGCGGATTCCAAATAATAGAACAATACTCGAGCTTTGAACGAAGTAATGCAAAATACAAGGCTTTAATAGTTGTAATATGCTTAAAATTAAATGAATTTCGTATGACAACCCAGTGCCATTCTAGCAGCGTTGGTAATTTTCTGTATATGATCATTAAAATTTAATTTTGTGTCTAAGGTAACACCGAGGTCATTAATTGTACTTAATCTTTTTAACTTTACATTGTTCATGAAATAGTCACTTTTGACTGGATTTAGGCTATTTGTAAACATGATTGTAGAGCATTTACTTGTATTAAAATACAATTTGTTCATTAAACTCCACTCATACATATTATTAACATCATTTTGTAATGCGATAGCATCTTCAAGTGTATTCACTGCAGTGTAAATCTTTATGTCATCAGCAAATAATAAATACTTTACATTTTTAATCACATGCGCAATATCATTAATAAATATTAAGAAAAACAGGGGCCCAAGGTTGGAACCTTGTGGGACACCTGAGTTGGAATTAAATTGTTTTGATACACTATTGTTAATTTTAACATAAAAAGATCGATTTTTTAGATAAGATGATAATAACAGTAGAGTGGGGTTAAGTCATATGCTTCAGGCCATCTGGTAAAATAGTCCATTGCCACTAAGATGTATTTATTCCCATCGTCGGTTTCGGGAAATGGTCCGGCAATATCTATAGCTATTCTTTCCAGAGGACTACCCACATTGTACTGCCTCATAGGTGCTCTTCGTTTCCCCAAGGGTCCGTTACCAGTGGCACATAGTTCGCATTTCCGGCACCACTCCTTCACGTCTTCTTTACAGTTGACCCAATAAAAACGCTCCCTAACTTTCTCCAAAGTCTTCTTCACACCGAAGTGTCCTCCTGAGGCACCGTCATGAAGATGTCGCAATACTGTAGCCACTCGGCTCCTTGGAACCACGAACTGAGACTTCATGGTTGTGTCATCTTCACTCTCTAGTACTCGCTTTAGGAGATCGTTTTCCACCTTCAAGGACTCCCATTGGGCCCAATATGGTTTTAGGGTTCTGTTGAATTGCAATTCTTCCGGCAACCAATTGTCGTTCTTAATACTTCGATGGTAGTTCTTAATACTTGGCAAACCCTCTCCTCCAAACGAGTGCAATGACGGCAATCCGCTGGACAGGGTCTTCTTGAAAGAGCATCGGCATTTCGATGACTAGTGCCCGCTCGATGTTCCGTGTCAAAGTCGTATCCTTGTAATCGTTCGATCCACCTTGCGACCTGGCCTTCAGGATTGCGGAATTGTAGAAGCCATTTCAACGCTGCATGGTCCGTCCTCAATAAAAACTTCCGTCCGTACAAGTACTTGTAGAAGTGCTCAACGGACTTCACGACAGCCAATAATTCTTTTCTGGTCACACAATAATTCCTCTCGGCTTTCGACAAAACCTTACTAAAATAGCCGATGACCTTTTCTCGCCTATTCTGTATCTGAGAAATTACACCCCCAATGGCCAGATTACTTGCATCTGTGTCAAGTATGAATTTTCCTTCTGTCCGTGGATAGCTCAATATTGGTGCTGTTGTCAAGGCACGCTTCAACTGTTGGAAAGCTGTTTCACACTCTCCGCTCCAAACGTACTCACGCCCATCTTCAGTTAACCTTGTCAGTGGCTTCGCTATATTGGCAAACCCAGGAACGAAACGCCTGTAGTAGGTACACAATCCATGAAACAAAGGTTTTTTGCCTAGATAAAACAACAAAAAAATAACTATAAAAGCTATAAAAATACATCATACTTACTGTAACTGAAAACTCAAAAAATATCTGCCACAGCTTGAGATTTAAACTCTCTCTTCACAAATTAATTAATCAAGTCGTAGGTATTGGTTCCACAGCTGTATAAATTGTGAAAAGGAATAGATAAGGGTTCAACACAAAAGGGCGCCATCTGGTTTTGAGCTTAGTTAATGATTTATTAACCATTCAAAGATGTTGATTGAATAAGCATTAAAATTTATTAAATTCATTAACCAGAAAATGAATAGAATATTTAGTTAAAACAAAATTTTGTTTACTTAAAATTGTTGAAGAAATGAACTTAAGCATTCATAACCAATATGGTTCCGTTTTTCAGATCAGTCAGTTTTGAATTAATAACATTTATTAACAAAAGAATGGGTAAAACACACATACAAAGATAAACAAATAAAACACACCTTGTATATTTATTACTAATCCAATCTAAATTTATTGGATTATAATTATGTCCAAAAGTTAATCAATAAAAAATTCACCAAGAACATTTCATTTAATAAAGAAAACAAACAGGAAAACTTATTGGATTGACCACAAAATTGTTCAAAACACATACTACCAATATTAGAAATTTACATTGACAGATCATGATCGCAAAATATTTCAAAAGAATCGATTAGATCAACCATAAAAATTATTCAAAACAATTTAATTTAAATATTAACCTTTGTATTGACTGGTCTTTTTCTGGACAAAAATGTATACACAAATATCTAAATGAGATTAGACAAATTAAATCAATTCAACAGTATCAAAATAAATGATTGGTAATTACATTAAAGTTTAAAGCTTTTTAACAACTGACGAGAGTTCTATTGATAATAGAATTTAATGAGCAAACATTTATAATGAACTTCTATTAATTGAGAAACAATAACAAAAATGACTGCAAATTCAAGCAAGAAATTTATCTAAATGAATAACACTAAAAACAATAGTCACAATACCTTTTATTTTTGGTAAGTCACAAACCAAAATCAACGATAAACTGCATAAAATTTGACGACAACGTCACGGCAACTGGAAACTGGAATATTGGGCTTTTTCTTTCATACATTAAAGATGTACGAGATAACCCTCGTAGAAACTGGATATGGCGAATTATAATTTGCAAATTCACCCCAAACGGCAGTAACAAAATGCAACCAAAGAGTTCCATAAAAGATTTGGCTATTAGTTTTGATAACCATTTTATAATTTCATTGTTTTCAATAAAACAATACACATAAACATTAATTCTGAACTGAATTTAGAAGGCACACAGCACGAATTATTATTTAGCCGAAATTTCGGTTACAGAGAAAGCGTCTGTAATTATTAACTTATTTCTGAACAATAATTATTTAGACGAGAGTACGGTACTGTAGACTGTCATAACATATGTTACACAGTAATAAGGGAAACTGAATTTCCCACTTTTCTGAAGCACAAACATCCGCGAAAATATTTAACGGAATAACTAACTTTGGTTAACCACGAATTATTGGTTAATTTCCGAACACTAATTTAAACGAGAACTATTACATGTTGATTTTAATTAAATGCACCGACCATCCGAAAGTCGGTACTTGTTCAAACAATATTAAAACCTGAATTTAGAGTTTTCTTTCAAACTCCATTTTACTACAACAAAATGGCATTTTTAACGCAAGATCGACCGTACGCTCTCGGCGTGTGATTTTGGAAGACCGCTCGCTTGCAGGATGCTGTCGTCAAGCTCTGCCTCAAAAATCTGTCTGTTCTTGTCAAAACCGAGCGAAGCCCTTTTATAAACTTCGTTTCACGCTACTCAGCGTATAAACATCTGTTTTTAGGCGGCAAGGGTGCTTGTTGCTTGCCCACTATAGGATTTTAGACCTTACGTGTAAAAAATAGTACCAAAATTCTACCCGCCAAAACACACGTGTGAGCTAAAACGCTGGCTGTAGACGATATTTCTACGCCGCATCGACTTAAAATTCAAGACGCAAAAATCAGACAAAGGAAAGTGTATCTAGAATCGTATACACTCAAAATATTTACCAAAACATTTCTATAAATGAGATGACGAAGCGCTTCTCATGGTTTCTTTTTGAAGAAATTGATATTATTTTTAAAATACCAGGTTGCAAAATACGAAAAACGACATCGATATGACGTTACATTATTTCATTATAGCAAATATTAAACATTCCCTTCCTATAAATGCTTTCTATAGGAAATGTTTGCCTGATGAACTGCATATTTAAATAAAGCGATATCTACAGGACCGAACTTAAGATTTTTATCAAGAATTAATACAAAATTCTATATACTAAATGCTGGTGGAAAATGTACCCGTTACATCCAAGAAAACTACGAACTTGGTGTTCATCTTTCGGTGTTGGCTACTCTTGAACTGCACGGATTTTATCGAGATCGGCTGCCACTCCATTTTGTGATACGACATGCCCGATATATTTTACCTCCCTTCGGAATATGTGGCACTTTTTCGGACTGAATTTCAGGTTGGCTCCACGCAGTCTCCGGAACACTTCCTCCAGATTTTTCAGATGTTCCTTGAATGATTTTCCAACTACGATCACGTCATATAGATATACCAGGCAAGTCTTCCACGACAGCCCCCTCAGGATGGTCTCCATAGTCCGAAACCAATAGTAAACGCGGTCTTCTCCCGGTCTTCAGGTTTCATTTCAACTTGCCAATAACCACTCTTGAAGTCCAAAGTCGAAAACCATCGCGAACCAGACAGGGTATCTAACGTGTCGTCGATGCGTGGTAAGGGATAGCTGTCTTTCTTGGTCACATTATTGAGCTGCCGATAGTCCACACAAAATGTCGTTGACCCGTCCTTCTTACTGACCAGGACCACCGGTGATGCCCATGGACTGCTGGATGGATCGATGACCCCTTGTTCTTCCATATCGGTAATGATTTTCTCGGCTTCTGCTCGCCTTGCTAGAGGTAGACGTCTCGGTTGCTGTCCGACTGGCCCAGAGTTGCCTGTATTGATTTTATGTCGCACAATATTGGTTCGTCCCTTCTGGGTATCGTCAAGAGCGAAGATATCTTGATATCGGTGAATCAAACCCTGTACCTCTTTCACTTCCATTTTGTTAAGGTCTTCGCATGAACTAGTAATCATACCCGCTAGTTTTCCACCATGGTCTTTGGGCACTGGTTTTAGAACATCAGCCATAGAAACATCGTAGCCACCTGGCTACTCGGAATACTGGCACGCACTGTCCCACAAGGGTGCTCTTCTTTAATGTCACCGGATCCACATTAACGTTCATAATCCTTACCGGTACTGTCTTTCCAACCTTGATCAGCGCTTTTCCCACCAGTATGCCACTATCGATCTTCTTATCACAGACAGGCTCCATCATTTGCACACATCCTACCCGAAGATCGTCATCCAAACCTGCCTCAACAATTATCTGCTCCGACCTGGTAATATCACATCTTCTGTCAGCAACACCCTTACGACAGGGTCTTCTCGTGGGTGCAAAGGGAGTTCTTCGTTACCAACCTTCAAAACACCCTCCTTCAAGTCCAATGTAAAACCAAATTTTCTCAGGAGGTCCATTCCTAAGATGAAATCGTCAGTGATGTCGGCTACCAGCACCTCATGATCACGTTCTTCACTTCCAATGCCAATCTTCATCTTCACCACTCCGTGTGTTGGAATTACTTCACCTGTCGCTGTACGGAGTTGAGTAGTTGTCTGTAACAGCTTCATACTTGTTCGTAGGACATTAGTGCGTATGATGGACTTTGTCGCCCCCGTATCAATGAGCAGTGGAACAGTTTGATTAGCAATTTTCCCATCTACGAACAAACTGCTGGTACTATTCTTTGATGTTACGGCATGGATGGTGATCTCCGGGGCATCTCCTCTCAAGGTCAACGTTCGCCCCCTCTCTTTGACCCCCTTTAGTTTTCCGACAGCTGAACTTGTTTGGGTTTAGGGCAACGGCGTCGTATGTGCCCTTGTTCGCTGCAGTTCCAGCAACGGGGTCCTTGAGCTTCTTGAGGATTCTTTTTACGGTTTTCTTCCTTCTGAAGAACTCTCATAAACAACTCTTCTAGGCGATCTTTGGAATCTTCCTCTTCTTCCGCAACGGTTCGAACTCGCCCGTGGCCTAGGGACGCTTGTTTTGCGGCTTCAAATTCTAAAGCCTGAGCAAGCGCATCATCAGTTGTTCTTGGTCGTGCCAGCCTTAATGACTGCTGTGTTTCCCCGTCTCTTAGTCCATCAATGAAGGTCTGCACAGCGAGTTGTCCCAGAAATGAATCGGGTGCCGTAGGGTACGCCAGTCGGACAAGCCGCGCAACATCGGCTTCAAACTCCTGAATGCTTTCTCCATTCTTCTGGACACGATTCTTCACTTGCGCATGATACACTTGTTGAAGATGCGCGTCTCCATATCTCATCTCCAATCTAGACACTAATAACTGGTAATCATTTTCCTGTCCGGCTGGGATTGTTTGCAGGATGTTCAAAGCGTCTCCACGCAAAGCCACAGTTAAAGAAACGGCCTTTTCCTTGCTTGTCCATATGTCCATCCGTTGGCTCCAGCGGCCGCCTCAAATTGTTTGTAGTAGGTGGACCAATGTATTTTCCCATCGAACGTGGGTGGTTTTACTTTTATCCATACGGCAGGATCCTTTTCTTCTTTAAATTGTTTTGGCCACTCAGAAGTTGAGGAAAACCGTAGTTGACTCATTCTATCTTCCAACATTTTAGTTACGCTATCTTTCTCAGTTGTTGGTGGTAATTGGATTTGGGCTATTTGCTCTTCTACCATCTTTATTACCTTATCCTGTTTCTACAATTTAATTTCTAATAGTCCTAACGCGCTGGAATTTTCCAACAATTCTTCTGAAACTTTGTCTTCTAACGCTTTGACGTTGTCCAGCAATTCTCCTTTAAGCCTTCTAGAACTTTCTTCAGACTTTTCTAGTAATTGTTTCTTGGGCAATCTTGCATTTTCTAGTAAATCTTCTTTAGGTATTCTAGAATTTTCAAAAACTCTTTCTTCCAGTGCTTTAGCATTATCCATTAGCTTTCTATAATTTTCTTCGGCCTTTTCTAGTAATTCTTCTTTCAACATTCTAGAATTTTCTTCGGACTTTTTCAGTAGTTCTTCTTTTAACATTCTAGAATTTTCTTCGGACTTTCTAGAATTCTCTTCAGACTTTTGCAGTAGTTCTTCTTTTAACATTCTAGAATTCTCTTCCATTTTACTTAACAACACGTTAGTATCAATTGCGGGTCCAGGTATTTTGAAGAGGTAATTTTCGGGGTCTTCCTTCTGTTCCAAAAGCCATTCTCTTAGTCTTAGCCGATTTATTAACACGCTTTTAAGGCCCGTTGTTTCTAAGTCCCGTTCTTCCAGTTCACGTTTTAAGTCTATTACCTTCAGATCTTTCAACAGTTTCATCGCCATCTTAATTATTAGTTGTAATTGTTTTTATCACTAACAGTTTATTCTCACAGCACTTTGTTTATTACACGATTTTATTTATTTTAAAACCCGACACCTGACGCCACTGTAACGTTATTTTTAAAATAATAACCAGAAATGCTGTTGAATCATCTATTAATAAAGAGAAAACATTCACTTAACACACACTAATTTAATCTTAACTAATTGCAAAACACAAGTATAAACTAACTATTTATATTTAATCACAATATTTATTTCACACTATTCACACACATATAAATTCTAACTTAGATATTTATTTATTACCACTGGCGTCTACTAACACGTCTAATTGCTCGCGGTTAACTAATTGATTCCTTTCCGTGTAAGCCGGCGTTTATATACCGCATAATCTTCTAGAACATGCACTAGATTCTTCTAGAAGGTCTATTGATTTTTCGCGCCGTCTATGACTCACGCTGATAAATCACACATGCAGGCGCCCGCGATCCACACCAGCAGATGTTGATGAGTCGCGCATTCTCGAACATTCGACGGCGGAGTTCAGAGGGCTGTCCGCGCTCATTACAATATTGACGTGCAGAACATAGATTTTTAATGAATTTCAATAGGTTTTCGACATTTTAACATTAGACAAAAGTTTGACAGAAATCAACATAACCTAGAAACTATTTTTCATAACCTATAGTATAGACAAGTACTTTAACATTATTAATACCGGAAACTCCATATAAATTGGAATCCAAAATCAGGCAACTATACAGGCGACTATAGCCCCTTTATTTTCAAATAGTAGCGAAAACGATTGATCTCGTCGCTGGAGAACAACTATGTTGGTGACATTGGAAGTTACCAGATTTGACATTTCGTTTTACACTAAATCTTAGGTTTAATAATCATCATGCACAGATCGAGAAGAAGCATCGCCATCATGTAGTAATGATGAAAAAGAAAATTACAGGATACTCCATGAATTTAACATTGGTAATTTTGTTAATCATTCACAAATATCGGACGATATTATTAAGGGTTGAAACCAGCCATGGGTACCAGAAAAATCATATAATTTCAAGGATGATTCATCAGCTGGTTCTCGGGCATTTCGACATCAATTGTTATAGTCTAAGAGCTAGATAAAAAGACCATTTCACAACTCCGAAATGGATATAATCCCTTTTATTATCTGTATTCATAGTATCTGAGTAAGAATACCCTTGTCTAGCAGGGCAATCCCTCTGATTTATGGAGGAAGAGATCAAATAGTGTGGTTAGAAAATCGGTAAACGGTAAGGAATCAATTGAGCTCTCTTGTTAAATTCTTCAAACAACACCGGGAGACTGCAGACATTATATTTAGTACCCTTTGGAAGAAGATCGAAAATTGTTCAGCTGTTTCAAATATTGAACTAAGGTCACCGAGAGTTACTCAAAAACAAACTCACCGATCTAATATTCCTTCTAATTCTCCTGAAAGTTATTACAAAAGAGCTGTCTTTGTTCCGTATCTTGATTCATTACTAACTTAAATTAAAGAGCGGTTTTCGGAAGAAAATGAAGCATCGTATTTATTATTTCAATTATTTCCAAAATACATGAAAAAAATTGACGAAGAAGAGTATCAAAAGATCGTTCTTAAAATTCAGGAAAAATATGGAAGTTATCTCGACAACTTTTTGGCAGAATCCGTAATTTGATACAATTATCACAAACAAACAGACTCTGATGAATCGAATTCAAACACTGTAGATGTATTGAAGCAAGCAGAGGAATTCTATCCGTCAATATTTTTAGCCCTTTGCATTGTCCTTAGTATACCAGCCACTACTTGTACTGCTGAACGATCTTTCAGCACCTTACGTAAAGTTAAAACCTGGTTGAGATCAACAATGACTGATAATAGACTCGATGCCTTATATGCATGATGTACATTCATCGAAATTTAGTGAATGATTTGATAAACAAAAATTTTTATTTGGAAATTATTAATCGATTTGGACGAGATGCGAGGCGGTTGCAGTTCGTTTTTTCACAAACTTAATAAATAACTGTCATAAATGTGCAATTAATAATAATGATTTATGTATATTAGTTATTTATTTGCTTAACGAAAAACAAAATTATAATTGTATGAAGATTTTAAGATTCGTTGATATCTTGACGTTTGTTATATTCAAATATAGTCAAATAAACTAAATTTTAAAGATGCATAGCATACTGTCTATTTATTTCATGTTTCTTATCAACATAGTGCAATCTTCGTGATAGGTAGGTATTCTTTTCTACGTTAAATGTATTAACTAACGTATTTACGTATACCTATCCTATTCCAGATACATGCGTTATGAATGTAAATTTGTTGTAATTTTAGATGAGTAATAATCGACTGCTTGAAGAAAACTAAAACCGGTGTTAATTCTCAAAATAATTACTCGATAACTAGAAAAAATATTTTCGAAATGTTAAGAAATGTATGTATCTCACTGTCCATTTTATGTTATAACAAGAATATCTTGTGTAAACTATGGTTTTGGGGATTTTCGATTTGTCCCCTCCCCTGGACAAATTTCTGCGGGCGCCTATGAAACTACAGATTAACTATGCATTGCAACTTCAATATTTAAATTTAAATAAAGAGGTGTTCGATAAAACTCTGTATGCCACTCAGAAAAATCGATCCTCGAAGGGCCGGTAGGCCCGGTAATATCTAACTCACTTGTACCATAAATAACTATTGTTATCTTGGCAAGTTGAAATGTCAACTATACAATTAAAATAATTTTTTGTTACTTGTTCTTTTACCATGCCAAAACCATTTAGTTTGAAATCGAGAAACTCGATAGCCTCTTTCATTAATCATTTTCAGAAAGAGCGTGATAATTCAGGGCCCTTTTTTACGTTTAACTGCAGCACGAGAAGTGAGTTTATCTTAACCTGACAATATTGTTTCGACATTAAAATGCCATTATCAAAGGTTTTATTATATTAATGTCGAAACAATATTGTCAGGTTAAGACAAACTAATAAAACTTGTGAAACTTTGAATTAATCTTTTAATTTGATTATATTTTATGATTATGGAGTTCCACAAAGTAAGGCTGGAGACAGTAAACGCTAAAAAAATATTATAAATTTAGGATCATTAGGAAAGTTCCAACCCAACGAATCAGACGAAGATGTTGATATTCGGCCAATATAAAATAACTTTTAAGGTTTTTCGAATCATAGTGACATTATAGTGTCATAAAAGTGTGCATTATTTATTAATTCTATTTATAAATTGTTCACACGGCATTTTGTACAAAATCACAGAAATAAATTTTATATATTTTTTAGTAAATATTTTGAAAACTAAACAATATTATATTTCAAATTTCCCGTTGTTTTAATTTCAGGTGTGTAAATGTAACTTGGACCGAAGCGCCATCTACTTTATTCTTATTTGGTTTTTACTATAGATACTACAACTAATTTGCAATTATTGTTACAATTTGTCAAATTCTGCTTGGCCGGCGAAGTTCGGATGCGCATAATATTTGCGGCATTAGAGTAGGGATAGCTCATTTCACCTAACGTACTTGTTTATATAATAGTAAAACCAAAAAACTAATAAACTAAACCGGAGTGAATCTAGCAGTCGGAGTTGATTGTGAACTACCCTTGCTCCCAAATTGTCAAATTTAGACAGTTTGAAATAAAACCAGTTGAGAATGCGCAGAGCTAGCATTGCCATGACGAACAAAAACAACTGTATACTTAATAAACTAATTTATTTTGGTGGTGGTCGTTTTGGCCACTTTCCCGAAGAGATACAAAAAAATGTTTCAATCAAAAGTTTCTTAGAATTTGATGTACTATAAGATTCCAAAAAGAAAAATTCAAAAAAGTCAACATGGATAAAGGCGACAGACCGACAGACAGACAGGAGTTGTGAAATAGTATATTAAAGAACAAGTTTTATAAGGGTTGATTTGGCGCACGAATCTCAAGTTAGAAAACGAGCCGCAGGCGAGATTCCAAAAAGAAAAATTCAAAAAAGTCAACATGGATAAAGGCGACAGACCGACAGACAGACAGACAGGAGTTATGAAATAGCATATTAAAGAACAAGTTTTATAAGGGTTGATTTGGCGCATGAATCTCAAGTTAGAAAACGAGCCGCAGGCGAGTTTTTATATGGGATGAGTGCGCCAATGCCCTTATAAAACCAGTATTTTATGCTATTTTTCTAATTTGCGCCAGCTTTTTTCTTATTTTAATACAAAAAAATATTTTGGTCGTCTAGAGAATTTTGTGTTAGTTGGTAACAGTTGGTAACACTCGGCGCCCACTTCAGTTTTTGAATTATTTGACATCATCCGTCACTTCAAATAAATTAGTTATTACTTTTGTTACTTTATTAGTGTTACAAATAAATAAAATATGAGCGAAGACAACTTAATTTGCACTCCGCCCGAAATTTGCGAAAAAAAGCAAAGATGATTAAATCGATGATACGTGTCTTGTTTATAGTACCATAAAATTACAAACATGAATTGGACTTACTGATTTGTCCAAGCAGATTTGATGTAGGTACGAGACTTGTTTATGTTACTAATTAGGAATATCCAAAACCTAACCTTCTTTCCAAGTAAAAATAGACCATAACTTCAAGTGAAATTTCATGTAAGTAACAATCAACAAACAGCGAACCAATTCAACGATATTAATTAAAAATGTATCGGAGGTTGACAATTTTGACAGATACTTGCAGTTTGAAGTTGTCACATTCCACGCATTACCCATCCAACCCTTAAAAACGAAATAACCCTATAATTCATTAAAGTACAGTGTACTTTTATAGATAGCCATAAACGACTCCTACTGATAGACGTTAATAAACGTATTGCAAACGCAAATTAGAAACAATCTTTTAAGCAGCAACTAATGTCGTGCACACTTTTGATATCAGAAGGTTATTTATTAATAGTAGTTTAATAATATTAACAATTGGAGTTGTGAAAAACCTTTTAAAACTTTGACAGATTGCAATGTCTATTTTTTTATTTCAAACTGTCTAAATCACGACTTTCTAGATTTCACGAGACGAAGTCTCTTATCCGGCCTGCGCACTCAATTAGTTCAAGTGTTTCTCCGCTGGCGCCACCAAAAACGCAAAAGGCGGAAACGAATATATAACACGTAAACGCCAATTTCAAACTACGCTAACTTCGCGCGCTTTTATATTTTTGTCGGTTTTGCGCGTATCGTCAATAAATTATATTTTCCTAATCTTCTAAGGCAGTTTTCTTTACTTTTTAATATAATTACGCTATTTCCTTGTTATTTGTTTAAATTTTCGTAGTTTTGTTGCTGTTTTTTCGTTCACTTTAGTAATGGCAAGCACTAGCAGAAAAAAGTATAAATGCAGCATTGCAATGTGTAATAGTAGGAAGTGATCCTACAATATCATTTCATGAATTTTCTTCAAATTTTACCTTACGATAAAAATGGTTTAAAATCTTACGTTGGGGTTATGGACACCAACACTCAACAGCAAAATAATATATACTTCCTTATTTCGACAGATCAACAATTACAGATACCTGAAAGAATAAATTTCAACATCGAACTTCCTAAAAATATAACGAAATTAATAAAAGAACTTCAAACCTTATCTATGCATCTCGATTACGGAATTCTTTTAGCATCTGTAGCCCTTCTGGCAGGATTCATTGCAAAAAGAACTGAAGAAAGGATTGAATGTCAATAGCCTGTTAGATTCTCTGTTAGCTGCCTCCTGTTCAAATTCACTGATAGGATTTGTAAATCTTCAAGACAGAGGTGCATTAAAATACTCCACTAGAAGATTTACACTTTTATTCAACCAAATAATCGAACTTGTAATACAGATTGTAGAACATTTACCTGGAGAATGTAATCCGTCTAATATTCTAACATCACTAGGTACTTCTAACTCCAATTGCTTCTTCACAGTTCTTTGTTTGCCACGACCACAAGGAGAAACTTAGGAATATAATTCTTTAAAAATTGCTAAAACCTTGTTTGCAAACAGAAACATCGCAAAAACGTGAACAGATAATGTATAGTTGCGATCATTTGCTAAGGAACGATGACAAAATTATAACCGTCGATTTTCTAGTTTTTTGTACAATGTAAATGAAAATTAATTATATGGCATTCAAGAACATTTCATTCTTTAACATTTTAATTGCCTAGTTCATAAATCAGGTCGAGTTACAGCGTACATTGTACAAAAAACTGAAAGATCGGCGGTTATAATTTTGTCATCGTTCCTTAGCGAATGATCGCAACTGTACTTACTGCTCACTTTCTCTATATCCTAAACCCAGCTCACGGAAAGTTATAAAATTGTAATTTCAATAATGTTATTAAACCACTTACCAACTTGTAAATTAATTTTAATAACATAATTAATTTAATTATATAAATTTATTTAATTAATTCCCAAAATATTTACGTAAATATGCAACGCTTGACATTTGTAAGGGTTACCTAACCTATACATCATCAAGTGACAAATAAACATCAGCGTGTTAGCTAGCGCCAAAACGGCGAAATTTTGCGTTTTCTCAGAAACAAAGTTTATATGGGAAATCGTAAAAGTGCCCAGGCCGGATAAGAGACGTCGTCTCGTGAAATCTAGAAGGTCGTGGTCTAAATTTAACAATTTGGTAGCAAGGCTATTTCACAATCAACTCCGACTGCTAGTCTGCGGCTGCTAGATTCACTCCGGTTTAGTTATAGTACAGATCGGTACATTCTATGAAAAAGTATAAAATACATAAAAAACAGGCTAAGGTTTTATCACAAAAACTCGTTAGTGTTAATCCTTCTACCAGAAAAGTCTTATTTTTGGATTGTTGATAATTTTACACAAGGGTATAATAAAGATTTGTATCGCTAAAGTAAATTCCAATTGACACCCTTTTTGTGAGTTGAAAATACTTGCACCACAGATTGCACTTTCTCTTTACCTCCTAGATTTTGTCTTTGTCGAGCACCGACTCTTTCTTTTACCCATCTGCGCATTCCGCCGGGCAAGCTGCATCTGACGGGCAATGCACAGTTCCGACTTTCTGAGTACTTTTGCACTAGAAAATTCACTAAATGTGGTTGTTTTAGGGTCTCGGTCAACTCGGCGTCAACAATTCGGCGCGGCCGATTCGACGCCGGACACATTGGCGCCAAACATTTACTAATTTGTACTACATTGTATTTTGTCATACAAATCACTCGTTATCAAGCAAGTAAATTCATTTAAATATTTATTAAAATTTTAGAGGCGTGGGACGGACATTTATTGCTATGAATATCAAAAAATGTCTTGTATTTGCTTAAAATTAATAAATTTAATTAGTTAAATAATTTTAATTGCCAACTTTCAATTTGTATTAATTTATTAATATTAAATATTGCACTTACTACAAATTTATTATCAACAAACATAAAATAAAATAACTAATATAAAATAACCCAGCCTATTAGTAAAACCCAGAGCATAAGCTCTTCCTAGAAAATTTTACCAACCATCTTAATATGATGATTATCTTATGCATTAGTAAAAGATTAGAGAGGGCAAGTAAATAACATACAGGATTCATATTCAGGTAATGACCACCAAGAAAAACTCAACCTGATGTAAATGGAATTTGAAAAAAGCAATTGAGCTATAAAGTAAAATTTAACAGAAATACAGTTTGTTAGGTTTTTCTGGCGCCGAATTAGCTAGCGCCGAATTGTCTGCGCCGAGTTGTCCGCGCCGAATTGTCGGCGCCGAGTCGTCCCATGCCGTTGTTTTAGTTACTCTATCCGGGTGCGAATAGATAATATGTACTCCCCTTTCCTCAAGACGTTTACTATTTTGAGGAAATTTTGTGAAATTTTACTCATATTTTGATACCAGTGACAACGCTGGTTACGCCTGTTATCTAGAAGAAGCGTGCGCACAAAGGCATTAGTTAGGTTAGGAGAGAATTAGTGACTGCTGGACTAGTGTGTAAAATGAGTGGAATTAAATGCTGTTCAGTATATATTACAAAATTACCATGTGATACCATCTACCATGTGTTCGAAAAATGCGAATCAATGAAAAAAGAAGACCCACACCAGATCTTAAACTAAATTTCGCGATAATGAGCAAAACTCGTAATAACTGCGAGCGAATGTGTGGTTGTCGCGTTATAAATGAATTATTATGAACTAGAGACCTAAAACGCATGAAGATTTTGAATGCCTGAGTGGACTTTAATGTTTTAAGGAAAGTTGAGGGTTAGGAAATACGGAAGCAATTAAATACAGTTTATCTACAAATTAAGTTAAAACAGAATAAAAATGTGGAGAAAAACTGTCATATTTTGTGAAGACCATTATAGAGCTATGTGTATAAAAATTTGTGGGTCTGCTCTACGAGGGCATGATGAGAAGATGTCATCTGATAATACAGGTATTTAATAAATTGGCTTAATAAGTTTTGCTGCCGAATTAGATTCTGTTCTTGCTACACATTTAAAAAATGCTACAGTATTTAAAGGCACTTTTAAAACCACTCAATATTATAGATTACTGTCTGTATGCAATGTTTGAAGTTAATAGAAGTAAACTGATAAAACAAATACAGTCCGCACAGTTTGTTGTATTAGAAGCCAGTGAAACAATAGATTCTTGTAATCAACAGCAAATGGTATTAATCATGGTGTAAGAAGAGGAGACAGGTAACGCGTTGCGCATGTAGCGAGGGACAGATGCGTGAACCAATGAAAATTAGTCGAAAGTACAGGGCGCGAAATCACGTTAATTTGAAATTGTTTAAAAGGAAACAAAAAACAATGGAAATACTTCATGCAAAGCATAAGATGTTGTACCTACATAAATAAAATAAATACGAGTTAATTCGGAATAAATTCTGTACGAGTCTCGACGCATTAAAACGAACCATCAGCTTAATGAAACTAATTATTATTCCGTATATTATTCACCTGGAGAGCAAATATAATCTCAATGAATACTAGCTTAAATTGTTCTCTCCGTTAAATTAATATATGCTAATGTAAAAATTGAATTTTTAAATTAATATGCAATTTTAAAATTATTTTACAATAATATGTTTTTAAATTTAAACTGTGTGTTTTCATACTATAAAAACAAATCATTTATTTAGAATTTAATTTCATTTAATTATACAATGTTTATTCATAAAATAATTGTAATGATAAACTGATAATTAAGATAAGTAATTAATGGGCTATGTGAATAAAATGTAGCAAATTTATGATTTTACTACTATTAGTAAAAGACAACAGATATTCAATTAATAAGAATTAGCAGCCTTGATGGATTAGTAGCTTGCATGTTTGCTTCATAATCCGAGAGTCGCAGGTTCAATCCTCCGCCGAACTGGTAATCCTTTACAGCGGAGAAAATTAAAAAACATACCTACTTCTCGGATAGGAAGTAAAACTGTAGGTCCCGTGTCAATGCGATGTTTGGCACGATAACAATCTACTGGGGGGGAATTCCCGAGATTCGGCTGAACTCTAGTAGGGTCGGACAAATGATCATAGTAATCGGTGCCATGAGATACGAAGGATGCTTCGCCATCTTGATTTCTCGCTCAAAAATAAATAAAGAATAAGAATTAGATAGGTGTATAGTGAAAGCTTTTATCTACAACCACTATAAAAAATTACACATTTTGCACAGTCTAGTAACATGAAAATGGTGAAAAGTAACGGAAATGACCGTGGAAAATGATATCGCACGATTAGTAAATCTATTAAAACGCCGGCGCCGTAGAAGTCAGCACATGCAATATTATAATATTACTAATTATTTGAAATATAAAAGTTATAAATTTTATAACTTGAAAAATTATCATTCCGGCGGGGAATCGAACGCTGAACCGTCTGCTCGCTAAGCCAGATCTCCTACCGTTGACCTGTTGAGGCGACTTACCATAATTTAGATATTATTACTATATAAAGTTATTATAAAATTGTGATAGAATTAACGTAAAATTGGTTAATTTTTTACATTGTTATATAATTGTTAATATAATATTATTCATTATTATTACTACAGTACAATAAAAACAATGAAAGCTTTTATAATTTGCTACATAATTCACAAGTGCAAAGCTCTCTTTCCTTGTCACCCACATTACCTGTAATCCCAAAATATGTTTACATTTCGCAGCAAAGGAGTTATAATAACCTTGACAATTGAATTGTGATTGTTTATAAAAAATTAGTTTTGAAAACGTAGTATTTAAAAAGTAGATTGACTGAAATTATACAGATTGTAAACGTATTATTACTATTGTCTTTAAAAATTTAATACTTCCTTTTGTCGTTTTCGAAATTCTAGACTTATCATGAGTGAATGCAATGGGGAAAATGGAGTGTACACTTTTACACCTCAAACATCGTGGAAGCTGCTAACATTACATCTCTTAATTTATTGCCAGATATTTCACGTAAAAAATATGAATGGGAGTATAAATTCTAGCTTAAATATTTTTTTTAGCTTTTGACGTTTTATTACTTTTTTGTGTTCGAAGTATAGTGTGTAACGTGTAACCCCACTCGTGTGATTCAACCTCTTTACAATCGTGAGAAACTGGCACTTTTCTGCACCTGTAACATAATACACGATTGTCCACGACTATGTTATAATATACTCATTGTAATTGTCTATATTCAATTATAATTATATACATTATGCACTACCAGAGGTGAATCATTATTAATCACTACTAGTTAGTCGCTGATTGGCTACTACTACCTACTGTTAGTACATGATTGGCTTCCAGCGGTGATTAATGATTAAACATTGGTAAATATTCGGGGAGCAGCCTGCTTAAATTCGGTATGGTCAACATCGTTCACTCATTTCTAAAAGTATTTTGAATTTTTTAACATTAATATTTAATTGTCGTGGACAAACTACAGTATTCTACTAGCATTTAATGGATTTTATTCACAAGGATGAAGTTTACGACACGAGCAGTTTAGGCCAGTGTCGTAAATCACCATTATATGCGCGTTGATTAATATACTATTATCTTTAAACATCAGAAACACATCGCATGTAAGGACTCGTTTGACAAAGTAAAAGTATGTATTTTTTGACGTTTACTAGCAGCGGCAAATAATAGTTATTTCTGGTACAGTGAGTTAAGTAAAATATCCACGAACGAAAAATTGTTACCTGCGAAGTTTTTTAGCAATCAGTTTGGAGAATATTCATAAATCATTTATCATACATCTCTTGTTGACATTAGCGTGTAATAAAAAATTTATAACACTAGCTCAATAAACGTTAACTTTTTACACGAAAATCAGTGAAAAAAGTAGTCACTTTTTGTATGATCGTGGATAATAGTATATTATATACCCAGGGACTAAAGTGCATCTTTTAATCCCGAATGTGAGTTTATTTTCCGAGCGTTAGCGAAAATAAACACATGAGGTATTAAAAGGCACTTTAGTCCAGTGGTATATACGCTGTTTTTTGCACGTCCTAAAGGACTTAATTGCAAAAATTCAAAATTTCGAAAAATTTCTCTGACTATTTCCCTCGAAAAATTTAAGCCAACCAAAAAGCTGTAATGTTTTACGTTAACCTAGCAACGATCAAATTTCAGCGATAATACTGCACTAGTGCAAATTATCGATAATTTGCGCTAGTGCAAATTTTCGTCTACACAGTAAAAAATGGAGTGTTAACTTTTACACTCAAATAACACCCAGAGTGGTTCCTATTTATCCACACTGATGAGTGTAAATAACATTGGTCTTAAAAGTGGTAAAATATATAACAACTTTAACCTTCAATGCAGGTTAAAGTCATGGACACTGAGTGTAAAAATGACAACCATATTGTTGTGTGAGAAAAGATTTGTTGAGTGTAAAGTACGCACGAACTGAGTGTTAATTTCCCATTCTTTTAGTGTAAAAAATATTGCTTATAATGGTAAGGAACATTTTTTTAATGGAAAAGGAACCAATTATAGTGGTTACAATCATTTATTGGAGTGTACAAAAAGAAAAAAGTAAAAAAATAATGCACACAAATATTAGTTTTATTTTAAAACAAAATGCAAAATATAAATACATTCTAAATCTAAATAATCCAATGTAAATACATACTGTGATGATCTTCCTTCATTATTTGAAAATCATGAATTCTTAATTTTGTTACCCAATGTAAAAATGTTCAAAGTTGACTGTTTGTGTTCAGTATCATTTGTAATTATGAGTTTCTGTAATTAAAGTTTTATTAAAATTATTTACACATTCTAATTTACATTACAAACCTTACCTGTAATTATAGAAACGACATTTAATGTCACTAATCACAATGTCAGTAATCACATGTTAATAATCACACGTTTTATAAACACATGTGCGCCATCTTTTTAAGCTGAGTTCGGCCGTCTCCAAGTACCGACCTACTATACCGACATATATACTTCATCACATATAAACTTATGTAGGTACTACATAGCAGGAACCAGAAACGGTTTTACACTTAAATGGTTCTTTGTAAACCAAAAATCTGAAAATAATTTTATCTATTATTTATCCATAATTCACGTAAACATTATTATTTATATTTATGCATAATGATGATTGAAATTACAAAGGATCAACATGGCTGCTAAAACTCTTACATAAGAAAAAGCTGAATAGACACAACCAGGACTGGAAATTATAGTTTTAAAATCTTACCTAATTGCACAATATCGTAGAAAGATGCATCCTCTTCTATTTTAGCATATTTACTTTTATTGGCTAGTTGAATCTTAAAAATCATTGTGACTTTCAAAGACAACTAACTACATTCAAACACAAACAGTAAATAAAAGTCTCACGTCCAATCGTGATTATTCGCGTTGGAGATGAATGTTCGGTGGATGACACTCGCGAGGGTTAAATCGGTTTTGTTGGCAATCTCATTAACACTCTTTACTGCTGTTAACATGCTAGAATAGTGAAATACATTTTCTGAAAGATGACTCTTACACTAACGAGAATATCTTTACCAAATTCAAATAATTTGTACACCAAAAACATTATTTTTACCCATTTTTTTAAATTAAGATAACACTCATAAGAAAATTGTTGCTGCGTGTTAATTTTGGTTGTTAATTGCATGCACATGAGTGTAGAAATTCACACTCAGATATTTCACCACACCAAATATGTTTTTCACCACCACTGCATTTTTTACTGTGTAGTGTTAATTAAAACATCATTTGATTTTAGTTTTATATTTTAAGAAAAAGAACAATTATTGAAAATGCAATTGGAATATACAACTTTACGGGGGGCTGATGATGGGGTTTCTATGCTGCTTTCACCACTTCTTATTGTTACTTCTCTACTATCATTTCGCATTTTTTGTACAATTGTTTCGTGGTGTTCACTATTTACTTGGAGGTAACTCTTTATCGAAGCCTGATTTGAGTGTCCAGTAACCTTCATAATTTGATTTTCTGAAACCCCAACCTTAGCAAGCTGAGTAACTGCCGCAGCACGGTTCGAGTGATTTGTCACTTTTATTCTTTTTGTGTCAATTCCTATAGCTTCTGCTGCCTCTCTTGTCCACTTTGAAATTTCATTTCTTCCTACTGGACAATTTTTAAAAAAACCTTTTGATGTTCCTTTCATCCATGATGAGTTTACAGTTAAGAAAAGACGATCTACCGTAATATGTTTTTCTCTTTTTTCTTTCAACATTTTGAAAAGCCTGCAAAATTATAATGATAGATTTTTTGATGTCATGCTTTATATTAAATACCTTATTGGGCATTTATCAGGCTCGGTGGTGTTTTGGACTAACCATCTTTTTTCTGTCAACCGGTGACTCCTCCTTGCTCTGTCTTAGAAAAAATAGGATTATAAGCTATACGTCCTGTTGGATTGCCGTATTTGTCAAATTCTTCTTCAAAGTAACTTAAAAGACAATTACATGCCTCTCCTCCTCTCCACGCCAGTTCAAATGAAGCAATATGAAAGAATTTGCGTTGAAGTCCGTCCGGAGTCGACTCGTCCCAAATAGCACACATTTTATCAATTTCTTGTTGTGATAAGCTAGATGCACTTATTTTTCTTTTTTCAGGACACTTTTGCAACTGTTTTCTTTTTGCATCTCTAGCTGTTCTGGCACATTCGAACGTTACATCCTTAAAAGGATCGAAAATAATGTTAAACTCTTCATAATATCTTTGTTGCAAAATTTTCGCTATTGTATTCCACAGTGTTTTTACAACACTTTCTTTATATTCTTCACCATCACTACGTCTCATGTTGAAAGCAAAATCTTTTAGAATTACGGCCAGCTGTGAGACAGAAGTTTCCTTCGCCAATGTGTATTTTCTCTCATCGCAAAATTGTTGAAACTGTTTCCACGCAGAATCTCTTGACTTTTTCGTATTCAGTGGAGTTAGTTTATCCACTGCGGCATCTATTACTTGCGTGGAATTCTGCCCAAAACGTAAACTCATTTTGAATGTTTTGAAATTATTTTTTCACGAACAAAATTGTTGTCAATAAGTAACCGTAGATACCAATTCAAGACCAACATGATAGTCACCGACGGTGCAATAATTCAAAGAAAAAACCTTTTTTTAACACAGAAGTAAGTTTCTTTGTACCATTTAAATTTTTCTCGGGAAATAGTCTGCCAAAATGTCCTCTAGTGCATGTCAAATTGTCTCTTAATTTTCTCTCGTGCGCATTCGCGCACTCGAGAAAATTAAATTATCGACAATTTGACATGCACTCGGGATATTACTAGTGAAAATTTCGTTACATGTCATTCTGACAATTGAACTCTGCAAACGCAAAAAAAAACATAGTTTTAGGATAATAAATCCTAACGTACCGCGATTACTTTTTTATGTTGTTTACTTGTTGTCATGGAAGATTTTTACGTATTATTTTGCATTATTGCTATAAAGGAAAATGTTTTAGAGCACAGCGGAAAATAGTTCATACATAACCTCAAACTATTTGTTCTTGAGAAAATTTACATTTCAATAAATTCTTACGTTTGAAGACTTCGGCTATTTTATCTGCCTCACCAACATTCGGCAGTCAAACTAACAGTAGGGTTGCCAACTTTTGAAAGTATGAAGTAAGGACAGTCAAGAATTCCCAGAAACATTATTTATTATATTCATTTACAATAATAAACATTTTCCAATGCTATTTAAATGAAATCGAAACGTCAATGTAGTAAACCGTCAAATGTCGTAAAGGGCTCTCTTGAATGCTCGCGAAGGGGTTCTCCATACACATATACACGAGTTTACCTCTGTGTAAAACCAAAAAATGAAGAAACTAAACCGGAGTGAATCTAGCAGCCGCAGACTAGCAGTCGGAGATGATTGTGAACGAGCCTTGCTCCCAAATTGTCAAATTTAGACAGTTTGAAATAAACAAATGACAATTTGAGAGCAAGGCTCGTTCACAATCAACTCCGACTGCTAGTCTGCGGCTGCTAGATTCACTCCGGTTTAGTTTCTTCATTTTTTGGTTTTATATAGAGGTAAACTCGTGTATATGTGTGTGGAGAACCCCTTCGCGAGCATTCAAGAGAGCCCTTTACGACATTTGACGGTTTACTACATTGACGTTTCGATTGGTTTAGGTGTAGTATAAATTCAAGGGATAGTTATTATAGAAACCAAACTTTTTCCGAATTATTGTTATTTATAGAATCGCGCTATATCGAGTTTTGTTGGTTATTGTAAATAATATTATCAAAATAATTTAAAAGCCGATACTCAGAACTACAAATTTTCGATAATCTGAATTAGCAGATTTTCCAGGCAACTTACTTTGTGGCGTCATTGTAAATATACTGTAAGCAATTAATAAATAAATGAACGTATTGTCATTAGTAATTATAAAAAAATCATCAAAAAGTAATTAATAATAAAAAAGAAACAAAAAGAGAATAATAAATGACATTCATTAAAGAAACAAAGAACAGACATGAACAGACAGTATGACCAGCCTGAAGGCGCGCTAGATTTACGATTTCAAAACCCCCATTCTATTCCCGCTTCGGGTAATTTCTTTTTAATAGAATATTTAATATATTTCATAAATAATCAATTTTCTTATAATGTTAAAGAAATAACTTACAATTAAATACTAATGTATAGTATGCATAATCATTTAGTTTTATTTTTATTTAACATAAATATACATAGTTTAAACAATGACTACAAAATTAAGGGATAACTTTATATCATTATTTTTTATAAATATAATATTTATAAAAAATGTTTATTTATAAAATAAACAATTCATTAAAGAAGCAAACGAAAAAGGACGATAAATGACATTAATTAAAAAAGAAAAAGCATGAACAGACTACAAAGCCCCGGATCTATTCCAGATTCGGAATATTCCACTTCTTTTTAATAAATTTTTTTAATAAGTTTATATTATATTATTTATAAAAAAGAGTGATTACATAAAATTATCCCTTCGTGTTATAGTCGCTTAAACTATAAAAGTAAAACTAAATGATTACATATACCAATCATACCATATTAGTATTTAATATGGATTGATTTTGGACACACCAAAGATTGACCTGCACTCTCGCGGAAAGTTGTTAAAAAAATTTTGTGATAGCTCTGTTGCAATATATATAATCCACCAGAACAGTAAACATATTGTTGAGAGGGATCTATGAATAACAATTACATTTTACTGATATTACAGAAATTATAAAATCTAAATGTTCTACTTAAAATTATGATAAATATGAACACAAATATTAAATTTAATCTGTGAGAATTACAAACATCATAAAAATATAACACAGCAAAAACAACCGCTAAAAGCTACGTTCTGAACTACCGCATATCGAAGACATTTTGATGTTGTAAAACGCCATCTATGTTTATTCGCGTCCCAATAAAATTATAATCATAAAAAAATTGTTTATGAAATTTTATTTAAAAAAAATCACCAGAACTGAATATAGAACGCAGGTTTGTAATCCTAAGTCCAGCGCGCCTTCCAGTCGTCCATACTGTCTGTTCGTGTATTTTGCTTCTTTAATGAATGTCATTTATCATCCTTTTTTGTTTGTTTGTTTTTTATTAGTACTAATAGTAATTCATTTACGCATGTTATTTCTGGTAGCACTGCCCGAAAATCTCAGTTTCTCTGAATCTATCCCTCTTAAAAATAATGTGTGGTGGGGGCCTAGTTCAAGATATCTCCATTACCGCTGCCTCCCAGCAGAGAGTTTTAACAGGACTGTTTGAATATAGCCTTAATAGTAAATCAGTCTTATAATGCAAAACTTCAACTGCGGCTTGATAATTAACGTCGCTCAATTAATAAGCCGTAGATCAGTTATTAGGTTATAGCGTTTACTATCTCCAGCCTTACTTTGTGGAACTCCATAATCATGAAATATAATATAAATACAAAGATTAGTTAAAGTTTCACAAGTTTTATTAATATCTTAACCTGACAATATTGTCAGGTTAAGATATTAATAAAACTTGTGAAACTTTAACTAATCTTTGTATTTATATTATATTTCATATTAGGTTATATGTTATATCTTATGTGTTAGTTGAAGTTTATTAGATATTTAGTAAATATGCTTTTATGCAACCTTCGAGATTGACTGGTCATTAACGACATTGTTCGGTTAGTACATTATACACACATATGTTTCCTTTTTTTTTGAGCTTTTAACTCTTCATCGTCCGGTAAGTTATAATCTGTAGCTTCACTCATTTTAATGGCTTTTAGCAACAACAATGCACATGTTCAATCAAATTTGAGTCATTTTGCACGAACGATGTAGGCGGTTTTTTGAGATTTACAATAGGTAATTGTTGATTCTCGAAAGCTAATTTCAGTGATTAAAATAAAAGTTTAATTAAAATATTGAATCATTTTCGTTGATTGTTTTGAATAAGGACAAAACCCGTCCTTTCTTGTTATAGGAAAGGACGAAGGACACACTCTTAGAAAGAAGGACTGTCCTTCCGAAAAAAGGTCAGTTGGCAACCCTAACTAACAGCCTCAATACAAACAGCTTTTCTTAAGCTTCTTATAAAATAATATACGCGAAAGTTTAAAACCGGGGGGCATAATTATTTATTTTTAATTATATCAGTTACGTTTATGTTAAAAATATATGCTATAAGAGATCAGGTCCAGTAATTTTAAGTACCCCCTCTTCTCTCTCTCTCGTAAGGGTCGCTTTATAATTTTATTGATATTTTTGGGTGGCTAGATAAAAAAGGTTGCGGAACGCTGATATACTATACTATATTTTAATAACATGACCCATTATGTCAGTCTACTTAACTTTCAAAAGAAAAAATAATTAAGATTATACGCAACCGTTTTGAGGTTAAACTTTTCACACAAACGTCAACTTCGTGTAACACATGTTTCTGTTTACGACCAAATTTGATTGGTTGGAGGTTGGCGGTTGGTAACCCATGGTTATAATCATTCGTTACATTTACAATGGCAAAATATCTTAGCGTTTTTGGTCATTTGTGAACAGCGCCGGATTACCCATTCGGCCCGCGAAGGCCGGGCCTAGGGCGGCAGATTTTGTAGGGAGGCAAACTTCGAAGCGATCGCACCCTTGATTTAGGTGTTTTTAAATAAAAAATTGCATGAGATTTATCAAGATTTTGTAATTATTGCAAAGTGCCAATATTCATACTTCACAAAGGGCTTTGACCTGAAACTAACCAAATAAACATCAATCAATGTTAAATAAGTACACATCTGGATAGACGTCAAGGGTATCAATAGAACCGAAGAACGGATCGAGATTACTTTTGAGTTATTTAGTAAAATAAACACGTGTTTTACTGTGGAAGTACATAATCTCTTCACAATTTTAGATAATTCTAGTATTCTTTTGCTAACTTTTGTTGGGTTATCTCAGTTGTGCTTAATTTTACTTTCGCTGGATTAGTGACTTTTGGAAATTTTTATTTTTAACATTAGGTAAGAAGTTTTGCATTTTGCATACATTATACTTGTAGTAAATCTACAAAATTAAATATTAATTTGATATTTTATGGACATAAAATATCGAATTAGTATGTTACATGCTGGAATATTAAAATGAATTCGTGGAAATCGAATAAATGATGAAATTATTCTTGGAACTATTTTATAGTAGTATTCTTTGAAAGAATTTAACCCACATTTTTACTTACTAACCTTCATTCTCTGTCTTTGAATATTAAAATGAATTAATGCAAATTTAAATAGGGTGAAATAATTCTTAGACCCATTTTATAGTAGTATTCAGTAGTAAGTAAATGTATGTTTAAGCCCACAACTCCCCATGTTATTCTTATGGGAGTTTCGTTTTTAAGACAGGACAATTTTGTGAGGTTGTGTGTCAAACTTGTCGTCCTTCCCGCTAGATGTCAGCATGGGTGTGGGGTTGAGTGTTTAGGCGGGAAAAAGGCGAATGTGATGCTTGTCCGTGATTGGTCGGACTGAATTGCCGGTAAAATAGGTTGCAGCATGTGTCGCTAGATGTCGCTGTGGGTGTGGTTTTGGCGGGAAAATTCAGATCTCAGGCCTGTTCGTGATTGGTCCGAAGTTTGGCGCTAAAGGAGGTTGCAGGGCGTGTCGCTTTGGAGCTGAATGTAAACAAACGGGGTTGCCAAATCTCATATTTGGTAAAAATGAAAATTCCTAGATAATTCCCCCCCAGGATTAGCATACACGGCGTGCGCGTGAACGCGGCCGGGCGGGCCGGGTTAAATAGAAAATTTTGTCGCGGCGTTGCGTGGGCGAGTCGTGCGGTGGTGCGTCGGGCCGGTGCCCCAGTGGGCCGTTGAAAGGAGTTAATTTGAAAAATTTGGCGGTTGCCTCGCTGCTGATTAATAATAAGGTGGTGGGGTAAACATTTTATTAAAGGGGGGACTGAAAAAATAATATACAATCATCGTTTTTTCAAAATTAACTAGATGTAAATACAATATTAACAACATAAGCGTACTGTAGATTTTTCTTTAATACAAATAACGAATAAATAGTGACCTATAAAATACAATAATAATAATTAAAAAGAAGAATGCATCTTTTCTTTCCTTCTCTCTCATGAATATTATATTGGGCTGGATGATGTCAACAGTTAATTGTTGCATAGTTTGATGTTAGGCTAAAAATAAAAACATTACATTCGGTATAAAATATCAATCTCAAATTACCTGCATTTATTTTTTTCCTTTAATACAATGAATAAAACAGAAGCCAATAAAATACAATAATGATATTATTTTAAAGGAGAATGCATCTTTTTCTTCTAACAAAATATTATATATTCTGTTGAATGATGTAATTATTGCAGTAGAAACACATGTGCATGAAAAATAAACATTCCTTTTCATGAATGATGTCATAGCTTAATTATTGTATAGTTTTGATGTTCGACCTAAAAAAATAAAAAACATTACATTTTATACCGTTAATTAAAAATATCGTTTCCAAATTACCTGCATCTGTTTTTTCTTTAATACAATAATAATGATTAAAAGAAGAATGCGTCTTTTTCTTTGATCATGATGTCATCAGTGAATTATTGCACTAGCATGAAAAATAAAACATTCATTTCATGAATGATGTTCGACCTAGAAAAACATTACATTTTTATACCCTAATTAAAATAACAATCTCAATTTACCTGCACTTGTTTTTTCGTATTTTACACGTTATAACGAAATTTTTAAGATCGCAAACAATATTAAGCGGTTGTGTTGTTTTTTAATGCTATTTTTATTGATTAAAAGACGCGAGTTTAGCTTTATAGATGCAGAGTTTCCGACACACGAATTAAAACTGAAACTGAAACCTGAAACGCTGTTAAAATGTTTTGCGTTTCCCTCTTTAAAATGTGTACTGAAAAATATTTTTCTTAATGTCATAGGAGTAATTTATTTTATCATGTCATAATAAATTACTGCCTTTTAAGTGCAAACACTAACATAGGCGATAAATTTAAAGACACATGTGTGGCATTGACACATCTGGATTCGTTTCTTGATATTCCCCGTTTGATTTACAAAACAACAGGGGTGTACAAAAACTCACTCACATTAAAAATTGTGTTAAAAATTACGTGTTTTTATTCCATTTATAATTGAATCGATGTTTTGGACATCCTTTACAATATTCTCATTTATTTTCTTTAGTGATTATTTTAGTTTGTAAAAATTGTGTTATGAATTATTTTGTTCGAAGTGTCGGCAGTTGGCCTTGTTAGGGGTGGAAAGCACGCAATTTATGAGTTATTGCTTGAAGTTATTTTATGAGGGTGTTTTGCGTTTTCGATTTACGTCAACAATTAGAATTAATTGCACCTTGCACTCGTATAAAAAGCTCGCTCTAAAGTGCCTCTGTTTTAGTTGAAACAAGTGTTTGGTGCAAATAACATACTCATTTTGAAACCCGTTCGATTCAGTTTGTGAAATTAAAGTGCTTACCAATTATTACTTCATTAACGCACGGTGTTAATTATTTTTATTTGAAAGATTGAATTGCATTTTATTCTTGTTACCATAATGGATATTACCAGTTTACAAAATCAGGTTACATTGGTGGAAGATGATTTAGCACGTGCAGCAACACCTGCTGATTTTCGAAGGTTATCAACCCTGATTGATGAAACTACGGAATTAACAATCCAACAGATAAGGAATCACTCAAATGCGGGGGGAATAGCTGATAAACGGAAACTAGAAACGATTTTGAACAGATGTAAATACTTGGATGCGAGGATAAAACAATCCCTTATTATAACAGGTGAAGGCGTTAGTGGAGGGGGTGACGAAAGCAGTGTTACGTATTATGACGTAAGTTTTTCATGTTTTTTATTGAATATTCTCATTTTGATTGTTTATAATTTGCATGTTTTAGCTGGAATCAGCGTTGAAAGGGCGTATTAAGACGGGTATAGTGATCAATAACAATATCTTAGATCCAAAAGAGTTTCTCGAGGAAGCACAACCCATTTTTATGGATAAAATTGAAGCATCCCTCCAAAACCGAATACCTAACATGAAAGCCAATGTCGTTCTTTGTGCCGATTATAAAATGAAGCTAGATGATACAGTACAGGCCAAGTACTTTAACACGTCAAACTTCATTATATCAAGATCCAGCGACCTTATTTCTATATTCAGGGACATGGAGATTTCTTTATTATCACAGGTGCGTATATAAAGTTTTTTAAAAACTCACTTTTAATTAGTTTTTTTCCCCTTTTTTACAGATGGAGACGTTCCAGGAAGTAGGTTCAGGCGGAAGTTTTAGTCGTATTAATTCGTTAGCTATAAATATTAACAAATATTCACCTTTAAGAGCTTCTAAATTTATGGATAACGAATGCTTCTATTACGCTCTAGTTTCCGCTCTTTATCCCTCCAATAGAAATAAAGAATTACCATCCTCGTATCCGCAAAATTTCAAACAACTATTTAATATTAAGGGTATTAAATCTCCGGTGAAAATTATGGACATTCCCAAATTTGAAAGTCAAAATCCTAACATTTCCGTTAACGTGTACGGATTGCAGGGTAGTAAACTGACGGGGCCTCTTTATCATACAAAATCTAAAAACAACACCATATTAATTTGTTGTACGTGAGAAAGAGGAAAGCATCTCACTACTGCTGGATAAAGAATATGTCCCGTTTATGTAGGTCGTCCATCACCAAGCATACAAACCGTACTTTTATATGTGACAGGTGCTTAAGGCACTTCAGCAGTGTCCAATCGTTGAACAATCACCTGGATGATTGCGAAAAGTTCGATGCAGTTCGCATAGAATTTGGTAAACCGGGTGAAAATACATTGTCTTTTAAAAATTTAAATTTTAATTTACGTCATCCCTTTGTTGTATACGCCGATTTTGAATGTTTAACAGTGCCGTGTAATCAAATTGATGATGATGATGCTGATGTTACGCATTTAAAAAGTTGTACTATACCATACCAAAAACATATACCTTTCGCTGTCGCATACCAGGTCGTTTGTTCGTTCGATCCCTCCTTATCACATTATAAAAGTTATGTAGGAACAAATCCTCAAAACTGGCTGGTTAACGAGTTGATAAAAGAAACCGCAATAATAGAGGAAAAGATAAAAATTAACATTCCAATGCTGCCGCTTACATTGGAGGAACAGCAGGGGTATGATAATGCCACACTGTGCCCCCATTGTTTGCAAGAATTCAATGAGGATTTGGTTGTCAAAGTTAGAAATCATGATCATTTCACCGGGAAATTCCTATCGGCCCTTTGTCAAAATTGTAACCTGCAATACAAATGCGGTAATTACATACCCATATTGTTTCATAACATGTCAGGCTATGATATACATTTCATAATTAATGAATTAAATTTCAACCGAGAACCGGTAAATATCCTCCCCGTGACAAGAGAAAATTACATTTCAGTATCGAAAAAATGTGCTAAGCTGACATGGAGGTTTATAGACAGTTATCGGTTCTTAGCTAGAAGCTTGGATGTTTTAGCTAATAATTTAGCCTCGGAAATGTTTAATTTTGTCCGCGAAGCCTTTCCAAATCCCGAACAATTTAATTTAGTACGACGTAAAGGTATATTTTGTTACGATTACATGAATAGTTGGGAGAAACGGAATTACCGCCGAAAGAATCGTTTTATAATGCTCTTCGCGAAGAACATATCAGCTGCGAAGATTACGAGCACGTTCAGAATGTATGGAAAACATTTAACATAAAATCGTTGGCGCAATACAGTGAACTTTATTTAAAGTGTGACGTAAAAATCTTAGCTGATGTTTTTGAACAGTTTCGCGATTTATGTATGAAAATATATGATTTAGACAGTGTACATTTTTATACGGGGCCCGGATTAGCGTGGTCAGCTGCTTTAGAGTGTACACGTGTAAAATTAGATTTGTTGACCGACATAGATATGGTGTTGTTTTTTGAAAAAGCGATAAGAGGCGGGATTACCCAATGTTCGCATAGATACGCAAAAGCAAACAATAAATATATGAAAGAAAATTATAACGAGAAGGAGCCTTCAAGTTGTTTGCTTTATGTAGTTGCCAATAACCTTTACGGTTACGCGATGTCCGAAAGTTTACCGTACGGGAATTTTGAATGGTTGTCGGAAAATCGGGTTCGCGAGATAGAAAATATATTAGAAAATTTTAAATGCGAGGAAAAACCGGATTGGGAAATGTATACCGATCGAGCGTGCATGCTCGCTCTAAACATGGCGGTTGACGAGGAAGAAGCCCCTACCTCATTAATTTTGAAAGTAGATCTTAACGTGCCCCGGAAAATTCAAGACAAAACGTCAGCGTTCCCCTTTTGTCCGGAGCATCGGCGACCTCCTACGGCTTCAAATAATTCTCCCCCAAAATTAATGTTGACTATGTTTCCAAAATTTAAATACGTTTTACATGTTCGAAACCTGTTTCAATGTTTATTGTACGGCCTGCAATTAACCAAGGTTATAGAGTTTTAAAATTCTCTCAACGGAGATGGCTCAAACCCTACATAGACCTGTACACAAATTTAAGGGTTAAGGCAAAAAACGAGTTTGAAAAGGACTTCTTTAAGCTCATGAACAACGCGGTTTTCGGCAAGACGATGCAAAATATCCGGAAACATCGAAAGATCAAATTAGCGTACTCTTTTAGAAGCGCCCAAAAGTATATCGCGTTACCGGAGTTCCGTTCCTGTACGATATTTAAAGAAAATCTGGTCGCCGTCGAACTAAACAAAACCGTGGTTAAATATAACCAACCGGTTTATTTGGGGATGGTGATTTTAGACTTGTCTAAATTATTAATGTACTCTTTTCATTATCAGTTTATGTTAGAGTAACCCTGCCCCGCTATCTTGCTTTATACGGACACGGACGGAATGGTGTATGCTTGTGCAAAAAGTAACGACGGACTAGATATTTATGACGTTATACGAGAGGAAAGCGCGAAAGGATCGGAGGGAATATTCGATACGTCCGATTATCCTCCAGACAACCCCTATGGAATACAGAAAGTAAATAAGAAAGTTCCCGGTAAATTCAAAGACGAATTAAACGGAAAACTTCTATTGGAATTTGTCGGTTTGAAATCGAAAATGTATTCCATGCGGAAGGAGGAGGGTAAGGAGGTTTGTAAGGCCAAAGGCGTAGGGCAGCAGGCTCTAAAAAATAGATTAAGTTTCGAACATTATTTCAAAAGTTTATTTGATTCGGAAATTACATATGCCGTTAATAGAAGCATTCGTTCTGATAAACATAATCTTTATACATATTTTATTAGGAAAAAAGCTCTAGATTCATGTGATGATAAACGTTTTATACTAAAAAATAAAATTGATACCCTTCCATGGGGTCATTTTAAAATAAATGAAGAGGAGGAGGAAGATATTTTATAATTTTTTATTGCAAATAAAATCTTAGTATATATATATATATTTAGATAAGTAGACTATTATTTGTACATATATTTTCTAATTATTATTATTATTATTATATTGTAAGTATTTAGTGTAAATAAAATCTTAGTATATAGATAAGTAGACTATTATTTATGCACATATTTTCTAATTATTATTATTATTATTATATTGTAAATAAAGTATATACATAAACAGACTATTTTTTATAATAAATCACTTTTCTTGATCCAGCTGTTGTGTGTGTTATCAAAACCCAACCATTTCACATATAATTGATCATTTTTTGTTCGTAATACACGTTCAATTAAAAAGCTTTTTGGGTGTTTAGTTTTCATCAATTCCGGTTCATAGAAGCAACCTTTGATTGGGGCACCTCTCACATCTTCTAACAGATAGGTTGTCGGTCTAGTTGATTGCACCCTGCTTATGCGAAATAATTCAGTGCTGAACTGGGGGTGATAACCTTTCGAAAAAACCCCTCTGTACTTAGAAATACGAACCATATCGTTTACTTTAAATTTAGGTTTTGGGGGGACCCCGTCATCATCATTCGAACGATTTAAAGGCGTGCGAAATGTCACATTGATGGGGGCTAGACCAATTGACCTATGCACGGTGCTGTTGTACTTATCGACAACATCTTGCAGTATATCCAACCATTTATAATTCCCGTTGAAACTGAACTCCTTGTAGAGATTAGATTTAAGTGTCCTAATCACCCTTTCCGCAAAAAATGCTTTCTTAGTGGAAAACGTTGAATAGTGGTTGATGGAATGTTCCGACGTTAATTTCTTGAAATGAGTGTTAAAATATTCACCTCCGCGGTCAGTGGCCAAGTTATTCGGTTTTCGCAAGTTTTCATCCAATATGCTCCGCATAGCATTGGTTACTTCCTTCCCGCTTTTAGATTTTAGAGGCCTTACCCACACATATTTAGAAAAAGCGTCTATTACCACCAGAACGTATTTATATCCCTTGTTGTAATGGGCATAAGAGTTAAAGACTGCTATATCGCTTTCCCAGAGGTCATCGAACCCTAAAACGATTGCTGAACGTCTGGGGAAATTTATTCTAGCCTGCCTGTGGATCTCGTTAACGATTGCTCTCTTTACATCGCTCATATTAGTACTAGTATTTTAAATATTTTACGTTTTTTGTTTTTTATGGTAACTTTCTAACGCATCCACACGTTCGGACAATTGTGCAATAATTTTGTTGAAATTTTCGGCAAGGGGGTTCACAAGTGAAACATAAAACGTCTCGAAACGCTGCCTTTCTGCTTTCATTAAATCGATCGATTCCTGCTGAGTGAGTAATTGCCCCTTTTTTTAGCTTCGATAATTGGCTGTAATTAATTTATCCCGTTATTGATTTGCACTAACAACGGGTCTATTTTGTCGGTGTAGAATTTTTCTCTACGCTCCCAGGTTTTTACTTCTTCAGTTAATCGTTTTAACGGCACTGCATCGTTTTCTTCCAAAGGATGGCCTATATTCGAAAGTCGTCGTTGTTGTTGTTGTTTACCTCCCGAAGAAGAAGAACTTCGATGAACCACCCGTCCACATTTATCCACGGGCATCATGAAAATGAATTAATTTTTACTCATGTTCAAGCTATATAACCATCTTCTCGCAATTCCTCAACAATACTAGCAATTTCATTTTGAACATTGGAATTTCCGGCATTCTGAGAAGCAATGAGTAATTTTAAACGTTGAACGAGCTCTGAGGGCGTATCCCAATACACATATTCGATGGGATTATCATTGACATGCTTCATACTGGAAAGTACACCTTTGCCCGTTGTTTCTCTCATTTCTTTTTCTTCTAATGATTCAATGATCGGTTTAATGATCTCCGTATATTTATAGCCAACATAACGTTTCGATAGCGGTATTTTATCGACATTGGTGGCGCGAAGTATACTTATGTAATTTCTAACGTCTTGCCTTGTATAGTTAGCGGGTCGTTTTAGAACTAAAAGTTCATACAACCCATGCGTTCCATCATACCTAACTCCTTTGACTTTAAAATATTTCTCTCTATTTCCAACGTCGAGGAAGGAATCTCCAAAATTCCATTTATCCAAATTAACGTCATACTTAACACCGTACGGGGAGTTATCTATACTTCGATCGTTTCGCAGCATAAGAGAAAGATATTTCCTAGGTAGCGGGTGATATTGTTCTAAAAAGTCATTTTCCCATGCCGGATATATATCCTCGTTACCAGACTCCACCCTTTTGTCCACCCCTCCTGCTTCGTCGCCTTCTTCTTCCACTTTTTCTTCTTCTTCGTCTTCACCCTTCATCTTGAACGATGTGCGTATTTTTTTAAGCAATTTTGATCTAGGGTAAACCGATGTGTGCATTTTTGTAAGCAATTTTGATGTAGGAGAGGAAGTACTTGGAGTAGCCGCTACTGTGCTAAAAACGGGTGTGGACCAGGCCAACGGCATTTTCATCGGAGCGCTTATTTTTCCTTTTTTGTTAATGGTTTTCAGGGAGCGAGCGATGTCTTCTATAGGATCCAGAAGGGGTTTGTGCGTTTTGGCAAAAGCGATTTCTTTAAGTTGCGCGCCCGATTGTAAGGCTTTAAATTTCCTTCGTATATCATTAGCAACTCGAATTAATGCTCTTTTACGAAGTTTATCGGCTGCGATGTTGTCCCCCATAATAAGGTTACAATATCGATCGCTACTTTAGTTCGACTAGATGAGTTAGCTAAATTACTTCGAATTTATAGCGGTTAGGGTCTAATAAAACCGTCAAAATTTATTCTGTAACGTTCGTTGTTGACGTCACAATCCTTGTTGATCATTAGAAATCCGTAGCGACTGTCTTTCCAGCACCGAGTGCACATGTCCCGAAATTTATTAAAAGACATATCGATGCTCACATGATCTTCGTAAACGTGACGCATGTTTAAGTCGTCCTGTTTAAAAATCAATAACATGTTCGCGTTATCGCGCAGCAGATGTTTAGGAATTTTCGTGTAAGACTGACAGAGATAGAAACTGTCTATACCGTGATGTCGCCCCATGCTGAAGAAATGACGCATCGGATTCTGATTGTCCATGCTGACATCGTCAAACACGAAAATCGAGTTAGGGCGCGCTTCATCGGGCATCATGACGGACTCGTTTTCGCTAAAAGTAAAATACCCCATGCCTTTTACACGCTTCAGCGCTTCTTTCAAAAACGTATACTTCGGTTGATGAAGAGACCGGGAATAAATATAAATATTGACGAACTTCAACCCTTTGGGCTCCACCAACATGGAGAGCATCGCATTTGATTTGCCGGAACCGGAGGGTCCCACTATCAAGCACCTGATGGAGTATGGGAACAAACTGCTATGCTTAGCACCATCAACTTTTGCCCCAGAGTCCATGAGCAGCTCCTTTTCCAAATCGCGTACGGTTAACCTTTCACGTTGTTGCACGATTTTCATTCTTTTTTCCGCTATATCCGGCAAGTAATAAAAAAATGAAGATTATGCTATAAATAAGCTTGTACGCATGATACGAAGTTATTCGTTCAAATGATCGTGCACGAAGGCGGAGGTGTCTTAAACAAGCTTATAGATAAACTACCCGTCGAACTACACCTTCCGGGGTATCAATTCTGCGGTCCCGGTACACGATTGGGGCAAAGGTTAGCACGCGGAGATCCCGGCGTAAATCCCTTGGACGCCGCTTGTAAGGAGCACGATATCGCTTATTCGAGTCATCAGGACGTGAAATCGAGACATCTTGCGGACGCAGTTCTCGAACAAGAAGCCTGGAAGCGGGTTAAAGCAAAGGATTCCAGTGTTTCGGAGAAAGCAAACGCTTGGCTCGTGACCAACGTCATGAAAGCTAAAAGAAAACTTGGAATGGGGTTTGGAAGAGGAGGTGGCGGCGGCGGTAATAAACAATCTAAAGTCGCTTTCGGTAGGATCGTGAAAACCGGACTTAACGCCGTAAAAGGTGCTCAAGCGGAAACTATCGCGAAAGCTGCGAAAATAGCTGTGGGTGCGGCGAGAAGAGCCGTTAAAGAAGCAGGAGGTAGAAGATGTGTGAGACAACCTCGAGTCATTCCTATTCCAGGTGGGGCGGAAAAACAAGGTGGTCTACTTCCCTTATTGCCAGCCATTTTTGGTGGACTCGCTGCGCTTGGCTCGCTGGCCGGGGGCGTATCTCAGGTGGTTAAAGCCGTGAAAGACGTAAAATCCGCTAAAGATCAATTGGCGGAAATGAAGGACCATAATAGGAGGATGGAGGGTATAGCGATCGGAAAAGGCGGAAGTATGATTATAAAACACCGGTCGTCGAGTAAATCGGGCCTCGGTTTGTACTTGAGCAAGAAACCTAAAAGCGGCGGCAGAGGGCTCTATTTACGAAAAAAGCCGACAAAAAACTAATAAATTTGCCTCGACGTCCTCTCACCAACATTGACATCTACAAATATGCCGCAGGTATACCCCATTTTCGAGGCGTATTTATGCGCGATGGATTACCTTCGCGACCTTGGAAGAACGAAAGTGGAATAGTCAATTTGGATTCGACAATGGGGAAAGGAACGCATTGGGTGGCATACAGGAAACGCAACAACTTGATTGAATATTTCGACGGATTTGGAAATTTAAAGCCGCCGCGAGAACTTGTGAACTATTTCGGCAAATATGCCGGAAACATGACCTATAACACGGAACGATATCAAAATTACAATTCCTACAACTGCGGACATCTGTGTTTGCAATTTCTGAGGAGATAAAAAGAGGGTATGTGACGCGGGTATGTCCGAGACGTTCACTTTAACGGGTACAGGCAGTTACCTGAGTACTAACTATTATCCGCCGGTTGCCTTAAATGCCGACTACGAGTACACGTTAGGACTAATAGGTTACTGGACCTACAACGCTCTCCGAAACATCTTTCCAGGCAATAATAAATCTATTGGCGCAAACCGGGCGATAAAAAAAACAGACAGCTACTCATAGCGGAGGGGGCATATGAAATAAATTCGTTGAATGAGTACATATCGAAAAAATTGGCGCTAACCAATAATGAAACTCTCAAGCAGGAAGAAATATTTTCTCTGCAACCGAATACGAACACTTTAAAGTGTGAAATCAAAAGTAAATATGCCATTGATTTTCGCCCCGACGACTCTATCGGACGCATGCTCGGCTTCTCCCCCAAAGTTTTAGAAGCGGACGTATTACACGAATCGGATTTACCCGTTAAAATATCACCGGCCAGTAGTATACGAATAAATTGTAATATAACTGGAGGCGCACATTATAACGACACCCCGGTACATACAATATACGAATTCGCGCTGGACGTGGAGCCGGGGGAACAAGTGAACGAAAAACCTACAAACGTAATATATCTTCCAGTAGTAGTTGCGGATCAAATAGATAATATCACGTTATCACTCACGAATCAAAACGGAGAACGATTAAATTTCGGACACGAAGACGCTACTATACGATTGGAGCTTAAAAAGAAAGAACGAGAGAAAAAATGGTGTTAGACTTCACTACTAGTACTACTGGTAATAATAATAATAATATGATAATGAGAAAAACGGAGACGAATGAAGACATAATATCCCATTATAAAAGAGCGGCTCGCGCTCTACGCGTCACTAATCGTTCGAACGTTAAACGATTAAAACCTCAAGACGTTCACTTTTTGAAATCTCTCGGATTTACAGTTCTGAAAGAAAGTGATGAGCAGTGAAAAATTAAACATATTCGACGACATCCGACTCGATGAGGATATTATCGAACAGAAATGGATCGCCCATACGCCCCCGACTCGAGCGGAAAACTTCAAATCTAGCGATGAAGTCACCATAACGGTGGAACAACGAGATTCGCTCGTCAGCATTTATGAGAGTTTCCTGTATGTGGAAGGACAACTTGAAGTTGTGGACCCCACAAAACAATGTAATCTAGTCAACAACGCTATTTCCCATCTGTTCGAAGAGGTCAAATTAAGCCTGAACGATACCATGATCGAGTCTATACGAAGACCGGGGATTACCTCCACCATGAGGGGTCTTGCAGCTTACAACAAGGACACCATTAAATCGCTCGAAATCGCCGGATGGGGTACCGATCCCTTTACTCTGCCCATTTCCATCGAGAGTACGGATAAGAAGTTCTCATGCCTTATACCTTTATCATTGTGGTTTGGAATAGCCGAGGACTACAATAAGTTAATCGTATGGTCCAAAATGCAGTTAAGTTTGGTTCGTGCTCGTACAGACTCAAATTGTATTCAAAGCGCAGAAAGCGATGGAAACATTGGCCTCAGCAAAATAGAATGGCGAGTGCCACACTTCAGGTTGAGCGACGCCGCCAAGTTACGGCTCCTAAACAAAATCGACAAGGGCAAATTCATCACGATCCCTTTCCGAAAAAGAACCCTTAACATCATACCCGGGTTACGCAGCAGACGCGAGGATGTTATAAAATTGGGATCCGTGAAAGCCTTCGAGAGACCTCATCATGTAATCGTGGGATTTCAAGTGAACAAGGAAAATATTGCTAAAGAAAACGCGAGCACCTTCAATCACGCCAACATAAAAAATATCACGGTCTATATCGATTCGGTGGTTCACCCCAATAGACGCATGAACTTGGACTTTAATAAAAACTTATTTACGGAGGCGTACAGAAATTACTGCGACTTTCAGTCATCCTACTACGGAAACAACCCCCATTTTCCCCACCCTCTCATGAGATACAGCGAATTTCTTAAATCCCCGCTCTACGTCATCGATCTATCGAAACAGGACGAGAGTGTAAAGGCGGGGACGGTTAGTATTAAAATTGAGATCGAAGCGAGCACAGCGTTCGCTAACAACACGTACGCGTACGTTCTATTACTTCACGACACCATAGTATCGTACGAACCAGTTACGAGCACCGTTACCACCCTGTAAACGATGATAATAATAGATTTGCAGGGCTTCGAAGCACCCCATTTTGTTCCGAAAGAAATGGCCATTACTGACGGAGAACGAACAGCTCATTATGTCTTTAAACCGCCGTGTCCATTTCATGAATTGACACTTTCGCAACAGACCACCGTCAACTGGCTCACCAGATATCATCACGGATTGCGATGGTCCTTCGGTAATACGGATTTGCGAGAAATCGAAAAAATCTTAAGTGGCGTCACGTCGCGAGACAGCACCATATATTGCAAGGGTAAAATTAAATCCGATTACCTGCGAAATCACACGACGTTGCCGGTGATAGACTTGGATGATCGAATGTCCGAAGAAGAGTTCCTTGAAAAGATGGCCCCTCTACGTCACTGGAAACCACCATGTTTTTCACATATTCTCAATTATTGTCGGTGTGCTATTAATAATGTAAATCAAATATATTACGCACTGTCTCAAAATGACAAATTAATCAAACAAACAGAATAATTTCTTTTTATTATTATTATTAGCTATAATTATTGTATTATTTATGTGTACTTAACTAAGAATGAAATAAAAGATGATGATGTAATAAAATAATGTTTTATTTTTACATACAATTATCTACAAGGTAAAGTAAGTAAACAATCTAAAAATTATTAATACAACCATCAGTAGTATGACAAGGGCAAATACATTATTTGAAATTAACAAAACTTTAATAGTTCCATCCACCACACCTCCTCCTCCTCCTCCTCCTCCTACCGGTGACGAGGAATTTGTTCTATTCCACAACAGGGGTGTCCATTCTGATTCTTGCCAGCTTTCATTTTGATACAGATAACGTAATTTGATCCAAATAAAACGTTCTCGATGACGCTGATGAAAGCCTCCCAGTGCATAGGAAAATGCGAAGGTACTATTTACATATTCTGTTTGCATTCTATTCCACGCCTCCGGTATTGGAGATGATGATGATGGTGATGAGGTGTCGTCATTTTCGCTAAAATAGAACCCAACGTAGGCCTCTTTTGCTCCGACCGGATGAGCTACGTAAAGCACTTTACGGTCGGCAACAATCGACGACAACACCAAGGCCACCGTCGACAATAACATGATGCACGTGTTTTTCACTTGAGACATACTCGATTACTACTGCTTTGATGTCTCGAAAAACATCGGTATAAATTCCACTAAAGCGAACGAATTAGGAGCGAATTTTTGCTTCTTTATCCCCTCACCGGCCTCTTCCCCATCACCGCCATCGGTGACGTCATCTTGTGCAAGTTTCTGTCCTCGATAAGCCAAATAACACGTGCACATGTTTAACATTGCTATTTTTTCATTAGTTAAATAATCACTTATTCTTTTCGGCAAAAATAACACAAAATCTTCCAGTTCTACCAGCAACGAGCGACTATGCGTTTTCGTGTTAATGACTCGAACGTCTAACATCAGATATTCCCGATCTACAGGTAGATCTTTCAATTTCTTTACCGGTTTCTGAACTGCCGATCCAATATTATTCAGACAGGAAAAAAATCTTGCTACGCCATCCATCACTGCTGATGCCGCCTCCACTGATGATGATGCAATCTCTGTCAAACTCGGTTCACTCATCGTCATTATCTTTGCCCTGCTACAAAAAACGTCTTCACTCAACGAATTCACTAAGGCTAATAATATATAATTGAAAATAAACTTCACTTCACACGCCCCCCTCCGCATCGTCGGCGTCAACATCCCCCGCCTCCTCCCCCGCATCCCCCTTCTCATCATCAACGATGGACGGTATTTTAAAAAACTTTCTCATCTCATCGGACAGATGATGCGTCAAATCTAATTTTTTTAATTCCTCATATAAAACTTCCAACGAGATTTCCGTTCGCAAACACGCTTCACACAACTCCAACCCCTTCAAATACGTTCCGTGAAGCTTCATACAATATTCGTAACCGCCATACATCTGTTGCCAGTCGTAAACCGCTTCGTGCATAGCGTCTTTAGCACCATCCTCGAACTGCCTCAATAAACATTCCACCCCGCTAACGGCGTCTCGCACCACGGGATAATCCTGAGCACTATACATCATCCACATGTCGATCTCACAAGCAATACTGCACTAGTTTCCCTTAGGAGGCTAGAGCACTAGTCCACCCCCCCCCTACCCCCTCGATCGAGGTCGCGCATAAAACCCGCTTCAAATTAACTCCTTTCAACGGCCCACTGGGGCACCGGGCCGTCGCACCACCGCACGACTCGCCCACGCAACGCCCCGACAAAATTTTCTATTTAACCCGGCCCGCCCGGCCGCGTTCACGCGCTCCAAAGCGACACGACCTGCAACCTCCTTTAGCGCCAAAACTTCGGACCAATCACGAACAGGCCTGAGATTTGATTTTTCCCGCCAAAACCACGCCCACAGCGACATCTAGCGACACATGCTGCAACCTATTTTACCGGCAATTCGATCCGACCAATCACGGACAAGCATCACATTCGCCTTTTTCCCGCCTAAACACTTAACCCCGCACCCATGCTGACATCTGGCGGGAAGGACGCCAAGTTTTACACACATAACCTCACTAAATTGTAAGTTTGACACACATAACCTCACAAAATTGTCCTGCCTTAAAAACGAAACTCCCATAAGAATAACATGGGGAGATTTAGTCTTGAACATACATTTACTTACTACTGTATTCTTTGAAAGAATATAACCAGCATTTTTACTTACTATCCTTCATTCTTGTCCTCACATATTACAATAATTCATGGAAATTTAAATAGGGTGAAATAATTCTTGCAACTATTTCATAGTAGTATTCTTTAAAAGAATTTAACCCACATTTTTACTTACTAACCTTTATTCATTGTCCTCGAATATTAAAATGAATTCGTGAAAATTTAAAAAGGGTGAAGTAATTCTTGGAACTATTTTATATATTTTTAAATTTAAAATATTTTCTACTAATTTGCAATTATTTATTTCTCTCGGTCCCGAAAGCGTACGGCAGTTATCGATGAAGTTGTGAAACAGAGATTATCCCGGGCCGTTCCGATATGCTGGGATTTTACAAGCAGGATCGTTAAATACGTTATTAGAAGACAGTGGTAGGTACATTCGGAGAATGTCTAGAAACAATTGAGGAGCTCAAGTGCAAAAACTGTTTATATCACTTTTTTTAAAGGTCACGTAACTTATGTATTGGCATTAATTTTATGAGAGCTATCGAATGATATATTGATTTGTGAGCAAAACCAGTTACATTCTACCCAAATCCTCTGTGAAGTTATTGATCTGTGAGTAAAACCGGTTATAAACACGTTGTCGTTGATGTTGTGGAGTGAAAAAAGTGATAAAGCAATATGGATTGTAAGGGTAACACAGTTGAGGATGAAATGATGGGAGTAGAAAAATATAAAAAAGCGAGACTAAACGCGAGGCGCGCAAAAAGGTGTTGTGACGTTATGTTTCTTTCTATTAAAAATCAAAAATTACCAAATATTTACTTTTTCAGATCTTTAAATCTGAACCCTAATTTAGAAAACTTAAGAATTTCTTGGAATCGCGACGGAAAACCTATAAGTGTTGCAGATATGGAAGATTTCTGGGAGCTCTAGACCTATGAACCTTCCCATCGCATCTCAGATGTTCTCTATTAGGAAGAGATAGAGGAAAGTGCAGGCCACGGGAGTAATTCTACATTACGTAAACTATCCAAGCAAACACGTGTTGTGTGAAGTAGGGTAGTGTCTAGTCGTGTTGAAAATCTAGATTTTTGAAAGGTGCGAAGGTATGGAATAAATATAAACTCTATGCGAGAGTTAAGGTAAACATGCCAATGGTCGACTACCTTGAAAGCCAACTTTATGTAAACGTATTTGAATGGTTGTGGGTGACAGTCTTCTGTCTAAATCAGGTGCTACAGCAACAGACATTTGACTCACGTCGGTTGGACAAAGCTATGCGACGAGCAATATTTTCTGTAGTAATTTTAGTAACACCCGAACCAACTTGCCACACAGAAGATTCTTTGTCTAATCATTGTTTTATACGTTGATTTACAGTTCTTGGATTACGTCCTACATGAACAGCTATTCGTTTTGCGGACCATCGTACTTCCTATAAGCCTATTATGCTTTCTCTTTCAAAGACTGTTAATTGCCTATATTGTTGCCGTCGGCGCCTTAACGGCACCCTATTGAATAACATTAAATGTTACTACAGCACAATTTTATACGGTATTCAACACATATCACCAAGTCTACAATTATTGCAGATATGTGAGATTTGGATTTGGGACCGAATGGATTTAAAGTGATACGGTACAGAAATACTTCGTACAGTAATCATCGATGCACCTTACCATTACCTATAATTTTGCAATGTTTTTCGGTAACTGAGTAGGTCATCCATTGTCGACGTACGAACTGCTTTCAAACTGTATGAAAGCTTATGACAGACAGTCAATCCATGGCGGCGGTGTGACTATGGTAGATTTGTTTTATAGTATCATACAACATATTTCCAATTCAAAATAAATAATACAGGGTGATCCAAAATGATTGAAGACGGTTTGAATTTACCGCCACGTTAAATTATTTTCGCGTTGGCAACATAAATACTTTATAGACATTTTTATTTTGCTTTCATTTTACAGTGACGTCTCAAAAATAATATAGCTTATAAACTTCATTCATTTTCAATAATAAGGTTACTTGATAATAAAATCGTTTAATAAACTGTAGTTCTGAAAAGAACTGTTTTGTAAAATAAGAAAACCCTCGAAATAAAGCAAAAATTCGATGAAACCCCAGAACAATATAGTAAAGCACAACGATGTAAACAAGAAAGTGACGAGTTGACACTGTAATTTGAAGCAACACATTTCAATAGTGCTACACTACCAACGTGAAATACACTAAAACCTAAGGTGTGAAATCCAAACCGTCCTCACTCAATTTGGATCTCACTGTATAATAATAATTTTACTATTTACTTTGTATTGGAAATATGTTGTGGACTATCTGCTCATCAAATATTATTGTTATCAACTATAAACAGTCTCGAGCTTTAATGGACAAATGTAATATAGAATATACCACAAATAATTTATAGCGGCTTTTCTGTCCGATTGTTATCGTCCTTAATATCAAGTACTGGGCATACATTTCAAACCTAACTAATGAAGTCGGTCCTAGGTAATGAAATAAAAATATGTTAACTCTATATATTGAAAATATAATGACAGCCTACTGCCGTGCTTAGCAAGAATGTATTATCTGCAAGAACTGCTGTTTAAAAATATACTATGTGGAATCTTAATGAATGCTAATAAAAAATATGGTATATTTCTTAAGTTGCTGTTTTGCAGATACACATGGCTGAAACTCGATTCTACCTGGTCAAAATTATTTGATAGGCTTTACTGAAAGCAAATGACTGGAATAATATAAAAATAATAAAATAATTAAAAAAGAAAAAAACATCTTTTTAGCCACTAGAATTGGATCAGTTTGATAATTTTATACTTTTCCCAAGAAGAAGTTATTTAGATAATTATGTTATTAAAAAATAAGGTGAAGACGTAAAATAAATAGCATTTACACGAATTCTTATTTATTTTAAGAAATATTACACAACTTAAAATGCTTCTTTAATATTTAAATGGAATAACGTCCAAAAGTTGTATTGCTAATCGTTCAATAACTATTCATTTTCATTTCGTATGTATTTCAGTTTATGAGTCATTATACATGTTTATTTTTAAATATGTTATTCTTTATACTATAGCAGGAAAATATTAAACATACAAATGCAAGCTCTTGCAAACTTTGTAAGTTATAAACCACAAAATAAAAAGTTATTATCAGGAAAATATCATCATTTTCTATATTAGAAGGTTATAAACTTATAAACTCTTTATAAGGATTTTTGAGCACTTCAATTCTGTTTTTATAAATTATCGAAATCAATGAAAAAACACTTGATAAAAAAAAGCATTCACGTTAACGAACAAACTACAAATACATCTACATCAGATTGGCGCTTTCGGAAGGGTTAACACTGAACTGCACTTCATCGGAATTGTCGGATTTTTTTATGGTTATTATTTGCCGTAACGGTAAACGGCAGGTAGTTAAGAGTTCACTAAGCTTTCTACTAAAACACTATTTCTTAGAATACCTCTGATTTTAACAATGGTTTTTTGACCAGTTAGAATCAGGTTTCAGCCCTGTGTGCGGCGTTCTTCCTAAGCATGAAAGCTTAGCTGTCGAAACAATTGTCAGGTAGATTATAATAAATTAACTAAGTTATAATAAATTAGATTATAATAACTAATCAGTTTTATTTCATGATTATGGATTTCGCCAAATAAGGCTAGAAACAATAAACATATTATTAAATTGTTTTTGGAAACTATTTGTTTTTTAAGATCGATAATATTTGTTTTATAATACATATCAACACATTTGAATTTGACACATTTAAACACCAAAAAAACGTCAAATATCAAATTTCATTTGACAGTGTTACCACATATTACACACAAGAATTTCTAGATAGTAATGCAAAGTTTTTTTTCGTTGACCGTTTGTTAATGTCAATATTAATGAATGATTTTTTCTAAAAAAGGATGTATTAATGGACGTCATTAATACACTCTTTTTTATTAAGTAACTGTTTTGTGAAAAAAGGATGCATTAATGGACCTCATTAATACACTCTTTTTCATTAATAAACCCGTTTGTGATTTTGACGTTTTGATGATGTTTTACTTTGGGCAACCAGATATACGCACAAGTTTGGATTCGGTATTATTTGAAATTTTCTATCTTAAAATCGAAGAATTTTACGGTCAACGAAAAACTGTTGTAATCAATTCGTTTGTTAATGAGCAACTAATGATCTCAACTATTAAAGGCACTCACTCCCTATCGCTCGTTCGTGCTTTAAACAGTTTCGATCATTAATCGCTTTCATTAACAAACTAATTTATTAAATAACTATTAATAGCTTCAATTTACAAATAGCTATAAAATTAAATGATGCAAAGTAGAAAAACAGTATATTATAGTTGTTTTATAAGATGTATTGTAACACTAGTTCCTTTAGGACACTCCTCGCTTCTATCGTCGTGCCCCAAACAACTCGTTATTTAACGACCCCAAACTATCTTATTTAACTCGTATAATATACTATTATTAGGGCCGATCTATTCACCTCCTTTTAAATTTATCTGGAAGTTAGTTGCTATAGTTACAATTGTTCCCACAATGGTATCCATGACAATTAACTAGCAGATAAATTTACAAGGAGGTGAATAGATCGGCCCTTAAAGTAGCAATTTCATGAACAGTCATTAAATTCTTATTTGTAACTTTATAGCGTTTATGTAGTAAAAATATATTTCAACGCAATAAAAACCTAACATTTGACAAAATTGATCGACTAATTACTTATAACTTCATAGACACATTCTCAATCAATTCTTTGGTTTGATTTATATATGTGTACATGTATAAAGATGGTCTTGAGCCTATCGTGTGCACCTTGTGAAACATCCCAGTAGCAATTGCATATGAAGAATCTTTCGAAAGTTTATGTCCTTTTGACTGTTTCGTACTCGAATTATCAATTTCATATATTACTTCACCATCCAACACAGTAAGGGTTACATTTCTTAAATCCATCGATAAATAGTTTTCTAAATGCATACCTAAAAAACCTTCAGTTAACAAAATCTTATCTAAGTAGGATGTCAGCCAAGCAAGTTTAAATAAATAAAAATTGTACGGCCATGTTTACCCCGAAAAATCAAACAAAAAAAGATAATTTTAAATAGTTTCGATCAACATAAGTATATTGCAAAACAAACTCTAATGTCAAAATGCCGGCCATGTACATTATCTAATCTTTAAAAGTGCGGTCGGATTTCATGCCGATGAGTTTTTAAAGTGTATTCAGAATAAAAACGCAACCAGCCAAAACAAATATTAGCACGTGGGCGATGAAACACTGGAACCTGATTGGTCAGTCACCGCCCCACATCAAGGCAAGCGCAGTATACGAAAACAACAAACAGTTTTTAAATACGTTTTGTTAGGTAATTCTTGTTAAGAATTTATTTTATATTTTATTTATTTACTGTTGTAGAGTAATTAAAATAATTTTTCCATTTATGATATGCAACAAAATTGTATTTTTTTTGTTATTTAAATTTTACTTATGTTATTTATTTTTTGAACAAAATTAACATATTGCTATTTATTTTATTTAACTATATTTGTATATTGTATGCCTTGTGCGTTATAATGAGCTTTATTAAACTGAGCCTTAGGAGCCGTTCAAGTATGACGTAAGCAGGCTTAGTGGGCGTTAAATCTTTCCTTATTTTTGTTGGCAAAGGGAGTGGGGGTAGACAAAATGTGTACATAATATAGAAATTACAAAATGATTAAATTTTTAAAATAATATATACACCGTTTAGTCTAACTTTACGCTCACGCCATAAATACAAAAGTAATGACGTAGTAGTATAACCAACTGTGCAAATAATAGCATTCAAAATGTAATTTTATAAAGAAAGATTATTTGCTTTATCGAAAATAATAAAATTTAATTTTCATATATTTAGTAATATATTTATTTCTAGAATAAATACAAATAGGTTTGAAACCAAAACGTAATTTGCTAATTTAATGAGAAAATACACATTTATTTCAACAGAAAAACATGTTGGTACACCTGTGTATGCTTTCTGAGTTTGGTTTACGATAGTTTATTATTTTGTGTTTGATGATTTTCCCTGTTTTTATTATTTGTTTACTTCAAGATGTCCAAAGTGTCGTGTAAAAGATCAAGGTTATTAGTTGACATTAATAAATTTCCAGTTAAGTTTCCAGCCCAAAGAGGAAACGAAATCGAAAACAAACTACAGACATTGATCCTTGTAAAGGCAAATATTCGCAATGAAATTTATGAAATATATAAGAACAGTAAGTACCTGACGTTATGTGTGTAGTTGTGCTCTCCAATTGATATACCACATTTGGTTACAGTAGATCATGTATCACTTAATATTTTGTCAAAAAAATTGAAATCCAAGTTCATGCATGAAGGAAGTAGACAGTGTCGGATTGGGCCGCCGGGCAACCGGGCAAATGCCCGGTGGGCCCCCCTGGAAACTGAAAAGTGGGCCCCCAAGACCCCAAGAGTAATTTGCAAAATTCAGATTTTATTAATTTTTGACGAATAGCCAGACATCGTGAATACAAGAATATAACTGTCTGTTAAAAATCAAAATTAAATTAAAAGTTAAATAATTAGTAATAGTTGTTGAAATTGAATAAAACTTCATGGGATTCAGTCCTCAAACTTATTTTTTACAAATGCATTAAGACGTTTCGATAACGATTTGTTTTCTTTATCAAGACCTAGAATATACAAATTACAAAGAATTAGACCATTAGTTCTTCTTCTTCTTAATACTATGTCTTTCTATCGTTAAGTGTAAGACCATATGTACTTTACTATTCTTTCGTGCACTCTTCTCTCCGTCCTTTTCTACCTATGTCATTTGTCTGATTTCTTCGATCAGATCGATTCCTTCTCTGTCTGCCTTTTCTTTGATTCATTCCCTCATTCTTCCCTTTCAGTTCTAACCATCCATATTTACACCATATATTTTTCTGGTGACCAAACCATCTCAATTGTCCTTCCTTCATATATTGGTTTGATTTTGAATTGTTCTCCGATGGTTTCGTGCCTAATTTTGTCTCTTCTTTTTTTGTTTCCTATTTTCCTTAAAAATCTAATGTCCATTATATAGATTCTTGATTCCTATTTGTTATTGTCCATATTTCGTTGCTGTATAGTATTGTTGATCTTTCTATTTTCTTGATAACTTCCGTTTTTATATGTTTTGGTACTTCACTTTTACCCAAACCTGTTGTTTTCATTATCTTATATACCTCCACTGCTTTTCCCAGTGTTTCACTTATTTCTTTGTCCATCTTACCATTTTCTTCTATTACTGATCCTTAATACTTATAGCTTTCGACTTATTCAATTCTTTTTCCCTGTATTTGTACGTTATGTGTTTTCTTTATACTTAATATTATCGTATTCTTTGTTTTGCCCACGTTTATTTCCATACTATACTTTTGTATGTTAAATTGTAGGTTTTGTTCTGAATCAGCTAAAATGATTGTCATCTGCGAACATTAATTCTGTCAATTTCATTTTCTTCTTCCTCCATCTTCCAGTATCCTATTTTTAATTTTTTCATTTTGTTTCTTATCTCTTTAATTAACCGATCCATCACTAATGTAAACAATAGGGGGCCGAAAACACATCCCTGCTCACTCCTTTTTCTGTTGTAAATATCATTGATTCTTCATTGTTCGTTCTTGCTATATTTCTTATTGTGAACTTTCTTTATTATTTCTCTTCTAATCCTTTTTTATTTCAAATTGTTCTTTCAATTTCTTATATTCTGTTTCCTGGTATTTCTTTCTCATTTCTTCGTTTTTCCGAATTTATAATTTATAAATCCTTATCTTTTATTTTACTATTTTCCTTCTTTTGTCGCTTTGTATCTTTTTATGTTTTTAAACTATTAGTTAATTTACAAATGGTTTAATTCTTTGTAATTTGTTTTTGCATATTTATTGGGCAAAAGTAAGACAGGAATGTTGTTGAGTGTTAGCGGTGTTAATGAGTTGATGATTGAATAGAGACCGGGGTTTGATTTCCGGAAACTATAAACTAATAAATAAAGCTCGTAGAAAACCGACAAAGCAAAATTCTTAAATAATAGACAACACCAAACCACAATAAAAATTATTTAACATATGATATTATTTTTCAAAATTCTTCATCTACAGGAACTCTACTCTTCATCTCACTTTCATCTCACTCTTTTTGCTAAATGTTGATAATTTTGCAAAAATAACCGTAATATTTATTAACTTCGCTGTTTGCCCGGTGGGCCCCAATGTCGCCAATCCGACGCTCGAAGTAGAAGTTATTTATCCATTGCCTTACGACAAATTGGATTCTTATACTATAAGAATGACCATCCAAGACAAGGGATGATGGATGGGGATGAACAAAGTCATACTGTTCATAAGAGAATAATTCTTTTAAAAACGTACACTGAAAATATGCAGCAGAGGTGTTGGATCAAACAAGGAATATCCAATTCCGTATGGCAACCGCGCATAGTCTGACGTCATAATTTAGTAATGACGTGAACTTAAACTTACACTAAATAATGTATATAAATATTTACTGGAAATCAATAAAATTACTTTATTTCATTTCGTATTTCAAACAATTGTTTATATACCACAATTAGTAAAATAAAGTATTAGTAGTTTTATTAGGTTAAAATCGTTCATTCCGTTGTGCATACCTTGTAAAAAGTACCACCCTGGCTCATGTTGTATTCTATCCCTAAGTTAAGCAGAATTTACTTGTCGTCAAAAAAATAACTGTGCGGGGGTGCGGGAGAGGGGGTTTTAGTAAAAAAGGGGTGAAATTGAAGTTTTATGTTATTTGTTGCGGAACATCATTCGCTATGTTGTGACAAAACTGTAAATGGTTACATCGATATTTAAGTTGTCAAAAAAAACATTTAGGATATTTATTTACATTGTTTCTTACGGGAACTCCTACTTTTAAAGTCGATTTTGTCGAAACAGCACTTTTAAGGTTTAACAAAATTACTTTTAACACTTAATATTTTCAAATCCAGTGCATATTAAGAAAAAACGACTGGAATAAACGTTTTGCGTTGATTTTCTGTGAACACAATGGTTCTTTTATTTTTGTCATAAGTATAATAAAAGCGAAGATATCTGCAAAACAACGTAAAAAGTACCTCGTCTCGTTTTTGTTGTTGGTTAACGAAAAAGTAATTTAGCACGGTAATAATGCCTAGTTGAAGTTATGTCTTACCCACGGTAATTAATAGTTATTTAAGCATTAAGGGAGGTAAGTCCAATTTACCAGTCGAGGACGATTTTGCGCCCGAGCGCAGCGAGGGCTGGCAATTAAGTCCGAGACTGGTTAAAAGACTTACCTCCCGAATTGCTTATAACATTTTTCCCACTCCCCAGACAATAAAATCTTCAAGAATGTAATAATGTATGTGAATATTGATTGTACTTGGTGGTTTAAAATACCTCCTAGCCTAGAGGGATCACCACTTTGATAATAAATAAATAAATACATAAATACATAAATAAATAAATAAATAAAACAGGTGTTCCGATCCTTTTGTCCCCTAGGGAGGTAAGTAGATCACTTACCTCCCGCGGCCACATGGTGTTCTGATACTTTTGTCCCCTAGGGAGGTAAGTAGATCACTTACCTCCCGTTGCCACAACAACCATTGTCATTTCGGTAAAACCAACTTACGTCCATAATAACAATGTATTAATGGCATGCTTACTATAAGGGGAGTGAGAAAAATATATGTTCTTATGCGTTTTACGCATTGCATATCATACACAGTGGCGTAGTTATTTATTATTTCTTTCTTAAATTCATACAAGCAAAGATGTTCATCAATAACTAAAAGCCGTCCTAGGATATCATCTGTGGTTTTACATACTTACAATTAGTCAGCTACAACTATATTACATCAGTACTTTGTATGTAACCACAGAAAATTTGTATGTAATAAAAAAAACGCATCTTGGATTTAAAAGTATTTCTTAATAAAATCATGGAAATATTTTGGTACTTACACCTCTTTTCATAAATTTTTTATAAGATTACAAAGACAACTCAATTCAAATTAAAAATACATATTGTGTAATTATTTATTAACTATTTGAAATGAAAAAATTAAGAAAGAAAAACTGAGTAAACGCATTCACTCTGAATAGTTGGAATTCCGAATCTGCTTCGATGTCTGCTTTTGGTAAACAATTTTTCATGTTTTTGCATTCTCCAGGACATTTGCACGTTGGTATGCATTAAAATTTATTTTTCATATAGCAACAAATTATCGTCGAGCAATCGCAAAAAATTAAATTACAACCAATTGCTACACAATGCAAGTATTAGGAGATATAACATTTTTAGGTACTGATTCCTGGGTTGCGAGAACTATTCCAGTTTCCACTTTTTGACATCCGTAATTTAAAAAACTTTCTAAATTGGGTTTGACTAATAAACTATTCAACCACTCTTTAGTTTGGTAATGTACTCGTAAGCAATGCTGTATTGCTATCTTCTGTTTATTTTCCTATACCAGTAAATTGACTGGTATAGTACGATGATAATACGATGATATTCGGGGAATCCCCGATATATCAACTCAAAACAAATTGAAACATACGAATATGAGTCAAATGTGATTTGTTACAAGATTTTCTTTTGATTGCTTTGTTCTTTTAGCTTGAATAAAAGATCGTTTTATTTTATCAATTTAAAAAATAAGTAGTTCATTAACCTTAGAATTTGATTGACTTTTGTTTTAATTTTAATATCTAATAAAAAACCCAAAAATACTTCTTAAGTCTTATCCTTTGGCAGAGGGGGTGCTTTGTGATTTTCTTATTTTTCCTTACAAAGGGGAGTTGGGGGTTTAAAATCAATAAAATGATGCTTACGTAATACTTGAACGCTCCCTTATTCGCAAAAAGTGTTTCTGTGAATCAAGTGAATATCCACTCATGTATGTTTGTTTTGGTTGGCTGCATTTTTAGTCTGAATACACATTTAGGCTACGTTTACATTGGCTACGTGGTCGTACGTCCATCGAGTCGTATGCTCGTACATCTATTGAGTCGTACGAACTCGTACATATACGTGCGTGTGGAACAAAACTACTGAGTTAAGTATAGGTTACATTGCCTACATACTGGTCGTACACGACCATTGTACGACTGAAAATTAAAAATGAACATATTTTTTATACTTTTCTTAAATACTTTAATATTATTAATACCGGAAACTTACATTACATTACATTACAAAAAATACTACATGGATAATATCATTTTAATAAAACGTTGTTTAAATATTACAATCATAGATGTATATTATATTAATATGATCGGTTTTACAGATGTTGATTGTTCATTATCAAATTAATCTTGAATTCTGAATATTTCTGTACATGACTATTATTAAACCTAAGATTTATTGCAAAACGAAATGTCAAATCTGATAACTTTCAATGTCGTCAACATCGTTCTGGTGCTTTTGCTCCAACGGCGAGGTCAATCGTTGTCGCTACTATTTCAAAATAAAGGGGCTATATACCGTCGCTTAGTTTCCAATCTTTAAGGACCTGTTATCGCCGCCAGTGTTACTAATAGGAAGCTTCAGAAACTATAAACACCTATAGATATGATGATATGGCGCTATGATCTGCAAATGGGAATTAATTTCTTTTTCATTCTTCCCTTTACGAAAGTGTAACTTATCTTGATAAGGCAACCGAAAGCGAAAGTAAAACATGCGAGATGGTTGCTAGGTATGAAAAACTTTCGGTCCCTGGACAACGAAGTAAAACTGTCAATTTTTTAAAATATAATATTATAAGGTGGCTGTTGTCAACATTACCTTGGTAATGTACTGTTGTATATACAAACATTATTTTTTTATAATCACTGAATCATCATATTATTTATTTATTTACGGTGGTTAATAAATGTCAAGGAGAGTATGAAAAGTTTAATACATTACACGCTGCGAAAGCGCTTTCAAGTGCTCGGTGTTTTTAACTAACCTCGGCTACGCTTACGCTTCGCCTCGGCCAATCAAAAACACCTTGCACCTAAAAGTAAACTTTCGCAGCTTGTAATGTAAATAACTATAAAACTAAAATTTGAAAATGTAAATAGAAACATTATTTGATCGCATCGCAGTTCTCTGCTCACAGTGTTGCCAGACATTCGTGAACTTTCAAAATATTTTAAGTTTAACTGAAATTTTTAATTTTTAAATGCTAAGGAATAACTTAAGGTAGTTGAAATCAAAAAGGGGAATATAAAACTGCTAAATATCTTTAAAAATATCAGTTGTTCTTGATGGTTTAAGGAAAATGAAAAGTATTACTATATTAAAATATTGAAAATATATATTCGTTTTAAGAAATTAATCGGGACTAATTAAGAGTGAAATAGTTTAGTCAAAAATTAACCATCACTTGCTCTTAAGTAAAGAAAAACAACATTTACTTCGGGAATTTATTAAATAATAGTTAAAAGATTAGGAGAGTTAAATTACTTTTAAATGTCCCGCGAATATTACCACCCAACGCTTCCTGGTACAAAAACCGTTCAACTAAAGATGACTGATTTTCGTGCTGCCATATTTAAATTTCCGCGCCGTGTACATCTATTTTATTTCAATCAATACTAAATAAGTAAGCAAAAAATTTATCCATTATCATAGATTTTGCTATTAAACAGTATTATAATGACTGTATTATGTTTAGTTTGGTTATGTTTTAGAAAACGTTAATTCTACAAGATTGGCGATGTTTGACTACGATTCTAAAATTTATTTTAGATAGTTATCTACTCCTTACAAACTATGATCCACACCACCTTAACAGTTTAGCAATCGACATCAAACGTTATCTTCCTAAAAAAACTATTATTAAAAGAAGATTGAATGAAAAACGTGAGCTATATTTTGACGCTCATATTTTACGCCAATAACGCGCCCTTAACTGTCTCTAATCTTTGGTCTTTGTGTTTACCGATAGTCGGCATTTTCGCGTTAAGTGAGCTTTTTTACTCATTATGGTAAACACAAAAGCCACGCAGAGTTCACTAAAGAACACTAATTAAAATAACTTTAAAAAAGAGAATTAATAAGCACATAAAGCAGCGGTAACACACACGAAGCACTTATGATAGCTACTGCGAGTCAAATGACAAATGGAACAGCTCACGCCACCTGCGTGGTGCAACCTGCGCTGCGACTAAGCCCCGCCGACTTATGCTTTGTTGTCAGTACGTTCTATTTTCTTACAGGTCATATTAAAGATATTTGAGACTTGAAGAAACAATTGTTAGATTTGTCGTTCCCAGCACGAGATGCTAATTCACATGGACTACGAAAATAAGTCTAAGGAGACAATTTTTTATTAATTTGAAATTTTCAATTTCCAAAAAAAAGTTTTTTTCGATTGCACACCCATCTGCGCTTCAAAAATGTCGCCTATTTTCATATGGTAAAGTTTTCGGTATTAATAATATTAAAGTTTTTGCTTTGGGTTAACAATATGGCCATTGTAATACTGAAAACGACTTAAAACACGTTTAAATTTGACACATTTTAACCTTACAAAACGTGAAATGTCATTTGATAGTGTTACCACCTATTACGTGCAAAAATCACTAAATTGTAATGCCATGTTTTAAATAGCTTGAATTTACAGATTTCTATAAAATTATTGAAGCAAAGTAGAAAAAATAGTATATTATACTTGTTTTATAAGACGTGTTGTAGCACTCGTTCCTTTGGACCACTCGCTTCTCTCGTCGTGTCCCAAACAACTTGCGCTACAATAGACCGTCTTATACAACTCGGATAATAATATATTATTGTTTTTTCGTGCGTAGTCGTAGGAATGATTCTAAAGAAAATGGATCTTGATAAACTAATTTTCGAAAGAAAACTTTCATGGGACCAGTCGAAGAAACTGATTTTTCTACAGCCTCCAAACATTTGCGAAGATTTGATTGATTTTGTAATTTGTGCCTATTTTCTCCAGAATTTTTGAATGTTTCTGGATTCATTCTGAAATATTCGTAAAATCTTTCTAAATCATTTAGCAACTCAGAAAAGATTTTAAGTTTAAATTCTTCAATACTTCCTGGGTTGTTGTAGTGGTAGATTGGATAAGAACTCATTTTGTTATTCATTTCAGTTAGATAATGAAGTTTATTAGCAAACTGGGTGCGATAAGGAAATCATGATCATAATTGCCTGGTTTTTTAAATAAGAAATTTCATGATGTACGTCAAAAAACTGTTTCAAGTTATTAAATTTTCCATCTTTCTTCAATTATGGGCAGCCGTAGATAAAAAGTTATATCTTAACTCATGCGATAAGGGTTACTAACATACTCATGCTCTTCGCTCAACTCAACTCAATGCATTCATATGTTAATAATTGCCTCTATCCCACTAATAAGATAAACAACTATTATCTTCAAACATCAGTAAAATTTGACATTATACTACTGGATTGACAGTGCTAAAGTATCGCTTCATTGCCATGGCATTTTGCTGTTCGTCAGCAACAGATAAAGTTATTATCTCCGCTGACGAGTAAAGATAGCCAGCAATTTTTATAAATTAATTATTTCTTAAATAATCTGCTGTCAATGTTTGAAGACAAAATAGTATGTATTATTCGGAGTAAAAATGTGCTTTATGTGCTTCGACTGGGTTGTCGGCCTCACCTACGTTCGGCAGCCAAGCTCCCTGTGTCAGCACAACAAAACTTCATTTTTGCACCTAATAACATATTATATAGTATGAGCAAAACGTAACTCCATCAAAGGTGCATTTTGAATTTTGAACACATGTGTATTATAACACCTGAGAATTGTATCAAATTAATAACAACTGTCAAGGGACTGATTATTTTGTATAATTTTCTGGTGTTATAATACACATGAGTTCAAAATTCCAAAGGTACCTTTGATGGAGTTACTTTTTGCTCATACTATACTATTTTCTTCAAACTTCAGTAAAATGTGACATTATGTACTGCTAGATTGACAGTGCTAAAATATCACCTCATTGCCATGGGATTTTGCCGTTTGTCAGCGGTAGATGAAGTTATTATCTCCGTTGGTGACAGGACATAATAGCTATTTATGTAACAAGTACATAATGTAGGACATTATAGACAAGCCCAGTTTATGTCCGAGCGAGCGAAGCGAGCAAGGCCTATAAAAAGGGCGAGTCTATAAGGTCCGATTATGTAAGAGTTGCATACAAAGCTTTATGTTCGATTCCTAAAATTGGCTAATTATCAAAAAAAATCAGTTTATAAATTTGACATCTATTCTTGACAGTAGAAAATTTGACATGTAATATACAGTTGTAATACTTTATTTTACTACTATATACTTTATTTTACTACTGCCACTTTATTTTACGAGTACAATAATAAGCCAGTTCACTGCCGCAAAACAATACAATAAACAGTACTTTATAATGCAATCGGACATAAAGTTATTATCTTCGCTGACGAGTAGATATAAAGTAAACAAGCTGTTTTTTTTTGTTTATTCGAAGAAAGTATAGTACTTCTATATATTGTTCGGAGCAAAAATGTGCTTTACGCGTTTTGAGTGGTTTATCCGCTTAACTCAAATCCGGCAGCCAAACTCAGTCTCACTCTCTGTCTGAGTCTCAGCACATAAAACTTCATTTTTGCTCCTAATAACATAATCTACTATTCTAATAGCATGTACTCATCGACTGCGTCGATTTTAAATTTTATAAAAGAACCGACGAACACGCAGCTAATGTAACCACATTACACGTACTACAAAGGTCTGTACGACTACGTACGACTAATAGGTCGTACGACCACGCAACCAATGTAACCGTACCCTTAATTTGCATCTTATTATTCAGACTGTAATTTCGATGAACTTTTTATACCTGGAAAGTCTGCAATAAAAAGTACATCACTATAATTTGACCACATATAGACATCATCTCGTACTTCTCTCAGTTTATTTCTGAATTCACCACTTTCTGTTAAAAGTGGAAGTAGCCATTCGACAGGTTGAAGTGGTGACCAGTTTGCCATTAATAAGTCGTAATTTGGATCAAACATTCGTTGTTGAAATCTTCCATTTAATGAACACCAGACGTCAATATAGACTGAAATATTATGTGATATATTTATTGATGTTGCTGTTGGAGAGTCTTCAGGTGCAGAATTCTCGTTATTATCTAAAAAATAAAAATAAATAAATAAAAAATATTCGTTTAAACTGATATTCATTGAATTTAAGAAACGTTTATAAGAACCACCTTTTTATACTGCAACTTACTATTGAGGTTAATGATATTTCTTTTCAAACAATGAGCATATTGTACGCACATATCTGCATGCTTACTCCAACGTTCATTTTTAGTCCAAGCATCAGGACTTATAAAGTATTCTTTTCCACTTTCGTTGTCTGTAACTTTAATAACAACTAAAGCTGAATTCCAAGAATGTACCATCATATCCCAAGAATATCCATAAAGACCATTTGTCCAATTATTATAGCCCTTGAATTTAGAAAACTAGTTAAAGTACTGTTCATATTTCAGCAAATCTATAATATTATAATTAGATATGCTAGAACAAAAAATCTGCTTAACAACATTGGTTCAATGTTTTTAAATACTTGAAATAAAATATGAAACCTTTAGTCGAAAACCGTTAAATCCACCCCTGTGTGTTCGAGTCGAATAAAGAATGAAGTCTATGTGGGAAGTGTTTTTCAAAAAGAACCTTGTGAAGTTTAATAAGACGAAAGGTCGGTAAGATTTGGGGTCTGTGAGATTCTTGTTGAATTTGGAGAACATAACATCTGTCCGTCTTCCATTTACTTGGAGTGTAACCACACGTAAACAATGGTTGGGTAACAAGGTAAAGAATACGGCCTGTGCAAAGACTTACTTACCCGACGGGTTCTACCTAGAAGTATAAGTGAGTCTTTGCAGGGGCCGTGTTTTAGGGACGGGTTCTAGGTAGAACCCGTTCGGGTGAGTCTTTGCAGGAGCCGTGATCTTGTTGGTGAAGATGCCCTCTTCCGATATAGAGAACATCAATTAAAGTGGATAAGAATCAACATATATGTGCTTGTTCAGTAGCGAACCTTGTTAAAAAATCTATTATCAAACTGTGGGTCATCTAGAATCTCATCGAGAAGGTCGACGAAGAAGGTAACGATTTGACCGTTGTGATTCATATGAAGTGACTTGATGGACTGTTCAATACTTGTAATGCATTTAGAATTTTTTATTTTAGAATTATTTCTGCGAGAATTCTACACCGACTCTGTGATCCTGGCTAGAGCAGAGCGCCGTATAACTAGTCTCCCGGCACCTGGTCGTTTTCAGGTGGATAAAAGCATCCAGGGCGATTTAATCTCAGCCAGAGGATCATGAGTCCTGACGAAAGGTCTATATAGATCTCTTTTTTACGGATGAGCTGAAAAATGTGCCTGGGCAAGGAACTGATTTTTAGGATAAATTGTCGATAAGTTACTAGAAGTATTCCGAGTCTCGAAAGGTTTTCGTTGTAGGATTGGCGGCAGGCGGGTTTATCAAAGATAATATGACTACCAGAAACATTTGATCAAACGTGATCCATGTACCAACATTTACCGAGTCCGGTTCAAACAAGAGTGTGAGAGAGTAGGTCATCAAGACGTGATCTGGAATGGAAGATCCCTGATGGAAGATAAAAGTATGATTCGTGTTGGGGATCTTGTATACATATATACATAGAGTATCATAACAGATAATTGCTGAAAGACGGACCTTTAGGATTGGTATTCGCGTTTCCGATAGAGATATGTTGGGCATTGAAATCGCCCGTTATGAAATCGCCTTGTGAAGATCAGCCACTAGAGAGGTCTTCGCGAAAAGGATTTCCACGTTTATTATACTGAGAGAAACTACAATGTTTTACGTATGTAGAATATGTATGAATATCGAATTCAGAAACGGATAAACGAATAAACGGATGTTGAAATGCAAGAGCCACTCCGATATGACCACGGTGGTCGTCTTTTCGAAATATACTGAAACCTGGGAGTGTAAGAAGTTTTGATTGAAAAAGGTTTCGCCACTCAGACGGGTGGCTAGGAGAACTCCGCCCACTCGAACACATCATCCAAAAATTATATCAACATATAACAAATTATTAAATAGCTGCTATAGTATATTCAAATTCAAGATAGAGTAAAATATGCAACCCAAATAACAGATTTCTTTAGTAACTGGATAAATAAAATTAAATAAAATTGAAGTGAAATCAAAGAGGCATTTGCTTCTTATGTTTTATGTTTGACATTTAGTTATTAAATCATAAAATCTGACAAGATAGTTTTTATTAGGTATTAGTAGTCATTATTCTGTTTTAAAATACGTTCAGTTATTTATATTATGTTCAATAAAACTTTCGTTACTGTTCTTCAATTCTAAATCATGGTTTATTGTAAAATCTTTGCAACTTTACCTAAACCTGTAAAAACAACATCAAGTTTGACAAATTTCCTTAACCACAAACAATTTTATGACATAAGAGTCAAAAACCCATCACTCTTTGATCTATATTTCTTCAATTTTGTTTTATTTATCCAGTTACTAAAGAAATTTGTTATTTGGGTTGCATATTTTACTCTAGCTTGAAATTGAATACACTTTAGAAAATATTTTTTTCGTTACTAGCTTTAGAACGTACTATTGATTTCATAATAATCTAGGAAAGCCAGGCTATATGATGCTAGTTTATTTTTTTTTCAGTGTAAATGTATAGGATAAAATAATACAAAAAATAGCATCATATTAGCCTTGCTGTCGTATAGATCATTATGCAATCAATAGTACCATTTATTTATCTTGTTTTTAACCTGCTGAGAATTTTTCTTCGCCAAGGCAGTAATAAGTTTTTCTCTCCTACTAACAATAGTAAAAACAATTGATATCTGCATCAATCAGTATAAAACAATACAGAGAATACTATTTTTCTCAAAAAATTTCAACTCAAATTATTCATTTGTTTTCAAAAATGACAGTTTCAAAAACTACTGTTTTACGGGGATTATTTAAAATCAAGCATTTGTATAAAACTTCTTACTTTATTATCAAGTAGCTGCCCCGCCCCGGCCGCACATTAAATACATATTGCTATGATTATGTATATGATTTCCTAGTAAATGTCCCTATGTTCGGGTTATAAATTGTTATGATTGATATTGATAACAATAAATTGATTTATATGAGAGTACAAACAACTGCAACACACTTCGGTAGCAGCACAGTGATAATAGATACAAAATATAAACCACCTACATTTACTCTTTAAAAAATAATTTTGCTGCAGCCAATTACAAACGTGGTGAGAAATCAAATCTCCACCACACTGAGACTTTCAGGCGGATCGCTTGAATAGGGCACTAAATAAATATAGATCTAGGAAGTAAAGCACAAAAAATATATATAAACCAAATTTTCTTTAAATTGAAATAACAGATTTTTTTAAATTGAACACAAACAAAAGAATTTAAAAAAATTAAAGAAGATAAATTTTGGATGCCATGAACAAATCAAAATAAATTCTAAGAAAATTTAATGCCTTTTATCCGAGGAGTAATATTTCTCGTATCAACATAATCTTAATTACTAACATTATTTAAATGTTTTCAAATAATGCCCAAATAAATGATATTAATAAATAAAATTCAAATTTAACTGCTTGCTTGGAATACGGTAAGTCCATTTAATGATTAAGTTTTTATAATTCAATGTAATTATTATTAAAACAAATAGTCAAATTCAAAGATCTTCGATGATTATTAAACACATTGACATTTCAACAAAATATAACCAAGCATTTTGATATTTGATTTGTTTACAAGATTATCAAACTCACTACATAACCTTAGATTTTTGCTCTCAACATGTGTGCACTGTTTGAAAGATCTAAAATAACAGAGAATTTGTTACTAAATCGGTCGCTCTTTTTATATCCTTTTTGAAACAAACGAAGGCTTTAATGATACTTTTGGTGGAAAACAAAAGAACTTTAAGAACTAAATACAACATAATCACATAGTTGTTTATAACTATTAATTATTCTTTAAGCAAATTCAAAAATAGATAGGCAAGAAAATTTCCTTTTTAATGATATATGACACTTGTATTGACATGAAAAAATAAGGTCACTAGAAAAAGTCAACCAAAACACATTTCTTACTCAACTATTAAATAACTAGATTTAACTTAATTACTTAAGATTACCGAGATACATCTTCATATCTTGATAAAATCCAACCTAGCATCCTAATTAACATTATTTACATATTTTTAGATATCAAAACCATGAAAAATAATAGCTAAATTACATTATTTCATATTGCTATTGCAAAACGCAGAAAGTTGCATTTTATTTCAATGATATCTTCTACAAAAAGCAACCATAACATTTACAGTTGTTTTAAAATTGTGCCCAAGAAACTGCTTGACAAAACAGCAATGAAATATTTTAGCCATAAGCTATGTAATCTAACTAAAGAAGGAAATCTCACGATTTTACTATCTCGTTAACTTGGAACATAACTTCTTTACATTAATAAAGCAAGTAAACTAACAAATACTTGCATACATCATCACTACCATGCACCTTGTCTGTTTTAGGTCAAAACTTGCCTTCAAATGGTCTTAACTGTATTTAATTTGTCTAGGTAGGTCGCAATTTCATATTGGTAGCTGAAGAATAAAAATTTGCCAAGATTGTATAAGAAAAGATTGACTTTAGAATTTATCCTTTTACTGCCTAGTGTGTTCTAGAGTGCATATTTATTAAATTAAAACCTTTTCTTTGAGTTCACAAAAACAATTTAAAATTACATATTTTTGTCCTTGAGGTTATGCAATCCATCTAAAATCTTATTAGTAACATACTATATGTGGGTACATGCTTTCTAATGCCTGTCAAATATCATGACAATATGTATAAACGGAAAACATAGATTTGCTATTACTCGCGTGCATAAATATCATTGCAACTTTGGAACTACTGAACCTATTTGAATAAATCATAGCCTAAAACTTAGCCAGATAATGTATATCTAGTTACATACAGAAGAAAATCTCATGAAGATCGGAACAGTAGTTCTCGAGTATATCGATAAGCGGACATACAAACAGACAGAGAAAAAATAAATGCAATAATATGATATTAGGGAAAAAATAATATACCTATAATAAAAATATTCCGTCGAAATAAATAAACTACGGTTGAGAATATTATTTCGCCCTGTACTTTTATTTACCTCGATGCTACGCATCTCGGAAAATACTACAGCTCGGCTACAAAAAGGTCTTCTCATTCTTGGTAAATATTAAAGTTGCCACCCGTTCTTATTTGAGGAGAATTTTTATTTCGAATGAATGTCCTTTTGACCTCTTTTCATACCATTGTATTTTTGTTTACTCAACAATCTTGAAATTATTTTTAAGTAGAGTCACCACACACATCTAGTCATTTAGGCTGGGCGGAGTACCGCAAATGATGCGAAATTGGATCGAATAAAGGGAGTGATTTAATGATGAACAAATTAAAATAGCATTTTACGAATTTGTTTTGAACCTTTCAGAATAAAAATGATGTAGAAAAACCTTTTAAACTAAATGTGGACTTCATTAAATTCAATACATCAATATTGTGATGTACGTATTGAACAATGAAACTCCTATGAAAATGAAATCAATTATGCGCCTTGTTTCAAAAGGTGAATTAAATTCCCAGTAATTCATTTTTCTTTATAACAATAATAATACTTTTTATCCTGTATTTTTTTATAGAGACTCCAACCTCTTGTTAAATAAAACAACGTATGAACTCGAAATAAAATAACCTAATATTTAACTGTTTTTCTTTGTTTATTGTTATATTCTATTAAACTTTTGTAAAATATAAAGGATATTGGTACCTACAATTAAAAAAATGGGCTTCTGTTTTCTTCTTAAAGACTCACTTCAACCAATATATTCAATAAATAAAAATTTGTATCATTTGTGCCACTAAATTGTGTGACCTCTCGTGATTGAATCAGAAAAGATCAATCAAGCTGCCTAACAATAAAATATAACCTCAATTTATTAAATAAATATTGAAATTTATAATTTATTTTATTATTGATCAAATTAATTTTTATTTTGTTTAAGGTGATACATTTCTATATTAGTCAAGTTTGCAACTTACTTTACTGTTGACATGATACTTATTATTTATATAAGAATAAATTCAATATTGCACAGGTAAAGTAAAATAAACGTTCATTTTTTATACTAAGATCCAAAATCAATCAATTATTACTTACTTCATCGTTAATCAAATTTCCGCTCCTCTCTTTGGAAAACCAGATTGCCCTGTATTATACCAAGCATAAATAAAGTCTGGGATTTTACCTAAATGGTATCTAAAAACACTTTTCAAAAAATATGTGTTCCAAATCTTAGTTTTTCCCCACCATGAACAATTTTCGTACACCTTTCTATGGTAAATGCTTTTCTTCAGTTTTACAGAAGTTTACAATTAAATGGTATGGGGAAAGAACCAGGAATGTCACAATTTTTAAAAATTTAAAATGTGCGCTGCTTCTATTAGGAACTAAAGTGAATGTGTAATGTGCCGAAATATAAATTAAAAAACTTTTTTAAAATGAACTGAATTTGTAAGAGCTTGGTAGCAATTAAAAACTATTTTGATAATCCCCTTCTTCTGAATGAACACAATGAAATAATAAAATTAATCTATAACGCTAATATATCCTTTGTATTTCGTGATAGCTATGTATGAATAAATCATGCTTTGTGAAAATATCATTATAATATATATGCACAACAATAGTAGAAAATTTTGCGATTTCTTCGTCTCAATTTGGCGTAGTTTTGCGGTACTCTACCCCGCCAACACGGCCTAGCTGATCAGATATAGGGTATGCCTTTTTAAATCTTGGCATAGGAAAAAGTGATTTTTATAACTATTACCGCTATACCTATTGTGTATAACTTTTAAGTAAATTAACACAAAATGCATACCTTTACTTAATAGATATGAAATTAAACAGTGAATGTGCGAATTCATTTTCTCTTGGTTAGTTGCCATTTATTATCATTTATAAATTGTCAGTCAATGCAAACAAATATTCAGGTTGAGAAGTTCACCAACCCGATCATAAACCTGATATATACCAATTTATAGCTCATTGGTGTTTACTAGATTTTAAGAAATGCACCAATTTTCTGCATTCCAAGAGTTGCATGTTGATTGTTGGTGCATACTTTCTGGTTCTTGCTGTGTATATATATGTAAGACCAGACATATACCCTAATCTCCATGAAGAGATCCATCCAAAAGATGGTAACCCTATAGTCCATGTACATTATCGATCGCATCTGTTTAAGGGAATCCCCCGATCGCCGATTCTTTGTCGTCAAGTTACCATAAAATAAACACTTGTTTAATATGAATTTTTATATGTATTTCCAACTTAGCAAGTTTATGGTTGATCAGCCCTCCCCCCCCCTCGAACCAAATTCCTAATAGCCCCATTTATCTACAATGCAACTTTTGCCCTACGGAACATTTCCCTTCCAGAACTTACAAAAAGTTTTTCTGCTCTTGATCTTCTTTTTGTTGTTTCGGCTGATTATAAAATAGCAGTTCTATAAGTACCCAATTCTATAAAACGTGTTTCTCTTCCTAGTCAAAAATTTGTCATCATAAACTATGCACATATATTATAGAATTATCTAGGAAATCTAACTAAAAAAAATAGTATTTTCATAATAAATAATAAATTATGTATACATTAACCACAGGTGTAATAAATTATAATAATATTTAACGTCTTACTTTTGTTAGAACAATCTATCACTGTTATGTAAACAAGCAACGCTTTTACTAATACATCGTTTTACTACTATTAAACTTATAGAAGTTACGTTATTGTACTTACCTACTTTGTGTAATGGCTTAAATAGCAATAATATAGAGTATACGACGACATACCTTTGTTATAAAATGAGAATAAGGAAGAAAGCATTGTAACACACAATGGAGTATCAATAAAATTGTAACAAATCGTCGTTTAGTGGTTACTTGAAGTTCTGGTTGTTTAATTTCATTGTTTTTTGTTAATTTATTGGAAATACTCATTTCTTTAATTAGTCGTTTTTCGTCCATATTTCTAAAAATAAAATTGTTCCAAAATTTATTTGGCCAATCGTCATCACAAAATATAGGCATAGTAAGAAGGCAGACGTATGGAAACATTCCTAGAAAGAAAGATACCATTAGTCGTAACTCTAATCCATATTTACTTATTTAAGTACTATTCTACTTCATACCAATACTAAACATCTGAGAATTCATTATATGAAATGTTCCACAAAATACCATGGCGAACGGTCTGCTGGTACTATTTATCAGCCAAAAGCCTACGGTTAAATCTAATAGAAAGCCAAACCAGTGTATAATTATGTAATCAATCTGATCTGTAGTTAGAATAAGTCTGAAATAAGGCAAAGATATAATTGAAACTCACAATATAAAAACACTCTCAGACCTGAGTGGGTCGAATATCCAATGAGTTCCCCAATTATCCATTGAATGTCCACCTAACCACTCCATATCTATTTTCTTTAGGCCAGCCATAAAATAAAGTAAGAAGAATTGAAATTTTAGTATAGCATAATTCCAGTTTGGAACAGTCTTTTCTAAATTGCTTAATTTAGACTTTTCTAAAAGGGCGTCTAGGGAACTGAAACACAATGAGGTTAATTCATCTTTATAAATTATTATCAATCTTATACGTGCTACACTATTCAGTATTCATTGCAAACTCGTGCATAGAATAATACAGAATGAGTCAAGTTGTTTGATAGAATGGCAAAGAAAGATGAGAGGGGATAAAATTTTGAATTACCGTCACAGTAAATTAGTAAACTGTATTTTACTCTGGTGTACAGTTCAAATAATAGAACGTAAGTACAAATTCTTAAAATCATCGTAACAAACGAATCTACGAACAAAAAATGAATTCAAAGTGTTAAACTCTCCCAACAAAAGCTGAGCATCAACAGCGTCATTCACATCGCGGTAGTGTGGAATTTTTACCTTTCTCAGCACCTAATGTGCCCCGGTATTTTACCAGAATTATTAATTAACACACGGACATTCAAGAAACTTGACTCCTTCCCATAGGCGCTCGGAAGGGGGGGGCAAGGAGGGGCACTTACCCCTCCCCTGGAAGTTGAAGAATTTGAAATTTATTGAAAACTTGCTAGTCTAGGCTTCCCCCCCCCCTAGCATGTTGTTTATTCTTGGCGTTGCCCTCTCTAGCATGCCGTTTATTCTAAGCTTGCCCCCCCTAGACAAATTTCTTTCTCATTTCATTAAATAACTACAACAGAAGTTTGTATGTCTCTAAGAACAAGTACAGCAAAATCAGCAGCAACAATAGTCTAGCTAAACATACAGCCCGATAAATTCAGATGAAGAGGTCGAGCTGGTAGCCAGAGAAACAGCATCGCTACTGCCAAAACAAGAAAAAAATAAGAAGCTCCCCTAAACAAGTAATTAAATGAGAAAGTAAAGCTTTGAAAAAACATCAGAATCCTAAAGCTCGAATAAAATAAAACCTCCACCGGTTATATTGAATAATGTGGAAGATTTCAACATTAAAAAAAATTCAAAAAATTTAGAATACCAGTATGTTAAGCAATAACAATTAAAAATAAATGTCAACACAGACGTAGCGTACAAAGATTGACTCGGCTATTAAACGAAAGCAAATACGAATGGCACAGATAAGAAAATAAACAAACACGACCTATAAAAGTAATAGCAAAGAATTTGCACCCCACATGCATCAGCAGAAATTAAAGTTAATCTGTAGAGGATTTAAAATTATAGAGGTCAACAATAGAATTACAAAAGTTAGAGAGAATAATAAAGAAACTATAACGCCTTTACCATTATTTATGATAACTTTCGACAACAGCTAGGATATTAAAAGTATGAATTATAACGTTTGTGTAATACGAAAATTGAAATTGAAACGTTAAGAAATAACAAATTAATCCCACAATGCAGAAGATGCTAAAGGTATGGATACGCCAAAATACTGCAAACGTGGGCCTATAAGCGTTAAATGGGCAGGCACACTTAAACACTTAACAATTGAGTGCAAGAGAACTTAAATTGACAAAGTTCTGTGTTCAAATTGTGGTGAATCATCCCCTGCCAATTACAGAGATTATTAGAAAAGACGCAACAAATCAAACGAAAGTAAAAATCCGTATGATCCGCAACCAAAAACATTTACATCTAGTAAAACTATTGAAACTGTGTCAGATACTCAGGCCGCTAGTACTGGCAAATCACAATTACAACCCAATTTAAGCGACTAAACATTCATCTCAAATCTTCACAATTTAGACCAGGAGCCTCCAATCTACTACCCGCGGTCCACATTCTGCCCGCGATAAGATTTTATCAGACCCGAGGAAGAATTGTGTGGAAATGTGGCAACTGGGCTAATTTTTTAATAAGAATTCGCAAAGAAGCCATGGGAATGTTGATATATTTTGCATTATTATATTAATACCGAAACGTAAATTTATACTTCGCGGTACTTCTTCTTACTTGTTTAAGCGGCTTTAAGCGACAGAGAGTGTCAACCCGCGGCCTTGCACGCAGTTCTGGCGATACCTCGCAACTCTTAGTTCTTGGCATCGGCGTCGATGTAATATCACACAGGAATTACTCAATTAGCCTCACTCCACAGCATGCATGGCACTACAAGAGGAGAGGATATCTTCAAAGAAATACACAAAACACTAACACAATATAATTTGAACTGGAATCGTCTGCAGTGGCATTTGGAGGAAAAATGGTCTGGTATAAAAATGGATTTGATTGGACAAATCACAAAACCTTGCTTCCAGGAGTATCAAAACCAATGTTTCTTGGCTGTGTTATCCACCAACAAGCACTTTGTAAAAAACACACAATGACAGATTCGGTATTTTCTAGAGGAATGTGACTTTGTGTATGTTGACTTGACATATACTGCTGTTCGATGACTTAGCAGTAAAAAGATTCTTCGCACTTCTAGGATTGAAGATAAGATTCCTTTCAGGAATGAAATATTTCTTATCGAGAAAACTAATTATGAATCGTTTTTATCAGATACCGAGTGGCTTTGGAAATTAAGTTGCAGAGCGATGATAATGATAACCGAGTTTGTGATTTGTTTGTTCATATCAAGACATTCAGAGCAAAGTTGATACTTCTGGAAGGCCAGGTAAAAGATTGTAACTTTGCTCATTTGCCATGCTGATGCTGTGCAGTAATGTATAAAGAAGGTAACGTAGAATTTCCTTCCTAGATCGAAAATTTGGTCATTTCAAATTTGAAACAAGAATTTCAAAAGCGATTTGCTGATCTGGATGTCAATGCAAAGGAAATTAAACTGTTTCAAGATCCGTTTGACTGTGATGTTACAGATGTCCCAAGTCCGATTCAAATGGAAGAAATTGATCGCCAGGAAAATGATAATATGAAAGACAAATACAAAACAGGAAGCTTGATCGACTTTTATAAACTTTTGAATCCTGAGGAATTTCCAAATTTGAAGAAATTTGCTTGTAGATTTATCTCCGACTTTGGGACAATATATCTCTGCGAAGGACCCTTCGCGCATGAAATACATCGAATCAAAATACAGGGCAAATTTATCTGATAAATATTTGAAGTCGCTACTTGTAATTAATGTCCCAAAATTTAAACCTCAGTTTAATGAGATTTTAAAAACAAAAAAAAGTTCTATCATTCACATTGATGGTATTAACTTGTGATGAAAGACAGTTTTGTTTCCCGTTGTCAATAAAATGTAATTTCACATACTCACCAAGTAGTATATGATATGAAAAATTTGTGCTTTCATTAAAACTCATGTATCTATTACTTATTTATCTTTTTTCTCATTACGGCTCACTGGAAAGTACAGAAGTACCCAATGTGGACCTCGTGGCGAAAATTTTGGGGATCCCTGATTTAGACAATAGGCTCCGAGTTAATGATTAGTGTTCTGTAATAGTAAAGTGCCCAGTGGGACAAAACTTGTCACCCTGTAGGGGTTTTTAAAGTAAAAGCTGGAACTAGTTGTATTCGATAGCTTATAATTAATTGTTTTATCAAAAAAAGTTGGCTGAATATTGTCCTGTGCAAAAGGGCACAATTCATAATTTTTGAGTTATCTATCTACCTGATGCACCGTTATCAAGACAATTTTTTCATGTTGCGTCGTTCATGTCAGGTTTCGATGTAAAGTTTGTAGTGTTTAGTGTTTTTCTAAAAAAATATTGCAAGCAAGTAAGTGTATTTCTAGGGATAATCGCAAAATTTCGTTTTTCGCGATTACAGCGCTATCTGTCATGAATCGAAAAACTGTTCCAATTAACATCTCAATATTTCAGGGTTTAGAATCCGAATTTGCAAGAAAATATAGGGGTATCTATTTAACATTTTAAAGTTGCCCCCCTTCCCCCTATAAAGGGGGCTTAGGGGTTTTCAATTTTTACATCATCGGATAGAGGAGATTAAACTTAATAATATCACAGCTTATTTTGTTAACGGTGGACAAGCGATCTGAGACACCCTGTATAAGTACCTTTTATACAACTACTATCTATCTATATATATAAAAGGGAAAGATTGTCTGTCTGTATGTATGTATGCGATTTTCTCCGCAACCACTGGACCGATTTGGATGAAATTGGTATCATTGGAAAGGTCTTGGCCCAGAATAGAAAATAAGACTAACTACTTTGTGACGTCATTGTAAATATACTGTAAGCAATTAATAAATAAATGAACGTATTGTCATTAGTAATTATAAAAAATCATCAAAAAGTAATTAATAATAAAAAAGAAACAAAAAGAGGATAATAAATGACATTCATTAAAGAAACAAAGAACATGAACAGACATGAAGGCGCGCTAGATTTACGATTTCAAAACCCCCATTCTATTCCCGGTTCGGATAATTTCTTTTTAATAGAATATTTAATATATTTCATAAATAATCAATTTTCTTATAATGTTAAAGAAATAACTTACAATTAAATACTAATGTATAGTATGCATAATCATTTAGTTTTATTTTTATTTAACATAAATATACATAGTTTAAACAATGACTACAAAATTAAGGGATAACTTTATATCATTATTTTTTATAAATATAATATTTATAAAAAATGTTTATTTATAAAATAAACAATTCATTAAAGAAGCAAACGAAAAAGGATGATAAATGACATTAATTAAAAAAGAAAAAACATGAACAGACTACAAAACCCCGGATCTATTCCAGATTCGGAATATTCCACTTCTTTTTAATAATTTTTTTTAATAAGTTTATATTATCTATATATATAAAAGGGAAAGATTGTCTGTCTGTCTGTCTGTATATATGTATGTATGTATGTATGCGATTTTCTCCGCAACCACTGGACCGATTTGGATGAAATTGGTATCATTGGAAAGGTCTTGGCCCAGTATAGAAAATAAGACCAAATTGATCGGCCATCGTGGTCCGAAATAACAGCGAAAAACCCATATATGGAAGTTAAAAATGGGTACTGAGATTGATGTGAATAGATATGTTGTCAATTGTCAAATTTGGTAATTTGACAATTACAAAAAGTAAAAACATGTAATTTCAATAAAGCGTAGCAAAGCGCGCCGGGTATTTGCTAGTAAGATATATAATTAATAGCATTTTAACGATTCTAACTTTGTAACGATATTCAACTCCTATAAGAGATTCATAAGAACGCTCTAGGTGCTCAACCAAATATTTCATTTTATAACAATTATAATAAAATTTTGGAAGAACTTATGACAATATGATTTTTATAAACTTTTATTTGGAAAAATATCATTTTTAACATTGTCTTAATATCTACCGATTTAATTAATCAAGGCTTCTCTTGAAACACAGCAAATAACATTTCTTTCATTTTGATAATTTTTACAAGATTTTGCAGACTTTTTAATTTTAATTATTTTCCACACTAAAACTGTAGCTTTACAACGAAAATTACGTTTACATGAGAATCATTCTAACTGTATTTAACCATTGATAAAAAATTGTTAATGAAATTCTAAGTTCAGACATTAACAGCATCTATTTAAAAAAAGGCCTGATTAAGATAAATATATTACAGAAATGCCAATGTGAAAGAGTCATACAACAACAAAAGATTATAATACTATATCTAAACAAACAAATGAAGAATCTGGATCACAGAAATCACGAGGGCGGAAATGTAAAACATATGGTTGGCTCGAGTAATTTAACTGATAAGAGAAACATCAGGAGAGTTGGAATGGTTCAGTAGCGTCAGAAACTGATTTTATTTAAAGAGAGCTAACGTGATGCTCAATGTATATTCAATTATAATCGAATATACGTACAAAATAGGGAAAATGAAATCAATTTACACTATAATAATAATTATTATTAACGTCGACGTTAAATTATTCTATTTCACCTAATAATAATAATAAAATTTATTTTCATCCTTATTAAATTGATTTTATTTTCCCTATTTTTTGCCAATTACTTTTCTTTAAATTACCCATTACCCTGTGACACTTAAATGTAATGAAATTTTTAATTATAACCCGTTATTGTAGGAGGTTAATTGTAGAGTGTATGTATTCAACGATGACATACGAAATGTTAAAAAGTACAATCATAACATACGCTGCTGACTTTATTTAACAGCCGTGGTAACATAAGATGCTGCTTACATTCTTATCTTAATGTGTTTCACAGCTGTTGATCACGCGTTGACCTAGTTTCTTCATTTGTTTGGGTATATACTTCAACCGTAAATACAAGAAATGAGTCATTTTCGTAATCACACCTGAATAAACAAATGCGACCCGAGGTGAGATAAGATAAGAGTACAAATTTTACGTTGCTAAGAATTCAGTGGCGTACGCTACCAGTAGATTTTCATTACTGATTTTACGTTTATTTTTAATTAAAAAGGGTTTGTTCCGCTACTGAATCTTTCTAGCTCATTTATTGTTTATTTTATCATTTAGATTACAGCGTGGTTTTCGCGTAATTCTAGATGCATTCTACATTTTCGCCCACATGGTTTGTGATGACTCATTTCTTGTATTTTTGGTTTTAGCATAATAGGTTCACTAAGCTTTTCTGTCACTTTCAAAAATCAGTGTTATAAGAGTAATGAAACACAAGCAACAAATGAATGATTACGAAAAACGGTATAAGATTGAGATTCTGATAACTTTAGTATTAGAACCTTTGCTTCTATAATAAGCCTTGGTAGTGTAGGGACTAGCGCGCTCTTCTCCCTTCCCACGGCCCGGGTTCGACTCCCTGTACCGACAGACCTGGTTAAGGTTAAGGTTTTCTGCAGTTTCCCTTAGCCATAACACAACCGTGAGATTTGTGCTAATACCAAAGTCGGCTGTAGTCGCACGTTGGGCCTGTGTAATAGTAATAATCGCCCCTCCCTCCCGCACAAACTTACTTAACACTTACTTAACAAACTTTGGGGCCTACTTTACCATGTAATGGGTAGTAGAATTTATTATTATTATTATAAGATTGAAGATTACCAAAATAAAGGTGTTGGAAACTTTTATAGCACTTTCCATTTAAGCTCTTTTACGTTGATAACGTTCCATAGTCGATTCACACAGGTCCATAAATTAGTGTTATAAAGATAAATTGTTATAAATCAACAATAAAACGTATATTTTTCATCGGAATGTCAAACCAAAGGTTTTAAATTAGGATAAACCTAATAGAGGGTGCCACGGTTCGGCCCGATTGATATGGCAAATTGCCAACTAGATTTTTTACATTTAATAAGTAATTGGTCATGGTGTGAGTTGCGGTCAACGTTCCAGACACCACCTTAAACATTATTTTTTTACATAGACGATAGGATAGATCTCAAGACAATGACTTGGTTCTATATGAATATTTTATAAGTATATGAATATGTTCAGCGAAGTGTTCCAACTACTAATTTCATTTAATTGATAATCCATAATAATTCAAAGGTGTGTAATCCGTTTTTGCAATTTATTTAAGTTTTTAGGAAGGTTCGATTTTTCTCTAATGTGAAGACATTCAGACGTCTTAGAGTATTCTTCTAAATCACTTTTGTCCGTTTTTTTTTGGTATCTTATTTTAATTATTAATGAGTAATTGTAGAATCTTAAAAAGATCATTTTTATTAGGTTCAAAAATGTTGATATTAAGCATATTTAGGGTTAATTGAGATTTATTCAATTTGAAGATTTTCGTAATTTCAACTCAGATCGACTATTTTACCTCACCACACCTGGGGCTTCCTGTTGATCATCCTTGATTAAATTCAATTTCGTTATTTAATGTAGACTGTAATTTTCAATGTTGTTTGAAAACTTTACTAAACTACTAAGTCAATGACTCTTACAAAATCAATCTACCTTACTTAAGAAGTAGGTTTATTTGGAAGAAAGAAGAGTTTAAGATTGTCTGTAAAAAGCGATGAAGGAGTCTTTTAGGGTAATGCATTTGAGGCTTTCTTCATATAGCTAATCATATTAAACTTACTATGCCTTGTTCGCGGATGAACCTACTAACACTATAGACACAAGTCCAAAAAGGTAACTATGATTGTTCCAATATGATTTATCCAACAGTAGAACATACCAGTAGGGCACCAGATGCATAATTGTGCTATATTTAAATTTATAACCTACAGCAATTCCTAAAGCACCTGTAAAATAAAATTATACTTGAGTTTAGAAATAGTTCCTAAAATATTTGAAAAAATTACCAATCCACATAACTGCATAGACTGTTGCCATAAAATATAAAGATGGTGCATTTAGTTGTGGGAAAAGAGGAAAATGACAGTCGTGTGGATCTCCCCATCTTGAAATTATTCTCAATCCGCCTCTTTCATAAAGAACATCAATCAGCATTAACATACCTGCAACCATAAAAATGTGAAATTTATTTATTGTATCAGATATTATTAATGATTGTTTAACCAAACCCTACATTCTTATGGAAATATGTGTATTAGGTACTTATTTATGTTATGTAAGACTTCATATGACAATTAGCAAAGCAAAACATAACATCATCATAGAAATGAAACAGTGTGTAAACTTTTAAAATGGTCACTTTCTTCTTCATTACTGCACCTAAAGTGTTATCTGATCCGAAGACTGTGAATTCCTTGTAGGTTTTTAATACTAGGACTAAGCATTTTCATTAATTATATAGTACGAGTACATGTCCTTTCTCCTTTCATTTCCTTGAGATTTTAAAAATGGAGTTTAGAAATTTTAAAACAAATGGTGAAATAAACGATTTGAACAGAGCATCTTCTTCTACATATAACATATACATGAAAGTAATTTTTAAAACTTACAATCAAGTAGGCATTGAAAAAGTTAACTCGGTCTGTATTTAGCTGCCGTTAAACCCAGGGCGAAGAGTGTTCATTTTGTATACATATAAAAACCGCTTTCGGTATTTCAGCTCTGTTTACTCAAAGAGCTCGGTGTCTATAGTATCTATTGTAAATAATTGTAATTATAGCAATAGAGCTTTCAGAGCAAAAACAGTTGAAATATCGAACCCAGCAAAAGACACCAGTTTCAGGGGGCATCAAAAATTAGAAGAAACATTTATAACAACAAAATCATAATCTTAATGATAGAGTCAGCTAATTATTTTTACAACCTCAAAATAAATGCGATTAGTTTCACAAGGGTCAGTGTGAGCCTTTTTATCCTATATATTGCAGCATAGGGGCCTCAGTTAGTTGTGGGGGGGAGGCAGGTAAAATTTAATAAGTTTTAACAATTTTAAAATATGAAAAAAATTAATGCACAAAATAAAGTTTCTCAATTTAGAATTTTGATCATCTGTACGAACAGAGAAAACATAATTAAAATTGATTCAAATTGAAAAATAAAAAACAGAGGAATTTACCAGATAATTCTGACAAAACTCAATAATAAAACTAAAAAAGATTTTATTTAAAATATATTTTTTAATGTAACACAAAATACACAATTATCCAATTTTGCATTTGAAAAAAATTTAAGAGGGGAAGGGGCTTACAACCTTTACAGCACAGGGGCCCAAAGTTTATTAAGAAAGACCTGAGTGTGAGGTTTAGCTAAGTTAGTCAATTTTAGACCCTGTAGACCTGTTCTGTTCGTGTTCTTTGTTTCAGTTAATAAAATAATGAGAAAATCACAATATTTTATTGGTATCATGATAAAACTGATATAGTTCTATAGTTCCTGAGAGGAAAGTATTACTAATATTCAATAAAAAATATAAATTTATATTTTTTTCAAAAAAAACAAAATAAAAATATAAATTTATATTTTTTTTCAAAACAAACCAAATACACCTCAAATTCCTAATAGCCTGCTTTATTTCAAAACTGGTGGCGCCAGTCAAAATCACCAATTTTGATGAAGTACCTATGTTATTCTTTGTTAAAAATAAAAGGACTCCTATTTTTTGTTTGCCCCAGAAAATTCTGGATAAGTTGCAGGTCATCAATGTTAAGGGTACGATTGCGAATATTTTTACTGTTGAAGATGGCAGATTTTTAAAATTTTTTGATTCCTTACCTAGAGATGTCGCATCGTTCGTTTTAGCTCCATTGCAAGGAGGCGGCATAAAACCAAATTGTTTCGTCAAATTTGCCGCACAAATGGGAATAGAGATTATAGAAAATAGTTTTGATATCGTGCAGATTTGCACGTGAATATAAAATATCAAGTAGCGGCATAACGGAGTCTAACTTTCTAATGTTTTTACAAATTGATAATAACAATTAAATTATTTCGCATCATTTCCATATTTTATCCAAGGTTCATAAATGTCTAAGCAAGCTTAGAAAAGTAGGTCGTCTCATACATTTCCACTATTGAATGGGCATGAAAATGGCGCCAAATTTAAAATTAACGCGTATTGTAATGCTATGATATGCTATGACTTTTTATTTTGTTCATTAAAAGCGAAAAAATAAAATACCTTCAAAATAACTGTTAGATACAGAACAGTACACTATGATGTTTCCTTTTTATTAAGAAGTATACAAATTTATTTAGAAACTTCTTCAAAAAACAAAACTAATTTCAAGAAGATCTAAACGCACTTTTTGAACCATGATCGAAGTTTCTTTTTCTGTAGATGTATTTGACGTTAAAACATTACGCATTTATACTATGTTTATCCAACACCTCTTTATAAACACCGTTTACTGTGGCCATTATAAACAAGGAAAGTGATTGTTTACTCTTTTGTTACACTATAACCAAATACTTTAATATTATTAATACCGGAAACTTATTTCGAAAAATGGGAGACAAAATTTAATAGCGCTCCTTGCGGTGTGGTGTGCAAATAAACCTGACATTCAGTGTTGCCAGATGAAATTATTTCGTAGCAGTAGAACCTAACGTAAAATAGCAGTAGATGGCAGCACCAAAGCAGTAGAATTTAAATTTTTACCGTAAACGTTGTTTTAAAATTTGGATAGTTTTGGGTTTGACATAAAATGATATTCCACAAAGTAATTTATTACATTTATTACAAAAATAAACATTAAATAAAACAAAAACAATTGCTAACAAAAAAATAACTAAAGAAATACAAATTAAAAATAAAACTGCAATTTAGGTATCTACCTAGCATTAAACACCTTAACTAAGTTTCTTTATAAATGTCCTTAGTCATCAAACGCCGTAATTCATTATTTGGCTTAAAATTAAAACATGTGTCAGTTACTAGACGTTTGCTGTGAAGTAATCCTATTATAGTGTCTGTGCCTAATTTATTTCTCTGTTTTGTTTTTAATAAATTGATAGTTGAAAATACTCTTTCAACATTGGCGCTTGAGTGAGGCAAAGTTAGTAGCTTAAAAACAAAATCTGTTAAATTTTCAAACATTTTAGTATTGTCTCCACATTTTATTTTGGAGACACTGGACCAAAACTCCAATATATCATCGGTGTCAGGAAGTGAATCGTAATTTTTAAGAAGCCGCCATTCATTGTCCAGAATTTGAAGTTTATTTTTATCCGCCAAAGCGGGCCATTCAGTTGCAATACGGGCAATGGTATTAATCGTTTTTTGTCGCACACATACTGGATTTATGAACGACAAATTTTGCAACAAATTATCTTTTAAAGGAATCCTTTGCAAAATTTGATTAACTCCCTCAATATAAAATGAAAGACAATTTGTTTTTAAAATTTGCAACTCAGGCCCTTCTAAGGAACTTGAACTTATTGCCGCTCCAAAATACATTTCTTCTAAAGGGAGCATATTTCTTGGATTTTTATAGTCAATATCACATATCAAATTGCTCCTCAAAACTTCATCTTTAACGAAACAATCTAAAATTGTTTTGACTACAGTTGTTACAGATGTGTAAATGTTACTAATTTGAGGATTTTCCGATTGCATTTGTCTGTTTAAATTTACAAAAAGTGGTAAAACGTAGTCTAAAAATTGTAAATATAATTTGGAACTCGGATTTTTCAGTAAAGTCAAGATATTATTGGCGTGGATATCATCCCTGTTATTGAAAGAAGCATCTGTGAAAAACAATACAAGAGCATCGTACTGCTCCAACAGTCTTTGAACGACACTCAATAGTGACAACCAGCGAGTCTGGCAGGGATGTAAAATTTTGTGGGCTTTAATATTGCAAAAATCCTGAAAAGCTTTAAACGCTACAACTCTTTTTGGACTATTGCTAAAATAATTATGCACATCTTTTGCAAGAACTTCTATAAAGTTAGGGAGTTTTGTACAAGCATATGAAGCACATAAAGCGAAGCTATGACAAATACATTTTAATATAAATATATTTGGAATGACTTCTAGAAATCTAGATGCTACCGAATTATGGCGCCCCATCATATTTGATGCACCATCCGCAGCAAAACCAATAAGATTAACACGGTATGGTACATTGTTTTCAATGAAAAAAGAAATTATTTGTTGATATAACACTTCTGCTTGGGCACTGTCCACTGGAAGAAGCGTTAAAAAACAATCTGAAATGTTATTATTGAACATTACCCTCGCTACCAAGCATAAGTGTTTCATAGTAGTTCTATCAGTTGTTTCGTCGATAATGAGACTAAATTTATTATTTCTTAAAGATTCTATAAGCGTGCGAGAAGAATACGTGCCCAAAACATTTTTAATAATATTTGTTGTTTTTGTTCGCGCTGATTTAATCGATTTCGCGATATTTGAATCAGGACATACCGCTCGTATTAAATTCGGAAGATGATCCATCAGCACCATTGGTAAATTGTGTTCTACAATTAATGCAGTCAGCATCAATTCGGAATTTTTCACTTGAGTGTCCAGTCCCGTGGGCATCATCTGCTTTAGGGACCGTTGCTTCAGTTTGCTCCGGCAAGCTAGTTTGTGCTTCTCTCTTTGGGCATGCCGATGTAATTGAATTTTCCCATTTTTTATATTGATATCCATGTTACATGCAGTACAGTATCCAAAATCTGTTCCCTGCAAGTTGAACATAAAATGAGTATTTATGCCTGAGAAAAATTTAAAACTTTACCTTCTCGCTAGCCTGAAGCCATCCCCGTAGACCAGCTTCTTCTTCCCATCGGTGATTATACCTCTGATAATATTTCAGCTTCGTTGTTTTTGGAGGTGTCTCGGCCCTCTCAGAGTCTTCCTCGTCCGAGCTCACTTGGGTACTACAAGAAGCTCCAGGATCTGCCATGGAGTAGCTATCCAATTTGAAAAACAAGAATTAATAATTTTGTAATTTTTTAAATTTGCAAAATTAATACAAAGTACATGCACTAACGAAATTAACTTACCTTTAATTCCACTTACAAGGGTTGAAAGTGCTATAACTTTATTAAAAACTGCCACAAATCGCAAGCACAATCCGACTTGAATGAGATTGAGAATTACCAAACTGCAATTATTGCAAAATCCACTCCGGGTTCCTTTTATAACCTCGGTGTAAACATTTTCCTAGGTAAATCCCCTGTTCGATTCGGGGTTTCACATGCTTGTTCTTAAATTATAGTTCCGTTAAGCACCAAGAGATGGCAGCACCACCTCTTATGTTAATATGCAGGCTAATTAGGCAACACGCTTTTCATCAAAGAAAGCAGGGCGACAAAAGAAAATAAGTACTCATAATATTTTGTTTTTACAATAATTTATTTCAACATTACAGCAAAAGTGTAAAAAGCAGTAGATTGTAATCCCAAAGCAGAAGAGCAGTAGATGAAAGCTGAAAGCAGTAGAAATACTGCTTTAGCAGTAGATCTGGCAACACTGCTGACATTTCTTAAATATTGGGAAAGTAATTAAAAAATCGTCATTGTAATGAAAGATTGAACAGTTTAAATAAATTGTAAAATTTTATATATTTTAGCATAACAGTAATAAACCATCGTTTAACATAAATAGTAATATTTTTTAATTAGATGCAGGATTCTCACCTAAAAACCATTTGTTAGTTGCACACCCATCTGCGAAGATGGCGCCACAAAAATGTCGCCTGTTTTCATATTGTAAAGTATATGGAGTTTCCCGTATTAATAATATTAAAGTATTTGCTATAACCCATCAATTTTCCGGTTATTTATAATAAGAAATAGTTATTTAAAACATATAGATATTTGGTAGTCTTTTAGTTTTGGGTTCCCCAATGGGCATCATAACAAGTATGTCTAATAAAGTCTCTGGGATTTTACTACGCTGTTGTCAGTTCTACTTTCTCTATCCTAAAAAAGTTATTAATTCATAGTTTTTAAAAGAAATTCTGTATTAACTAGATTATAGGGTAAAATGCTTATTATAATGTGATAGACATAATCTCATCAAATATAAAATTCAGATTTTAATAAGCATCTCTCCTTATAATATAGAAAATGTTAAACATTATATTTTGTTTACGATAAAGTAGAACCAACAACAGTGTACGAGTGATGGGCACGACTTTATTACGCATAGCAGTTGTTTATGCGCTCTTAATATTTTTCATTCGTAAAATCAAGGAATGTCAAACTAGCAACTACTTTTTTACTTTCAAAGCCACCTACTATTACATGTACCATCATGAAATAATACATTTGTAATGTATGTAGAAAATCTTCAATAAATTATATTTTTATGAAATATAATGAGGTGTCGGATAAAATTTTCTATGGCACAATCCACTCAGAAAATTGTATAATTGACTAATTTTGAATCCGTTATAAAAGATGCTTAGATAAGTGAATGTGCAGACAATGGAAACATATTTAAAAATTGTAATTTCTTTATCAACTGTACTAATGTAAATAGCAATAGATAATTTACAAACAATATCTATTTATGCAGGGCATAATCATGCCGAATACCCCGCGCGCATATAAAACAGCCTGATTAAATATGACGATTTTTTGTCAAAATGTCTTACTCTAAAGAAATAATAATAATAGTCCCCTTTCACAGGCCATGAAGGCCCATTAAAGAAATACGTTTCGAAAATCTTTCCGCCTAAAATTTGTTGCGCGGATAAATTTACTAGACCTATTTCTGAGCAAAACATTCTGACACAAATCGTCAAAATTTATTCGGCTATTTTGCATGCACTTAGGATATTACTGTTGCTAATATTAACATACAGGGAATGTTATGTTTAATTTTTAATGCACAATCGTTGCAAGTTATCAATGGCATATGTACTTTCTTTCAACAAAAAACTAAATATTTTGTCAACTTGGGGCAATTTTTTACAAATGCGCAGCACAAGGTACATACGTAGCCAATAGGTTGAGTTCTCGTATTCTGGCTTGCACACCAGAGTACTGTTCTGACACATTGGCAGCGTTGTCATAACTCTAAACACGGCAGGTTGCAAGGTCAATTCCCATTACGTTCAAAAAGGCACAAATAGCATCAAGAAGTTGTTGGCCTATATGACCTGTGTTCGGCAAAAATAGCAGGAATCGTTCCACTGGAGACCCAATTTTATTGACGTATCTCAAAACAACAGTTACTTGGTCGATGTGTCTGATATCAGGTGTTGAGTCGATTATTATCGAATAATATTTAGCATTTTTATTTCATCTACAATTTTATCCTGTACTTGTTGTACCATCTGAACGATTAATTCATCGATAATGTGATGGGAAAGGTAGGAAGGTAGAAACCTTTACCCCAAATTGTACAACATGTCCGCCATGAATATGTCGAATTTGGCGATTAACTTTATTACGCCCAGGAAATTTCTATTCGACACGTTGCCAATTGTTTTATTATGTCTATTATCAACATTTTGATCGTTTCTACAACCCTCAGTAACACAATGCGCCAGTAAAGGACTTCTTTGGCAAGTTGCTTTATCAAAAGACTGTCAATGTGGCTGGAAATTCTCCCGCCTGAAATGAAGACGGACACGCATTGACGGTGTTCTGGACCAGTTTCCTGATCGTCAATTCTTTTGGGATTCCTCCAGTCACTAAATCCAACTGTAGCAAATTTTGTGGAGCCCCCATAAAGTTTACACACAGCACAAAATACGGCTCCAGTTGATTTTGAATAGACTAACCAAACTCGCTTGCATGTTTCCCCGTTGGGATGATGTCTTGAGAACAGAGACTTTGTGCAATGTCTTGTCGTACCATCAGCATACTTTCGCGTTGATTGCAAAAAGTCACTGTCATCATTTTGATTTACTCCACATAGAGCTATTTTATCTCAAACAACCTCGATGATTTTCCATTTAGCTGGATCAGGTTCATCTTCTTTCTAGACCTTACCTGTGTGCACTTAATAAGAAGAGTATACCAACTGTTCTATCGAATGAATTTCACCGCCTCTTCAGACGAGTGAGTTCACTCTAACAGTAACTTATAGCCTATCGCCTTATAATGTTATAATAGGCCGTAGTTTATGCTGACTGAATATGATTCTATATATTTATGAACGTTCGGGTGTTCCTTCCCGTCATTTAGACATGAATTGAGTTACGCTCAATTAGCGCGCAACTATCAGAGATAGTGCTACCAGTCACTCACTGGGGGAGCGAGGTTACTATCCATCCTCTACTAGCTATCCAGGCTAGTACCGGAGCGACAAACGTGCTCACCCGTCGGCACTCTCTCCTAGGAGATTGTACCTCGTCCAGCTTCGGACTATCCCCCAATTCTGTAAAATTAAGGACCACTGCCCGATCGAATCCAACCTCAAATGCGGCAGGACTTGGTTTTTTAATGGTTTTGCCACCCCGATCTACCAAATTATAGGATTGGTGTGCCCTCGACAGCGCTTCGTTTACAAGTCTACACGTTATAGACCCCCGGTATGTACCCTTTCAGGTGAAGTTGTCGTGAGAGTGAGAGGCTTTGTACCCTTCTCGCATCACTCCCTTTAAGTGTAAAGGCTCTAAAGCCACTTAGAGTCATCACTGATCCGAGCAGCTTCCGGAGCCAGTACCTGGTGACATGCAGTTTCCCATTGGTCCAGATTTACCCCTCTGTGACCGGGATAAACCTCACTTTAATTCTCCTCCTTAGATTAATCAATGAGCGGGTTCCTTACGGTGACCATAATTGACCGTGATCCGGGTGAGAATCGAATCCACCCACACCGGTTCTCATGTTAGCAGAGTTTCCTCCGCAACGTTAATGAGTAATCGTCGAGAACACTTAGGTGTTTCTCTACCACACATTTGATCCTGGAAGGCCTAGGCAGGGAACCTAGAAGCCTTTTTTACTAAATAACCGTTACCTAGACAAGCCTGGGATAAGAGAGGTCGGACCAGTTTTTATGGGAAGGCGCCGTGTGGTCTGCACCGCCCCCCGTGAGTATTTAGTCCCCAACTAGTGTCGGGGATCTTTGTTCGACCGTAGTGGTTTCCCACTCCGGTCTTCCAGTTATAGGCCTGGTTTGCCCTCGACAGAGCTTCGTTTTCAAGTCTATACGTTTTAGACTCCCGGTATGTACGCTATTAAGGTGAAGTTGTCTTGAGAGTGAGAGGCTATGATACCCCTTTTCGCATCAACTCCCTTTAAGTGTACAGGTCTAGAGCTGCTTCATATCACAGTACTCGATTACGAGTCATAGGGTGAAACGAATAGCTACCAGAGCACAGTACCTGGTGGCATACGGTTTTCCATATGACCTAGGTATACTCCCCTAGACCGAGATAAACCTCACTTCAATTCTCCGCCTTAGAATTCAGTCAATCAGCGGGTTCCTACGGTGACCATAATTGACCAAGCCAACCAGCGGGTTCCTAACGGTGACCATAATAGGCTTAGCCAACCAGCGGGTTCCTAACGGTGACCATAATTGACCTAGTTCCAGGTAAGAATCAAATCTACCTACACCGGTTCTCATGTTAGCAGAGTTTCCTCCGCAACGTGAATGAGTAATCGTCGAGAACACTTAGGTGTTTCTCTACCACACATTTGATCCTGGGAGGCCTAGGCGGGGAAATAACAGTTACCCAGATAAGCCTGGGATAGGAGAGGTCGGACCAGTTTTATGGGTAGGCGCCGTGTGGTCTGCTCCGCCTACCCTATAATAATAAGAAGAGTGGTGAAATTAGACCAATTGCTGTAGGAAATACTTTCAGAAGACTTGCCGCTAAAGTTGTGTGTATGAATACTCAAGAAGAACTCGGCCAATATTTTAGACCGAAACAACTAGGGTTTGCAGTTGTACACGCACTCCATACTTATATTTCTGAAAACAAAAACACCAATAAAATCATCCTAAAGGTTGCTTTTGCTAACGCTTTTAATTCAGTCGAGAGAGACATAATGTTGGATGAAATTTTACAACATGTACCTAAATTTGTACCCATTCATGTTCCAGTGTTACGCTGAGCCATCCTTGCTTTTCTTCGGAAAAGACACCATTCTGCAGTGGGAGCTCAGCAGGGAGAATCGACTGGTCAGATGGTATTCGGTTTAGCTATGCAATCTATAATTGAGTGTCTAAAATCTGAATTTAATATCTGGTATTTAGATGACGAAACACTGGGAGATTTACCTCAAGATGTCTTGTCGAACTTTCAACTCATAAGAAACATTGCAAATAGTTGGGATTGAAAATAGACCCGTCAAAGTGCGAGATTTACTTTTGTTCTGGTAAGGATGACACGATCAAAAGGGAATTCAAAGAAAATATCACCTGGAATAAAACTATTATCTGACGACACCCTTTGTTTGTTAGGGGCTTCAATTCATAAACCTGCCTGTCAGCCACTACTAGCTAGCAAAATTGAGGAACTTGAGGTTTTGTTCACGCGTCTAAAAAATTAAATAATCACGTGGCGTATTTTTTACTCCGTAATTGCTTTGCAATCCCTAAATTAACCTACCTTTTCCGAACTTGTCCTGTTTGCAGCTTTCCTAACACTATTTGTGAAATCGATACACACACTGCCAACGTCAATCTGGACGGAACGCAATGGAAATAGCTTCTTTACCAATTGGTTTCGGAGGAATTGGTGTTCGTAAAGTAGCAAATATTGTTCTCCCAGCCTTTCTTGCTTTGTGAATTGCGACTTTTAATTTGGTCGAACTGATGTTACCGAATATACCCACCGATCAATTAAAAATCGCGTACTACAAGGATGATTTGGAATAATAGAAACTTAAATGCCATGACGAGGCTTCTCTTATTCCAGTTGTCCCTTTCTTTCAGAATAATTGGGATCTCATGAATATTAAAACTACCCGTTCAACTTTTAATTTTGAAAATAAAATTGATAACGCTAGATATTTAGCTTCTTGTGAAAATGAATCCGGTGCATGGTTGAACGTCATCCACTCAAAAGCTATTGGAACATTACTAGCTAACAATACTTTCCGAATATCTGTTGCTTTAGGGCTTGAATGTAACATACGTATGTGTTCCGCACACATGTATTTGTGGATCAGAACTAGGTAGTCAAGGTACCCATGGACTTAATTACTCCAAAAGTACTGGTAAACAAGCCTGTCATTTCAACCTTAAATATTTTAAAAAGGAGCTTGGCATCAGTCGAATTTCCTTCTGTCCTCGCACCAACTGGACTTACAACGGACGAGGGAAAGAGACCTGATTGAATGACTCTTATCCCATGGATAAATGAACAAATTCTTATTTGGGATAGCACATGCAGTGATATCTTAGCTCCATCATATTTAAATTTTTCCTTCATATCAGCTAGAAAATTTGTAAGCTAAAGCTAATGTAGCTTTGAAGAAGTTAAATAAGTATAAGAATATAATAAATCAAAACTATTATTTCGTGCCATTTGCAGTGGAAACTATGAGCCCTTTGAGCATAGAAGCTTTAGATTTTGTGGATTCTATCGGAAGACGGCTGGCTACAATTTCAAGAGAACTGCGCCCGAAGCCTACCTAATTCAGAAAATAAGCATTTGCAATTCAAAGAGGGAACGCGACTTGGGAACATTTCCTCCTTCGGTGGCTATGGAGGAAATTTTTTATTTACCTTAATTTTTCCAGCAGAAAAATTCTAAACAACAAGGGAGCAATAAATGTGATGATCACCGTTGCCTTGGATACTTTGTAGTATCCAAGGAAACGAATGTAAACGAGGGATCAGAAAATAATTCAGAAACCAAATAGTTCAAGCATTCATTCTCTCATCTTAACAGTAAAAGAATAAAGCTTTAATTAACCACAAACAATCCTTCAAACAAACATACAAAGAAGATATTACAGTACTTTTATACTAAAAAATTTAATCAAGTTCTTGAAATTTATCGTTTGATTACTACGGAAAATGACATATGTACTTTTCCACCTTATTTGGAAACCATCCACTTTCCCCAGAAATTAACTTTTCTGTATTATGTTGCGTTGTCTCACTTGTTCGAAAATCCTGTTAACCTTACTCTAATCATTTATATAAAAAATGAATTCAGTTATAAGGTCCTACTTAAAGATACCATTGATATGAACACATGGATTGTAGGTATTAATATATGCTTTCAATCATACAAATATAACTTTATAAATTTATATCATTCTCTAAACTCTAGTGATGCTCAATTTCTAATGAAACTTGACAATTTGTTTGATGTATATGCTAGTAGATCAGAGACCTTACAAATTATCGGAGACTTTAATATTGACCTATTAAAGGATTCATATTATGAAAATAGGCTGAGAACTTTAATTAAAAATAATGGACTACATCAGATTATCGACCAACCTACAAGAATCACTAAGGACAGTGCTACACTCATAGATCTTCTTGTATCTAATGAAAAAACCATTGATGCCCAGGTACACTATGTTCCAAAAATAACCGATCATTCAATAATAACTGTAAATGGCAAAAGTGAAAGAAAAATATGAAGAATATACAATACAACACAGAGACATGAGCAACTTCAATGAAATGCAATTTCAATTAGATCTAATGGATCAACCATGGAATCCGGACTGTACAAACACCAATCAACTAGCAGAAACATTAGTTAAAACCATAATGGACACACTAAACAGGCATGCTCCAACTGTTAAAAAACCATTAAATGTCAATGGAGTTGTAAGCGTTGGTGGACCCCAGAAATAGCCTTGGAAATTGAAGAAAGGGACAGATTATATAAAAGAGCAATCTTTACACAAGAAGAAAGTGATATGAATAGGTATAGACAACAAAGAAATGGAATTGTTAGTTTGATCAGGAACCACAAGAGAAATTATTGTCAAGAAAAAAATAGATGATATGAAAAATAACTCAACAGAAATGTGTAAAACAGTTAAAGAATTAATTAAAGGAAGCCATAACAGAGAAAAAAAGGAAGGTATTATTTTAGACAATGAGTTAGAAAAAAAGGAAATTCAAATTGCAGAAAAATTCAATATTTACTTTATTAACAGCATACAACAAATTATTACATTAACAAATTTAACCCAAATTGAAACTGATTTAAGCCACATTAATGTACATCAATGCAGGTTCGAAAAATTTTTACCAACAGTGTTTTTGGAGTTAAAAAAAATTATAAACAATTTACCTAATAAGAATAGTAGTGTCGATCGTATTACAGTAAAGATTCTTAAATTAGCTTTCAATGTAATAGGACAGAGATTTTTGCATCTAATTCAAATGAGTCTAGAAAGTGGATCCTTCCCAGAAACCTTGAAGACATCCCATATTATCCCCATTGAGAAGATAACCAACACTAACAAATGTGAAGAATACAGACCAATCAACATGGTGCCAACTTATGAAAAATTATTAGAGACCGTCGTAAATATCCAGTTTCGTGACTACATTGAAGTGAACAAACTGTTAACACCTTTTCAATCAGGGTTTCGGAAAAACAATTCATGTGAAAGTGCAATACAATCAGTTCTTTTGAAATGGAAAAATGCTATTTACAAGAAGAAGGTGATAGGTGTAGTTTTTCTAGACTTTAGACGTGCTTTTGAGACTATTAATAGAGAACTATTATTATTGAAATTAAAAAGATATGGGTTCGGCCCAATAGTTATAAAATGGTTTAGTGAATATCTCAAAAACAGATTTCAAAAAACCAGATACTTTAATAGTACATCTTCAGCTAAAAAAGCAACTTTTGGCGTTCTACAAGGAACTGTATTAGTCCCTGATTTATTTGTACTATACATAAATGATATTGTTAATGTAATTAAAAAATGTAACATTCAATTATTTGCAGATGACACTTTAATATATTTTATAGGAGATGATGTTGAAAAAGTAATAAATATCATCAATGATGAATTAGTAAATGTATATAACTGGTTAGGTAAAAATAGTCTTTCTTTAAATGTAAATAAAACAAAATTCATGATAATAAAAAATAAGTTTAACGAAATTGATACGTCTAGTCATGTGGGAATACAAATTAATAGTCAAAAAATAAAACAAGTATATGAGTGGAAGTACTTAGGCGTAATAATAGATTGTCACTTAACATTTTCTAGTCATTCAAACTATGTTATCAGTAAAGTTGCAAAAATAGTAATTTCATGGGTAGAATAAGCCAAAATCTTAGCAAGTGGTCTAAATTATTACTATATAAAACAATAATACTTCCCCATTTTAATTATCGTGCTAGTATACTTTACCTCCTAAATAATACTGAAATTAACAATCTTCAAAAAAACAAAATTGTGCGTTAAGAATAATATTAAAATGTAGTAGGTATACTAGCATAAGAAGAATGTTGCAAGTTACATCTTTGTTAAGTGTTAAGCAAAATATATTTTATAATACGATGATAATATTTAAAATAAAAAACCGAATATATCCAGAGCACATTTTAAATGAATTACTATTCGTAGAAGATGTTCATGATCATAATACTAGAAGTAGAAATAATTTTTATGTTCATACAGTAACAACAAATATAGGACAAAATAATTTGTTTCATAAAGGTTTAGTTGAATATAATTCACTTCCAGCTAATGTAAAAACTGTACATCTTTAACATTATTTAAGAAACAGTGTAAAAAATATGTAATAAATTACATTAATATTTAAGAAATTATAATGTATTATATGGAATTTATCTAGTTATATGCTATAAATAAAGTATATTATTATTATTAATAAATATTAAAACCTTCAATTTTTCAAAGCCAGAGAATTATTTGCAAATGTGAAAAGAACTCGCATACGAGCTGATGTAATTCTTACGTCACTTTTCTCCATCAAATATTAAATGCGAGCTATTATAACCAAACGTATATAAAACAAAGCTTAACATATGCGTCATAGCAATGTTGCCAGATCCAGGGCTTAGGAAGTCTGTAGAACATAGCGGGTTTGATAGCGTCTTGTATAAAAATATACGATATACACTTGAGAAAGGCGCGACGCCCCCTATAGTTCATTGTGATGAACTACGGTTGTATAAAACTTTTTACAAACCCTACTTTTCCACACCCAAATTGTATATTTTTTTTCCTACCCCATACGAAAGTGAACAATAGCAAACGCTACCGATATTAAGAAAGTGAGTCATATAACACGCGTATGTTAGGAACATAACACACGTGTGTGTTATGAAAATACGTCACGCTAAGCAATATCTAGAAATCCATGAATTTTGTTTACATTAAAATGATGACATTAATGTTTAATCCAATTTTGAGAAGCATTTTTACCATTATGTATCTATTCTTTTCTTATAAATATAACTTTAATTAATGTTTAATTATATTATATTTAATTAGTTATTTTAGCTATCAAAAAGAAATATCTAATAGATTACACCTAACGTAACCTCACTATAATAGATGAAAATTATTGAAGCAAGTTTGCCAAGATTAAAATCAGCGATGCCAAATGGGAGAAAAATAAGAGTAATAATGTCAAATAATTTAGTTAGGCAACCTCTTTCACACCTGGCATTGTGTTATTAGTTGAAGTTATATTTGTTAATTATGGAGATATTATTAAATATAAATAAAAAATAATGTGCCTCTGAGATTATTATATTATAAATTGTAATAGTAATTCATTTAATTAATTTTGCTGCTAAACCCCAGGTTTAATTTTATACTATGTTTAAATAAGTTATGAATATATGAGTTTTTAAAATTGAAATTTATATTTAGTAAAATAATCTATTAAATAAAATGTTAACAAACACCCATTCACTTTAACAATTGTCATAATTCAGCTCCAGAAAAATAAAATTAAGTTGTCAAGATAACTTAATTTTATTTTTCTGGAAATGTTTTGATAGAAATTTCGTTATAATTATTCATATTGTGAAACTAAATTGTTTAAGAAATTAAACTTTATATCCTAAAAATAAATGGCTTAAGAAAATTAGCTTTAAGTGTGATTTTCTCTGTTAAACCAAACCATAAAAATTCTGGTTTAAAATCTTCAAAAATTATATATTGAAAATTTTAAAAAATCAAAATTTTTTTTTAAAAAAATTTTTACCCAGTGGAGTGAACCTTCATTTATTACAGCGATTTCTCTATAAATGCATACTGTTAGTTCCTCAATGGTTCTAAGACGACTTACTTTCACTTTCAAATAGATTAGATTCTAGTTAGATCGGTAGACCACACGGGCCACGATTCAAAACTTGAATTAATTAGATCAATAAAATATTGCCTGAGGACCTTTATTGAATTCCCAGCTGCATCCTGCTGGAACAACAGGCCATTATTTAGTAATCTCCGTCTTCTTAATTCAGGAACAGCATAGGTTTTTAACATATGTGAGTAAAGTTGGGAGGTTACTGTAACGGAATGTTATATTCGTCTTTGAAAAAATATGGACCTATAATTCCAAACGATCCTACACTACACCAAAGAATGACTTTCGGGATATGTAGGCTTTTAACGCTTGTCTAAAATTTTGTTTGTTAATTTTATCATTCTGCATAAATTCTGTGACGCCCAAGTTTTTCAAATTAAGCACCGTACCATTTTCACGCCAGTGACAAATCCATGACACAACGGTTTTCGAGAATTAACTCCAAAAGATAATTGCTAAATTTTATACTTGGCATGGAATTTTGAAAAACTCTTCTGCTATAAACTTTTCTGAAATTGAAATTCTGGAAACAACATTTATTATGTTTATTTGTATTGTATTAGAAAAAAATACGTACTAGAAAAAATGAGCTTTTGAAAGACATATAACATCTTTCCAAAAAAGATGTAGTATTGGCGAATGCAGCTTCTGGGAAGCTTGATCAAACAATACAAATCCTAGGTCAAAGATTCAATATTGCAATAAAATATGGTAGCATTTACAACAAAAAAGGTTTGTCATTAGCAACTCAAAAATTTATATTAAATTACAATCAGATACCTACTAAAAGGTTTGTAAGAATACTCTTATAAACTGATACAACTTTTTGACAATTCCATAAATCAACCAATAGCGTGAATATTATAAAAATCTCAAACGGAAAATTGGCTGTAAAGATTGGAATTTTGCACAAATTTTCCATTTGTAAGTCTAGGAGGCAGCAAAGATAAAACATCGTAGGAAGAAAACATCGTAGAAACAGGAAAGAAAATTTCCTACATTTTTGTAATAACAAACGCAAATTAGACATTTTAGAAGCCTTTGAGATATACAAACACAAACTCAGGGTACCTTTAATGAATGAACAACTTGAACTCAGTAATTCTCCGTTACTGGAAGTATTAGATATTTAATTATGATTATTATTATTATTTTATCTAGTTACCTATTTTGTATCTACCTTAGCGACGTGTTTGTTTATAATTATATTACCTTTGATAATGACAGCATAGCTGTCGAAACAATATTGTCAGGTTGTATTTTAATAAAACTGTGAAACTTTTAATAATCTTTATTTATTTCATGATTATGGAGTTCCACAAAATAAGGCTGGAAACAATAAACAAGATTATCTCAAAATTATTTTACTAGAACATTATCATAATTTTATTTCAGCCCAACATTGTATTAGAATTGCTATTAATTAAATGTGTATTGTAATTATGTAGATTTTTAAAATTATGCTTTAACAAACGCCCAGCTATTTTGAGATTGGTAACAATCGCCATTGGGCTGGCATTGAGCTTCAAAGATTGAAGCGTTTTACTTGCGACACCTGGTATATTTTTAAAAATTTTAAATTGCATTGACGGTATAGGAAGCTCTAGATCTACAGAAAAAGAGGTACTTAACGAATGTCTCAAAAGTTTCGGCACAATGTTTAGGGCTTTGTAATTTATTTTTAACAGGTTGTTATTGGAAACGAAACAAGCGCGTTGTTACGTCATTTCAATGTCATTTCAGTTTTGGGGTTTAAATTTGTCATTAAATTTTATAAGATAGAAGTTTTATCTATAATCTTGTTGGACGGATGCCCAAACCTCAAACTGTACTACTCTTTGCGAATTAATATATTACGAAGAGCCGGTGGAAAACAGAATGATAAATAGAGCCAAAGGCAGGATCGCAATTTCAAATCGTAAATGATTTCACCAATTCAACGTTTCTAGATCAACAATTTTAAGGGAAGTGTCCAGACATGATCAAAAATACAGAAAAAAGGAAAAATGTCCAAATAAGTATATCCAAATCCAGCTGCAATGGATACCTGTATGTTGTTCACTGAGCAGAAACTATTTTTCGGAAAATAGAGTCATTATTAAGAATGATGAGACATTTTTTACTCTTGGTAATTCCTGAATAATAGGAAATGAATGTTTCTTTGATAACATCTGATAACATCAATGAACTACCAGATAATGTAAACTATAAGGCAAAAGCTATTCCGGATAAAATGTTGGTGTGGTGTGCGATATCCGAAGCAGGCAGGGATTTCGGCCGTATGTAGGACAAGAAAGAGAAGAAACGGTAGCTACCACATACATGACGATTAGTTTATATTCATCAGTTTTATTAAAATTTATTGGATGGAATTAAGCCTAATCTTTGAAACTTAGCATACAGGGTGGATATTTGCTTAATTTCTAAAGATTAGACCATCTAAGTGACCCTCACCGCCATTCATTACCCAGTCGAGTGAACCTTCATTTATTACAGCGATTTCGCTATAAATGTATACTGTTGGTTCCTCAATGGTTCTAAGACGACTTACTTTCGCTTTCAAATAGATTAGATTCTAATTAAATCGATCGACCACACGTGCCACGGTAAATATTTAAAAGGTGAATTGATTTGGCCATTAAAATATTGCCTGAGGATCTTCATTGAATTTCCAGCTGTATGAGTTGTCGCATTCTGCTGGAACAACAGGCCATTAGTTAGTAATCCCCGTCTTCTTAATCCGGGAACAGAATAGGATTTTAGTATATGTGAGTAGAGTTGGAAGGTTACTGTAACGGAATGTCATTTTCGTCTTTGAAAAAGTATTAACCTATAATTCCAAACGATCCTAAAGTATATAGTCCAATAACCAGAGCAAAAAAAGTAGATTCATAATGCAATCTTGTGTTCTACAAACTTGGTTATTACCATTTTTAATGTATAATCAACCGTTAACTATATATTTAGCAATAACCATGTTGAAAAAAAGTTTCGTGCGCTATAAATATAAACCTATGCGCTATACAGAAAAAAGTTTTTAATAAAAGTTGTAGAAAATGCTATTATCTACGAAAACGATTTGTACTATTTTTGTCGTACGACAAGATTGCAGAAATAAATTACCCGGTTACTGGCCTAATACCAAACAATGACTTTCGGGCTACGTAGGTTTTTTGTTAACGCTTGTCAGTATTTTCACCTGTCCAATGACTAGAATTTTGTTTGTTAATTACACCATTCTGCATAAAAGTCTGTGACGCCCAAATCGGATATTTCTTTGACAACACGATTATTCAAGACAAAAAAATGCTTTATAAAATAATTAATTTCAACAGAATCTCTGACAGGTACCTACTGGATGACTGCATGTGACATAAATCTCAAAGATATATACAAGATATCCATACATACGGTTGTAGGGAAAAAGTCTGCAAAAATTGGTCGATCTCTAATTCGCTTGCATTCACCTAGAATGCTATGAATACTTTCTGGTTTTTTACTTAAAGTGTAGTTTACTTAGCTAGTAGAATTAATTTTTAATTCATAAATAATCAAGAATTTAAACAAGAATTAACTCGAAGATAATTGACAAATTTTATGCTTAGCATGGAATTTTAAAAAACTCTTCTGCTATAAACTTTTCTGAAATTGAAATTCTGGAAACAACATGCAGCTTCTGGAAAGCTTAATCAAACAATACAAATCCTAGGTCAAAGATTCAATATTGCAATAAAGCATGGTAGGATTTACAACAAAAAAGGTTTGTCATTAGTAACTCCAAAATATATACCAAATTACAATCAAATACCTACTAAAAGGTTTGTAAAAATACTCTTATAAACCGGTACAACTTCTTGACAATTCCATAAATCAACCAATAGCATGAATATTGTAAACGAGAAATTCGCTGTACAGATTAGGAGACCACAAGACAGGGATTGTTAAAAAGAAAAAGTAGGGGAGAGTGGAACATTGGCCATGCAGGAACAGTGGCCACCTTCCCGCCATTTTCTTATTTATTAGGTCATCTAGCACTTGGGTGTTCGGGAGACCACACTACGTTCACCCATAAAACTGGCCGTCTTCTACCCTTGGATCCTGGTAACAGGAAACTGGGCAATGGATGAAGTAGTCAGGTCAAGTGTGTGGTAGAGGAATGCGTGAAAATTCTCGACGGTCATTCATACCGATCAGGGGGAGCCCTTTTTATATGATACCGGTGTGGGCGGATTTGAGTCTCGCCTTGGAGAAGGTCATTTATGGTCACCGAACGGAACCCGCTGTTTGACCAAGGTCATCTATGGTCACCAAAGGAACCCGCTGTTTGACTAAATCTTAAGGAGGAGAATCGAAGTGAAGTTTATCCCGGTATTGAGGGAATTCAATGCCTATGGGAAACTGCATGCCGCCAGGTAACTGTGCTTAGGAGTTATCCCGATCACCCTATGATTCGGACTGCAGCCGGGTACAGTGATTGGGAGAAGTTCTAAAAGCCATTACACTTAAGGAGAGTTGAAGCGAATACATAGTCTCTCACAATAAAGACAACTTCCCCTTACTGAGGTACACACTGGGAGTCTATAACGTGTAGACTTACGAACGAAGCTCTGTCGAGGGCCCACCAAGCCTATATATTGGTAGATCGGGGTGGCAAAACCATTAAAAAAAACAAGTTCTGTCGCAATTGAGGTTGGATTCGATCGGGCAGTGGCCCCAACCCCTGTCTCGGTGAGGAACTTGTGAAGGTATGAAATAGGACTGGAGGGTTCCTCTATCAACTGAGTTATGTTGGGTGAATAGTCATATTGCTGGACTAGGTGCTTCACCCCGTATGAAAGAGGACGGGAGGGTACCGGCGGGTGAGCACGTGTTAAGTCGATCGCTCCGGTACTAGCCTGGATAGCTAGTAGAGGGTGGATAGGCAACCCCGCTCTGACCAGTGAGTAGACTGGGAGCAATTGCTATGCACTTCGCGCGCTGATTGAGCGTATCTCAATTACTTCCTCCCAAGGGAAGGAACGTAGAGGTATGTTTACACGGGGACTTCACGTAAAGCATGCAGTTAATCTGTCATCTAGCACAGTACACTAAGTATATTAACAAAGTATTGCCATTTAAATCTCAAGATTTTTATTTTAAAATAAACTCAACCTGAAATTTTGTACTTGAAGTAAAATACAACAGGCAAGTGAAATAATTGTTAGTGGCTAAATAAATAAACGTCGAAAGGAACTAGCGTTGACCGCTTATACCTACTACATGTAAATATTTATTGGTATAATAATATTAATATTGATTGTGTTGGGTAGTTTTTGTTTTTTCCTACTTTTTAAAAAACATGAAGTTATGTTAAAAACATTTTATTATTAAATGATTAAAAACATGTAGTTGATTAGTGGCCATGTTAAATGTAGGTGCAGTGGCCACTTCTTTGTTATGTAGGTCCCAGTACTATTATTTAGTACAATATTTTATTTATTTCAGATATTATTTCCTAGATGTTCCTGATGATTTGTACATTATTTATCTCAACCTGTAAAAATAGGCGGCACTACTAAAACAGCAAATCTGTTTATTTCCATTAATTTATTTATGTATAATGTTTGTTAGCTTTTGCCTGGTTTTTTAAATTTAAGTTGCCTTTTTTTTAATACAAACTATTTTTTACAAAATAAATCATTATTCTGTAAATGTCTGTGTACTTGTTTTTACTATTCCCATCTTCTACACAGTAGTGGCCACAGTACCATACTCTAATGACCACTGTACCATCACTGTAGGTACAGTGGCCACTTTTATCTTAAGTTCTTCCAACTCCAAAATCTTTGTTATAATTTTATTTTTTTCAGTTCTAGAATGCAATGGTGTAGAAGTAAAAACAGTATTTGTTATCTAATGGTAGCAGATTCTATAAAAAAGGGTTAATTTTGATTGTTATTGATGTTATTAAAAAAGGTGGTCAATGTTCCAGACTCTCCTGGCTCCTGATTCTAACTAAAAACTCCGGAAAACTCCAAAATTGCCATTTATAAATCTAGTGAATCAGCAAAGACAAAACATCGTATAGGAATTGACAAATTAAAATATAAAAGATTTACTAAGACTATTTAAGGCGATTAACCCAGAGTAAAAATGAAATGTGTGGAATTAACAAGTGATACTCTAGGACAGACTGTTTTGAGTTTGTTGCATTCTCATCAGCTGGAGCTAATCACCTGTGAACCCCGCACACAGATTCCTGGCTTATATTCTAGCTAATGACTAACATTAGTACCAAATGCTAACCGATGCGACACCTATAAAATTACGGTCTTTATAGGTTGCCAAAGAGAAGATAACCGAAAGTTTCTAAGGTGCTGATTCTGTTGTATGAACATCTCGTTATCTGTTTAAAAATTGCAGCTTATCTAAACTCAATAGTAAAAGAATTATTCATATTTCAAATTTGTGCAGATTTCTTTCTCCCCAGACACTTAGAAAAAATATTCTTGTACCCTACTAGATGCAACGACGATAGAAATACATTTATAGTCATATCTGTAGCGAATGTACATGTTCAATGATGTCAAACGAATGCGTTTTCAAAACGAAAAAGATTTTATAGTGCATGCTCCCACAAGTTGCAAAATAGCATAATCGGACAAACAGTCGAGGTTTAAAAAGTAACATCTCCCTAACACGCTTGTACAAACACCGAGTCAGGTTTTCTTTAAAAATTGTGGTATATGCTTTGTTTCCTGAAATGAACTGGTTTCTTGTAAATCTACAAGACAAGATTCAACAATGAAACTTTTATTAGACATTTACAACTTTTTCCGGAATGTGAACGACGAATATTATTGTAGTTTTTGGATAGCAATCCATCGCATCGTTCTCGACAAGCTTAAAGGTTCCCATAATTAATTTACTAAAACGTTGTCCTAATTTTATTTCGGCCAAACATTTGCCTTCAAATTCGCCAGACCTTGATTCTTTTGATTACTAAGCTTTACAGAGAAAAGTGAGCAGTATCCTGAAACCGTTTAAAAATAGGGAAGAACTGAAAGGGAGAGATTTAGATTTTCAAGAAACTATTCCGTGAGCAATTATGCATTGGAAAGCACGATTGAGAATGATCATAACTTAAAATGAGGAAAATCGTGTAATTTTATTGGTGAAACTAGTATATATGTAAACTCTAATACAATATATTGTATTAGAAGTGCTATTAATTAAATATGTATTGTAATTATCTAGACTTTTAAAATTATACTTTAACGAACGCGCAGCTATTTTGAGGTTGGTAACAATCGTCATTGGACTCCAAAGTATGAAGCGTTTTATCTAGGCCATCCGATATATTTTTAAAAATTTTAAATTCTATTGATGGTATAGGAAGATATAGATCTACCAAAAAAGAAGTACTTAACGAATGTCTCAAAAGTTTTGACACAATCTTTAGGTCTTTGGAATTTATTATTAGCAAGTTATTATTGGAAACGAAACAAGCTTGTTGTTACGTCATTCTAATATCTTCTCAATTTTGGGGTATAAATTTGTCATTATGTTTTATTAGATAGATATTTTCAAGAGTTTCTTCGATCTTGTTGATCGGTTCCAAAACCTCAAATTGTACTATTCTTGGCGAATTAATTTATTAAGTTTTTAAGTAGTAGTTTCGTGTTAAGTTGTTTGACTTATGATTACAACAATTCTTGTATTATTCAAACAATCATTAAAAAAAGTTAGTAAAACTATACGTTGTTTTCTTGTAAATTGGAAAATCGCCAAAAAGTTTTATTTTGTTTTTTGATAATTTTAATATTTGTCAAAAATACCTACACCATTCAATATTATTAGAAAATATACTCTGCAATTGTTGCCTTCCTACTCCTTTAAAGCATTTTTAATGATTTCAAAATAATCAGTTACGGGGATGTATCAAAAAATGTTAAAAAGGGAATTTTTCATATCATGATATTTCTTCAAGCCCAGTTTGTGAACGTAAAATGTCATTAGGAATATTTTTTCTTAATAAAATTTTTCTATATTTTAACAAATAAGGTTATCTCGATTTAAACACCTATTGTCACTTGTAAACTTTGACATGGCGTATTTTTGGAAGCAGAACAACAAAGTTTTTCCTTTCAACAAAGAATATTAAAAGGTTTTCCCATATGGATCGAACTTTATGGCACACACTGTATAGTGGACCACCTGCAAAATTTGCCGTTTCTCTTCATAATTATCAATTTTCTTAATTTGTAAGAAAATCCTTTAAAATAAGATATTTTGTTAATTTTGTTTGCTGTAAAAATTTGTGTATTCTCTTATTGTTTATAAAAATATCATATTTGATAAAAACATTTGCTTCGTATTGTATATTTCTTTATGCAGAGATTTGCCGAAAAACATTGATTTTAATGTTTGACTATCTTAAAAACGAATGCTTTCCTGAATCGTTGTGTAAAAACGTTACTGTTCATAACTTTCAATAAATCAATAATTTTATAAAATCACTAAGAACATTAGCATTAGCTGTTGTTAAATTTGGTCCACTTCACGAATTTTGTCTCAAATCTAAGATTTACGCATTAAAAATAAATTCTTATTACTGTAATAAGTCATAATTTCGTAATAATTTGCAACAATTTCAAATAAGAGTACAGTTTTAATATAATATAATTATTCTTTCCATTTAAAAAGATGTAACGATATTTACTAAGAAATACAGACAGAAACGTGATACCTTAGATAAGGAAATGACGCGTTTTTAAACGGGCTTCAGCAAAACAAACCACGAATATAAACTAAAAATATGCTAGGCAGTGTTGCCGCGAATTCGGAGGCAAAAACATCCTTTAGATGCTTTTATACATGCGGAGGTAAACACAACCGCGTGGCGTATACATGTATATCTCGCAGCGACTCTGCGGCAATCGCTGGAACTAAAATGTATATAAGTATACGTAAATAGGTCCCGTTTAACTCCGGCTGAAAATAGGTTGAAAATGATCCTGGAGGTGTCCTGATGCCGAATAACATGGTTAGCGCGTTCGACTCCGATGAGTTGCCTCCGGATTTGGAGTCCGACTCGTACGCTGTATATAGCGTTCGGAGGTGTATACGTACTAAAAGCATGTATATATATATATATATATATATATATATATATATATATATATATATATATATATATGATACTTTACCACTTTTCCGGGTTTCACTCCGCGTATTCACTATTCGGCTCCTAGAGGAACCAGACAATGGTTGACGACGTTTCGGCAAGATCACACTTGCCATCTTCAGGTCACTTCTAACTTCCTTCTGCTTCGCGTGGTTACACGATGTAGACTGACGTCTTGTTGCAGCGGTTGGTCTTTATATACGGTTACGGTGTTGCGCATGGTTGCGGTCGGCTGGTTTTTGGCGCGGCTGCGTGTCATTGGTCTCGCTTGATCCGGTGGCTTTCTCTCGCTTTCCCTTTTATCGTTCTGCTGTGCTGGTTTTCGCTTCTTGACGGTGATACTGGTTAAAGCTGGTTTCCAAGCTGATGGTAGTCGCTGTGTATCGTCCCTGGTATTAAGATTGTTCGGACGTTTCTCGATCTCAATGGCTTCTCTTATGGTTCGTCGGGTCTTATGTTGTATATTCGCTAAAACTTTTGTATTTTCGAAATCTATGTTATGAGATGTACCACTTACATGTTGTGCTAGTGAAGACGTTCTCTCATTTTTGTTGACTGCATTTCGGTGTTCTTCTCTTTTTACTTGAATTCTTCTGTTGGTCTGCCCTATGTAGGATTCCCCGCAGTCTTTACATGGGATCTCGTATACTCCTTGGCTTTCTAGTGGTATTTTTGTTTTTGCGGATGGTAGCATGTTTCCAATCTCTTTATCGGTGTTGAAGATGGTATCGATGTTGTGTTTTCTCAGCACTCTACTTATTTTGTCCGTGGTCCCTTTGATGTACGGTAAGTGTGCTTTGGATACCGATGTTTCTTCTTCTTTTGGCTTTGGGTCCCTTGGTGTTAACGCTTTCTTGATATTTCTGGACGAGAAACCATTTTGTTTTAATGCCAACTTCACCTGTTCTAGTTCTTGATGTTTATTATCGTCATCAGTCAATCGTTGTGATCTGGTTATTAATGTCTTAACTACTGACTGTAGTTGCGCTGGGTGGTGATGTGATTGCGCGTTCAGGTAGCGATTTGTGTGGGTTGATTTTCGGTATACTGTGTATCCCAGGCTGCCGTCTTCCTTCTTGATTATAGATACATCTAGAAAAGGTAGTTGATTGTCCTTTTCCACCTCCATTTGTGAATTTGATCTTCTGGTGTATGTTGTTTAGATGCTGTAAGAAGGTCTGCAGTTTCTCTTCTCCATGGGTCCATATAATAAAAGTATCGTCTACGTATCTTAGCCATAGTTTAGGTTTGTCACTTGCCGTTTCTATTGCTCGGACTTCTGATTCTTCCATGAATAGGTTCGCTATTACCGGCGATAAAGGTGATCCCATAGGTGCTCCTTCCACTTGTTTGTACCGTTGATCTTTGTAGATGAAGTAGGTGTTGTTTAGGCAGTGTCTTGTTAACTCGATGATTTCATTTGGGACTTGGTATTTCCGTTGTATCATATCTACTGCTTCTTTTACTGGAACATTCGTGAATAAAGAGGTTACATCAAAGCTTACTAGCAGATCTCCTGGTGCCACTGTTATGTCTTTTATACGCTCGATGAAGTGGCTTGCGTTCTTTACGTAAGATTCGGCTTCTTCGGCATAAGGTTGCAGTTGCTTGGCCAGGAATTTCGCTAGAGGTTGCAGTGGTGATCCAATGGAGCTTACGATGGGTCTTAGTGGTACACCTTCCTTGTGGACTTTTGGTAATCCGTACAGCTTAGGGCATGATGACGACTTCTCTCTCGGAATTAGTTGTAACTGTTGTTCTTGACTGAAACTGCAGGCTTTTATTTTGGCTTTAGTGGTCTTTTCCAAATATGTTGTAGGATCCGTTGAGAATGTTTGGTATCCAGGATCATTTAGTAAGGTTTCTATTTTTCTTTCATATTCACCCTTATCCATAACTACGGTTGCGTTGCCTTTGTCTGCTGGTAACACGATTACGCTAGTATTCGCCCGTAGGTCGCGTAAAGCTTGGATTTCTTCGTGGGATAAGTTCTTCTTCGGTGGCTTGGCTGTTCTCAGTATACGTGACACGTCTTGACGTATAATTTCGGCGGTATTTCCTGGGATCCCTGTTATTGATGCTTCGACTCCGCAAATAATGTTTTCTATTGGAATCCGGTTTGGCGCTACTGCATAGTTAAATCCTTTCGATAGCACGCTATGTGTCGCTTCATCCAGCGGTAGATCTGAAATATTGAAAACTACCTTCTTTGGTTCAACTTGGTGGTTGATGTACTTCCTGGGCTGTTGTTCGGCTTGTAGCTTCTCAAATTTCTTCTTCTGGTTAGAAGTTGTCAAATTAGCGTCAGTTTCTGCTCGAAACTCCGTGAGGTTATCTAGTGTTGACCTGTGTAAAGCCAAAATAAAAGCCTGCAGTTTCAGTCAAGAACAACAGTTACAACTAATTCCGAGAGAGAAGTCGTCATCATGCCCTAAGCTGTACGGATTACCAAAAGTCCACAAGGAAGGTGTACCACTAAGACCCATCGTAAGCTCCATTGGATCACCACTGCAACCTCTAGCGAAATTCCTGGCCAAGCAACTGCAACCTTATGCCGAAGAAGCCGAATCTTACGTAAAGAACGCAAGCCACTTCATCGAGCGTATAAAAGACATAACAGTGGCACCAGGAGATCTGCTAGTAAGCTTTGATGTAACCTCTTTATTCACGAATGTTCCAGTAAAAGAAGCAGTAGATATGATACAACGGAAATACCAAGTCCCAAATGAAATCATCGAGTTAACAAGACACTGCCTAAACAACACCTACTTCATCTACAAAGATCAACGGTACAAACAAGTGGAAGGAGCACCTATGGGATCACCTTTATCGCCGGTAATAGCGAACCTATTCATGGAAGAATTAGAAGTCCGAGCAATAGAAACGGCAAGTGACAAACCTAAACTATGGCTAAGATACGTAGACGATACTTTTATTATATGGACCCATGGAGAAGAGAAACTGCAGACCTTCTTACAGCATCTAAACAACATACACCAGAAGATCAAATTCACAATGGAGGTGGAAAAGGACAATCAACTACCTTTTCTAGATGTATCTATAATCAAGAAGGAAGACGGCAGCCTGGGATACACAGTATACCGAAAATCAACCCACACAAATCGCTACCTGAACGCGCAGTCACATCACCACCCAGCGCAACTACAGTCAGTATTCAAGACATTAATAACCAGATCACAACGATTGACTGATGACGATAATAAACATCAAGAACTAGAACAGGTGAAGTTGGCATTAAAACAAAATGGTTTCTCGTCCAGAAATATCAAGAAAGCGTTAACACCAAGGGACCCAAAGCCAAAAGAAGAAGAAACATCGGTATCCAAAGCACACTTACCGTACATCAAAGGGACCACGGACAAAATAAGTAGAGTGCTGAGAAAACACAACATCGATACCATCTTCAACACCGATAAAAAGATTGGAAACACGCTACCATCCGCAAAAACAAAAATACCACTAGAAAGCCAAGGAGTATACGAGATCCCATGTAAAGACTGCGGGGAATCCTACATAGGGCAGACCAACAGAAGAATTCAAGTAAGAAGAGAAGAACACCGAAATGCAGTCAACAAAAATGAGAGAACGTCTTCACTAGCACAACATGTAAGTGGTACATCTCATAACATAGATTTCGAAAATACAAAAGTTTTAGCGAATATACAACATAAGACCCGACGAACCATAAGAGAAGCCATTGAGATCGAGAAACGTCCGAACAATCTTAATACCAGGGACGATACACAGCGACTACCATCAGCTTGGAAACCAGCTTTAACCAGTATCACCGTCAAGAAGCGAAAACCAGCACAGTAGAACGATAAAAGGGAAAGCGAAAGAAAGCCACCGGATCAAGCGAGACCAATGACACGCAGCCGCGCCAAAAACCAGCCGACCGCAACCATGCGCAACACCGTAACCGTATATAAAGACCAACCGCTGCAACAAGACGTCAGTCTACATCGTGTAACCACGCGAAGCAGAAGGAAGTTAGAAGTGACCTGAAGATGGCAAGTGTGATCTTGTCGAAACGTCGTCAACCATTGTCTGGTTCCTCTAGGAGCCGAATAGTGAATACGCGGAGTGAAACCCGGAAAAGTGGTAAAGTATCATATAATATCCGCGGAAACTTAAAAAGTAACATATATATATATATTATATATATATTTATATATATATATATATATATATATATATATATATATATATATATATATATATATATTATATATATATTTATATATATATATATATATATATATATATGATACTTCACTACTTTTCCGGGTTTCACTCCGCGTATTCACTATTCGGCTCCTAGAGGAACCAGACAATGGTTGACGACGTTTCGGCAAGATCACACTTGCCATCTTCAGGTCACTTCTAACTTCCTTCTGCTTCGCGTGGTTACACGATGTAGACTGACTCAGTCAGTCTACATCGTGTAACCACGCGAAGCAGAAGGAAGTTAGAAGTGACCTGAAGATGGCAAGTGTGATCTTGCCGAAACGTCGTCAACCATTGTCTGGTTCCTCTAGGAGCCGAATAGTGAATACGCGGAGTGAAACCCGGAAAAGTAGTGAAGTATCATATAATATCCGCGGAAACTTAAAATGTAACATATATATATATATATATATATATATATATATATATATATATATATATATATATATATATAGCTGTAATATTGGATAATTAAAAATAATAAATTATTTAAAAAAATTTTATTATATATTTTGAAACTGTGAATAATTGCCGTTGGATCGTAGATAATTACTTTATAATTAAATTGATTTTTTTAAAATGACTGTGAACTTTGGAAATGCTTTTCAACTTCCCTCTTTTATAAATTCTAATATGATTTGAAAATACCTTTTAATAGATTTAATAATGCAATGGTTATATAAAATAATGTTACGTTAGTTCTTGACTAACTCAAGTTTACGTAAGAGAGTTGGGCGCCAGTTAAATAACTTAACAGAATTAAATTTAATAAAGACTCATCTCAGGGTGAATGTGGATTCTTGTGGTATTAAAAAAAATATACAAATTGAAATTTAAAAACACTTTTAAAATTGAAATCTTAATTAATTTTTAACTATTACTAAATTGTTCAAATCACTTTACTACACTTCACAAACGATAGTCTTTTCTTCAGCAAATGCCAATACAAAAAAGGAAATAACTTCCTACCTTTTTATAATATTTCTTCTTTCCTTTTTCTATAGATTTCCTCTTTCCCAAACCATTGGCAGAGTAGATCACTTTATGTTGACCCAGGGCTGGTTTCCAATTCAGGGTTGACTTTCTTCCTTTTGCATGGTTTTTCCATATAATATCATCCACACACTTGACTTTGGAACTCACTTTTGTTTATTAACTGCGGGTTCAATTTCCCTTTTTCGTAAGATACTTATAGTTGTTTTTGTGTTTAATTAAATAAAACACCCGTTTATGGTTTTAACGTTGATTTATTATCTTGCATAACTTTAGCAAGTAATTTATCTTAAAGGTGGTTCTTTATAATCATATACACTTTTACAATTTATACTTATTACACCTTCGCCGTATTCAAATCACCAACTAACTTAACTTGTCTATTTAATTCTAGACTATTTAAATTTTTACAATATTATCAGCCACGAATTTACTTTGTTGCTTGATTTACTATAATATCTTTACTCTTTCGTCGTTTAACAGTAAGTGTCCATTTACATTTTTATTATTGTCTTTCACACGACTTTACTGCGTCGCTTTATGTCAGGAAGTGCTTAAAATTATGATTTTCTATGCTTATATACCATTGACTATTTACATAATTATATTACACTATTTGACGTCACCTTACGAACTAATACAAACTGTACACTCATATAATACATAATAGCAGCTTAATACTCTTTATAAAAGTCACACATCTATTATACAACACTTTTACGCAATAATAACGATCTATTTACATTAATAAAAACCTTTAAAAAATCACATAACCCGTCGATATACACATTTGGGATTATACATAGTTGAATTACATCATAACAAACTTGCGAACAACTGGATGTTACGTATACTTAAGTAATCGGTGAGTAAGCTATTTGATAATAAATAAAGAAACATGTATTATTTAATCTTATTAAAAAGTATACACATTGATTATATAATCCATGACACACCATAAAATAACTTAAATTTATTTTTACTTGGAAAAGTTGATAAAAATATTTCAAAAGTGTTAGTATTTAACAAAGATTTTAGATTTTCACAAAATTTTCAAAATTTTCCAAAATTTTGAAACTACCATCCACAGCAATATATATATATATATATATATATATATATATATATATATATATATATATATATATATATATATATATATATATATATATCTATAGGGCACCACTATGCGTCCCCCCATGTAAAATCTTAGGTTCAAGCAGCGTCCGAAGTCACTCGGCGTCCGGATATACGGACGCTGGGTGACTAGTGCCTCAAAATTGCACCATATGAAGCTTAAAGTGTCTAGATGGCGAAAATGTAAAAATTAGCTGTGCGCAGTTTGACACCCATTCCTGATTCGTGTATAAAATCGTAGTTCGAGCGTTTGCCACACGCAGCGCTAATAGCGCGGGATTTGTATACATTTGTATACAAATTTATGGCATAGGTTTACCCTGCGTCCGCATATTTAACAAGAATTGTGTTGGTAACACTGATTCCTTTGTGGCTAGACAGTGACGTCATTTCAACAGGACTTCACTTTATGCATTGTATTTCTTAGTAAAGATTGCGTCATTTAAGGTGACAAAAATTCGTACATATTATATTTTGTTAAAGCTATTTAAGAAACACTTTTAATACGTTTCATTTATGCGTCATGTAAATTTCGTTTAAACCGGTTTTAATTGCTCCTACAAATGGGCGATAATTTTAATAAAATCGTAAGATTTAATAAGATTTAATTCAAAGCTCTATTGATTTAAGTGAAACAAACGTAACCATTATTATATTATCATTCAGTATTTAAGCAATCACTGATGCTGTTAGCTAGTAATAAATCTGGCTGTTTAATCTTATCCCATATTATATTTTAAAATTTTTAAAACTCATATGTTTGTGAGGCAGACAGTGACATCATTTCAAACGGGACTTCTTATGCATTAAAATATTGAAATTAAATAACTTTTACAACTTCTAATTTGTTAGATGACATACAAACTTGAGATTTGGCACAATTATAGGAATTGGGATGTAAGTAGGAAAATAAAAACATATATTTATGTCAACCCTCGCACCCCCTGTTAGGAGTTGTAAAACTTCTAGATGACTTAGAAACTTGAAATTTGGTGTAATTATAGGATTTAAGATTATTATAAAAAAAATGTTATGATGTCAACCCCTGCACTCCGTTCTGGGGTTGCAAAACTTCTAGATGACATACAAACTTGAAATTTGGTATAGTTATAGGGTTTAAGACTCTCGTAAAGAAAAACATAAAAAATTTTATTAAGTCAACCCCCGCACTTTATTTTGGGGTTGTAATACTTCTAGATCACACACAAACTTGAAATTTGGTATATTTATAGGGTTTAGGATTCTAGTAAATAAAAATTAAAAAAAATGTTATTATGTCAACCCCGCATCCCCTTTTAGGGTTGTAAAACTTCTAGATGACATACAAACTTGAAATTTGGCATAGCGAAAGAATTTAGGACTCTCCTAAAGAAAAATTTAAAAAAATTATTAAATAATATAATAATAATAATAATTACTACAACCCATAACCTTAACCAAGGCCCCAGAAGCTATAAGCTTGTGCGGGAGGGAGGGGGCGATTATTATTATTATGTAGGCCCAATGTGCGGCTGCAGCCGACTTATAGATGGAACAGCGCAAATCCCACATTTGTGTTACAGCTAAGGGAAACTGCAGAAAACCTTAACCAGATCTGCCAGCGCCGGGAGTCGAACCAGGGCCGCTTGGGTGAAAGTCCGGCACGCCAGACATTACACTACCAAGGCTGTTACCAGCCCCGTATTCCATTTGGGGGTTGTAAAACTTCTAGATGACATAAAAACTTGGAATTTGGTTTAGTTATAGGGTTTAGAGTTCTCGTAAAGAAAAATATAAAAAATTGTTATTATGTTAACCCTCCGCTACCCCTTTAGGGTTTGTAAAACGGGACTTCACTTTATGTATTTAAGTAATGAAATTAAATAGTCTTTATAACTTCCGAATTTCTAGAGTACATACAAACTTGAAATTTGGTATATTTACAGAGTTTCGGATTCTCGTCTAGCGAAAAATTAAAAAAACGTTAAAAAAACCCATATTTATATTTTCAAAATTTTGTTCTGTTTTGGGTAGCAGCCACCTTTTAGAATTTCTACACACGGGAAAAATAGTAAACAATCTTTGTTGCGTTTCATTTTCGAACGGGTGCCGTGAAAGAACATAAAAAGTCACCTATTTTATAGATTTTGCGAAGTTCAGGGTCTAAGGGGGTAGCAACCAACCCTTAGAATTTTGAAATACGGGAAAAATAGTAAATAATCTTTGTTGCGGTTCATATTTGAATGGGTGACGTGAAAGAACATAAAAAGTTACATACTTTACGGATTTTGCGACATTAAGGGTCTAAGGGGTAGCCAGCCATCCCTTAGAATTTGCAAATGTGGAGAAAATAGTAAAGCAGTTTATTTGCGTTTCATTGTTGAATGGGTTGCGTGAAAGAACATAAAAACGCACATGCTTCACCGATTTTGCGAAATTCAGGATATAAGGGGGTAGCAGCCAACCCTTAGAATTTCTAAATGTGAAAAAATAGCAACGATTTTTGTTGCGCTTCATTTTCATGGTTATCATGAAAAAACATAAGAAGTCGCATGTTTTATGGTTAATAATATACAAGATACTTTTTAGATTTTGCAAAATTCAGATTTCAAAGGTGTACGAGTCACCACTTCAAATGTTTAAATGTGCAAAAAATAGTAAACACTTAGCCACTTAACGGGTTCTGGCCTATTTAACAGTCTACACTCAATCATCCGGACAAGCTTTTGGTTATAGTAATGGAATTAAAAGAACTTTGTAGATTTCGGCTTCTTGTTTACGAAAACAGTATTAGAATACATTCACTTTATTATTTCATTATCATTCACTTTAAACCTGTAGTACCTTATTACTTTTTTATTCAGAATCCCACTTGCTATCGATTTCCATACTTCAAATCTAATCGTTCCATTTAAAAAAATCCAGCACCAGCACAAGTTCTAAGATGTGTTCTGATTTCGTAAACTAGAGGTCAAGGTTTTTTTGTTATTGCACTGTTATTGTTAAAATTAGGAACATTTCTTTGAGAAAAATAATGCCTACATGAAAAGTGTTCATTTAACCAAAACGAAATCAAAAAATTAATAAACAAGAAAACATAATTCCCTATTTTTTATATAAATCTTAAATGAATTGCTTTTTGGTCTGAAAATTAGAACCCAAGGTTTCTTTCTATAACCCCTACAAAAATTTCATAGATATATGGCATGTACTTTCTGAGATAAAAACTAATTTTTTTTAATAAAATTGTCCCTAAAAATGGGTACCTTTTATTACCTATTGTCTGATAAAAACAAAAGTAGCTATAGCATTTAGAAATATAATATTTTACTAAAATTAATTAAGCTTTATTAAAGTCAGAGGACTCGAGAAAAAAATGGATATTAGATAATCAGGAATATAACTCAATATTATAGTTTAAAAGACGTCCTTATAAAAATTTAATGTTGTTAGCAAGATAATATTTCCTTGTAAGCATGGATTAAATTTCCCAAAATGACTATGTTTATTTACTGATTGCAGGTGTGCAAGTCTATAAAGTGACGTAATTTTGTGTATGCTGTAACGCATTTTAACAGACTGCTGATCTCTAAAGTAAACACTCTAGGTTCTCAGAATTGTATGATGAACAATTTGACGTCGCGTCATCAAACATCGTATCAAATATCATTTTACTGAAGATTTTAGTTGCCCATGCAAATTAAAATTTTAATTATTTATGCTGCCAGATTTTAAATTTTTCTTTATATTCTTGAATCTGAAATTTTTTGAAAATATTTTAAATGTTTACACTTGAAACCACCAAAACAAATTTTGGTTAAAAAGTCTTGAATAATTATTGTTTTAAATGCGTTAATAGGATTGAATTAAGATTATTATTTTTTGTTTAAAAGAGTGACATGGAATTAGAAATTATAGGACCTTCGTCCAGCTTCAAGCAATCATTGTAGTATAAAATGTACCATCGTGCATAATTTTTTCTATCAAAGAAGAAGGAAAGTGGCAAACACTCTCTTATACTGCATGCACGCAGGCCCCAGTTTTTTTCTGCCTGTCATTTTCTACGAGTTTTTCAAAATATTTTTTTATGTCACTATGTGTAGTGTGAGACGCAGATCTGTCAATGAGTAAAAACGACGATTGTATAACCAACAAATCAGCAATTTGCATTTTTTTGTCTTATACGATCATACACAAATGTACAAACCTGTAAGCTGTCCTTTAGATCTCGTCTACACTAATGACTTACTCTGCTTAATTTGCAGCACCGGTATTACCTGCTGAAAGAATAACCCTGTAAGTACATGTTTGCCCATATGCATCAATTCATTCATTAAAACTCTGCCCTTGTCTCTAACACACATTCTCACAACTTATACATAATCTAATTCATCTAAACAATATACAGAGATAATATCTAGCTTGCTGCAACTAATGCACCTGCAGTAGGCGCTCATCGAACTACTACACAATCGGGTTGGAATCACTCAACAACCCCGGCTGGAATCACTCAACAGCCCCGGCCGGAATCACTCGACAGCCTTGCACCGGACTCACTCAACGGCGCTGATGACGGACTCACTCAACGTCACCGACTGGACCACCCACGTTGGGTAACGAGGACTCGCTCAACTCGCACCATTCAGGATGTGGACCACTCATGGATTGGAATCACTCAACAACCCTCCACACCTGTCTATGGGCTGCCACCGCCGGCAAGATATTCAACTGGTCAGCCTCGATTGAAGAGGAATCACTCAACTCAACAATCATCGTTGTCGTGGAGGGATTACCACTATCCCTGTTCAGTTTTAAAATAGTTTTTTGTAAACTTTGTAGACATTTAAATATTCGCGGTTATTGTGCTGCGTTTTTCCCGCCTGTTTTACGGCTTGAAGCAAAGTGTATGCGCGCGCGTTAAAAAGGCATGCGAGAAGTGTAGCAGAAGTCAGTCGATAGGGACATGTTATAAAGACTATATGCAAATATATGTACACACATTTTTATTACAATGTAGTTTTTACATGTTTGCTTTCAAGAATTATTATTATGTTATAAATGTTATGAAAATGTATTATTCAGTTCAACCAGTTAAAATAAATACAGTCCACTTCAAATGTTCAATTTATTAAGAGCCAGCAAGCACAAGATACAACATTTTTGGTCAATTCTCGCCGGATTCCTCTCAAGAAGGGAACACATGGTACAGATCAGTCCGTACAAGCAGACACCTGCATCAATCAAGATAAGAAAGGCTGATCAAGCTGCAGTTCAATAAGGTCATAAAGAAGAGATTTCATGTGATCAATGTGAGTCCGTTCCTTTTATCCTTAATTAACTCATGACATTTATATATTAATATTTATCTAATATTGTTCATTTATTTGTCACAAGATCATTGTGAATAATTTTCTCTTATACAGTTTTACAAGTTAAACGCAGGTATATTTTACATTGAAACTATTTATCGATTTATTCAAGTTATAATATATTGACAAGTGATCAAAATGTCTGTTGACAAGCTCAAAGAATTAAAACATAATCGCGGGTTATTGAAAGCTCAAGTAACACGATTCATTTCCTTTGTTGATAGCTTTTCGGTCTCAAACAAATCAGTAAAAGAACTAGAAAAGCGTTTACAAAAAATAGAACCATTATACGAATCTTTTGATACAATTCAGGCTCAAATAGAATTATTGGATCTTGATAAATCCAACGAAGTACAAAGTATTACGCAATCTGATCAAGAACGCGATACTTTCGAGAGTACATTTTTTGATATAACTTCACGCGCACAAGAAATCATAGACGATACAAATAAAAATTCCATGCAGAATGCGTCGTCTGCACAGGCAACACCTGTCACTCAGATTGCAAGTTCGAATTTTAATATTAAATTACCCCCAATAAAAATACCAGCTTTCAGCGGCTCGTATAGCGAGTTTATGCAGTTCCAGAATACATTTACGTCACTTATTCATGAGAATGATTTGCTCAGCAAAATACAAAAATTTTATTATTTAAAATCATATCTACAGGGTGATGCGTTGAAGATCGTACAATCTTTAGATATAACTGATGAAAATTACGACATTGCTTGGAATTTATTAAAAAAGCGGTATCAAAACAAACGGGTCATTATCAACAGTCACTTGAAATCCATTTTTGAATTACCTACCTTAAGTAGGGAAAACTCCACTGCACTTAGAAGTTTTGTTGACACGTTAGAAAAGGATGTAAAATCGCTTAAAAATCTCGGTGAACCCGTGGATCAATGGAGTAGCATTTTGATATATTTGTGCGTGGCAAAGCTTGACTTTTCATGTAAGCGCGAATGGGAAAATTCAATTAAGGACACAACAGATATGCCAACTTTGGAAAATTTCATTAATTTTCTTAATTCACGTTGTCAGTTCTTAGAAACTTTATTCGTTAACAGGCTTAATGCCAATCCAGAAAAAGGTCATAAACACAACAATACGCAATTTAGTCATTTTTCAGGTACAAATAAGTTAAAGTGTTTCTTTTGTAAAGAAAACCATTGCATATTCTTCTGTAAAAGGTTTCTCGATATGACACCTCAAAGTCGCACCAGAGAAATCAAAAAATTAAACATGTGTAGTAACTGTTTACGCCCAAATCACACGAGCAATTGCACAGGTCAGTGTAAAAAATGTGGAAAAAGCCATAATACACTTTTACATATCGACAACATTTCTCCTAGTTCAAATAATCAAAACAATACAAATCGTCGTGTTCAATACAAACCTGTTCAAGGTCCCGTTTATAAGTCGAACGATCAAAACGATTCTGTCTCAGACGATCAAGCGGTCCAAATGATTTCAGAAGGTTTAGATAATTCTTCTATCTCAGCACACTGCAGTCAGACAAGCGTTTCCAATACTGTATTGTTAGGTACAGCTATGATTTACGTCAAAGATTATACAAATACATTGGTTGCATGCAGAGCTCTACTTGATGGAGCGTCTCAGAGTAATTTTATGTCAAAGCAATTGGTGGAAAAAATAGGGTTGTCGACTAAACATGTGGAACAGTCAATCATAGGCGTAGGTGAAACGTCGACTAGAATTAATCGAAGTGTCAATACGGTCATTAGATCTATACACAATACATTCAGCAAAGATGTATCATTTTTAATCTTGGATAAAATAACGGGTAGCATTCCACAAAGTTATCAAGCGGTTGCTATATCTCAGTTAAAAATTCCAGAGCATGTTCCTTTGGCAGACCCTGAATATTATATTTCCAAGCCAATCGATATTTTACTCGGCGCATCGGTTTTTTATGAATTATTGCTAAACGGTAATACTCAGATCAAACTTGGTAGAAACATGCCCATACTTACCAAAACGAAATTAGGTTACATACTAGCCGGTCCTCTTCAGGTTCATAAGCAATCTGATTCATACACGTCTTGTTTCTTATCAGTAAACAATGATAACACACAGATTCAAAGTTCTTTGGAAAAATTTTGGGAAATAGAACACGTTCAAGAATGCAAACCCAAAATCCTTACTAAAGAAGAACAATTTTGCGAAAGTCATTTTTTGCAAACCCATAGTAGAGATCATACTGGTCGTTTCGAGGTTATGTTACCTTTAAAAGCTAATTACCTTCAATTGAATGATAATTTCGAAACAGCCAAAAAACGGCTATTTACCATAGAACGCAAAATGCAGAGGGACGAGGATTTTTCTAGTTTGTATAAGAATTTCATGAAGGAATACGAGTTGCTTGGTCATATGAGCAAATTAAATAGCGATCAAGTGCATTCACGCGAGATTAAGCAATACTTGCCACACCATGGCGTTTTCAAGGTTACTAGTGAAACAACGAAATTAAGAGTAGTCTTTGATGCTTCATCAAAGGAACAGGGTAACATCTCATTAAATGATGCGTTGTGTGTAGGCCCAGTCGTGCAAGAGGATCTATTTTCGATATTAGTAAGGTTCAGAAAACACACTTTTGTTATGAAAGCTGACATTACTAAAATGTATCGCCAAGTGAATGTACACCCAGGTCATAGAAACTTACAGCGCATTTTATGGCGTGAGAATCCAAATCAAGATATTTCTCATTTCGTTCTAAACACCGTCACTTACGGTACGGGTTCCGCTTCATTTCTGGCAATCAGATCTTTACAGCAGGCGGCTATAGAAAATAGCCATAAATACCCGGAGGCATGTAAAGTCATATTATCTGATTTTTATGTCGATGACGTTATTAGTGGAGCTGACACCAGTGAAAGACTTCAAGAATTAAAATCTCAAATTTCACTAATATTAAGTTCAGCGGGATTTGTTTTATCCCAGTGGATGTTCAATAAAAATAGTAATGTGCAACAGCAAAATGTTCATTTCTCAGATTCTGGTGATTCATCAGTGCGTACGTTGGGTATTTTATGGAATCCTAATAAAGATACCTTTCAATATGTTGCCAATTTAAAATATTATTCTCAAAGTTTAACAAAACGGGCTGTTTTATCCATCATCAGTCAAATTTTTGACCCTCTTGGTTTGGTAGGGCCTGTTTTGATCAAAGCCAAAATCCTTTTACAACAATTATGGAAACTTAATTTGGATTGGGATGATCCAATTCCAGAGAATTTTCAGGATAGTTTTGTTCAGTTTTGCCAAGATCTACCTAATTTGTGTCAAGTTTCTATAGCGCGTCATGCAACTTTATCTACTTATATAACAATAGAGCTTCATGGATTTACCGATGCTTCTATGTCCGCATATGGCGTTTGTATTTACTTAAAAACAACTGATTCGTCCGGAAATAGTTACTGCCAATTATTATGCTCAAAATCGCGTATTTCCCCGATCAAAGTAATCTCATTGCCCAGACTGGAACTCTGTGGTGCTGTACTTTTGACAAGATTAGTAGTAAAATGTATTGAAGCCCTTAAAATCACCATTGGTCAATCACACATTTATCTATGGACCGATTCAGAAATTGTACTAGCATGGCTATCGCGCGAACCTAGTACTTGGAAGATTTTCGTTTCCAATAGGGTATCCGAAATTCAGAGAGCTAGTGATGTACAGTCATGGCGTCACGTCGACTCGGCAGATAATCCCGCCGATGTTATATCACGTGGTTGTTCGCTTAGCTTTTTAATCAATTGCGAATTATGGTGGTCAGGTCCAAAATGGTTAAGGCATGATCCGCAATCTTGGCCGGTCAAATCCAAACTTTATACCAATTTAGAGAACGTACCCGAAAAGGGAACTCGTAATTTATCATGTCACATTATGACTGCGAATGCCGGAAATTTCAATTTATTTACCAGATTCTCATCTTTGACCAAGTTGGTTAATGTCACTGCCTATTGCCTGCGATTTATTACAAATTGTAAGTCACAAAAATCCAAAAGAAAATTAGAATCTGTATCAATCCAAGAAGTGGATGACGCCACTTTAACCCTTGTTAAATTAGTGCAGAAATCTCAATTCGCTCAGGAAATTCAGGACATCAAGACTAAGGGTCAGGTCGCGAGTAATAGCAAAACTCTTTCATTAAGTCCATTTATCGAGAATGACATCTTACATGTAGGAGGACGCCTACGAAACTCAGATCTCCAATTTGAGCAGAAATGCCCCATGTTACTACCATCAAAGCACCCGTTCACAGATTTAATCATACGGCATGAGCATGAAAAAACCTTACATGGTGGTGTACAGACGGTGTTAGCCGCTGTTAGGTGTAGGTATTGGCCCATCAATGCCAAGAATAACATCAAGAGAATTATTCGCGCATGCGTTTTATGTTTCAGGGTAAAACCAAAATCAATTAAGCCTTTAATGGGACAGTTACCTCTATCTAGAGTTAACGTCTCCCGACCATTTCTTTCGGTTGGTATTGACTTTGCCGGTCCTGTATTAGTCAAAGACGGCTCCTTAAAGACCAGAAAGGTAGTCAAAACTTATATTTGCGTTTTCGTTTGTTTCTGCACCAAGGCCATCCATCTCGAATTAGTTGGTGACCTGTCTGCTGACGCATTTTTGTGTGCTCTGAAACGATTCATAGCGCGTCGTGGAATTATTAGGGATATACACAGTGATAATGGTTCTAATTTTGTAAAGGCAAACAAATATTTGAAAGAGATCTATAAAAAGGTGAATATTATCTCTAACGATCCTTCAGTCAGGAATTATTTAATACAAAATCGGGTGACTTGGCATTTCATACCCCCGCGCTCGCCCAGCTTCGGTGGCTTGTGGGAGTCGGCCGTCAAAATTATGAAGTATCACTTGATTAGAATTATCGGGGACCAACGTTTAACTTATGAAAACTTATATACGATACTCTGTCAAATCGAATCGGTCATGAATTCCCGACCCATCTGTCCAATTTCAAGTGATCCTAACGATCCTATTACCCTTACCCCAGGACATTTTCTAATAGGAGCGCAGATGAATTCCATACCGGAAGAAGATATATCTGCCGTACCCCAAAACCGGCTGACGAAGTATCAGCAAGTCCAGCAAATTTCTTTGCATTTCTGGAGGCGTTGGTCTCGAGAATATCTTCACAATCTACAGCAGAAGACCAAGTGGATGTTCAAGGATCCACAAGTTGTCAAGTGTGGATTAATGGTCATACTACATGATAACCAGTTACCACCATTGCAATGGAAAACCGGACGCATTGTCGAGACGCATCCAGGCAAGGACGGTGAAGTTCGCGTCGTTTCGGTGCAAACTTCTCACGGTATCTTCAAGAGAGCCGTAACCAAGATTAGTGTACTACCTATCGAACATTAAGTTTCAAGTGTATGTTAACAGAACGTTTCTTTTTATTTAACATTGTTCATTTGTTTGAAACTACTTAGTTTCAAGGCCGCCGGTTTATGTTCAGTTTTAAAATAGTTTTTTGTAAACTTTGTAGACATTTAAATATTCGCGGTTATTGTGCTGCGTTTTTCCCGCCTGTTTTACGGCTTGAAGCAAAGTGTATGCGCGCGCGTTAAAAAGGCATGCGAGAAGTGTAGCAGAAGTCAGTCGATAGGGACATGTTATAAAGACTATATGCAAATATATGTACACACATTTTTATTACAATGTAGTTTTTACATGTTTGCTTTCAAGAATTATTATTATGTTATAAATGTTATGAAAATGTATTATTCAGTTCAACCAGTTAAAATAAATACAGTCCACTTCAAATGTTCAATTTATTAAGAGCCAGCAAGCACAAGATACAACAATCCCCACTGAGCCAGGAATCACTCAACTGCAACTTCCACGAACAACTCTTTTATGCGACCCCTAACTAAGTTTCTCATATACCTCATACTAAATCATTAGGGTCACCACAAAATCTCAGAAGCTTTCATAAAGATTCATGTTAAACATTGTAAGGCATCTAGATACATCGCACTCTAATTATCACAAGATTTATAAATATAATCAAACACAATCTAAATGCTTCTACAATATTCAACGATTATACGTAGCTCTTTAACAGGGCATAATTCACATGCATTTCTACACAGACATACTCGCAAGCATGATACTTAGTGAGACCAACTCACCCTTTTAATTCCTAATTTAAGTGCACTCTACCACCACTAAATTGACACACACTAAACTTTATTCACCTAACTGTACTTTACCAATATGAAGAGAAAACTAAATATTTTACTTCCATAATGAAGCATTTATAATATTTTCGTAGGACCTACTCTGATGATATCATCAACTACTTGGCTATGGATTATTTCATTTTTAAAAGAACTATTCAATAAATCTTAATACTGACCCATATTTCTGTTTATTAACGCATGGAAATTGTTACAGATCATTACTTAACTAACTTATTGGAAATACTAAAAATACAAAAACAACAATAATTCCACAGTAGTTTATAGCAATTTAAATTTGTCCAACAAGCGTTGATCTTCGTACACTGGTATAACACCGTAAGCGTTTCAAAATGGAAAACAGCATTCCAATTATACTGTCTCAACAAGGATTTTCGAAGCTCCACTGTCTTTGAGGTATAGCCCAATGCATGAGAGTACCACTTTTAGGAGATGAATCCCTCCAAGACCAAGCAATAGGTTGGGATTTTTGTTAGACACACTGAATTTATTTGAGCATGTGATGTACTTCTTCATTGCATTACAATGAACCCTTTAGTTCAGTTACATTTGATTTTCTAAGAAATAGAGAAACCATACAAGATCCTTGGGAAGGTTTTTACTTCATTTTCTTCGTTAACGTCACTATTTCCTTTTGTTTTGATAGTACAGTAGCTTTTGAGCAATACAGTAGTTTTTTTATTTTCCTTTGCGTCATAATTTTTTGCAGTTTTCAATGGTCCAACACCATAGTGTCTTGTCGAATAATTTATATGAAGAAAAGAAGTTGTCTAGGAAAATATTATGATTAGGGTTATTCTCTACAATAGATAGTAGATAAAAAACAGTCACCTCCCAACCCAAGTCTGGATTTTTTATTATTTGGAGGATAACTTGTATAAGTACCCTTCATCTGAACAGATATACCATAATTTGAAACCGAATCTTACCGGTTTCACTTTTAGAAGCATTTTGTTGCGAGTGCCGTTCAAAATATGGAACTATCTGTTCATCTAGTAATATAAGTTGCACGAGAATACTCCATACTGCATGAGTTTTTCATTCATGATGTAAAAATTACCTACTAAGATTTACCAAAAAGAATGAAGTGAATATAATCATGGGTGACTTCAACGGAAAGATAGGTAAAGGAAGAGTGCAATATATTGTTGAAGACCATGGTATTTGCAAACGAAACGATAGGGGAGATATCTGGTACAGTTCTGTAATGAAGAAAACTTAATGGTAGCAAACACCTGGTTCCAACTTCCAGAAAGGCGATTGTACACTTAGAAGTGTACTTAGGACCAGGAGACAATGAAGGAAATATCATAAAAAATCAAATAGATTATATACTGATTGATAAACGATATAGAAACGGAATTAAAGTTGTAAGAACTTATCCTGGATCAGACATATGATCTGATCAGAACCCCGTAGCTGAAAAACGTGAGATTAAATTGAAGAAAATCTGGAAGAGAAATAAAACAAGACCTAACTTTGAGAAACTGGGGGAACCACAAATAAAAGAGGAAATACGAGTTTTGAATAGTAAGTTTAGGGAAACGGTATAATTGGAAACAGAAACAATGGAAAACTTTTGACAGTCTGTTAAAAATGTAAACATGAAGTACAAGAAAATGAATTGGAAAACCAAGAGCAGAGAGCAAAACAGAGATGGATGACGGAAGAAATCCTTTTATTGATGAACGAAAGAAGGAAGTACAAACATAAAGACTATAATAAATATAAAGAAATCCATAAAAAGATTACAAGGCTTATAAGAGAGGCAAAGGAGACCTGGATGGAGAAACGTTGTCAAGTACTCGAAGAGCTGCCAAGAAAGCATGATTTCTTTAACACACAAAAAAGAAGATAAAAGAAATAACTGGAAATAAAACCCATCAACACGATATCTTAGTCACAGATAGTAACAAAAAAACAATAGACCCAAACGAGATAGAAGAGATTTTGACAAGCTATATACAAGAGCTTTTTGATGATATCAGAATGTAACCAGAACCAAGAGAAATAGATCAAGAAGATTAGCCATTGAAAATTATTATAGCAGAAGTGAAACACGCCATAAAACTATCAAAACACGTAGAGTCTCAGGTGAAGATAACATCTATACTGAGATGCGTAAAGTATTAGACGATGAAAGCCTCAACATCTTAACATCTTTCTTAAATAGAATATACTATACAGGAATCGTACCACACGACTGGACCCAACTTACTTTTATTCCGATACCTAAAAAGAGCGGAGTAAAACAGTGCTCACAGTACCGATTTATTAGCCTGATGAGCCATGTACAGTAGATAATGCTAAGAACATGCATCAACGAGTACACACAAAATGCGGACAATATGTAGGAGAAGAACAATTTGGTTTTCGCTTAGGCATTGGAACTAGAGAAGCAGTTCAAGGTCCTAGGACTAGCAGAAATACATAAAACAAAATTAAATAGCTTATCGGTATCTCCAGTGTAAGTGACTCCTGCGTACAATGTTGCTTCCTCACGGCTTGCTCCAAAATTATAAGTCTGGATTTCTTCAGCTAGTTTGCAAGCATAATTTTCAGAGAAGTCTATATGTAGTAACCCTTCATTCTTACTAAGACTGTTTTTCAGTGTGTTCTAAGCAGCATTTTCATTTTTAATGTTAAATTTATATTTATTTTTAAAGTTTTCATTTCTTCTTGAACCTCTCCCTGCAACTCTCGGACAGGTTTAGTAACATTGATTTTAGCTGCAATCTTAACATTAAATTGAACCTTTTCTTCATTTTATTTTGACATTTCAGAGGCCTGCCATACATATGCAATGCGGAAGCCTTACTACATGTTACAGGAGTTCATATGAATTTTCATTATCTACAAGTTTTAGTGGCTTTAGTTTTTGTGGTTTGAAGCTTATGTTTGCACGTTGCTTGTACAAACAGGTAGCTCTGTTTATTTCATTAGGTTTGCATACATAATATAGACGGTAATAACATAGGGATGGCATCGAGAGAATGTACTGTAGGATATTTTTGTTTTGTGTGCAAGGCCAATTGTTTTATTTGCTAAACTATAAAGACGATAGTGTCGAATATCAATGGACATCAACAAAGCACTTAAAAATCTTTTCCGTTGGTTTTTTGACCTCCAGAAACTCTCCAAGGTTTCACCAGCGAGTCATGCAGAACTAGAGTACGGATTGCTTATTTCTCATTGCTTTTCCCTTTTCCAGGTCCAAGTCCAACAAAACGTTTCCGTGCAGTTTTTTTTTATTCAGAGATGGGCATTAGTTTTTCTTCAGGTGTTTTCATAACTGTATTGTTTTCAGTTTTTTTCTACTTAAATGCTTTCTTCTTCTTTTCACATTCTCAAATTTGCTCAAAACAAATAACCAGAAACCCAAGTACAGAGAGGTTTCTTTTTGTATCTGAACTTGCCCGACGAAGAGAACACAAAAAAATTGAACAGCTAAAAAATCATGTGGCAGGTCAATCACCGCTGGATATTTTTCTAAAACTCTTTGATGATGAAGTTCAAGAAATAGTATTGCGATATTTTGTAAAGTAGGCTCATGATAAATAATACACACGATTTTATATTTACAAGGGAAAAACGTTTCAGTTTTATTGGCATCCTGTTTTTATTAGGCTATCATACGTTGCCCCAAGCTAATTTGTATTGGTATGTTGAAGAAGGCAAAAGAGTCGATATTTTCTAACTTTGCAGCCTTTTTTACATCTTCTTTTTCTTAAGGTGCTGTCTTCTTATAGAAGGTTAGCAACAACTTCGGCAAATCGTTCACTATCTTTTGCTATTCTTAGTAATAACTGTGAGTTTAGGCCAGTGCAGTCTCTCACATTTCTCAACCATGAGCCTTGTCTCCTGCCAGTTCTCTTCTACCCTCAATCTTGCCCTCCATTATCAGTCTTAGGTATGGTTCAGCAGAAGTTCAAGAGTTGCAGGGAGAGGTTCAAGAAGAAATGAAAACTTTAAAAATAAATATAAATTTAACATTAGAAATAAAAATGCTGCTTACAACACACTGAAAAAGAGTGAAGGGTTACTCCATATAGTCTTCTCTGAAAATTATCCTTATCATTTTGGAGCAAGCCGTGAAGAAGCAGTCATTTACATTGGAAATACCGATAAATTATTTAATTTTGTTCTATGTATTTCTGCTAGTGCAGATCATGTCCTGCAGCTATTTGGGCACACTTAATCCTGTCTTTACCTTTCTGTCGCAACAATTGCCAAGAATCCAAACAGTTTATTTGTTTTCAGATAGACTATCCATTCTTTAATAAGGTAATTAGTTATCTTTAAACTTTGATGCATTGAGTATTCCTTAACTATCTTTGTAACATAAACGGTTTTTGTATTTAGTCAAAGTAAAACTTCTAACCGAGAAACAAGAACAACGACGAGTGACATGGACTAAATATGTAGTTGTCCTAGACAATGTTCCAGAGAATGACTGGTATAAGGTCATATTCAGCGACTAGTCAAAGTCTGGTGTTTTCGTTGGTTACTCTCGCAAAAGAGTGATCGGAGCTAAACATGAAGCATTCCATAAGTACTGCTTAAAACGTACGGTTAGGTTTCCTCAAGGTGCAATAGTTTAGAGCTATATGTCAGCTGGAGGGTTAGAATGATTTCAGTCCATAGACGGCACAGTTAATGTTGAAAAGTATCAGCAAATTCTTAACGCTAACTTGTTACCAATCGTTAAAAATCGATCTTGACCGCGATTTAATCTTACAACAAGATGGTGCTTCTTACCACACATCAAAAACGACCAAAAAATGGTTTGAAAATCATAATTTCAAAGTTGTTGAATGATCCTCAAGCAGTTCGGATCTTTAGTGTTATTGAATTTGAAATTATCAGCAAGTGGGGCATTATCCAATTTAGATAATTGTAATCCACAAGTTAGAAGTATGTCAGCCAAAATTTAAGCGGCGAATAAAGCAAAGCGAGATGTTAAATCTTATTGAATTGTATTTATAAACTGCTATCTGAATATTTAGTTGTCAGCGAGTTTTGTTGAATGCAGCTGCTTACTGCTGGCATTTTAAATGCCCCCTCGCACGTTTTTGGCGAGCATGCAAAATGTCAAGAAATAGGGTATTTTTCTTGTACAAAAAAGGAGAACAAAACTTCGTTCCTGATATGAAGAAATGTGGCCTATATCAAGATATTGAAGCAACTCTTTACAGGTTAACTTTAAATGTTAATAGTTTGCTGTTAAACATGAATAACAATTTGGCAGAACATTACAATTCGTTAGTGTGTAAATTTGAAGGGGGGAAAAGGGTAAATTATTCCCTTCGAGGTTCCTATCAAACAAGATGTGAAGCTGCTAGTATATTATTTAATGCTGGGACAGACTACCACGAACTATTACAAGAAGATCAAAGTGTATTTACTAAAAGATATGCTCTAAAATTGAAAAGGAAACGCCAAATGCTAGAAAAGAACAAGAGGAAAAGGGGCAAATTTACCGCAAAACGAAAACTACTGCACTTCCAGACACAGATTATGGTGTCACAGAAAAGGCTGAGCTGTTATCACCTGAAGAGTATAAAATTCAAGAAATCGAGTTCCGTAACACCTTGAAAAAGTCCAAATAAGAGATTACCCATCTAGAACGAAATACTGTCGGTCAGTCAAGGAACCCTCTCTGGAAACAAGAAGATCATTGAGATTGACTGCATCTCACTTCGGAAGAGTCTGCAAATTGCAAGCCAAAACATCTTGCGTGAACACAGTTAAGGAAATACTGTACTCAGCATTTACAGGAAATAGAGCAACGCATTATGGCTTGGAACATGAGCCAATTGCCATAAAAGAATTTGAAAGTGAATACAACTTGGAAGTAAGAGAATGTGGATTATTTATTGATCAAGAACACCCATTTCTGGCGGCAAGCCCCGATGAACCTGTTAATGAAGATGCCATTATAGAAGTTAAATGTCCACTAGTCAAGAATTCTAAACACTATAACTATGTCAAAATCTCAAGTTTGTACGTCATCTAGAAGTTTTATAACTCAAAAGGGGGTGGGAGGGCTGACATGTTAATATTTTTGATTTTTCTCTTTAGGAAAATTTTAAATACTATAACTATACCAAATTTCAAGTTTGTATATCATATAGAAGTTTTACAACCACCAATGTGGGTGGGGGGTAGAAATTTTACAATTGTTTATTTTTCTTTTGACAAGAATTCTAAACTCTATAACTATGTCAAAATCTCAAGTTTGTACGTCTTCTAGAAGTTTTATAACTCAAAAGGGTGTGGGAGGGTTGACATTTTAATATTTTTGATCTAGAAGCTTTATAAACCCTAAAGGGGTTGCGGAGGGTTAACATAATAACATTTTTCTATATCATTCTTTACGAGAACCCTAAACCCTATAACTAAACCAAATTTCAAGTTTTTATGTCATCTAGAAGTCTTACAACCCCCGAACGGGATGCAGAGGTTGACATAATAACTCTTTTCTCTTTAGGAAAAATTTAAACACTACAACTATAGAAAATTTCAAGTTTGTATGTCATATAGAAGTTTTACAACCCCCAATGTGGCTGGGTGTTGGAAATCTTACCATTGTTTATTTTTCTTTTGACAAGAATTCTAAACTCTATAACTATGTCAAAATCTCAAGTTTGTACGTCATCTAGAAGTTTTATAACTCAAAAGGGGGTGGGAGGGTTGACATTTTAATATTTTTGATTTTTCTCTTTAGTAAAATTTTAAATACTATAACTATACCAAATTTCAAGTTTGTATATCATATAGAAGTTTTACAACCACCAATGTGGGTGGGGGGGTAGAAATTTTACAATTGTTTATTTTTCTTTTGACAAGAATTCTAAACACTATAACTATATCAAAATCTCAAGTTTGTACGTCATCTAGAAGTTTTATAACTCTAAAGGGGGTGCGTGGGTTGACATTTTAATATTTTTGATTTTTCTCTTTAGGAAAATTTTAAACACTATAACTATACTAAATTTCAAGTTTGTATGTCATATAGAAGTTTTACAACCCCCAATGTGGATGGAGGGTAGAAATTTTACCATTGTTTATTTTTCTTTTGACAAGAATTTTAAAGTCTATAACTATGTCAAAATCGCAAGTTTGTACGTCATCTAGAAGTTTTATAACTCAAAAGGGGGTGGGAGGGTTAAGATTTTAGTATTTTTGATTTTTTCTCTTTAGGAAAACTTTAAATACTATAACTATACCAAATTTCAAGTTTGTATGTCATATAGAAGTTTTACAACCCCCAATGTGAGTGGGGGGTAGAAATTTTACCATTGTTTATTTTTCTTTTGACAAGAATTCTAAACTCTATAACTATGTCAAAATCTCAAGTTTGTACGTCATCTAGAAGTATTATAACTCAAAAGGGGGTGGGAGGGTTGTCATTTTAATATTTTTGATTTTTCTCTTTAGGAAAATTTTAAATACTATAACTATACCAAATTTCAAGTTTGTATATCATATAGAAGTTTTACAACCACCAATGTGGGTGGGGGGTAGAAATTTTACAATTGTTTATTTTTCTTTTGACAAGAATTCTAAACACTATAACTATGTCAAAATCTCAAGTTTGTACGTCATCTAGAAGTTTTATAACTCAAAAGGGGGTGGGAGGGTTGAGATTTTAGTATTTTTGATTTTTCTCTTTAGGAAAACTTTAAATACTATAACTATACCAAATTTCAAGTTTGTATGTCATATAGAAGTTTTACAACCCCCAATGTGAGAGAGGGTAGAAACTTTACCATTGTTTATTTTTCTTTTGACAAGAATTCTAAACTCTATAACTATGTCAAATTTCAAGTTTGTATGTCATCTAGAAGTTTTACAACCCTCAAATGGAGTGCGGGGGTTGACCTAATAATTTTCTTTACGAGAGTCCTAAATCCTATCACTATCTCAAATTTCAAGTTTGAATGTCATCCAGAATTTTTACAACCCCCAAATAAAGTGCAGGGGTTGACTTAATAAAAAAAAATTATATTTTTCTTTACGACAGTCTTAAACCCTATAACTATATCAAATTTCAAGTTCCTGTGTCATCTGCAAGTTTTACAATCCCATAAGAGTGTGCGGGGGATGATATAACGACATTTTTTTATATATTTTCTTTACAATAACCTTAAACTATAATTGTACCAAATTTCAAGTTTCTGTGTCATCTAGAAGCTTTATAAACCCTAAAGGGGTTGCGGAGGGTTAACATAATAACATTTTTCTATATCATTCTTTACGAGAACCCTAAACCCTATAACTAAACCAAATTTCAATGACATAATAACATTTTTTTAATATTTTTCTTTACAAGAATCTTAAATCCTATAATTACACCAATTTTCAAGTTTCTAAGTCATCTAAAAGCTTTACAACCCCTAAAAGGGGGTACGGGGGTTGTCATAATAACATTGGTTTATTTTTTCTTTACAAGAATCCTAATTCCTATAACTGTGCCAAATCTCAAGTATAATCGTCATATTGTAAATCTTAACGTCGAACTCGATATCAGCGACCCTTTGTACAAAATCTCATACAAATCCAATAAAATTTCTAATTTTACGAAATTTTTATGTTTATGGTACCTTAAAACTTATTTAAAACATTTTAAATAAAATTCAGACACCAATGAATGGAAGTAAAAGATTTATTAAGTAGCTGTAATAAAATATAATTATTCTTGTCGCTTTAAATGACGCAATCCTTACTGAGAAATACACATAGTACTTTGGCAACGCAGAGAGCTATATCATACCCGCTATTTCGAATATACTCACAGATGTTAAGTTTTATGCAAATAAATCAAATTTTAATTATTATGGCCGCCATATTTCATCCTCCCTTTAAAATTTGCAAACGTTGACATCAAATTTGAAATCAGCGACCTGAAAAACCCCTTTGTAGAAAATTTCATACAAATCCAATAATATTTCAAGTTTTATGATGATTTTATGCATATAATATTTTAAATCTGAAAGCCTTTTAAATAAAATTCATACACATACAGAAACGAAACTAAAAGTATTTATTACATAGCGTTAATAAAATAGAATTATTTTTGCCAGTTTAAATGACGCAATCTTTACTCAGAAATGCTGAGAGTAACTCGACACCGCAGACAGGCAAAGGAATTCAAGCAGGCTGGCCAATACTGAAAAAATAAATGGACGCTGTATAAACCTATAGCTTGCATAAAATAAACAGACGCTGAATAAACCTATAGCTTGCAAAAGACGCTGACTGATACCATCATTTATATACACTTATATACGCCGGACGCTGGGCGCTACGCTTTTGGTCCGGACGCATGGTAGGCCTCTATAGATATATATATATATATATATATATATATATATATATATATATATATATATATATATATATATATATATATATATATATATATATACGTGCTTATCTATCTTTTTCAACTCCGACGGCCTATAAGGCGCCCGCGACTCCGGGCTTAAATATACAGATACGGACAAACTAGTTATTGCCATTGCTTTATACAGCTTTGTTGATGATGAGCACGTCGAGAGGGGAATTTTTTTTTTGTAAATTCTTTATACTTAGAGTGAACAAATTACCGTACCATTTCGCCTCTGAATCTTTAACATGCGCTTTTAACTCCTATTTGTATATTTTATATATGACAACCAGTTGCGTTCGCCTCCAGCGGCGTTGCTATTATTTCGGAGTCGAAAATGTATTATTTGTATCTCTTAGATATTATAACCATATTACTAAAACACGCACGGTTCTTCTGTCCTTGTTGTCTAACAGCTTCGCTGAGTACCTCTGTTATAAATAGTATTATTTGCATTGTTGTCTATAAGTCGTCTGCTTACTAATGATAATATTTAATTTAATAGAGATATGCCATATTTTAGAAGGACGGTTGATTATATTTGTATCGTTGGCGTGTAATATTATATCATTTTATCACGTACTTTCATGTATTTAGAGTTAAATGAATTGGTTAAAAGACTTAATTTAATTAATTTAATTTAAAAAGCTTAAGTTTTTGTTAGAAGTTAACTTTTTATTTATTCAGTTAGGGAAGTACATTTATTTATTCTTCAAAAATGACTACTTTAAGCATAAAGGACTAATTTTCCATTAATTTAAAATATTTAATTTAGCAAGTGCAGCATACAAGGTGTAAAATCGCTTCACGCACGATACAGCTTTATGTGCATTTTATTTCAAACCCTAATACTATCTCCCCTAATTATTTTACAGTAAAAATATTCGGGAGTGTTATAAAGAAAAGAAATATATATGAATCGAATGATACCTTTGGTTACTGCAAAAGTAGCTAAGCCTTGGAAACATTGGAACAATCAGAAATCAATTATACCTTGAAAATATTAGAATGTTAGAAACCTTTGGTTACGGATTACATTTGTAGAAGAGTAAAGAAAATAGAACTTCCGTTTCTGCAAAACATAGCTATGCTTTGGAAATATTGCAACGATCAGAAATCAATTAATTATACCTTGACAATCCAACTCGAAAATTTTTAACCAATCAAATTACAGAATTTTTCAAATTGGGACCAATGAAATTAGTTTTATAGTGAAAAAACCACTAGTGTTTTTTTTTAGTGAAAAAATGTATGTCAAAATGAAATGTCAAATTTAATTAAATTAATATTAACTACACACGCTAAATAAAAATTTGCTCGATGTATTGTCAAGCCGAATTCAACTCGTGGTCTAATTTTTTCTTGCAAAATTTATCGTTTAAGACATTCGTAGCTTTTGCTTTTGGAAAATTACACTCGTCTCCTGCGTCGACTCGTGTAGTTTTCGTTGCGAAAGCTACTCATATCTGAAATGACCAATTTTGTCGGAAAAAATTAGACCACTTGTTATATTATTAATGAAAATATTAGAATGATAGAGGAAACATTTGCGCCATAGTCAAGATTATTTTGACAATCCAACTCGAAAATTTTTAACCAATTAAATTACAGAATTTTTCAAATTAGGACAAATGAAATTAGTTTATAGTGAAAAAACCAGTAGTGGTTTTTTCTCAGTGAAAAAATGTATGTCAAAATGAAATGTCAAATTTGCTCGATGGATTGTCAAGCCGAATTCAAATCGTGATCTAATTTTTTTTTGCAAAATTTGTCATTTAAGACATTCGTAGCTTTGCTTTTATAAAATTACAGTCGTCTCCTTCGTCGAATCGTGTAGTTTTAGTTGCAAAAGATACTCATTCTCATTTCTGAAATGACAAATTTTATCGGAAAAAATTAGAGCACTTGTTAAATTATATATGAAAAATTGAATTCGTTCGTGTTTTGCAGTATTTTTGGATGTGAGATAGGACAAAATGTAACTCATATCGGAGACAGTGCAAATTATTTAACCTTTGTTATAATAAAACAATCGTATTTGTTGTTAGAACATTGTGAAACCAAGTAACGCAATTTCCTTTTATAAGAACCGTATTAGGACATCTTATCCGGACCTTACGAGGACTGAGGTTGTCTCTTTGGGGCCTTCGTGGGGGCCTCATCGGGCTTTCTTAAGTTATTTAATTGTAAAATTAGCTCAGATTGCCCCTTTTGAAATTCACAACGATCTTAAGTGGTTCCCCTATGTAGTTTAATCCAGAAAAAAACTGTAGCTATCCCGATCGGGTCTTCATGAGGTCTTAATCAAGCTTCCCTAAGTAACTTATCCTTGAAATAAATTGGGGCTGACGTAATCGAGTACTCATAGGAACTTGATAGGGCTTCCTAATTAGGGCTATCCTCAAATACACCTTATGAGATTTCTAGACTAAGTCGGGTAAATTTCCAATGTCGAGTTGTTTTGAAAATAAAAATCTTTTATGTTTCACTTACATATTATTCTTTGTTTATACCTGTGATACGAACTATATAAACAACTGTATAACAACCAGGGCATTATAAACGAGCGTTATAGTCTATAGCGCCCGCTCGTTGTATCGTATACTTTGCAATCGGGTCCGGCGTTCTATTCATAGTAATTTGTTTGTAATAGTAAATGTTTGCCTACGAGTGTGTTGCAACACAACAAATAACGAGTAGTTGCAACGTAGTTTCTGGGCGCGTGATCCGCGAATTCTTTTGTGCCGAATTCTGCAGAAATTTCTTAAATAAAATTAACTTGTTCTTTAGATGACATGAGTGCTATACGGCCTTTTTTTGTTTTCATGTTGGTAACAACAAAACATTTGAATTTAAAGTGTCATATCTCTGTTTGACTTTTGTAGATTTAGTAAAAGTTGTTACCATCCGACAAACAAACAAAAATCCCTAGCTTTATAAATTACTAGGAGTCTAGCTCCTACGCTTAGTTAGTAGATTTAGTGCTAGAACAGGGTTGGTTCCGACCTCCCCTTGATTGTACTTGTTTTGGAGGACATATACGTCCTCACAATATGTATCAATATGTCAACATGTGTACTTTTTGTACTCTCTTTATTGTCTTTAGTATATAGTTGTTTTTTACAACTTGTGTTTAATTTCTCTCTACCTCTGACTACGTCCTCCAGTCACGAAAACCCCACGTGACAATCTCCTAAATTAAACAAAATATCGATTTCATCAAAAACACGTCAATTTATTTTTCGATGGGGACATTTAAATACAGAATTGTAAAAATTTTGCATCTCACACCCTTATCCCCACTCCACCAACTTTTTGACCCCTCCCCCCATTGTGACAGATCATTTTAAAGGGAATGAAAAAGGCGAGGGGTCTCTCACACCCAGAAATTATGTACACCTATTGCCGCTTTACGGCAATAACTGTCTTTATTCCCGTATTCTCACTTGTTATTCCCGTATTGCCGTTTTTATTCCTTTATTCTTGTCTGTATTCCCGTCTCGATTTCCGTATTGCCGTATTTATTTCCGTATTGCCGTATTTATTTCTGTATTGCTGCATTAATTTTCCTATTGCCGTGTTTATTTACGTATTCCATGCATGATTTTAGCAGTGGGTGTATTTGAATGAAAGGTGTTTATTATTGGTTTTTTTGATAATTTTACAAAAGGTCGTAGCTCCACTAAGAAAAATGTAAACAAAATTCCTCACAAATAAAAAATGATCTGTAAAAAATAGTTTTTTATTCAATCATAATATATGTACATCACATTTTTAAGTGCTGTTAAAGTAACTGCGAACCGAATACGTGAAACGAAGAACATATATATCAGATAGATCGACTCTAAGAAATACAAAAAAAGACACATTGAGATAAATAACAAAAATTTATTTGAAAAGTGAGAATCCCAATGCCCGGCAGTAAATAAAATTCAAAAAGAATTCCAGAACTCCAGTAAAATTTACAGGACTATAAAATATAAATTCCGAATCTACTTTCTGAATGTCGTTTTCCTTGGGCTGTATGAAGTTTTCCAAATCTTCTTTCAAGAATTTTTCTTTATCAATATCCAAAATTCGTCCAATGTACCATCGGGTGTCGTAAAACATTTAACTTGGAATTGCGCAGATCGGCCCAGTAGAACTCTCAAACGAAGCGTAACAAAAATAAGCCTTGTGTTTTAAATAGGTATAAAGTATTTTAAATTCATGGTATAAAAATCTAAAGAAAATAGAATATCAAAGCGGTCTTGGAGAACTCGTAAAGGAGAGCTATGGCGGCATGCAAGGGTTTGTCTATACATCAGATCAATTCGAATATTAAACACTCGATGATGGATGCTGAAAGACTAGACTGCAAGGGCTGCAGCCACCGACATGCCCTAGCTATTCCTAGCATTTGTAATTAATTTATTGTAGCACTTTTAAATACTGCCCGCGTTTAAATACAGAAATTATGAGAATCTAGAGATCTTGTTTAACAAATTTCTTGAACACGTTTATTAGTATTTCAAAAACATGACTGATGAAAAATATGTGTTTGAAATTGGCAGTCAAATATTTCGTTACTGTACATTTTTATGCAAGTTGAAACTGTTACTTCAAACCAAAATTGTTTAGTTACAAGAATTATTAATAAACAAGTAGATGTTTATAGCATTTTGTTGCAAATACTATTTTATACATACGTTTATTGCAGTTTTTATAGTTATGTTCGTAGTGAACTAACCTAAAAATTAAATATTGTCGTTTTAAATTTTCTATAACTTCACAATTTCAGAAAATAATTATTCTTATTCTCTTATCATTCATGTGGTAATCTTAGTACTATTTTATCTATTTTGAATTGATTTTTGTTTACTATTATAACCACTAAAATATAAAATTACAACTGCTAGAAACAGCTACAGCGCATATCGGCGACTTCAACACCTAGATGCTAGTGATAGAAATGTTTGTCTATTAAGCGCAATTCCAAAGGTTTACACGCTGGGAACTAACAAGAGGGCGCTGCAAGTGGATGGCTTTTCTCGAAATAATTTTTTTAATTTTTTGGATTTAAAAATTAAAAAATATAAAAAATACTAATGCACACAGTGGAAGCTTCACTGTAAAATAAGAATCACGTAAATCGACCCAGTAGAACTCTCAAACGAACTGGAACAAAAAACAGCCTTGTGTTTTAAATCGACTGCAGTCCTTACAGTCTAGCCATAGCCATCACTGAGTGTTTAATATTCGTATTGTTCTGATGTATAGACAAACCCTTGCATGCCGCCATAGTTCTTCTATACGAGTTCTACAAGACCGATTTGCTAATTGTTTTTCATAAACTTTGACACGAAAATAATAATAAGAGTTGAAAGATTAATTATTATTTTCGTGAAAGTTATCACATTTAGTCCTCCAAATTTCAAAAAATACTAAGTTTAAATACCACATATGGGGTATTGCTGAACTCAAAAAATATATACTTTTCATTTCTAGCAAGAAAATAAGGGGGTTCCATTTAAAATCATCGGCCGTGATACAGTAGCAAACTAAAAAATTAAAATTGACGTCCATAAAATTCGCAGGAAAGAAAATAAAATTCACGTGGTAATACAGAAAATATGAATTTTATTCCATACTTTATTTACACACTGTATAGTATAAAGAAATCCTTTATTCAATTAGCCTTTTAAGGGTAAGTGTCATATCACGATTCTTAGAAACGGTGAATGATTTTCAATGTTCAAACAAAAAACAATTACTTGCCGTCATTATTTTTCCGCGCACACTACAACATATACTCACTTCTTCAGAAGACCACCTAGATTTTTAAACGCGTTTGAGATAAAACGCGTAATGGAAATCGAGAAGAATGGAGCGTGTTATTCCTATTGCCGAGTTTATTTCTCAGTATTGCCACGTATTCCCCATTTATTGCCGCGTATTTTCTATTTATTGTCGCTTATTCCTGCGTATTCCCGTTTATTTCTGTTTATTGCCTCTTATTCCTTTGTATTCCCGTTTATTTCCCATATTGCCCAATATTGCTCATTATTTCCGACTCATAGCAATTTATTCCCGAGAAACTGTACACCTATTGCCGAGAGTGAGAGACCCCTCGGAAAAAGGAATCTTTGGAGCAAAATAATTGAAATCGGCCCATGGATTGCTGAGATACAGAGATAAGTCTTTTAACAACCCATTTTCAATATGATTTAAATTATTTCACATACAAACGTCTCACACGTTTCACATACAGACTGGTGCCAAATTGTGGCAGTTCAGTCATTTACTTACAGACAACTCAAGTATATTATTTTAAAAACTGATCTTGTTATTGAGATACCATCTTTTAGAGCCCCATCCTTCTGAAAATGTAACTGATCATCATTGACCATCATGTTTCCTCATGTTCCATTCATGTTTCATGTTCATGAAGTTGATTTTTTAATTCTTCAGTTATCAGTTATTAGTGGATCCTTTTTTAAACAAAGTAGGTCAATAATGACATTACCTAGAAGTCCCTAGAGATCCCCCAGCTCGAAAGTCCATTGGGAACCTTTGAGAGTTATTGGAGAGACGAATTCGATAACACTACATAACATTCTAAGCTGCTATAAAAGATGTGTTGGATGAAGAATGGAATAAAATCACAGCCGGAGAAAACCTAAATTAGTTTTAAATATAAAAAAACGTTAGAAGTAATTAAACAAAAAGGATATTCTACAAAATCCTGAAATTAAATTTTATACTTTCTTTCAACATTTATTTAGCATAATTTTCTACTCAGACTCAGACTTTTTTGTTATTTATAAGTTTAGTTAGGTTTTGTTTTAGTTTTTTTTAATATATAATAATTAAAGTTTTAGTACCTCTAGAGTCATTCGTGAAATAATTTTCAATATTATTATAATTTCATTGATTATAAATTATCTGAATCTCTTGCAAGTGCAACTGATATACAAGAATTTTTTCGAGTTGTTATTGTACCAAAGTAGATTTACTAAATTACAATGGAGAAGATGGTTATATATTTATGTAATGAGCAAAACGTTTTATTCCAATTATTAACGTTTTTAATAATAAATATTTCACTTTTTTCTCAAGTTGCTTTTTATTAAAAATGTTAAATTTCGAATGTAAATATGAAATCTTTAGTCAAAAATGTAATTATTCCCTAAAACCATTTCTCACAATTAAAATGTTATTATGGACAATACGATGGGGGCCTCGAATATGGTAAATCTGTGCCTGGATATTATACAATAAATTATTAAAGAAACGTTTTAGTATGATCAGCCTTCATACATTGTTTCTGCTAATATGATTAATTGATTAATATGAACAAAAAACGCAAGTTAAATGCTCGGAGACATGTATACTTAAATAAATACTTATCGTACTCTGTCAACTCCTATTAGTATATATTGTATGTAGTTATCAGTTGTGTATGCCTCCAATGACGTTGTCTTCTCATAAGAGTCCATAAGGAATGATGCGTATACCATATGTATGTAAGTAGAAGAATTGAGTGAAACCAAATAATTAATAACATCTTAAATAGTAAATATTGTGTTACTTTATTTATTCATTGTAGTTTTAATTGAAAGATACCATTAAATTTCTATAATAGCTTAATTTTTTCACAACGAAATTTTGTTATTCTTGCTTACATATAATGTGGGTTATTTACAAATTAAAGGTTTGTCAGTAAAAACATTCATTCTTAATCTTTGGAAGTGATAATGGTTTATGTAACAGCGTTTTATTAAGACAGTATGCCCCCAAGAATGGCACTTTTTATCGTTAGAAAATAATATAATTATGATAATTATAAATAATAAAAATAATTAAAAAGACGTAGAAAGTTAAATTATTCACATAATAGCATTTTATTGGATACAACAATCGTTGATTCGGCGATGGCCAGTAATAATACGGTGATACGTACTGCTGAGTTTGTATTGTTCTTCTTAAAATTATGAAGTCATCGTAAAATACTGCGCCTCTCTAGTTTTGACAGTATCACTTTACAAACTGTTGCTAAAACAAACAATTTGTGACAAAGCATTCTCAAATCGTGCTAAAATGTTTATGATTGTTTGGATTTAATCATAAAATGCAGAAGAAAACGTCTAATATAGCCTAATTACGCTTACAATTTTAATAGACATAAATATTAAACTTTATTTCATAACGAACAAAACTTTTCTGACAATGAGGTATTTAAAATGATTTCCTAAATTCATTCCTATACTATAATAAACAAACGAGCAGGACGCGCGAGGGCATTTGCATTGCAAAAGTATTTTGATTATTTTTAAAATACGTTTAAAGTGCCAAGGAAGAAATAAAAAATAATATCATATAATTTTTTTATAAGTAAATACGTAAATAGGCAGTCAATTGAAATAATTTCAGAGAATTTGTGTATTTATTAGACATCTAATTAGATTTTAATAATGTATACCGATAATGGATATACGAATAAACGGGGTCATTTCATAATAATTAAGAATTTTGCTAATTTTTGAAACAAGCTTTTGGTCGGTCTACATTCCTCAGAAATTTAAACAGGTGTTTTTGAAATGTGATTATAAATTTATGTGTAAAACTATGTTTTAATATTTACATAAATTACCCAAATCATATATAATGCAAGTAACCAATTGTAAAGCTTTTAGTAACAAAATTTTAGTTTCATTTTAATTTGTTGATCTTATGAAAAATCTATTTTTTAATAAATTTGAAAGCCCATGGTCAAGTGTATACAATAGAACAACTTCTTGAAGATGCACATAGGTAGGTTTCGCCTCTACGCTGTGTTGCCGCTAATATGAACAAAAAATGCATGTTAAATGTAGGGAGGTGTATAATGCTAGCTGTAACTTAAGTTAAGACGTATCTCGTATACAGCGAAGGCGCCGCCTAGAGTATAACACGATGTACTAAAATGTATCTATGACTGGGTGAATAGGTATTTTTCGACTCCGACCTAAAATTTGGGAAACGGCATAATAAATGATTTCCAACATTTTAAACTACATATACACGGGGATTCGTTTTCGCCTCCGTTTTTTCCACTTCGCCTCCAAAATCGGAGGCGATCGCTATGAACAGACATATATTCGGAGGCGTATCAGTGCTTTCTGCATGTATATATATATATATATATATATATATATATATATATATATGCTTTTAGTACTTATACACTTCCGAACGCTATATACAGCGTACGAGTCGGACTCAAAATCCGGAGGCAACTCGTCGGTATCGGAGTCGAACGCGCTAACCATGTTATTCGGCATCAGGACACCTCCAGGATCATTTTCCACCTATTTTCAGCCGGAGTCAAACGGGACCTATTTACGTATACTTATATACATTTTAGTTCCAGCGATTGCCGCAGAGTCGCTGCGAGATATACATGTATACGCCACGCGGTTGTGTTTACCTCCGCTTGTATAAAAGCATTCGAAGGATGTTTTTGCCTCCGAATTCGCGGCAACACTGCCTAGCATATTTTTAGTTTATATTCGTGATTTGTTTTGCTGAAGCCCGTTTAAAAACGCGTCATTTCCTTATCTAAGGTATCACGTTTCTGTCTGTATTTCTTAGTAAATATAATTACATCTTTTTAAATGGAAAGAATGATTGTATTATATTAAAACTGTACTCTTATTTAAAATTCTTGCAAATTATTACGAAATTAGGACTTATTACAGTAATAAGAATTTATTTTTAATGCATAAATCTTAGATTTGGGACAAAATTCGTGAAGTGGACCCAATTTAACAACAGCTAATGCTTAGTGATTTTATAAAATTATTGATTTATTGAGAGTTATGAACAGTAACGTTTCTACACAACGATTCAGGAAAACATTCGTTTTTAAGATACTCAAACATTAAAATCAATGTTTTTCGGCAAATCTCTGTATAAAGAAATATACAATACGAAGCAAATGTTTTTATCAAATATGATATTTTTATAAACAATAATAGGATACACAAATTTTTACAGCAAACAAAATTAACAAAATACCTTATTTTAAAGGATTCTCTTACAAATTAAGAAAATTGATGATTATGAAGAGAAACGGCAGATTTTGCAGGTGGTCAACTATACAGTGTGTGCCATAAAGTTCGATCCATATGGGAAAACATTTTAATATTCTTTGTTTAAAGGAAAAAACTTTGTTGTTCAATCACTTCTGCTTCCAAAAATACTTGAAATACGCCATGTCAAAGTTTACAAGTGACAATAGGTGTTTAAATCGAGATTACCTTATTTGTTAAAATATAGAAAAATCTTATTAAGAAAAAATATTCCTAATGACATTTTACGTTCACAAACCGGGCTTGAAGAAATATCCCGACATGAAAAATTCCTTTTTTAACATTTTTTGATACACCCCCGTTACTGATTATTTTGAAATCATTAAAAATGCTTTAAAGGAGTAGGAAGGCAACAATTGCAGAGCATATTTTCTAATAATATTGAATGGTGTAGGTATTTTTGACAAATATTAAAATTATCAAAAAACAAAATAAAACTTTTTGGCGATTTTCCAATTTACAAGAAAACAACGTATAGTTTTATTAACTTTTTAAAATAATTGTTTGAATAATACAAGAGTTGTTGAAACTACTACTTAAAAACTTAATAAACTAATTCGAAAAGAATAGTACAATTTGAGGTTTTGGAACCGATCAACAAGATTGAAGAAACTCTTGAAAATTTCTATCTAATAAAACATAATGACAAATTTATATACCAAAATTGAGAAGATATTAGAATGACGTAACAACAAGCTTGTTTCGTTTCCAATAATAACTTGCTAATAATAAATTCCAAAGACCTAAAGATTGTGTCAAAACTTTTGAGACATTTGTTAAGTATTTCTTTTTTGGTAGATTAATAAATATACCTATACCATCAATAAAATTTAAAATTTTTAAAAATATACCGGATGGCCTAGATAAAACGCTTCATACTTTGGAGTTCAATGACGATTGTTACCAACCTCAAAATAGCTGCGCGTTCGTTAAAGTATAATTTTAAAAGTCTACATAATTACAATACATATTTAATTAATAGCACTTCTAATACAATATATTGTATTAGAGTTTATATATACTAGTTTCACCAATAAAATGACACTATTTTTCCTATTTTCAGTTATGATCATTTTCAATCGTGCTTTCCACTGCACAATAGCTCACGGAATAGTTTCTTGAAAATCTAAATCTCTCCCTTTCAATTCTTCCCTATTTTTAAACGGTTTCAGGATACTACTCACTTTTCTCTGTAAAGCTTTAACTTAGTAATCAAAAGAATTAAGGTCTGGCGAATTTGAAGGCCAATGTTTGGCTGAAATAAAATTAGGACAACGTTTTAGTAAATTAATTATGAGAACCTTTAAGCTTGTCGAGAACGATGCGAGGGATTGCTATCCAAAAACTATAATAATATTTATCTAGGTGCAGTCGTTCACATTCCGGAAAAAGTTGTAAATGTCTAATGAAAGTTTCATTGTTGAATCTTGTCTTGTAGATTTACAAGAAACCAGTTCATTTCAGGAAACAAAGCATATACCACAATTTTTAAAGAAAACCTGACTCGGTGTTTGTACAAGCGTAGTAGGGAGATGTTACTTTTTAAACCCCGACTGTTTGTCCGATTATGCTATTTTGCAACTTGTGGGAGCATGCACTATAAAATCTTTTTCGTTTTGAAAACGCATTGGTTTGACATCATTGAACATGTACATTCGCTACAGATATGACTATAAATGTATTTCTATCGTCGTTGCATCTAGTAGGGTACAAGAATATTTTTTCTAAGTGTCTGGGGAGAAAGAAATCTGCACAAATTTGAAATATGAATAATTCTTTTACTATTGAGTTTAGATAAGCTGCGATTTTTAAACAGATAACTAGATGTTCATACAACAGAATCAGCACCTTAGAAACTTTCGGTTATCTTCTCTTTGGCAACCTATAAAGACCGTAATTTTATAGGTGTCGCATCGGTTAGCATTTGGTACTAATGTTAGTCATTAGCTTGTATATAAGCCAGGAATCTGTGTGTGGGGTTCACAGGTGATTAGCTCCAGCTGATGAGAATGCAACAAACTCAAAACAGTCTGTCCTAGTGTATCACTTGTGAATTCCACACATTTCATTTTTACTCTGGGTTAATCGTCTTAAATAGTCTTAGTAAATCTTTTATATTTTAAATTGTCAATTCCTATACGATGTTTTGTCTTTGCTGATTCACTAGATTTATAAATAGCAATTTTGGAGTTTTCCGGAGTTTTAGGAGTCAGGAGCCGGGAGAGTCTGGAACATTGGCCACCTTTTTTAATAACATCAACAACAATCAAAATTAACCCTTTTTATAGAATCTGTTACCATTAGATAACAAATACTATTTTTACTTCTACACCATTGCATTCTAAAACTGAAAAAAATAAAATTATAACAAATATTTTGGAGTTGGAAGAATTTAAGATAAAAGTGGCCACTGTACCTACAGTGATGGTACAGTGGCCATTAGAGTATGGTACTGTGGCCACTACTGTGTGGAAGATGGGAATAGTAAAGACAAGTACACAGCCATTTACAGAATAATGATTTATTTTGTAAAAAATAGTTTGTATTAAAAAAAGGCAACTTAAATTTAAAAAACCAGGCAAAAGCTAACAAACATTATACATAGATAAATTAATGGAAAAAACAGATTTGCTGTTCTAGTAGTGCCGACTATATTTACAGGTTGATATAAATAATGTACAAATCATCAGGAACATCTAGGAAATAATATGTGAAATAAATAAAATATTGTACTAAATAATAGTACAGGGACCTACATAACAAAGAAGTGGCTACTGTACCTACATTTAACATGGCCACTAATCAACTACATGTTTTTAATCATTTAATAATAAAATGTTTTTAACATCAACTTCATGTTTTTTAAAAAGTAGGGAAAAACAAAAACTATCCAACACAATCAAAATATTATTATACCAATAAATATTTACATGAAGTAGGTATAAGCTGCCAACGCTAGTTCCTTTCGACGTTTATTTATTTAGCCACTAACAATTATTATTTCTCTTGCCTGTTGTAGTTTACTTCAAGTACAAAATTTTAGGTTGAGTTTGTTTTAAAATAAAAATCTTGAGATTTAAATGGAATTACCTTGTTAATATACTTAGTGTCCTATTGGTACATTCTGTACTAGATGACAGCACCTAATCTTGAGCAGCACCTAATAAATAAGAAAATGGCGGGAAGGTGGCCACTGTTCCTGCATGGCCAATGTTCCAGACTCTCCCCTACTTTTTCTTTTTAACAATCCCTGTCTTGTAGTCTCCTTATCTGTACAGCGAATTTCTTGTATACAATATTCATGCTATTGGTTGATTTATGGAATTGTCAAAAAGTTGTACCGGTTTATAAGAGTAACAAACCTTTTAGTAGGTATTTGATTGTAATTTGGTATATATTTTGGAGTTGCTAATGACAAACCTTTCTTGTTGTAAATCCTACCATGCTTTATTCCAATAGTGAATCTTTGACCGAGGATTTGTATTGTTTGAGCAAGCTTTCCAGAAGCTGCATGTTTACAGCAGAAAAGTTTTTCAAAATTCCATGCCAAGTATAAAATTTGTCAATTTTATCTTCGAGTTAATTCTTGTTTCAATTCTTGATTATTGATGCATTAGAAATTAATTCTACTAGCTAAGTAAACTACACTTTAAATAAAAAAAACCCAGAAAGTATCATAGCATTCTAGATGAATGCAAGCAAATTAGAGTTGCAACCAAATTTTGCAGATCTTTCCCCACAACCTTATGTATGGATGTCTTGTATACCTTTGAGATTTATATTCACATGCAGTCATCCAGTAGGTACCTGTCAGAGATTCTGTTGAATTTAATTATTTTCTAAAGCATCTTTTTGTCTTGAATAATCGTGTCATTGTCATAGAAATATCCGACTTGGGCGTCACAGAATTTATGCAGAATGGTGTAATCAACAAACAAAATTTTCGTCCAACAAGGTTATAGATAAAACTTCTATCTTATAAAATCACAGTTATAAAATTTAATGATAAATTTAAACCCCAAAACTGAAATGACGTAACAACAAGCTTGTTTCGTTTCCGATAACAACCTGTTAAAAATAAATTACAAAGTCCTCAACATTGTGCCAAAACTTTTGAGACATTCGTAAATTACCTCTTTTTTGTAGATCTAGAGCTTCCTATACCGTCAATGCAATTTAAAATTTAACGCTAAAGCATAATTTTAAAAGTCTACATAATTACAATTCACACTTAATTAATAGCAATTCTAATACAATGTTGGGCTGAAATAAAATTATGATAATGTTCTAGTAAAATAATTTTGAGATAATTTGAGTTTGTAAAGACGATGCGATGAATTGCCATCCAAAAACTAAAATAAGATTTATTTGGATGCATGATTTGCATGTGTTTTACGTGGGGTTGCAATTGAGATACGCTCAATCAGCGCGCAATCGCACAGCAATTGCTCCCAGTTACTCGCTGGTCTGAGCGAGGTTGCCTATCCACCCTCTATTAGCTAACCAGGCTAGTACCGGAGCGATTAACATATACGTGCTCATGCGCCGGCATCTTCCAGTCCCCTTTCATACGGGGCTAAGTACCTAGTCCAGCAATAGGACTATTCCCCCAACTTAAGTCAGTTCAGTACAACCGAGCCAGAGTTGGGGCCACTGCCCGATCGAATCCAACCTCAAGTGTGGCATGACTTGGTTTTTAAATGGGTTTGCCACCCCGATCTCCCAGTTATAGGCCTGGTATGCCCCCGATAGAGCTTCGTTTCGAGGCTAGTTTATAGGGCCCATCATAGTAGCACCCCGGTGTGAGCCCGTTAAGGTGAAGTTGTCTTGAACGTGAGAGGCTATGTATCTTCGCATCAGCATTCTTTAAGTGTAGGTCTCTAGACGATTTCTCATTTTCAGTTTCTCATGGGTTAGCGAGCGAACTCCCTAACCGAGATAAACCTCACTTGAATCTCCTCCATTCGTCTAGGCCAGACATGAAATGTCAAGGTTGTTTTACGTGGGGTACCTGTGTGAACTTACCCCCACGTTCCTTCCAGAAGGAAGTGATTGGGATACGCCCAATCAGCGCGCAAGTTGCATAACCGGCAGTCGTGCAATTGCTACCAGATTGACTCACTGGTAGGAGCGAGGTTGCCTATCCACCCTCTACTAGCTAAGTCGCGCATAGTGACCGAGCAGTTGACTTAACACGCTGCTCACCCGCCAGCACACTACCGTCCTCTTTCATGCGGGGTGAAGTACCTCCTCCAGCAATAGGACTATTCCCCAACTTGACGCTGTTATCAAGAGGGACCACTGCCCGATCGAATCCAACCTCAAATGTGACAGGACTTGGTTTTTAAGCCATTTTGCCACCCCGATCTACCAATTTTAGGCTTGGTGGGCCCTCGACAGAGCTTCTTTTAAGTCTACACGTTATAGACTCCCGGTGCGTACCCGAATTTGGTGAAGTTGTCTTGATAGTGAGAGGCTATGTATTCGCTTCAACTATTCTTAAGTGTAATTAATGGCTTTCAGAGCTTCTCCCAATCACTGTACCCGGCTGCAGTCCGGATCATAGGGTGGTCAGGATAGCTCCTAAGCACATTTACCTGGCGGCTTGCAGTTTCCCATTGCCCAAAAGCGGGATAACCTCACTTCTAGTCACCGCACTAGAGATTCAGTCAAACAGCGGGTTCCTTTGGTGACCATACATGACCTCGGTCATGCAGCGGGCTCCTTGGTGACCATAAATGACCTCGGTCAAACAGTGGGTTCCATTGGTGACCATAAATGACCTTGTCCCTTAGGCGAGATTCGAATCCGCCCACACCGGTCTCATCTACCAGGGCTCCCCCTGATCGGTCAGAGTTACCGTCGAGAATTCTCACGAATTTCTCTACCACACGCTTTATTCTAACAGCTTCATCCGTTTCCCGTCAGCAGGATAGGGTAGAAGACAGCCAGTTCTAAGGGTGAACGTCGTGTGGTCTCCCGTCCACCCAATAGGCCAACGTCTAGGCCAGACAGATTATTATAATTTGTTTTTCGTGGGGTACCCGTATCAACATACCCCCACGTTCCTTTCAGAAGGAAGTGATTGGGATACGCCCAATCAGCGCGCAATTGCATAGCAATTGCTCCCAGTCAGCTCACTGGTCGGAGCGAGGTTGCCTATCCACCCTCTACTAGCTACCCAGGCTAGTACCGGAGCGATTGACTTAACACGTGCTCACCCGCCGGCACCTTCCCGTCCTATTTCATACGGGGCTAAGTACCTCGTCCAGCAATAGGACTATTCCCCCAACTTAACTCAGTTGAATAGAGAGAGCCCTCCAGTCCTCTTTCATACCTTCATAAGCTCCTCCCCGAGACAGGGGTTGGCGCCACTGCCCGATCGAATCCAACCTCAATTGTGGCGGGACTTGGTTTTTTAATGGTTTTGCCACCCCGATCTACCAAATTATAGGCTTGGTGGGCCCTCGACAAAGCTTCGTTTAAGTCTACACGTTATAGACTCCCAGTGTGTACCCGTTAAGGTGAAGTTGTCTTGATTGTGAGAGGCTATGTATTCGCTTCAACTCTCCTTAAGTGTAATGGCTTTCAGAGCTTCTCCCAACCGCTGTACCCGGCTGCAGTCCGGATCATAGGGTGGTCGGGATAGCTCCTAAGCACATTTACCTGGCGGAATGCAGTTTCCCATCTGCCCGGGATAAACCTCACTTCGATTCTCCTCACTTAGGATTCAGTCAAACAGCGGGTTCCTTTGGTGACCATAAATGACCTCGGTCAAACAGCGGGTTCCGTTGGAGACCATAAATGACCTCGGTCAAACAGCGGGTTCCATTGGTGACCATAAATGACCTTATGCAAGGCGAGATTCGAATCCGCCCACACCGGTATCATATACCAGGGCTCCCCCTGATCGGTATGAGTAACCGTCGAGAATTCTCACGAATTTCTCTACCACACACTTGACCTGACAGCTTCATCCATTACCCAGTTTCCAAGGAAGCAAGGATAGGGTAGAACACAGCGGGATACTTAGCTCCTTAAAAGATGCAGACGTCAGGTAAGATTCAATCCACCCACACCGGACCCCCTTGTTAACAGAGCTCCCCCTGCAACGTTTTAGGGTCATCGTCGAGAAACACTCCGGTGAAACGTAAACGCAACACCTCGGCATAACTCTTCCACACATTTGATTCTGATCGCGTCATCCATTACCCAGACAAGCCTGGGATGGGGTAGACAACGACCAGTTCTAAGGGTGAACGCCGTGTGGTCTGCCCTCAAGCTAGTCTCGAATCCTAGTGCTTCCCGACACCTCTAACAACTGCCCTCCCTCTGTCTTCGGGCTAGTCTCGGATACTAGGAATGAAGTCCGACATCTCAAACGACTGCTTGACCGTTCACCCAGATTTATCTGGATGCAGTCGAAACAAAGCATATACCACATTTTAAAAGAAAATCTGGAACATTGTCTGTACTAGTGTAGTGAGGCGACGTTACTTTTTAAACCTCGACTGTTTATCTGATTCTATCATTTTGCCAATTCGTGGGGGCATGCAATGTAAAATCTATTCTGTTTTGAAAACGCATTCGTTTGACATCATCATTCAGCGTAGATTCGTTAAAGATATGACTATAAATATATTTCTATTGTCGATACATTTAGCAGGGTACAAGAATATTTTTTCATATTGTGTGTGGAGAGAAAGAAATCTGCACAAATTTGAAAGATAACTAATTTCTTTACTGTGGAGTTTAGATAAGTTGAAATTTTTAAACTGATGAGATGTTCATACAACAGAATGAACACCTTAGAAACTTTCGGTTATCGTCTTTTTCACAACCAAAAGAGACTGTAATTTTACTGCATGGTGCGGTTGGCTTTTTATTTATAGGTGTCGCATCGGGTACCATTTGGTGCTAATGTTAGTCATTGGTTTGTAAATAAGCCAGGATGATGTGCTTAGGTTTCACAGATGATTAGCTCCAGCTGATGAGAGTACAACAAACATGAAACAGTCTACCCTGAAGTATCGCTTGTGAATTCTAGATATTTTATTATTACTGTGGGTTAATGGTGGTATAAATCTTTTATAGTTTAAATTTTCAATTTCTTTACGATGTTTTGTCTTTGCTCCCTCCTAGACTTACAAATGGCAAATTTGTTGAGTTTGTCGGAGTTTTTAGTTACTTTTTCTTTTTAAAAATCCCTGTCTTGAGGTCTTCTAATCTTTACAGCCAATTTTCGTTTGAGATTTTTATAATATTCACGCTATTGGTTGATTTATGGAATTGTCAAAAAGTTGTACCAGTTTATAAGAGTATTTTTACAAACCTTTTAGTAGGTATTTGATTGCAATTTAATATAAATCTTTAAGTTGCTAATGACAAACCTTTTTTGTAGTAAATGCCACGATACTTTATTGCAATATTGAATCATTGACCTAGGATTTGTATTGTTTGATCAAGCTTCCCAGAAGCTGCATTCGCCAATACGTCATCTTTTTTTGGAAAGAGGTTATATGTCTTTCAAAATCTCATCTTTTCTAGTACGTATCTTTTTCTAATACAATACAAATATAACATAATAAATGTTGTTTCCAGAATTTCAATTTCAGAAAAATTTACAGTAGAGAAATCGCTGCAATAAATGAAGGTTCACTCCACTGGATAATGAATAATTTTATATCCAGACGTAAAAAGTGTATTGAAGTTGGCGAGGGTCACTTAGATGGTATAATCTTTAAAGATTAAGCAAATATCCACCCTGTTTGCCAAGTTTCAAAGATTAGGCTTAATTTCATCCAATAAATTTTAATAGTACTTATGGGTATAAGCTAATGCTCATGTATGTAGCATTTCGTACATTCGGAATAAATAGATGATAATGATTTATTATAGCGGAAAACAACTTGAGTTAGGTAACATTACTTGGTAGTTGCACTTCCAGAATCGCCTTTTGTCTCGATTCCCCGCGAATTATGCTTTTATCGATACCAATTTTTTCCTAAGATTTCAAAAACTTTACACAGTCTTTCAATATGTAACTTTTTGTTTGACGTAGATTTCAAAATACCATCCCAAAACAGATAACTTAGGGAATATTAACAAATAAATGATCAATATTTCTTTGAAAGATTGAACCCTGGTATACTTTATGTGTTTGAAACGAGAATGTGTTTATCTATCTAGATTTAAAACCTTTTGGAACTTCGTCCATGTTTGTTTGTTTTTATTTTTAATATATGTATTTCAACGATAATGATTGATGTAATGGTAATGGTTGATGTAATTTTTCGGTTAAATTTGATTGTCGTTTTTAAAATTAAATTGCAACAGACTTTTTAATGCTGTAAACGCCTTAAAAAACCCTGCCGCTACACTGTTTAGATTTTGGTTATTTACGAGCTGGATCTGTATTTTCAGACCAAATAGTTTTGGTTCAAATTTGACATTGATATTTGCAATAATTTCAAAACTTAACAGGTGTACAGACAAAGACAAAAACAACAGGATTTTTTTCCTCCAGGGATGTCTGTCGTGTTATTTAGGTCATATAACGTCGAGAAATAAAAAAAGGTATTTTTTACAAAAACTCGTTCTCATTCTGTGGACTTGTACATATATTGTGAGAAAGCAAAAGCAAAGAAATGGGTTTAAAGAATAAACTTTAATTGTTTTCAACCACTTTGTTGTTAGAAATGTAGTTCTGAAATGATTCTAGCTACTTACCACATCGCACATACCTTATACAGTAAGGAATGTCATCCTTTGTTAATTATTTAAAAATACAAAAAAATTGTAGGCGTGACATTATATTATTTAATAAAATATTAAACATATATGATTTTCTTCCATTAGAATATAAACGAAACAAATTTACATTATTATAATCTGAAAATTCGTTTCTAACAGAACTATATCTCGAAATATCTTATATGTATAAATTTAAAGGTCCGTTTTGTTTAACGGCATATTTTCAGCAGGTGTCCTCGAACTCAGCAATTATAGCAGACATAAACACGGACTTGATAAACAGAATCTGCTGAATAGTGATAAGTACCATAGTTTTATACCTTGTAAACTTGACAACGTTGATGGAGGCGTATTCGAACGCTTGATTTGCCAAAATTATATACACGAAGGTGAATACGAGCGGTCTATGTACGGAGGCTGACACGAACGCGCACTATACAGAAGCATGTATATCTAAAAAATTAAATAAAATTACCCCTCTTGGTGGATTTAGGAGTGTTAGTTCAAGAAAAAGTCTGTGACACTAGAATAATTAATATACAATCATTATTAATGGCGGAGTTGTGGTCGTCTGTTCAGTATACGGAGGCGAACACGATACAAAAGCACATATATATATATATATATATATATATATATATATATATATATATATATATATATATATATATATATATATATATATATATATATATATATATATATATATATATATATATATATATATATATATATATATATATATATATATATTAAAAAATTACTACATGCATTTTGTTACGTAAATTTAATAAAAAGTTGTATAAAAATTATAATTTCGTAGGTGTATATTATATTAATATGATCGTCTTTACATAAAATGAATGCCTATTATCAAATTAATATTAGATTTTCAATATTTTTGTGCATTGCTATTATTAAACCTGATTTATTATAAACGGAATGTCAAATCTGGTGACTTCCAATGTGGCCAACATTACTGGTGCTTTTACTCATTATTTAGAATGATATAAGTCGCTATTAGAAAGTAATATTGAGTAAAAGAATTTAAATTTTCATTTATTGAATCGATGCGCCATCTGTCTAATTCATTTCAAATTATCGATTTACATTGCTTTAAATGGGTAAAATACAAACAACGGTTAATTAAATTAATAAAACCCCATATTTATATCGGATGAATATAAATCATTAATCTGACCTACAGTGCTTGTCATATTTCAATATGAGCAGTGTAATCAATTTCATTTCTACGAAAAATACAATAATTACATCGAAATTTACAGCGAAATATACAATGCTTAGTTAATTGTATTTTAACATAATTTATGTTTGTTCTTTTGTTGTTAAATTGTAATATGTTGTTCGGAAAGGATCAAATATTATACTGTTAAATTCGGAACACTTTGTCTGCAATACATTATTATTTTAACCGTTGTTTGTTCTTATAGAGAAATAGCATGCAAATCGGCCACCTTAAAATTGATTTTTTTAATATTTCTGGAACTAATAGGAATATTTTAATCCAGTTTGATTTGTCTGAAAGGTAATTTTTTCTCTAAGTTTTCACACCAATCAATTTTGTTTATTTTTGACAAGGGTCAAATTTGATTTCTTGTATCTCAAAAAAGCCACCTTCAAGAAATCTGAAATTTTAATATTGTGTTCTGATACACTTGAACTATCTTTTCCATAAATACCAGTTGCATCATCTTACTGGTTCATTAAAAAATTTTAATTACCCGTGGACGGATAAACCGTGCTTACGGAAATTCGCATAGTAGTTTTTATTTCTTTGAATCAAGTGAACAAATTAATAAATGAAACTGCAACGCATTCATGTCATATAATAGTACTGATATTATATTATATGTATTCAGTCAACTTTGGTCGATGGTATCTCAAAAAAGCTGCTCAAAGAAATTTGAAATTTTAATATTATATTGTGATATATCTGAGCTACGTATTTTTTCCATAAATTAATATTAGTTGCATTATCTTACTTGTAACTAGGGCTACCTTAATATGGGCTAACTGGGCTGTAGCCCAGAGGCGCTCAGCACAGGGAGGGGGTGAGGCAAGCGGAGAAAAAAAAGAAAATTTATTATTTATTATTACACGCTAGACTTCTATTCCAGAAGTTCGAATTCCAGTTTGGGTAAATCTTTTTATAAATATTTTTTTAAAATATTTTTATCCTTTGTGGAACTTCATGGTCATGAAATAAATAAAGATTAATAAAAAGTTTCACAATATTTATTAAATTATAAACCTGTCAATTGTTTAGACAGCTAAGCTGTCATTATCAAAGATAATATGAATATAAGCAAACACTAAGGTAAATACATAAACTAGATAACTAGATAAAAAAGATAAAAATAATAAGAATCAAATATTTTACACTTCCAGTAACGGAGAATCACAGAGCTCAATCTGCTTATTTATTACAGTTACCCTGAATTTATGTTTGTGTATGTCGAAAGCTTCTAAAATGTCTAATTTCCGTTTGTTATTATAAAAATGTAATTGGAAATAACAAACGCAAATTAGACATAACCGTTACTGGAAGTGTGAGATATTTAATTTTTATTATTTTTTCTTTTTATCTAGTTATGTATTTTTTGTATTTGCTTTAGCGACGCGTTTGTTAATATTTATATTACCTTTGATAACAGCAACTTAGCTGTCAAAACAATTGTCAGGTTATAATTTAGTAAATATTGTGAAACTTTTTATTAATTTATTTCATAAATAGTTTAAACAATGTCTATGAAATTTAGGAGATAATTTTATGTAATTGTTTGTAATTGTAAATATTACTTTTATAAAAGAATTATTTATTTATAAAATGTATTAAGCATTTACAAAAAGAATGCGTCCTGCATTCGTCTAGGGTGGCTGCTGCCATACATTTTTTAATTAATGTCCATTTATCATACTTTTTGGTTGTTTCTTTTTTATCATTAATTACTTGTTAATTCTTTTTTACAATATTACTAATTACAGTACATTAAGTGATCAATTGATTAGTATTATAGTATTATCCCAGCCAGCACACTGACGGCATAATGTCGCCATTTTTTCGGCAGTAACGACGTCAAATTGTTGTAAAACTGACATCATTATGTCACAGCCCAAAGACGTCAATGTAAGACGTCCTATACTAAGACTAAGACAGGAATTATAAATAAATAGTTGAATATTGGAAATAACATTTATTATATACTACAGTCAAAACATCTCTATATTGGGACCACCTGCTTAATATGACCAGTATTCCTTGGTCCCTGCTAAAATAATGTCTTTTTATTAAAACTTGTACGTATTGTATTGTACGTCCAAAAAACGTCGTTTTGAAGACGTCTACGTACGTCCCATTATATGGCGTCTTATGGACATCATTTTTTAGTCATATGACGTCGTCGACCAATAATGACTTGATGACTCAATGTGCAGGGAACTAGTCAACAATTAATATTAATTTATTTAGGCATGTAAATTAATTAAATACTATGCTCTCAATGTAGAATATCCTTTCAAACTCTAAATTTCGTTGGAATTCTACAACAAAGTGGGGAAATATGTAGAAAAGAGATGCATGATTCCCACTACTCAGTATGGGCGTGTATTTTTAGCAAACAAATCCACCTAAATTACAGAAGATTATTTCGAGGTTATGTCTAAAATGGTTACTGCTCCTGCATAGTATAGCTTAAGCTTGTGTTTGTTGAGTAAAACAATTTTAGAAACTGAAATAATAAACTAAATAATAGATAATGCCAGCCAACCTCGGTGGATTAGTGGTTTGCATGTTTGCTTCATAATCCAGGCTCGATCCCCGGCCGAGCTGGTAATTTTTCATAGCAGAGAAAAATTAAAAACATGCCTTCTTCTCGGATAGGAAGTAAAACTTAATGTTGCGTGTCAATGCCATGTTTGGCACGATAAAAATCCTTACTGGGAGTGCAATTCCCCCAGATTCGGTTAAATTCTAGTAGGATCGGCCAAATGATCATAGTAATCGGTGCCATGAGGCTATTAAAGAAATTTTAAAAAATAATAAAATAGATATCAGGAGAATTATTCAATTCTGTCACAGATAAATCTGACATAGGCCATTAATTTTTTTATTTCATTTCGTATTTCAAACAATTGTTTATATACCACAATTAGTAAAATAAAGAAGTATATCTTTATCTCCGTTGTCAATGACACCGGAGTTCAAGACGTTCTTGATATCCGTTGTTGTTGGCAACGTAAAAATCATTTGATGTTGCATAACAGCCACACGTAACATGCTGCTTTTTATCTCCTTGGTTACGCGTATGATGACACAGACAAGGCAACTTGCTTCTTTATACAATAAATTCAGATGAATTTTAAAAGGGAGAAATTAGGATTGAAATACGAAATAAAATAAAACAACTTATGCAATACGGAGATCAAGCTTCTTTAAATCCTCGCAGATGTAATAAAGCCTCGGCTAGCGCCTCGGCGTTATAATACATCTTCTCGGATTTAAAGTATTGCTTGGTCTCCTAATTACATAATATATATAATTCTTCTAGCGATATGACATATGTTAAAGTTGCTAACAAAAAAAAAACAAAACTGATTAGCGCCAGACGCTGGTAACATCACTTTATAATTATTTTCCTTCTCCTCCAGTAGGTCAAGTTTACTATTTTGACAATTCCACTCATATGTAAAATTTGCTATGCATTTGCTAATACAAAAATCGTAGTTTGCTATCGGCCAAATAGGAAGGACAGAAATGCAACTGGATAAAAAAATCGATAATTTTACGTTACCATGGCAACGCTTGCATTTATTGTTTATTATATGACGTCGCGTCAGTTTGAAACTTTCAACTGTTCAGTAGATTTTATAGTTAAAAAGCAAGTATTCTTAAACAGTATGTTGAGGTTAGGGAATATATGCGAAGCAGAAATATTATGCAACAAGCGAGATTGAAAATTCTAATCCTCAAAATACAAAAAAAATCATCCATTCCAATTTAATCCAACATCAACTACATAATCTACATCAGTAACGTCAACAGGACAAATTATATATACAATAACTCTGCTTTTAACAATTGTTCTTTCTAAAAACCATTTTTCAATATTTACTGTTCTTCTGTTCCAGTGTTAAATAAAGTTTAATTAAATTGAATTCAAATATTACTTTATTCATTCATGGAATTGTCTTACCAAACACCATTCGAGCTCAGATTTATAGCCTGATATTTTTTACGTTTGTTTTCTCGTACTTACTTTCATGTAGGTAATTTAACTCTATCTGTTTGACAAAATCACTCGAGCTATGCTCTCGTGATTTTTTAAAACAGCTCTCGTTAAATTTCCAAGGAAAGTAAGTACTCGAAAACAACCATTAAAAAATATCCGGTTAAATCTGAGCTCTTATGGTATTACCCCCGACAAGACAACTGCAACCGAAAGTGAAACATGCAAGGTTTTCGTTGCTAGGTACGAAAGTAGTACTTACGTGGCCAGGACAAAAAAGCTAAATTACCTATATACCTAATTTTTATGCGGAGAAATCTGTTGTTTGAAAATCTTAACGGGTCTTTAGGAGGTTACCAAGGTTCTCACAACCAGGCACCTCATAATTTTCAGTCGCGATTTTAGTTTTAATTAATTTTTTTCATTACCAATTCAATATTTGGGGAAGAGGGGGACGCGTAAGCTTTTTTCTTCGCCTCGGCTCGACCTCGGCTGTCCGCCTCGGTCCTTAAAGTGTCTCCTTAGCACAAAAGTTTACTTACGCATCTAGCAATGTAAATAACTATTTTCTGAACTAATTATATCTGTTAGATTTTTAGTAGCTGGTCAAGAAATATTTAATACTCTACTAGCTAGTAGTTATTTAAAAAGCCCTTTTTTTAATAGTTACTAAGCTTAAAGACTTTAAAAAACAAGATTATGTTTATTTGATATACAAACAATGTCATGTTGCTCAAAATGAAGCAAGATTTTTAAAAATGCAAACATTAAAATCAGAAGCACTTATTTCTTTCACCCTATATACGATGGGTTAATTTGAATAGCAGAATTTAAGGTTTTAGATGAAGCAAAACTTTTTTAAGCAGCGGCTTTATTTCGAAAAAACAATAATAAAAAAGTTTTTCATTTGGTAAGAAAGTTTACGCATACGCTGTATATCTACTCTGAGTTTTCGCTTTTCATATTAAATTTATTTATTACTTTATTAAACATTCATAAAAGAATTAATTTATATGGTATATTTTTTATCACACCAAAACAATGCGGAAGCAATACTCTAGGTAATAGAACTTACCAAAACATATTCGACTAATTCCCAAACTACTAGGATTTCTGGGATGATATAGAAATTCCACTAAATGATCAAAACTACTAATATCTTTAAATTGGAATCCAAAAAATAGTTCAATTTTGTTTTGTAAATATTGTACCATCGCTATTTTCATTGTTTTCTTGGCATATAGGTATACAAAGGAAAACCTTCCTTTAAAAAGCTCAAGAAGTGAGTTGTTTACTTCACCCCAGTCTTGTCTCCACTAATAAATTTTTATTGCTTATCTATAGATAAACGAAGGGCGTTTTCTGGAGCATCACCTTAGCAACAACTGCAAGACGTCAAAGATGCCGTTGCTAAGTTAGGAAACATTGTAGGTGTTTACGGGGTATTTATTTTAATAAACTTCTTCCCTATCAACAGGATTATTTTATAACAAAAGAAGATTCGATTCCGATACTTTGCTGTACCCGTTCTGAAATATACATACATTTATATAAAGAAGAATATTTATATTCTACTTTTGTAGAAAGGCATTATCAATACGAGAGACAGTATTAACAATATTCATTTTATGATATACCTAATTAAAAGGGTATTATAGAAAATCTACTCCACTACCTGTTGCTATGCTAGATTTTCCAGATAAAGAATGTACCTGTTCCAAGAACTTTGATTTAGATATTTACAACATAACCGAACCAAAATAACGAACCAAGTGAAAAAAAATTATTTTTCTCCAACCGCACGATTCTGACACTAATACGAGGTAAGCACTATAAATTCTCGACCCGGCAGGCTTCTACAGGTGCCAACATGTTCAAACTCGAGGCCTACACGATATATATTACGGTTAGAAGCGTAATAGATTTTAGTAGCCACTCAAGCATCGTGACGAGTGCATGAAAAGTCGCAGCTAACAAAAATTGAGTACCGCGCGGTCATTAAATTTTTAACAAAAAAAGGGCATACGCCTAATCAAATCAAACAACGTTTAGACGGCGTTTATGGTGATTTATCTCCTTCACGTTCCACTGTAAAAAAGTGGTCAAAATGTTTCCGAATGGGGGCAAGAATCTCTTGAAGATAATCAGCGAACCGGTCGGCCAATTGAAGCGGTAACGCCTCAAAAAGTTGCAATCATTGAAGAAATGGTATTAGAAAACCGAGCAGTGATGTCTGTCATTTCGGGAACAAGTGTTCGCCGAATTCTTCACGACCATTTGGGTATAAATAAAATTAGTGCAAAAAGGGTAATTCGTCTTCTTTCTGCTGTTCAACGTCAACGTCGCGTCAAATGTGCGCGCTCTCGTTTTTAAACTTGTGTGGAGACGACCCAAAACCGATTTTGGAGTCCATTGTCACTGGAGATGAAACAATGGTTCGGTATTATGATCCTCTACCCAAGACGGAATCGATGGAATGGCGGTGACCTGATGAACCTCGTCCCAAAAACGCGAAAGTCGTTCAATCGACAAAGAAAGTTATGGCAACAATATTCTGGGATTGCGACGGCATTTTACTGATTGATTTTAAAGAACGCAATACAAGTGTTAAGAGTACGTATTATGCGTCTTTATTGCATAAATTGAGAAACAATATTCGTGAAAAACGCCGAGGAAAATTGACAAGATGTGTTCGATTAATACACGACAATGCACCCGTTCATACTGCCGCAATTTCACAATTTTCGCGAATGCGGCTTTGAAGCATTGGATCATCCACCGTACAGTCGGATATGGCTCCTAGTGACTATTATATATTTTCCAATTTAAAGAAAGACCTTAGGGGACGTCGTTTCAAGGACGAGAACGAGTTGCAAGCAGCTGTAATTGAATTTTGAAGGAAAAACTTCAGACTATTTTTACAAGGGCATTGAATTATTAATAACACGTTGTTATAAGTGTATTGACATTAGGGGAGCTTATATTGAAAAATAAAAATTATTATATTTTACCAAATTTTTTTTCTATATCAGGCCGAGAATTTATGGCGCTTACCTCGTAATATCAAATTATTTTGTATAAAAAGTAAACCATTTAGGAACTATTACTGGTTACATAGCAACTGTACAAAAAGTAATAATTTTTTTGTACTATGTCTATTAGGGTGGACTTTAATTTTCGATGTCAGAATCTGCTGAAATATTAAAGGTAGAGGAAAATGTTAAATAAGAGACACGTTGCCAGTCTCGGTGGATTAGTGGTTTGCATGTTTGCTTCATAATCCAAAGATCGCAGGTTCGATCCCCGGCTGAGCTGGTTATTTTTCATATCGGAGAAAAATTTAAAACATGCCTTCTTTTCGGATAGGAAGTAAAACTGTAGGTCCCGTGTCAATGCGATGTTTGGCACGATAAAGATCCCTACTGGGGGTGGAATTCCCCCAGATTGAAAATAATTTTATAGGTAATTTTTACGATTGAACATCAAATAATTCGACCCTGAGATCTGAGATATATAAAAATAAATAACAATTTGCACGATACAAAAGTAACGTCACAATATATTGCAACAGAGCAACAATGACATAATTTTTTAACAGCTTTCCGCGAGAGTGCAGATCAATCTTTGGTGTGTCCAAAATCAATCCATATTAAATACTAATATGGTATGATTGGTATATGTAATCATTTAGTTTTACTTTTATAGTTTAAACGACTATAACACGAAGGGATAATTTTATGTAATCACTCTTTTTTATAAATAATACTAGCAAATACCCGGCTCGCTTTGCTGCGCTTTTCAAAAATTTCAAAAATTACCAAATTTGACAATTGACAACATATCTATATATATTTTCTTGTCACATCAATCTCAGTACCCATTTTTAACTTCCATATATGGGTTTTTCGCTGTTATCTTGGACCACGATGGCCGATCAGAGTCCAATTTGGTCTTTTCTATTCTGGGCCAAGACCTTTCCAATGATACCAATTTCATCCAAATCGGTCCAGTGGTTGCGGAGAAAATCGCATACATACATACATACATATATACAGACAGACAGACAGACAATCTTTCCCTTTTATATATATAGATAATATAAACTTATTAAAAAAAATTATTAAAAAGAAGTGGAATATTCCGAATCTGGAATAGATCCGGGGTTTTGTAGTCTGTTCATGTTTTTTCTTTTTTAATTAATGTCATTTATCATCCTTTTTCGTTTGCTTCTTTAATGAATTGTTTATTTTATAAATAAACATTTTTTATAAATATTATATTTATAAAAAAATAATGATATAAAGTTATCCCTTAATTTTGTAGTCATTGTTTAAACTATGTATATTTATGTTAAATAAAAATAAAACTAAATGATTATGCATACTATACATTAGTATTTAATTGTAAGTTATTTCTTTAACATTATAAGAAAATTGATTATTTATGAAATATATTAAATATTCTATTAAAAAGAAATTATCCGAACCGGGAATAGAATGGGGGTTTTGAAATCGTAAATATAGCACGCCTTCATGTCTGTTCATGTTCTTTGTTTCTTTAATGAATGTCATTTATTATCCTCTTTTTGTTTCTTTTTTATTATTAATTACTTTTTGATGATTTTTTATAATTACTAATGACAATACGTTCATTTATTTATTAATTGCTTACAGTATATTTACAATGACGTCACAAAGTAGTTGCTTGGAAAATCTGCTAATTAAGATTATCGAGAATTTGTAGTTCTGAGTATCGGCTTTTAAATTATTTTGATTATTTCATTCTACTTCGTTTTTGACCAATCGCAAGGCTTTATTTTTTGGATTACAGCGATAATTCGATAATTTTTTATTGTCCTTTTCGACTGTTTTTATCTTCGTGACAACGCTGAAAACTAGTGTCACATGTGTCCCATTTTTTACTTTCATGTCAAATACTAATCTTTATGTTAATAAGTAGATGCTTAAATAAACAACTGTATCATGAAATAATCTTACCGAATTACATGCTCGTGCTTCTGAAATTATCTGTTGTAATACTCAAGTTGATTAAAACGCAACACTCGTGTCATTTTTTGACAGATTTCCTTCCGTTGCACGTCGGGAAATTAAAACGTCAAAAAATGACACTCGTGGTTGCTAATCAACGTTCGTATTACAAATCGATAATTTCGAAGCACTCGTGTAATTACAAGTGATAATATTATTTACAATAACCAACAAAACTCGATATAGCGCGATTCTATAAATAACAATAATTCGGAAAAAGTTTGGTTTCTATAATAACTATCCCTTGAATTTATGCTACACCTAAACCAAAAAATGAAGAAACTAAACCGGAGTGAATCTAGCAGCCGCAGACTAGCAGTCGGAGTTGATTGTGAACGAGCCTTGCTCCCAAATTGTCAAATTTAGACAGTTTGAAATAAAAAAAATAGACATTGCAATCTGTCAAAGTTTTAATAGTATATTAAAGAACGGGTTTCAAAAGGCAAAGTTTATAGGTGCTTTAACAGCTTTATTATAGACGTAAAATAGAAAAAAAGGTTTTTCACAACTCCAATTGTTAATTATTAAACTACTCTTAATAAATAACCTTCTGATAGCAATTAATATTTATTAATATAGTAGTTTAATAATTAACAATTGGAGTTGTGAAAAACCTTTTAAAACTTTGACAGATTGCAATGTCTATTTGTTTATTTCAAACTGTCTAAATTTGACAATTTGGGAGCAAGGCTCGTTCACAATCAACTCCGATTGCTAGTCTGCGGCTGCTAGATTCACTCCGGTTTAGTTTCTTCATTTTTTGGTTTTACATAGAGGTAAACTCGTGTATATGTGTGTGGAGAACCCCTTCGCGAGCATTCAAGAGAGCCCTTTACGACATTTGCCGGTTTACTACATTGACGTTTCGATTTCATTTAAACAGCATTGGAAAATGTTTATTATTGTAAATGAATATAATAAATAATGTTTCTGGGAATTCTTGACTGTCCTTACTTCCTACTTTCAAAAGTTGGCAACCCTACATAAGATGCAACTTAACCAATCAAATGTTAGAAAGTAATAGAGAATTACGTCATCTCGTATGCGAAACTCAAGAATACGGGCACTGGGACCGTATTCTTGAACTCCTACGAACAAATTTCGCATACGAGATGACGTAATTTTTACGTCATAAGATGCAACTTAACCAACCAAATGTTAGTAGGTAATAGAGATGTACGTCGAGTCTCGTATGCGAAGCTTGTTCGTATGAGTTCAAGAATACGGACCCTGCCCCTGGTAACGATTAGTTAGATCGATTGACTGTTATTGTCACCTGTAATGGAGAAGAGCAAATTATTAGGTATTCCAGAAGTTTCCGCATTGAGTAAGCGAAAGCCGTATTTTTTATTAATAAAATCAGCTTTATGTTGTAATACGACTTCCAGCAGTCTTGTTCATTTAAATGGAGCTTGTATGAATTTGTAACAAATGCTTGAGATTTGCCATATTTGCCATGTAGGCATCATGTTTACGAAACTGTTTTGAAATGTGAGTTTGATGAACTACTTGGCCCTACATGCGAACCGGACACTCAATTTTTGATTCTTGACAAAATCTTTACTCTTGTCAGTATGGATTCTGAAATTAAACAAACTGTATACGCAAACTATGAAGATGTAGTTGTTTTATAAAGAATAGTGTAATAATTAAACAGCCTAGAGATGACTACAAGAAATTTCTGGAATTGACACATTAAATTTCGACCTCCTGGACCCATTCTTCATGCGAGGTGGATGGCGAAGAGAATATACAGTTTAAAAATATTATTGTTTAGAAAGCAGTTAAAGCGAGAAATTAATGCTTTTAGCAGTATCTGTATTTTTTTAGAACGTTTATATATAAAGGCATGGTTTTCTGCACCTTCTGCGATGCAAGCTCCTTACAACGATTTGAGATTTCTGAGAGATTTGACAAAATACAAAATTACAACACTGATATTTAAAATAAGCCCATCTTATAGGCTTACTTTAAATATACATAATATTTCATAGATTTACTAGATTTTCCTATATTACGGCTGACCAGTTAGCATTGCTGCAATAAGAAAATTACAAATCATTTATGATATTTAGATTAGGAAGCTGCTGCTCTGAGTTTTTTCGATGTCTCATTACTAGGTATAGGATTTCTATGCATTTGCATGTTTTTTCTGCTTATAGCAAACATATGCAGAGTTATATTTCTACATGTTTAAGCCACATATGAATCACATATTATGTCAATTTGAAGTGCATATAAATGCATATTTAGGTGTTTTTTATAAATGCATGCATATTTTAGCATTTTTGAACGAGTGTGCATATTTTACCACTTTTTGAGCGTTTTACATGCTTTAATTATGAAATTTCTAATATTTTTTAAATAGTTTTAGCATTTTAGACAACCAACCAAGGGCGGTTTAGTTGAGTCTAGGGGAAACCCATAATTTAAGCTTAAGCTTGATTTATAAACTTTTCCGTTGCCGTTCCCGCTTACCGTTCCCGTTCCCGTTCAAACATGAAAAGGTTTAAATGGCTGTATGCGTTTATAAAGCACCGCTGCAGTTACCGTTTGCCGCTGCCGTTCGTTCGAGATAACCAACTTTTAACTTTTGCCGTTGCTGTTCGCACATCGGTTAATCAAAATCGACATTAATTTAAACTAAAGCTTCTAATAACATATTGTCTCTTTCCAAGTTAATCTTCACCAAACTAATAATTACAAAATACAACTTGAAAAATAACAAGAAACAATAAGGTTATGTTTATGATAATAACGTTTTTTACATTAGCAAGGTCAAGTAAACCATTACATGTGCGCGTGCGTCGCGGTTCCGCTCAAGAAAGTTTATAAATGGGCCCGTGGCAACGGCAGCAGGAACTGCAAACCTCAACGGGAGCGGGAACGGTAACGGAAAGTTTATAAATCAGGCTTTATTGTTAAATACTAGGCTTTAAAATATTTTACTGCCTTAACCATCTGTGTACTGGTTAATATTTTCTAAGAAAGAAAAAGTTTCAACTAAAATTTAAATACTTACATCCTGCGGTATTGTGATAAATAGGTATTAGAAAATTCCAAAGACCCTTTGACAACTTCCTGTTCATAGAAAAATTTTACAGTGTAAAGATGGGTAAAGAAAAACGGTCTGTGTCTGTTACACTTCGAAGTTATGTTAAGGAATTCAGTGTTCTTACAACTGACGATAAGGTGTTGTATTGTACAGTGTGCGACGATAAAGTGACTATAAACAAAACGCTTTCAAGTTACACAACATCTGAACACGGTTCGACATCAAAAGTGTGTTGCCCTGAAATCAAAAAAACATACATTGTTACCGGGGTACCTTAATAATTCGCGCGGTGAGTCCAGCAAATCGATCGAATTTAATAAAAAACTATATAGTGCATTAGTGGCTACAGATATCACGTTAAGTTATATTAATCACTCAGCATTTCGTAATTTTCTGGAAGAAATTTCAAAAATGCCAATACCCGACGGGTCTACACTCAGGAAAAATTATTTACATCGTTTATACGAAAAGACCATAGAATCAATTAGAAAACATGTAGCGAATATGGGTTTCCATTGACGAATCTACTGACACTACTGGAAGGAGCGTAGAAACTTCATTTCCTTCGTTTTGTTAGTAAAATTTAACTAATTAAAGACAGCAGAGCAATTTACGGATGTTTTATTTTCTATTTTGTTATTTACATATTTAATCACAACAATATTTTTGCTTGATTAAAATATAATTTTTTTTAAATAACTGTTTTGCGCTAATTGTTTGTAACCGACTAATTATGTAATTCGATAAAATAAAAATCAAATTTTTGTTTTCAGATACGTGACTGGCGTTTTAAATTCGGAAAACAATCCCAAATCCTATCTATTAGCAATGGACGTTTTCAAGAGTACCAATCATTGTTCTGTGGCAAAATTGTTTAATGATTCGATGGCTATTTTGTGGCCGGAAGGCATACAGTACAACAAAGTACTCCTGTTCGTCACCGACACGGCACCGTACATGATCCAGGCTGGAGCAGGCTTACAAGTTCTGTACGAAAAAATGATCCACTTAACTTGTCTTGCCCATGCAATGCATAGAGTTGCGGAAAAAGTGCGGGAAATATATCCTAACGTAAACTCTATAATTTCAGATTTTTTTTCCTCATACACACTTATGGTGTCTGTCTATTAAAACTGGTCTATAAGACCAACCATTAATTTTTTTCCGATACTTCTTAAAACTAAACTAATTAAATACCTAAACTAGAGTTCATCCGACGATGTCCTTTAGTTTTTTTACCCACTATTAAACTCGCACTATGCTCTGCTTTTCACTGCACTACACAAGCTCGAATGGTTTGGTCCTCTTCAGTCTTCGAACAATATGTTGGTTGTCCAATAGCTGAAGAGCTTCTGCGTTTTCGTGTAGGTGGAGCCTGGCTTCGTGTTTGCCAGCATACCTTTTGATCTCTTCCTTGACCATTGGGATATTGAGGTCTCGATGCAAATCAGAGTTACGTATGTACCATGGAGCGTCTACCATGTTGCGTAACACCTTGTTCTGGAATGTTTGTATGGTTTTTATGTTACTATCTTTGGTACAGCCCCAGAGCTGGATGCCATATAACCATACCGGTTTTAGGATCTGATTGTAGAGTAAGATCTTATTATGTACTGAAAGTTTAGAGTTTCTTCCAAGAAGCCAATAAAGCTGTTTGTATTTGAGTCCCAGTTCTTTTCTTTTTTACATGCTCTTCCACCGGAGTTTGGTGTCTAGAGTCATGCCTAGGTATTTGGCGTTGTTCTCATAGGGCACAATAATACCATTAATCTCTAAGGGCAGAGGATTTACCAACCTTTTGTTTGTGAAGCTAACATGGGTAGATTTGACTTCATTTAGCTTAATCTTCCATTGTTTGGTCCAATCAAGTATTGTGTTGCTAGCTGCTTGTAATTTCTCAATGGATATATCTTGCTCCTTCTCTACTGCAAGGATTGCAGTGTCGTCTGCGAATGTTGCTACTGTGATTCCATCCAATTTTGGTATATCACTCGTGTATAACAGAAATAGGATAGGACCGAGGACACTACCCTGTGGCACACCCGCTTTTATTTCTTTCAGGTCGGAATAATCATCTTCCTATTTAATTCTGAAAAGTCGGTTTGAGATATAAGATGTTATTATCTCTACATATTGCTTTGGTAGCATTTTGTTTAGTTTGTATATCAGGCCTTCGTGCCATACTTGGTCGAAGGCCTGAGCTACATCTACAAAAACAGCTGAGCAGATTTGTTTTTGTTTAAGAGCGCGCTCTATTACGTCAGTAATGCGATGCACCTGATCTATAGTTGAGTGTTTTTATCTGAAGCCAAATTGAAAATCCGGAATTAGTTTATTATTTTCAATTAATGGTTTCATCCTTTTGAGTAGTAGTTTTTTAAATAATTTTGAGATAATTGGCAGCAAGGATATGGGCCTGTATGACTTGGCCTCATTAGGCGGCTTACCTGGTTTTGGCAGCATTATTACTTTCGCAACTTTCCAGCTGTCTGGAAAATATTTCAGTCTAAAGGCTGCATTGAAGAGGTACGTGAGCATGACTATACCTTTTCTAGGCAATTGTTTTAAGATTTTCCCAGTGATCAGATCAAAACCAGGTGCTTTTTTCGGGTTTAGGTTTGTTTTTATTTCCTTCGCTACTTCATTTGGGGTAACTAAGGTAATGTCTTCTGATGTTGGATTGCTTATATTGGCCAAAGTATTGTCCATATAGACTTGGTTAGGGGTAAAAATCTCAGCCAGATGTTCCGCAAACAGATCAGCCCTTTGCTTGTTTTCTCGGGCCCATGGGCCATTATCTCTTCTGATTGGAGGAATCGAAGCTATAGGTCTCCTGATTATTTTTAGCTGTTTTCCAAAGAGAGTAATTTGTCTCTTCGGTTGCGGTTAAATTTTCCAAGTAGGAATTAATTGATTCTTCTTTAATCCTCTGTATTTCTCTTTTGAGCAGTTGTGTTTTGTTATTTAGAATGGCTTTGTCTGAAGGATCTCTCGACTGTTGCCATCTTCTCCTAGCTCTTCTTTTCTCTTTGACTAGTTCTCTGATTTCTATTGGATAATTTACTCCTTTTGTTATATAGTTGATTTCTATTGTGTTATTGTGCGCCGCTGCCTAAATGAGTTTGGTAAAGTTTTCAGTTTCTAGTTCAAATTCTTCAGTTGTTTTCAAACTAACATTTAGGTTAATGTTTCTTTGTAGATCAAGTCTAAAACTGTCCCAATCAGTGGTTTTGTTAACCAGTGTGGGTCGGGCATTCTTTTTAATTATCGTGTCACTCAACGTCATGATGATTGCTGAGTGATCAGAATTCAGGTCAAAGTTTTCTTCAAGCTCAATAAAATTGGGGGATACTTTTCTTGAGATGAAAAAATCTAGCAGGTCAGGGATTTTGTTAATATCAGTGTGCCAGTAGGTAGGCTTACCTGTGGAATGATAGTTGCATCCTGTTTCTTGGACAGCTTTTCTTAATTCTCTGCCTTTAGTCGTAGTTAGTCTTGCTCCCCAGTCAGTATGTTTGGCGTTAAGATCTCCTCCCACAATGAATCTTTCACCCGGATGTTGTAGGAAATTTTTATAGTCGTCTTTCTTAAGATTGTGTCTGGGTGGACAGTATACTGCTCCTAACATCAGCTTTTGTTTAGTGGAATGCCCACCATGGTAAGTTGCATGTCTATGCATTGTAAGTGGCATTCTTCGTAGTGGCTTATGGATTCCTTTATGATGATCGCACTGCCTCCATGTGCTTGATAGTCAGGATGGATAGTGTGATAGCTTTTGTAGCCTCTTAGCTTAAGATAAGAATGGGTTGTCATATGGGTCTCTGATATGAGACAAATGTCTATATTCTGAGAGTTAAGAAAGACCTCTTACTCATTTTTTTTGTTCAGGATGCCATTGGCATTCCATGTTGCAATCCGTAGGTCGTGTCGATCCATATAATTATTTATTCTTTGAGACAGTACCAACGTTTTTGGCTTCTAGTTTATCAAGTCTGTTATTGACTCGATCAAGTGTCTTTATCATGTTATGCAGCATCTGCATCATAGTTGGTTCAGTCTTGGATGAAGAAGGGTTGACTTCTATCGTGTTATTTTGTGTCATCTATGCGTATGTAGTGCCAGTTTTAGCTTTGTTAGAAGTAAACGTTTTTGGCTGAGAGCCTGCTATCTTTGTTTTTCTTGCTGTTGCATCATTCCTTCTCTTCTGTAATTCTTTGTTTTTATTCTCATATGTATGCCATTCTAGGTCAGTGTTGTTTATTAGAGAGGTCAATTCCCTGTACTCGGTATCAGAGTTAGCGTTAACTTTTATCTGTTTATTATTCATCAGGCTGGTATTGCAATTGAACTTGTCTATTTGTAATTTAGCCTTAATTTCATTGTAATTTTCTACGTTGCTAATTATAATTGGTGGTGGTTTTATAGCTTTTGTGGTTTTAGTTATCTTACCTTTATTATCTGTTTTAGCTTCGGGGCTATTATTAGGTTTTTCAGGCGATTCCGCTGCCTTTCTTTTCTTGTGTTTATTTTTATTTTCTTTTATGAGCCAGTCAGTTTCTCTAGAGACAAGTGCTTGCTCGTCATCTGAGTTGACCGGACTATATCTTATTTTACGCGTCTGAACTTGCATCAGCTGTTCTCTAATTACTTTGTTTTCATTCAAAGCCTGTTGTAGTTGACTCTGCAAATTTGCAATAGTCTCGCTTTCCGGTATGTATTGTTGACATTCTATTCCTTGTTGGAATTGCTCTAATTGTTTTTGCAGAGTGTCTGTTTTTTGTTGTAGCTGTTGTACTATTTGTTCTAATTTGGATTTTTCCTTTTTTTTCTGCTTGGAGGGCATTATACAGTTTGTTCTGTTATTGTTTTAATTTTTATATTAGGCGTCGCGTGTTGGCCATTTTTATTTATAAAAAATTTTATAAATTTTTTTTATACTGTTTTTTTACACTTGACCCGCTTATCGATGTCGCGACCCGCGGAGTCAGCGAAAGCATATTTAGTACACAATAATAATTATTTGTTGCGTTATCGAACTCCACACACTGGGAACACTTCAAACACACACGTCTATATTGCACGATAGTCGGATGACTACTTAATTTCAAATGTAAAAAAAATTGTTTGTAAAGCTCCATATCGCATACAAATATTTAGGGAAACTGCTCAAGAAGTGCCTCTCCCAGCTGAGCCTGTAATAACAAGGTGGGGTACTTGGCTTTCTGCAGCAGAATATTATGCAACTTATTTTGATATTATTATTAGGGAAATTCATTAGATGAATCTCTTGAGCACGTAAAATTGTTATGTGTTTCTTTGAATAAAATAAAAGGGGCAAAGGGGTTTCGCTATAAAACAAAAATTTTAATCCGTTATAGACAAAAATCCTGATTTTTACTTAATTAAAAGCATAAACGATGCATTATCTGGCCAAGACATTTTAGACGAGCTAAAACATTATTCGCTTGTAGAATTAAACAATTTTAAGTATGCCCCAATTACGTCTTGCGATGTGGAACGGAGTTTCTCAAAATATAAAACAATATTTAGGGATAATAGGCATATGTTTACTTTTGAAAACTTAAAAATGTACGTCATTGTGAACTGTAACGCTCTATGTTTAGAAAATATAATTAATTAAATTATTGCATAGGATGTCTAAAATAATTTCTGTAAATAAAATGTAAATAACGCTAAACAGGTGTTTTTTTAATAATGAAAGTGCATATATTTATTAAAAATTTCTAATAAACGCATATTTCATGATTTTTAAGTGCATATTTCACGTTTTTAGAGTGCATAAGTGCATGCATTAGTGTATTGAATGTTTCGCTCCAATTGAAAACTCGGAAGAGGAAGAAAAAGAGATATACTATGAAGTACTACAGCAGCAATATATGAAGATACCAAAGTATGATATCAAAATTCTCATAGGAGACTTTAACGCTAAATTAGGAATAGAGGAGAGAAACAAACCATACATAGGAAACAATAGTCTTCATAAATTGACAAATAAGAATGGACAAAGGGTAATAGATTTTGCAGCAGAACATGACCTAAGAGTAAAAGCAACGTTTTTACAACATAAGCGTATTCATAAAGGTACATGGAGAAGTCCCGACGGCCGAACGATCAATCAGATCGACCATGTACTAATTGAAGCTAAACATTCTAGTATGATAACAGATGTAAAAAGCTGTAGAAGCTTTGATAACATTTCAGACCATTTTTTAGTTAGAGTTAAAATAAAGCAACAACTACCCTCCCCAGTAACGGCAACTAAAATCTAGGTAGCAAGAAAGTGGGATTGTGGAAAATTAGAGAAGCGGGAGGAAAAAGATAGTTACGTCCAAGACTTGAACAACACCCTAACCAAAACAGAACAAGAATTGGATATTGAAAATAAGTGGAAATTAATACAAAATGCCATTAAAAATGCAGCGCAAACACACTTACAACCAAGCGGTATGAAAAGAATAAATCAATGGTTCGATGAGGATTGTAAAGTAATGCTGCTACAAAGGAAGAAGGCTCGGTTAGAAATGTTACAGAAAGATACGATGGAGTCTAGGGAGCATTACAAGGAAATACGAAGAGCCACAAAAAGGTTACTAAAGGAGAAAAAGAATAAGCAATATCAACAGATGATTGAAAGGCTGGAAACACGATATTGTAACAAGAGAGAAAAAGAAAGAACCTCTTCTTCACACAACAAATGGAATATTCTACAGCATTCGAGAGAATGACGCATCGCACCAAGCATGTAAACCAGACGCGGTTTATCTAGCGCCTTCTAGAAATACATAGTAGGTTCCAGCGGCTTCTGGTACGATTATATGAGGGTATAAAATCGACTTCGCGGATAAAAGAGGGGCAGTCAACAGCGAGTAATAAAACGTGTATCACGAAATAAATAGTAAAGATAAATGTTGTATTAGAAATTCATAGTCTGTAAATAATAGTTTTAATGGTTTATAATCATAGCGTTAATTTATAGTGTATTCATTAGTGTTTGTAAATAAATATTTCTTATTAATAGACGATTTAAACAGCACTTTTGTTATTATTTTAAAAAGAACGTTACAGTGTTGTCAGGTGTGGAGTTTTAAAATAAATAAAAACGCGTAATAATTAAATAAAGTGCTGTGAGAATAAATTTTTAGTGTTAAAAATAATTTCAACAAACAATTAAAATGGTGATGAAATTGTTGAAAGATCTCTTAGTGATAGATTTAAAACGGGAATTGGACGAGAGAGACTTAGATAGTAATGGAAAAAAAGAAGTTTTGATAAATCGGCTAAGAGAATGGCTTTTAGAACAGAAGGAAGATCCTGAAAATTACCGCTTCGAAATACCTGGACCCGCAATTGATACTAATTTGTTGTTAAGTAAAATGGAAGAAAGTTCTAGAAAAGCCGAAGAAAATTCTAGAAAGTCTGAAGAAAACGTTAGAATGCTAAAAGAAGAACTACTGGAAAAGTCCGAAGAGAATGCTAGAAAGCTAATGGAAAATACTAAAGTGCTGGAACAAAAAGTTTTTGAAAATTCTAAAATGCTTAAAGAAGAATTACTTGAAAATACTAAAGCACTGGAAGAAAAAGTTTTTGAAAATACTAGAATGCTTAAAGAAGAATTACTTGAAAATACTAAAGCACTGGAAGAAAAAGTACTGGAAAAACACGAAGAGAATTCTAGAAGGTTTGCAGAATTACTAGAAAAGGCAGAAGAAAATGTTAGAATGTTAAAGGAAGAAATACTGGAGAATTCTAGGAAATCCGAAGATAGTTCTAGAAGGCTTAAAGAAGAATTGCAGGACAATGTTAAATCGTTGGAAGAAAAAGTTTTCGAAGAATTTTTGGAGAATGCCAGCGCGCTAGGACTATTGGAAGGCAGATTGGCGGAACAAGATAGGGTAATAAAAATGGTAGAAGAGAAAATAGCCCAAATGCAATTACCACCAACAACTAAGAAAGACGACATAACCGAAATGCTAGAAGATAGAATGAGGCAACTACGGTTTCCCTCAACTTCTGAGTTTAATGAAGTAAAGAAGCAATTTAAAGAAGAAAAGGGTCCTGCCGTAGGAATAAAAGTAAAACCACCCACATTCGATGGAAAGATACCTTGGTCTACCTACTACAAACAATTTGAGGCAGCCGCTGGGGCCAACGGATGGACAGGCAAGGAAAAGGCCGTTTCTTTAACTGTGGCTTTGCGTGGAGACGCGTTGAACGTCCTGCAAACAATCCCAGCAGGACAGGAAAATGATTACCAATTGTTAGTGTCTAGATTGGAGATGAGATATGGAGACGCGCATCTTCAACAAGTGTATCACGCGCAAGTGAAGAATCGTATCCAGAAGAATGGAGAAAGCCTGCAGGAGTTTGAAGCCGATGTTGCGCGGCTTGTCCGATTGGCGTACCCTACGGCACCCGATTCATTTCTGGGACAACTGGCTGTACAGACCTTCATTGATGGGTTAAGAGACGGGGAAACACAACAATCATTGAGGCTGGCACGACCAAGAACAACTGATGATGCGCTTGCTCACGCCTTAGAATTTGAAGCTGCAAAACAAGCGTCCCGAGGTCACGGGCGTGTTCGGACCGTTGTGGATGTAGATGAAGGTTCTAAAGATCGCCTAGAAGAATTATTAATGAGAGTTCTTCAGAAGGAAGAGAACCGTAAAAAGAATCCTCAAGAAGTTCGAGGACCCCGTTGCTGGAACTGCGGTGAACAAGGGCACATACGACGCCGCTGCCCTAAACCCAAACAAGTTCAGCCGTCGGAAAAGCTAAAGGGGGTCGACGAGAGGGGGCGAACGTCGACCTTGAGTGGAGATGCCCCGAAGATCACCATCCATGCCGTAACATCAAACAATAGTACCAGCAGTTTGTTCGTAGATGGGAAAATTGCTAATCGTACTGTTCCACTACTCATTGATACGGGGGCGACAAAATCAATTATACGCCCTGACATTCTACGAACAAGTATGAAGCTGTTACAGACAACTACTCAACTCCGTACAGCGACGGGAGAAGTAATACCAACACGCGGAGTGGTGAAGATGAAGATTGGCATTGGAAGTGAAGAACGTGATCATGAGGTGCTGGTAGCCGACATCATTGACGAATTCATCTTGGGAATGGACCTCCTGAGAAAATTTGGTTTTACATTGGACTTGAAGGAGGGTGTTTTGAAGGTTGGTAACGAAGAACTTCCGTTGCACCCACGAGAAGATCCTGTCGTAAGGGTTTTGCTGATAGAAGATGTGATATTGCCGGGTCAAAGCGAGATGGTTGTCGAGGCAGGTTTGGATGGAGATCTTCGGGTGGGATGTCTGCGAATGATGGAGCCTGTTTGTGATAAGAAGATCCATAGTGGCATACTGGTGGGAAAAGCGCTGATCAAGGTTGGAAAGACAGTACCGGTGAGGCTTATGAACATTAATGTGGATGCGGTGACATTGAAGAAGAGTACCCTTGTGGGATAGTGTGTGCCAGTATTCCGAGTAGCCAGGTGTATGGCTGATATTCCAAAACCAGCGCCCAAAGACCATGGTGGAAAATTAGTGGGTATGGTTACTAGTTCGTGCGAAGACCTTAACAGAACGGAAGTGAAAAAGGTACAGGGTTTGGTTCACCGATACCAAGATATCTTCGCTCTTGACGATAGCCAGAAGGGACGAACAAATATAGTAAAACATCCCTGTCCGTCACCAGCCGAGGCGTCTACCTCTAGCAAGGCGAGTAGAAGCCGAAAAGATTATTACCGATATGGAAGAACAAGGGGTCATCGAGCCATCCATCAGTCCATGGGCATCACCGGTGGTCCTGGTCAGTAAGAAGGACGGGTCAACGAGATTTTGTGTGGACTATCGGCAGCTCAATAACGTGACCAAGAAAGACAGCTATCCCTTACCACGCATCGACGACACGTTAGATACCCTGTCTGGTTCACGATGGTTTTCGACTTTGGACTTGAAGAGTAGTTATTGGCAAGTTGAAATGGAACCTGAAGACCGGGAGAAGACCGCGTTCACTATTGGTTCCGGACTATGGCAGTTTACAGTTATGCCTTTCGGTCTATGTAACGCTCCGGCCACCTTTGAGCGTCTAATGGAGACCATCCTGAGAGGGCTGTCGTGGCAGACCTGCCTGGTATACCTAGATGATGTGATTGTAGTCGGGAAATCATTCAACGAACATTTGAAAAATCTAGAGGAAGTGTTCCGAAGACTACGTGGAGCCAATCTGAAACTGAGTCCGAAAAAGTGCCACATATTCAGAAAGGAAGTGAAATATCTCGGGCACGTCGTATCACAAAATGGAGTGGCAGCCGACCCCGATAAGATTCGTGCAGTTCAAGGGTGGCCAACACCGAAAGATAAACACCAAGTTCGTAGTTTTCTTGGGTTATGTACCTACTACAGGCGTTTCGTTCCTGGGTTTGCCAATATAACGAAACCTCTGACAAGGTTAACTGAAGATGGTCGCGAGTATGTTTGGAGCGGAGAGTGTGAAACAGCTTTCCAACAGTTGAAGCGTGCTCTGACAACAGCACCAATATTGAGCTATCCACGGACAGAAGGGAAATTCATACTTGACACAGATGCAAGTAATCTGGCCATTGGGGGTGTACTTTCTCAGATACAGGATGGACAAGAAAAGGTCATCGGCTATTTTAGTAAGGTTTTGTCGAAAGCCGAAAGGAATTATTGTGTGACCAGAAAAGAACTATTGGCCGTCGTGAAGTCCGTTGAGCATTTCTACAAATACTTGTACGGACGGAAGTTTTTATTGAGGACGGACCATGCAGCGTTGAAATGGCTTCTACAATTCCGTAATCCGGAAGGCCAGGCCGCAAGGTGGATCGAGCGATTACAAGGATACGACTTTGACACAGAACATCGAGCGGGCACTAGTCATCGAAATGCCGATGCTCTTTCAAGAAGACCCTGTCCAACGGATTGCCGTCATTGCTCTCGCTTGGAAGAGAGGGTTTGCCAAGTATTAAGAACTACCATCGTCAACGACAATTGGTTGCCGGAAGAATTGCAACGACAGCAGAAGGCTGATCCCGAACTAAAAATGGTACTGGAATGGAAGCGCGTGGAAGAAAGGCCTGCCTGGGAGGCCGTCAGCCCTTTCAACAGAACGCTCAAAGCATATTGGGCCCAATGGGAGTCCTTGAAGGTGGAAGACGATCTCCTGAAGCGAGTACTGGAGAGTGAAGATGGCACCACCATTAGGTCTCAGTTCGTGGTTCCAAGAAGCCGAGTGGCTACAGTGTTGCGACATCTCCATGGCGGTGCCTCAGGAGGACACTTCGGTGTGAAAAAGACTTTGGAGAAAGTTAGGGAGCGTTTTTATTGGGTCAACTGTAAAGAAGACGTGAAGGAGTGGTGCCGGAAATGTGAACTATGTGCCACTGGTAACGGACCCTTGGGGAAACGAAGAGCACCCATGAGGCAGTACAATGTGGGTAGTCCTCTGGAAAGAATAGCTATAGATATTGCCGGACCATTTCCCGAAACCGACGATGGGAATAAATACATATTAGTGGCAATGGACTATTTTACCAAATGGCCAGAAGCATATGCCCTACCAAACCAGGAAGCTGCGACTGTTGCTGACGTACTAGTCAAAGAGTTTTTCAGTCGCTTCGGAGTGCCCATGGAGCTGCATTCGGATCAAGGCCGCAACTTTGAGTCTGTACTATTTGGAGAAGTCTGTCGATTGTTGGGCATTCGTAAGACTCGGACCACACCGTTACATCCGCAGTCCGATGGAATGGTAGAACGCATGAATCGGACAATGGGCAAATATTTGGCCAAGTTCGTCTCCGATCATCAACGAGACTGGGACCAATACCTGCATCTGTTCCTGATGGCTTATCGTGCATCGGTCCACGAAACAACCGGTCAGTCACCAGCGTCTGTGATGTTTGGACGTGAGTTACGGTTACCGTGTGATCTGGAATTTGGGTCTCCACCTATAGAGCAGGAGGTAGCCGGGAATGATTATGTCATCAACGTAAAGAAGAAGTTGGAGGATATTCACGACCGAACCCGAAACAATAGTCGAATCGCGAGTGACCGGATGAAGGCTACGTACGATGTGAGAGCCCAAGAAGGAGGGTTTCAACCTGGAGAGCTTGTCTGGTTATACAAACCGCAAAGACGTCGTGGCTATTCTCCAAAGTTACAGCGGAATTGGGAGGGCCCATACCAGGTGAAGAAACGAATAAATGACTTGATTTATCGCATCCAGAAATTGCCAAGAGGGAAACCAAAGGTGGTACACTCCAATCGTCTGGCGCACTATGAGGGAAATAATGACGCAGTCCCGGATCGGGAAGATGAGGCTGAGGTGGCTATCAATACCGTAAGGGCTGGAGATGATCAGCCAACCTTCAGAGAATTTATGGCTGCGTTTTCTGGAACTAGAAAAGCGCGATTCGGAGTCACGACTGAGATGCAACAAGATCTCTTCCGGGTCCCTGGTGATTATTCCATTGCCCACTGTGTCTCCGAGGATCTCCGTATGTCCAGGGGGATCGCAGTAGTGTTTAGAAATAAATTTGGACGGCTGAATGAACTTCGAGAACAAAATCCCTCTGTTGGTAAATCCTTACGCTTGCCTGATCATGACCGATCCATTTACTACTTGGTAACCAAGCAGTTTTACTACCAGAAACCGAGTTACGCCGACTTGTGGAGGGCATTATGGAATTTGAGGATCGAGTTGCTTACCAGGGGCATTAACAAATTGGCAGTTCCCAAACTCGGCTGTGGGCGGGACCAGCTGGATTGGAGAATCGTTAGAAACATGCTGGAAGTTGTCTTTAGAGGTACGGACGTCAAGATCTTCGTCTGCAGTTTTGACCCACAGCCCGCATTAAGGCCAACGAAGAGTGTAGACTGTTACTTCTACCGCAATGGAACGTGTAGTCGAGGTGAAGACTGTCGATATCGTCATGACCCGTTCTACAGGAACCAGAGCATAAAACCTGTTCTGGGACAGAACAGACTTGAAGAGGGGGGCAGTGTAACAAGAGAGAAAAAGAAAGAACCTCTTCTTCACACAACAAATGGAATATTCTACAGCATTCGAGAGAATGACGCATCGCACCAAGCATGTAAACCAGACGTGGTTTATCTAGCGCCTTCTAGAAATACATAGTAGGTTCCAGCGGCTTCTGGTACGATTATATGAGGGTATAAAATCGACTTCGCGGATAAAAGAGGGGCAGTCAACAGCGAGTAATAAAACGTGTATCACGAAATAAATAGTAAAGATAAATGTTGTATTAGAAATTCATAGTCTGTAAATAATAGTTTTAATGGTTTATAATCATAGCGTTAATTTATAGTGTATTCATTAGTGTTTGTAAATAAATATTTCTTATTAATAGACGATTTAAACAGCACTTTTGTTATTATTTTAAAAAGAACGTTACAATATAATAAAAAAGAAACCAGACTATTTTATAAAGAAGTAAGTTATAGAGAAGACAAGCGAGAAGAAGAGGCTATGCTGCTAAGAGTAGAAGATGAAGGGGAAGACAACAACCCCTCGAGGGAAGAATTCGATGCTGCAATAAAACTAATGAGAAGCAACAAGAGCCCCGGTAGTGATGGTATACAAGTGGAACTCATCAGAAATGGAGGTAATCAGCTTAAAATGCAGTGATTTGATTTAGTAATGCAAATATGGAAAGAGGAACAGATGCCTAATGAATGGAAGCGAGCAATCATTTCACCTATTCACAAGAAGAGAGATAAATTACAGTGTACAAACTATGGCATATAAGATACTGTCAACAATAATTAATAGTAAACTGAAGAAGATAGCAAAAAGTATCTTAAGTGAATACCAGTGTGGATTCCGTCCAAATCGGTCAGTTATAGATCAAATATTTGTGGTAAGGCAAGTACAAGAAAAAAGCTGGAAGAAAAATATAAACATCCATACCTTATTGATCGATTTTAAACAAGCCTACGACAAAGTAAGAAGAAGCGCAGTTATAAAGGCACTACGAGCTTTGAAGTTTCCAGAAAAATTAATCAGGTTAGTTAACATGACACTTGTAGAAACCAGTAGCCAAGTGAAGATTCAGGGTAAGCTGTCGGATACTTTCAAGGTTACATAGGACTTCGGCAAGGAGACCCAATGGCCCCCACTCTATTCAATATCGTGTTAGAATATGTTATGAGACACAGTGGCCTAGTACAGAAAGACACAATATTTAAGAAACCATATCAACTGATGGCATATGCCGATGATGTCATAATAATGGCGAAAACAAAAGAAGAGCTTAAGATGTGCACAAGAAATCTGGAAAGGGCAGCTGGTGAGTGTGGACTCCAATTCAACGAAGAAAAGTCTCACTACATAATACTAGGAAGAAACAAGGGTCAGGATAAAGAGAATTTGAAAGTTACAAACATCCAGGAAAACAAAACTTATTGTTTTTCGCGAAAGAACTCAGTTACATACCTAGGAACTGAAATAAATAGTGATAATAAAATCGGTAGTGAAATCGACCAAAGAATAACAGCGGGAACTAGATCGGCAGCAAGTGTGCATAAATTGATTTCTACTAAAAGTGTTTCGTGGAAAATAAAAATACGAATCTATAAAACAATTATTAGACCGGTAGTGTTGTTTGGTAGTGAGACATGGCCCCTGAGATAACAAGATATCCAGAAACTCCAAATATGGGAAAGAAAGGTATTGAGGAGAATCTACGGTGGTATAAAACAAGAAGGAGTATGGAGAAGAAGATCTAATCAAGAACTACAAGATGTCTATAAGGAACCAAATATAGTGAGCATAATAAAGCAAGGACGCTTGAGATGGCTAGGGCATACTGGCCGTATGCCTGAAGCAAGAAGTCCAAGAACGATCATGGAAGCAGAACCGTACGGTAAAGTTTGTAGAGGCCGTCCAAGAATGACATGGGAAGCAAGTGTTCAAGACGACCTACGGAAGCTAGAGGTGGTAGAATGGCAGAATCTGGTTACAGATAGAAGAAAATGGAAGGAAATTACATGTAAAGCCTTGGGCTTATAAAGCCTGTTGTCTGAGATATATATATATATATATATATATATATATATATATATATATATATATATATATATATTAATTTATGCATCAATAGTTCAAGAATTAAAAAATGTTTATATATATATATATATATATATATATATATATATATATATATATATATATATATATATATATATATATATTAAATAATATTTTGAATGCAAATTCATAGAGAAAAATTTATCGACTCTGCTGGGACTCGAACCCAGGACCCTCCACTGTCTAGGTGGTATCTCTACCAACTGAGCTACAGAGCACGACTATCAGCAAAGCGAGAAATCTTCCATATGAATTAGATAGTAGGCAAACATACAAAGTAACTAGATATTTTTTGAATACTATTAATGAAGATCAGCAATTCGCATGACAACAACATCAATATTCAAAGCATCTAGATTATAATGAATCATTCCGAAAGGAAATTAATTTATATAAATTTTTAGATGAAGTTAATTTTTATTAAGTTGCATAATGATTTTACATTAAATAATATTTTGAATGCAAATTCATAGAGAAAAATTTATCGACTCTGCTGGGACTCGAACCCAGGACCCTCCACTGTCTAGGTGGTATCTCTACCAACTGAGCTACAGAGCACGACTATCAGCAAAGCGAGAAATCTTCCATATGAAGCTCAGTTGGTAGAGATACCACCTAGACAGTGGAGGGTCCTGGGTTCGAGTCCCAGCAGAGTCGATAAATTTTTCTCTATGAATTTGCATTCAAAATATTATTTAATGTAAAATCATTATGCAACTTAATAAAAATTAACTTCATCTAAAAATTTATATAAATTAATTTCCTTTCGGAATGATTCATTATAATCTAGATGCTTTGAATATTGATGTTGTTGTCATGCGAATTGCTGATCTTCATTAATAGTATTCAAAAAATATCTAGTTACTTTGTATGTTTGCCTACTATCTAATTCATATGGAAGATTTCTCGCTTTGCTGATAGTCGTGCTCTGTAGCTCAGTTGGTAGAGATACCACCTAGACAGTGGAGGGTCCTGGGTTCGAGTCCCAGCAGAGTCGATAAATTTTTCTCTATGAATTTGCATTCAAAATATTATTTAATGTAAAATCATTATGCAACTTAATAAAAATTAACTTCATCTAAAAATTTATATAAATTAATTTCCTTTCGGAATGATTCATTATAATCTAGATGCTTTGAGTATTGATGTTGTTGTCATGCGAATTGCTGATCTTCATTAATAGTATTCAAAAAATATCTAGTTACTTTGTATGTTTGCCTACTATCTAATTCATATGGAAGATTTCTCGCTTTGCTGATAGTCGTGCTCTGTAGCTCAGTTGGTAGAGATACCACCTAGACAGTGGAGGGTCCTGGGTTCGAGTCCCAGCAGAGTCGATAAATTTTTCTCTATGAATTTGCATTCAAAATATTATTTAATGTAAAATCATTATGCAACTTAATAAAAATTAACTTCATCTAAAAATATATATATATATATATATATATATATATATATATATATATATATATATATATATTGATGGCTTTTTAAGCTGTCATACAGAGGAGACGACCTGACTTCCGGGTATTCCCGTGAATATATTGCTAAAAATTTGTTATATTTGTGATGAGGGGAACCTCTAGAATCCGAATCTCAAGAAAGGGGAAATTATTTCCCTTGTTTTATTTTGTCATATATAGAGTTTACAGAAGATACGAACCGACCTCCAAAATGTATATATATAAGAAGATACTTATAGTCCGCTGTTACCTCCAGCAGCGCTGCCAAGTCGTCGGCAGTGCCGTCTTTTATATAATAGAGGCCCCGGGCCCAAGGTAATGAGGGGGCCCTTCTGAAAACTATGTTACTTAATACTCAATATATATTTTAAATATACTTATATTTGTATACAAATATGTAAAGAAACAAAATTTACAATAACATGAATATAAAGACAATAAAACACAAGAAACGTACCTAATAATTAACACTATGCTGTTGCTACACACTAATAAAAGATTTCTTTCTGGATTTGGTATGGGCAAAATCTTCTATTATATCTTCAAAATCTAAACTCAGCAAGACATCGCTTTCTATGCACATTAACGATAAAGAGTTTAGCCTCTCTTGTAGCATGGTACTGCGAAGTTCGTTTTTTATTCTGCTTAACTTAGAGAATGAACGTTCACCACTACAATTAGTGACCATTAATGATAGAAAAATTCTAAGTGAAATAGCAACATTGGGAAATGCTTCCTCTAGTTTCTCAGTTCTCAAAATGTTATGCAGTAGTGATACTTCAATTTGATCAGTTGTGTTTGTATGGTCTGTTTTTAAATACTGCACTAAATGATTGCATTCTGTTGCTAATTCTTCTCCGTCTATATCAAGGTGATAGTATTCGGCTAATTTTTTACAACTGGCGTGCAACTCGTTGGGACTGATGGTTTTTAAACTTGATAAAAAACCAAACCGATTATTAACTTCAATATATGCAGCAGATCGTTGATGGAGTTGAGCTACCAGTGAATCGATAATTGGGATAAACACTTCCACTTTAAATCTATCTTTGCCAATATACTGAACTGTTTCAGCAGGTCCGTCAAAAAATGTTATTCGCGAGCTACGTTCAACTTTTCGGTGTGTTGTATCTTTAAAGTCAGCGTCTGGAAATTTATCTTTAGCGGCGGTATAATACTTGTCGAATTCATTTCTTACAGTATTAAAAAAGTCAATAAGCGATTTAAATAGCTTTATTCCTACGTTCATTGTAAGAGTCTTATTCTGAAAGCTAAGACTTGTTTTATTTATGGTTATTAATATGTCGTTCCATACTTCTGTAAGAATAATTATTTCCAACTTTTGCATTTTCTTGGAAATACTAAGTGCTTCATTTCTTGTTTCCTTTGGATTATCTCGATCTTCCACAATCGATATTAAAGCATCTAAAAACTGTTTGTAACCGCTTTGCAGAGCTGTAACTGCAGACGCACGGGCAGACCATCTAGTTTCTGATATGCACTTAACAACTACTTTATCAGTCCCCAAGAATTTTTTCATTGTATTCCAACGATGGTTGGAGAGTGAAAAAAAAGTATATATCTTTTGAATAAATTGAAAAAAGTCTGTTGCTTCCATGGTACATTGCGCGGCATGAACCCCTACTAAATTTAAGGAATGTGCTGCACAAGGCACAAAAATGGCAAATTCACATTTCTCTTTAAGCCTTGCCTGAAGACCAGAGTATTGTCCTGCCATATTCGAAGCGTTATCGTAACTTTGGCCACGACAATTGTTCAAATCAATACCATGTTTGTCTAAGAACGCAAGAACAGTATTTGCTAAATATTCTGCCTTATGATTTTCTATAGGTATAAATTCCAAAAATCTTTCAACGGCGTTTCCATCTCGTACGTATCGAACTATGAAAGTCAGTTGATCTACATGTGACAAGTCGGGGGTTGAGTCCACACTAATTGAATAATATTTTGCCTCCTTCAATTCAACTAAAATATGATTCAGTACTTTCGCCCCCATAATATTAATAAATTCATTACATATATTTGCTGAGAGGTATGAAATATGTCCTTTTCCTGGATTCCCACATCTCTTTAAATGTTCCGCAATGAAAGGATCGAACTGACTCACTAGTTCTACACATCCTAAATAATTCCCATTGTTGGGAGATCCAATTGTTTGGTTTTCACCGCGAAAGGCAAGTCCTCGAGAAGCCAAGAACTTGACAACAGCGATTATCCTTTTTAATAAGTCTTTCCAATACTGAACTTCATTGTTATATTGAGAAACTAAGGCTGTATCCACCCTACCTACAGTTTTACCTCTTGTACCGTAGGTTATTATAGATTGTCTATGCTCTGCACTATTTTCGTGGCTCAGAATGTAGGCTTGTATATGTTTCCAATCATTATGACCATCGGGGGAACTAAATTTATTTATGACGGTGGAAAAAAGGCGACAAGTAAAACAAAATAATGAGTTTTTCAACGGAGAATACAGTAACCATTTTCTGTTTACGTTTTCACCATTTTTTAAAGAACGGACGAAAACAGATTTAGTTAAGTTTCTCATTTTTATTTTTCCGTTTGTCTCTTCATATCGCCTGGCAGATTTTGAAAAATCGCTGTCCTGGTTTTGAAAAAACTCAGGTCCTTTTCGTATCCACAATGAACGAATTTCTTCAGTAAAAACCGGAGGCCAATTACCGGGATCATTTGAAACAGTTTCCAAACATTTTAATTTTGGTGCAAATTCCATACTTTCTTCTTCTTGTTCTGTTATCGTCGTCATCGATTCTTCTCTTAGTGTAGGAATTGACACATCTGTTAGCTGAGCCTCAGATGAAGTTGAGGTTAGCGGCTCGACACTTTGTTCACAATTTTGTGCTTGTGTTGGAATTGGTGGAAAAAATGATGTAAGTTTTGGTAGTTTATTTATTTCCTCCTTCTGAAGATTTGCCTTTTTTCTTTTCTCGGCTCCACTAGGATATGTGCGTTTAGACATATTGATAAAAATTTGACGTGTTTATAAATTTATAAGATTGGGGACTGGGATATGGGAATCCGCCTCCTCTGTGTCTCTGTAAGGAAATAAAATCTAGGTTTGTGGTGTATTCATAATTTACAAAAATATTTTATTTGGTTCGCCACTTCTTTCGTTTCCAAATTAAGGAAAGTGGTCTTTTATGGGAAAAAACCGATACGTTAATAAATATTTTTTCAGTTTTTTATAAATAAATACAAAAACCCTGTTTGGTCGTGGCTAATAAATAAGTGATTAATTTCATAATTTGCCACCTAATCATTAATTACACATGTCAGGATTTCTATACCTTAGTATTTTATGATCGGTAAATCAGTTTATTAATAATACTAATAATAATAATGATGTGGAAGGTAGTTGCGAACCGAAATTAGTCAACATAAAACATAAGCAATAACAAACACATACAGTACGTGGCAGATGAATTAGACTCAACCAAAATGGTAATATTAAGATTCAATAATTTGTTAATTTGTTGATAACAAATGCTACATTGCATGCTACTTGCAATTCATTTTATTCGGCATATCTGTGGGTACGTTTTTAATAAAAACCAAAGATGTAGATTACCCTTGCATCGATTCATCTGTTAATTAAAGGTTATGTTATGTTAATTACATTTTTATAATTTTCAATGTGTTTTTTAAAACATATCAAGGTAATAAATATAATTTAATATATATTTTAGTTATATTATAGGTATACTTTCAAAACAGCAAGAAAATATTTGTAAAAGCTTCCTTACATACTACATACGACTGAAAATGGGTCGTTGCAAAGCGATTTCTTAAATTGTTAAAAAGTAGAATTCAGGAGTTATTACAAAATACAAATTATACCCAACGCTACATCAAAATACAATGCATCACACTCAGCAGTAGACGAAGATCAAGCTTTAACTTAATTAACAAATTATTGAATCTTAATATTACAATTTTGGTTGAGTCTAATTCATCTGCCAGTTACTGTAGGATAATCATGGTCAGTGGCACTCACCAACTTATAAAGATATTCCTCACTCAGCAAAAATAACATCAACTCTACAATTTATTATTCGCAATTAAAAACAATAATAACTAACTACCACAGTCGCAATGTGAACTACAACCACGTCTGAATAAAACTACAAATCTGACTAAATATTTTGTCTTTTGTCGGTTGTGTTGGTTCTTCATAGAAACAATAATCATAAATAATACAAACCTTAACAAAAATCAGTGATCCTTTATACATCTGTCGTAGTGTCTTTTCCCATTTTGTTTCACGCCGATCCCTTAACCAGGATTAGATTTCAAAGCTTCCGCATTACACGTTACGCCCCTATGCAACGACCAAGGCATTCCTTAATTTTTAGATTTTACGCTACATTAAAATTTTGACTATTAGTTCGCTTTTAAATAAACAATTTTTGGTTATTAAATACATTTATCTTATAAAAATGACACAAATAGAGAACGAAATAGCGTGAAAAATTAACAATAAACCTATAAAAATTCTAATTCAAAACGAATTATTAAAATATTAAATAATTAAAAACACTTTTCTGATTAAATTGAAACTACATATTTTCAACAAGAATTTTAAAGAATCGTCTTTGCAAATAAAATATTTTTATAAATTCTGTAAGTGTAGAGGAAAAACTGCCTCAAAGCTTATTACATTTATGAGCAAGAAAATAAAATATACTTCGAGGCAACAGGGCTGTGTGTTATTACATCGGTTAGTTTAAATTAGTTTTTATTACATTAACATCGGACATTCTATAATATATGTTTTTAACAAATTATTTCTAAATTAGGTAATAGTATTTTATTTTCAAAATTGGTTTTGCTTCAATTTTTTACAGAATTATTTTAAAGGCTAGTACGTATTATAATTAGTTGATTAGTTTACGCCTGTTGGGGGCCCCCAGAAATCCGGGGCCCCGGGCCCGGGCCCGTCGGGCCCGTGCTTAAAGACGGCACTGGTCGTCGGAAGTCAGAACATACTAGCGTTATGCACAGTTATATATCCACATTCCATAGATGTACATTTCATAAAAAGGGTCGCTTTGGGTCTCCAGATGTTGAAATCATGTGGTTCAATTGCTCGCCGGGGGCATTTTAGTGGCAAAATAACAAAAGAAAACAAGCGAGCATTCTCGGTTTACTTATTTTTTATTTTTTGAGTTATAGTAAATTGGCGTTTTTGTATTTCTTACTTAAGAAATGATTTTCTTATAAATTATTATTAAAGACTTATTATTAAGCCGTTGCAACATTTTTAAAGCGCCTTTATAGTAGCACTAACTAGTTGAATATGGCTTTTCTAATTATAATCATTGATTTCTCGTTTACATCATAAAATTGTATTTTTTAAATGAAAACTTTAGTAGTCTGATTAGAAATACTTATATCTGTGATATATTAGAAAGAAGTTTCTTTCTATAATGAATTGAAACTATAACAAAACCAAGAACAAAGGGAACTTATTAAATCCTTTAAATATAATATTGTTGAAGAACTCATTATCAATTCCTGTAAGTAGAAGTGCGATTAATTAAAAATAATTAAAACCGGGATAATGCCCAGTATATCACATTTTGTTTCGATTATCCAGTAACATTAAACTGTACTTGTGTCATCTCTTACTAAATTATTTTTTAAATATAACGGGATTATTTAATATAAAAGTATTTACAATTCCGGCTGACGCAAAAACTTTTTGGGAAACCTGTAAAACTAATATTTAAATCTGTAAAGATTTATTTGCTACTGTCATTAAAGGTAAATAACAAAGCAACGTACCAATGTTGTGTATAGTTACGATAGTATAGTACATATCTTGAAATTTAGTTTTATTAGACGTCCAGTAGTTACGTATAACGTAATATTTGTATAAATATGATATTGAGTTTCTTAGAATCTTATAGTTTCTTTTAATCTTGGAAATAAGAGTTTAATTTGAATATGCTTTTTCCAGTTTCTATTTCGATTGAAAAAGTTAGATATTCTTTTGATTTTTACTAAACTCACGATAGGAGTGTAATATAGACAAATGAAATAATGTGTTTTTTACAACAAATATTCGTTAAGTTGCCGAAGTCATACTTACGAACTGTTTGCAGTTCGTTTAGTTAAGATTTGTCTTTATGTGGGTATTAAATTGTCATACATAAAATATGAAGGAATCGAATGCTTCTAATTCGTATAAATAATTACTCTCATAGACTCTCAACACATATTGCGACCATACGAACTTAACACTTTTATGGTTTTATTAGAGTTTTCCTTGTGCATATACAGTGTGTAAATAAAGTAAGGAATAAAATTTATATTTTTTGTATTACCACTGTTTGGAATAAAAGCTCGGACACATCAATTTTATTTGTTTCTTGTGGATGTTATGGTCGTCAATTTTAATTTTTTAGTTTACTACTATGGGGCCTATAACGTCATCGACGTTTTTTAAATGGAACCCCTTATTTCTTGAAATGAAAAGCATATTTTTTTCAGTTAAGTTCAGCAATTGTATGTGGTATTTAAAATTAGTATTTTTTGAATTATGGAGGACCAAATGTGATAACTTTTCACGAAAATAATACTTAAAAATCTTTCAAGCCTAATGGTTATTTTCGTGAAAGCAAATCGCAAGGAACTTAGATTAGGTTTCTAAACATTGGCTCGGACTTGGACAAAGTTTAATGAGCCGAGAATTAATACCAGGGTGTTGGCTAACCCTTAAGCGACAATAATCAAACATCCAAGACTCGAGAAATAAACATTGCTTGAAACTTGCGTGAAATGAGAGAACCGAGTACTGGTAAGTAATAATAATAATAATAATTGCTACAACCCATAACCTGGAAACCAGGCCCCAGAAGCTATAAGCTTGTGCGGGAGGGAGGGGGCGATTATGATTATTACGTAGGCCCTACGTGCGGCTGCAGCCGACTTACAGATGGAACAGCGCAAATCCCACATTTGTGTTGTAGCAGCTCAAGAAAACTGCAGAAAACCTTAACCAGATCTGCCGGCACCGGGAGTCGATCTCGGGCAGCTTGGGTGAAAGTCCGGCACGCCAGGCATTACACTACCAAGGCTGAAGTAAACGTCAATTTACGCTTGAGTAGAAATTAGAGAACCAAGATTCGATATTTGAAAGACTAGACTTGGATCAATGTCGTGAGAAAACGACTGTCCAGTATTCAGCCACGCTGGGGCTTATTTAAAGATCTTTGTTTTAACATTACCATTTGTCATTAAAGTTAACGTTTTTCTTATAACAGAAAATTGTACGTATTGCTAGGCAAAACTTCTAATCCTACTAATTGAGAGGTACTTTTAGACCTAGTAGAAAAAAATAGTATGTATTTTTCGGATTTAAAGTGGCTTTGTTTGTCTCGCAATTTCTGCGCGGTTACTACACTGTACTACGAGCGATAAATAATTCCGCCAGCTTAATAATCTGTCATTTTATCGTGTGAACAACTCCAGTATAGGGCAAGTACAAATATTTTACCTAATGGGGCCCGATTCCTATAAGCAATCTAGAATGACTTTAGGAGAGTTGGATTTTCCTAGCAGCGATGTGCAAACGCGTTTTTCAAGTCGACTATGTTTTTCAATTACCTTAATTGCCATCATAATCCACTCTCTAATCCAGGATTAGAAGGTAAAGTGTTGAAGATTTTTAAAAGTAAATCAATGTTGTCAGTACGCGATACTGCGAAAAAAACAGAAACATCAATAGGAATGATTCAAAAACCTAAAAGGAACGAAAAACAATCTGTAGCTGTAAGAAAACAGACAAGAAAACTGTACAACATCTTAACAAGGAAAAACCAGTGCGTTATAATAGACGATAAGACTTACTGCAAATTTGATTATAAAACTTTGCCAATGCTCGAATTTACACTACTGAGAAAATGAGTGACCCTACTGAGTCCGGACTCGATGACACACGCGTTTTGAAAAGTGATTTGTATGTAGATTTCCCTGCTGAATCCGAATCCGGAGGGCGTCCGTTGATTTGGAATGGCCTTGACCCTTAAAATGTCAATTTTACTTAAAATTTTGAAAAATCAAAAATGCGCTTCTTTATGGTTTGCATCGTCATAACTTCGTCCTGGATGAAACTAGAAGGTTAATTTTTATTTCGAAGAATTCTCCCAGAGTTGTAGATTGCAACGTACTAAATACTTAAAATTCAGTTTTGAGAAAAAAGAATCTGAGAAAATTACTATTTTGTTATACTCCTTATACTACTTGTTATGTCATATTTGTGCATTAAAATTTTCACCAATCGAAAAACTTTTTTATTACAAGAGATAGAGGACTATCTATCGAGACTAATTAAAAAAAGCCCAAAAAAGCTGTTGGTGAAAAAATTATATCGCTGTCTGTAATACAGACGAAACTATTGCAATTACAATATCTTGTACGCGGGCGACTAGTGATATATAAATCTTATTATTTGATCGTATGACATTTGTCTTCGCGTAGACAAGATATTCTACACTGTAAATCTTTCTAAAAACATCTGTATGCCCACCAAGCCTATAATTTGGTAGATCGGGGTGGCAAAACCATTAAAAAAACCAAGTCCCGCCACAATTGAGGTTGGATTCGATCGGGCAGTGGCCCCAACCCCTGTCTCGGGGAGGAGCTTATGAAGGTATGAAAGAGGACTGGAGGGCTCTCTCTATTCAAATGAGTTAAGTTGGGGGAATAGTCCTATTGCTGGACGAGGTACTTAGCCCCGTATGAAATAGGACGGAAGGGTGCCGGCGGGTGAGCACGTGCTAGTCAATCGCTCTGGTACTAGCCTGGTTAGCTAGTAGAGGGTGGATAGGCAACCTCGCTCCGACCAGTGAGCTGACCGGGAGCAATTGCGCGCTGATTGGGCGTATCCCAATCACTTCCTTCTGGAAGGAACGTGGGGGTATGTTGATACGGGTACCCCACGTAAAACAAATTATAATAATCTGTATGCTCTTGTTCATATACTTAATTTGCATTTGCAAAATAAAAAATAAGTAAACCGAGAATGCTCGCTTGTTTTCTTTTGTTATTTTGCCACTAAAATGCCCCCGGCGAGCAATTTGAACCACATGATTTCAACATCTGGAGACCCAAAGCGACCCTTTTTATGAAATGTACATCTATGGAATGTGGATATATAACTGTGCATAACGCTAGTATGTTCTGACTTCCGACGACTTGGCAGCGCTGCTGGAGCTAACAGCGGACTATAAGTATCTTCTTATATATACATTTTGGAGGTCGGTTCGTATCTTCTGTAAACTCTATATATGACAAAATAAAACAAGGGAAATAATTTCCCCTTTCTTGAGATTCGGATTCTAGAGGTTCCCCTCATCACAAATATAACAAATTTTTAGCAATATATTCACGGGAATACCCGGAAGTCAGGTCGTCTCCTCTGTATGACGGAGGTGACAGCTTAACAGGCATCAATACACACACACACACACACACACACACACACACACACACACACACACACACACACACACAAACACAAATTAATTAAATACTTAACCATTTAAAAATTTTACAAATCCAGGTTTTTAACTCTGATTTCTTCTTCTTTCAGGTTTTAACATCCATAATTTTACCTACATACTTCTTATTGTCTAGCATAGACTCTGGCTGTATATTTGCTTAATCCTTAAGTAATCTGACATTAAATGAAATTTTCGAAGCTGAAATGCGTTTAATCGTTAATGTGTCTTGATTGATTGGCTTAAAGTAATGATTTTCACGTGTACCAGGAACTGTTGCACCATGCTTATATCTTTCTTCTAAAAGCGCTTTCTCATTTGTCACTTGACTGTCTTCCACAAAAAATACTTCTATGGCTTTCTTATTTTCTTTTGAAAAATGATACAGGTCACGAGGTGATAAAATGAAGTCTGATTTAGTTCTCTGAAGACTAGCCCTTATAGCAGCACGTTTAATAGCTCCTCCGACACCATCGCAGGCATTCTTGCCATGACTGGTAGCAAAGAAATTCCACTCAACTGTTAAACCAAAATCCTCCTTGTGATGACAGAGATTGACAAAGTTCTTATAATTTTTATATTGACCACCACATCCATCACTGAAATAAATAATGTGCTGTAGTTTTGGAAGTCTCTGTTTTAAAAACGCCAGAAACGTCTTTTGAAATGTGTAAAAGCTATTTGTGTCGTGTTTAAGACAATCACTAATTATGCAGATTGATAACTCTTCTACAACACCCTTCTCATTTCTGAAATGTGTCACCACCGGGTGCACAGTTGCTCGAGTATTTTGCCAGTGGTATCCTTGACTTGCATCCTGAACTATACAAGTATAATTCTCTGCAAAATCAACAATCACAACACATGAATCTTTGCTCAATGTTTCCTTAACATCCTTAAGGTGTTGACCTTTAGCTATGTAATGATGTGTAGTTAGACCTTTCAAACTGCAAACTAAGTGTTCAATAAAATCATCTACTGGCTTGATTAACGTTTTAATTTGGGATCGGTCGGTATGAATCCACTGGCTAAATGTGATACTATCAACTGTTTCAAAGCATTCATGTGTAATCAGATACTGGTGAAGATTATCTGGGTCAGTGCAGTTTGGGCATCTCTGTAGCATGCAGTCTTCGTTTTGTAAATTGCACACTAACATTGCTAATAAATCCTGGTATGAGAGAGTAAGTTTAATAGCTTGTACCATTAATTTAATGTTTTGGTGATATATACACACGCATACATTATGTATACCCTTGTTGTTCACTGTCACACATTCTTTTGGTCGCAACTGAGCAAATTTCGAAAAGCCTACTTTTTTATTTGGATTCTTCAATTTGAAATCATTGTACACGTCTCAAAGATTGCGGAGAATAAGGCGCTTTGTTCTTAAGTCCCGTTTACCATTTTCATTTGGTACAGATACAACATCTTTCACACCACATAACCTGCTGATATCATCGTCATAATAGAAGGATATAACAAGTTGTTTTGTAGCTTCTGGGATTTTCTTACCCATATGTTGCTTTGGTCTTTATAAGATACCTTCTTCTTTACAAATATTAAGAGCTTTTTTCACAAGATACTCAATTGTGTTGAAAAATCTTACTGTTTTTTGAATTGTCCATGAGTTAGGTTTAAGGGTTAATATTTGAACCTTTTCAGGCACAGAAATGGTAGTGAACCTTTCACGTAATTGTTGCATTAAATTTTCAGTCACTGCATGTTAAAGCTGACTGTGTAGGAGCTTGTAAAGTTTCAGTTTTTGGGGTATCAATTGCTTTCAAAGCGTTGAGCTCAAATGATGTTGCAATCTTCTTTGCTTTATGCTGTATATATGAAACTGAAGATACACACAATTTTCTTCCAGGGATAGGATTTAAGGAAGGTTTTTTTTTACAGAAATCGAAACTAATTGATTTTAAACACTTTCTTACTCCTAAATCTTTGTGCTTGTTAAAAGGATCACAACAAGTTCGCTGTTTGTTTTCAAATGCTATCACATATTGCCAATGATGGAAATTGCAAACACTGTCCAAACTTTTACATCCTGTTCTTAAACAGGTGATTTCTTTCATATGTTGGTCATAATCGTTCATACTAGAAAATCCAGTATAACCCTTCTGATGGCACTGCACTTTTAAATGTTTGCCTACAGAGCACTATTCATGTATTTCTACATTCTCTGATGCTTTTTCTGCAAACATGAAAATTATAATTTTAGGTACAGCTTTTTATAAATTAAAGTAGAAACCTACCTTCCATTTTAAAGTATAAACTCACATAAATTACTGAGATGCTTCTGTTCTAATCGATCACCAATACAGAACTAGACAAAGTGTCGTCGGCTTCATATGAAGTGTCAAAATTTAGAAAAAATTGAAGTTTTAATGTCATCTGGCTATCTATTACTTTTTCTATAGAATAAATTTGAGAAATTGAAAAATAATTAGTAGGTGTCGCTTAGATATCAAAACATGAGAAGTGTTACATTTGCTGTAAACCACCTTTTTGGCCTTATGCACTTTTCGTGTGAAATCAACAAAATACCTACTAAATATGTTGTTTCCAGCAAATTTAGACTTGCAAAAGAAATCATTTTCTTAGCCTATAAATATCTACAGAATACTTAGAAATGGAAAAATACCAAATGTTATACGTGAGGTATGTGATTTCATACCACTATTGAAATGTTTAAAGATTAGCCCTTACACAAAAAACACCCTCACCATTTTTATTATCAAGAAAGGGCACATCATAAGGAATCAGCAAACAAAGATTTAGGAGGGTGTCAGGTGGGTAAGTCATTTAAAAAAAATTATAAAAATAGTACTACTTTATCAGTGTACTGCACCTACAAGCCTGTTTTGCTGTGTCATGAATACTGAAATAATGACATATTTTAATTTATTATAACAGAAGCGAAATTCCTGAATTCAAATAAATTTATTTTGTCGAAATCGGTTGGTAAATAAGAAAGATACAGTATTTTGAAGAAAGTGATGTACAATTCTAAATGACGGGAACTTCGTACCTAACTTCTTCGTACCTAAACTTTAACTTAGGCTACTGCATTTGTATTCGCACCAAAAGATTTGAACAAAATCAGAGGGACTATACTCATGAACCTTCATAAAATATCCAAAAATCAGAATATTCTGTGACATCAAGGCAGATTTTTTTTACTTTAGGTGATTTGACTTGGAATGACCCATAAGGAGTGTTAGTACATCCATTTCTTTCTGCTCGTTCCGGCTACTTTCCTTCTCTCTATTTTCCTTATTTTCAATTATTGTTCTGTTACTTGATTTATTTTTTCTAAAAAATTGTTCGTCTTCAATAGAGTCGTGACAGATTTGATCTCTCTTTCTTTTCTCACTATTATTTGGGTCGATGAGTAAATAAACACCATTTAGAAATACTACACACTTATAAACTACTTTTTTTTAAATTGGCAATTTAGCGGAAATCCGTCGAATTCAACAAGTCGGCGGAGTATGAATTATGTAATCGATTAACCGATTTTTTTCTAATCGATTTTCGATTATTGATTTTGATAATCTCACAGCCCTATCCTCGTCTAGTTTCCGGCATTAATAATAAAGTATTTGCAGAGCTTCTCTGTCAGTCCTTGGATATAACACAGGAGTATTTAGTCACACTTGATGAATTTGCAATAGGTTTATTAAAACGAAAAAGAAAAGTGAAACTTATTATTTACAGCTTTTATTATATAATTTTATTTTCTTACTGGTTCTATATCTAAACATTAACAAATCAATTTATTTCTATATATAATACAGTACATGTTGATGATAATACACAGATTACTGCATGCAATATAATATTGTGATATTGTTTTCCTCGTACAAAATAAGAAAAAATACTTTCTTATAATTATATATAAATAAAAGGGTTCACAAACCTATTGCTTTTTTAAAAATATATTATTTTTATCAGCAACACTTAACAGCTGTATGTATGAAAACTTGTACAAACCAAATTTTCAATTTTATTTTTATAAAACTACATACAAAATAATGGCTACTTACTTTTATGTACAAGAAAACAAAAATAATTATTTTTATATAATAAAAATAACCAATTACAATAATAATAATCTGTACCTTTGAATACAAACATTTGATATTTAGAACACCACAATGTGAATAGAATGTCATTACGCCCGCTTACCCGTTGGTAGTAATAATTGAGATGCCGACATTGCATCAGGGAAAAGAGAATGATAATTTAATAAAGGAACATAAGCCGCTGTAATAACACGTCCAGCAAACCATCGTCCATGAAGAGAATTAACGGATGCCACAGCAGTAGCTATTGATGGGCATTTTACATACACATTACCTTGAGGTGAACCTTTATCCACATAAACATGTAACACACCACCATGTTTATTACATTCTTCAATGACGTCATCTCGTATTTCCGTATCCCAACTATGAGCGGATTCCCTGAAATAGTTTAATTATAAATAACACAATAAATTTATATATTTTTTTAATACTTACGATGATGGATCAAACATATTACTAAGCATAAAGCACTGGGTAGCGATTGGTGGTGTTGTGTTGGTTTGTACTTGTGGAACAACAGGTTGCCCAGTAGCCATACTAAGTGCATTTGCTGCAGCCTGTGGCACTTGTAATCCTGCACCCTCTGCAAGTTTAAACATTAATTGTAAACGTCCTGTAGCACCTAAGTCAATGCCAGAACGATCTAGTTCATCAGAATCTAATATTGATGGCCCTTGTGATTGTAAATCCAGTCTTTCTGTTACATTTCCTACTTTCATTGGACGTCCTGCTAATTCAAAACCATTTAATTGTTCTAAAGCTTTTTTTGCATCTTCGCAATTATGGAACTGAAAACAATTACACTTAATTAAAAACAAACATGAAATAAGATAAATTATATATTTACCGTAATGAAACCATAACCTTTCGATCTACCAGTCTCCGGATCCATAATAAGCTGAATGTTATCTATTTTGCCAAATGGTTCAAAAATACCACGTAGCATATCTTCAGTTATATTGAAATGTAGAGAGCCAACATAGAGCCGCATAGGGCCCGTCATTGTTTTTGGCATTAAATTAGGCATGGAATTACCCATACGATTTTTTTCAGCTTGTGTATGTTGAACGATTATTGGAATTCCGGATAATTTTTGTCCTGACAATCCTAATGCCTGTAAGATAAAATAGATAAGTATGCATAGTATGATCAGCACATTAAGATGAAATTATAATTACCAGGGCAACACTTTCTGGGTCACGGAATTCTATATATGCAATTCCTTTGAATCGTCTAGTCTTATTGCATGTGATTAATCTCACATCGCGCACTTTACCAACTGAACTGAAGAATTCTTCTAGATCACGTGCTCGTACCCTTTGTGAAAGCTGCATAACAAATACAGTACGTGCATCTCTTTCTTCTGGACTAAGTTCTTCAAGAGGGGAACCGCCCCTGTTGTATCCCAAACCAATAGGCGAGCGAGATTTCTTTGGGAAAGGCAAACGCACAGATGGTGGAGAAGGTGAATGCCTTTGCGATCTTGCATCTCCTCCTCCTCTTCCTGCTCCACCTCCACCTCCTCCTCCACCACCTCCACCTCCACCACCACCACTGCCACCACCACCACCACCTCCTCCTCCTCCGCCTCCTGCTCCCGCTCCTCCTCTACTGCGGTCTCGACTGTGGCTTTTACGTTCTTTGCTACGACTTCTTTTTCGTCTGAAACAATGAGTTTTATTTACATTAATCAAGCAATAAAAAGATCATTTGTCAATTTTAAATCAAGAGCTACTTAAACGTGCTTAGGGCCGGTATTATAAAACTTTTTACTTCCTAGATAAAATTTACTTTGAGAGTAAATTCATTTGTTCTGTCAATTTCATATGCAAATTGACAGAATAAATTAATCTACTCTCAAAGTAAATTTTATCTAGGAAGTAAAAAGTTTTATAATACCGGCCCTTAGAGCATCAAACTTAATCAAAGTTATTAGTTACAGTAGAAAGCTATGAACATGTTGTTCATTGAATGTCTGGCAAACCAGTTTGCGAGAGGCAAACTCCAAGGTAGGTGGCCGTCAACTGATGGAGAAATATATGGGACTAAGTCATAAAATATCATTTTTTCCCGGTTTTCTCCTTCAATAATTTACTCATAGGTACCCATATTGATCAAATTATTTGTTTAGAATTAATAATAACGGAATATAAAACTTATGTACTTAAGCCTTTTTTTTATGGTCGGAAGAGTCTAAATAACCAAATAACGATCAGAAGTTTAACTGAACTGTGTAAAATAGTACAGTAAAACCTTGGATTACGAGTAACGTGGTTTACGAGTGTTTTGCAAGACGAGCAAAATTTTTTATAAATCTCGCCTTGATAAACGAGCGATGTCTTGCAATACGAGTAGTACGTATATACGTTTTGTCGGCGAGCGTTACGCGATCCGCGCGACACATTCATGCGAGTACTGTTTACTATAGCATTGTGATCATGTGTGTGTGTGCATAAAGCATTTTTTAATTTGGTGTCCAAGTGTTGTGACTGCTTTTTAGTATTAAGACCCAGTATACATCCAATACTACTAAAGTTGATTTGTATGTGTGTCCGAGCCCCATTCTCGCGTTCTATAAGGGCTAGAGAGATGGGCTTTGGCTCATTCGACGCGTAATTTGCCGAGGATAATGCACGACCGAAATTTTTTTAAATTAGGTTATGTTTTAAAAAATCGATAAATGCTGATTCTATCGTACTATTTAGTGCTATTGAGTGTTATTTGGTACTAATATGTGCTCTATCGATAGAGAATTGATTGGAGATTTATGTAGGTCATGTAAATACTGACCTACTTTAAAAAAATCGATAAATGCCATTTCTATCATACTTAAGTGCTTAGGCCCGTAGGGCCCATTATCCTAGTTAAGCGATTAACGCCGCATTACCAAAAACACTCCACCATACACATACAAGTGCTTCACCAGAGCCGTCACCGGTCAATAGTATGGGGAATCTCGAATCATGATGATCGCGCGTTTGAATGCGTACGCGACGTATGTAGTGCTATGCAGTCACTAACGTGCGTTAGTAATCGCGCATTAGCTAACACTTCATGTGTACGGGGTCTAACTGCGCTGAAACAGTATTGTATTTTTTTGTATCATTTTTATATGAATACTAAATAGTTGTGGAACGAATCATCTGAGCTTCCATTATTTCTTATGGGGAAATACGCTTTGATATACGAGTGCTTTAGATTACAAGTACATTTCCAGAATGAATTATGCTCGCAAACCAAGGTATATTAAAGAATTAGTTTCATAAGTAAGCTCTCACACTGAGGCAATGCGCAACTAGCAACTAGAAACTGACAATAAGCAACCGACAATATTATTTTGACCAGCTCTCACACTGCAGCAACTGATTCCTTTTCATTTGTGTAGCAATCTCAAACAATCATGTCATCCTCTAACAACTCTGATTATGCGATTTTAATTTGGTGGCATTTAAGGGACATAAATTTAATAACGAGAAATTAGCGAAACTCCGAATTTTAACAGATTATTTAAAAACAATATAAGTTGTAACAATCATCAGAACTCACTCAAAGTTTTCTAACTTCCAATAACAATAATAAAACTTTTTCTTTTTATGCTAAATATATGCACATTTCTTATTTAGACCATCTTTAAATACATCAGCCACTGACCTCATAACCTTGACTTATACTTCGGCCACAATAATAAAACTAATAATTCCAGTAAATAATAAAAAATTAATAATTTACAAGTATTCCTAATATACTAATAGCATAAATAATAGTTTGTTATACACATGTCTTTATGTTTCTAACAAATGCTGAATCGTCATGTCTGTTATATAAAAATTCCACTCTCTATTTATAATAATAATAATGCAAGTATTGCTCTATATTGACACGATAAAATCGGCTTTCGACATACAGCGCATATCGCCGGCAACAAATATTAACGCAACCGGCGACATTTTTGTAGAAGCGATAAGTTGCTCCAATGTGAGACTTCTGATTAAATTCAATGTAAACAACCTGATGGCGATAATATTGCGTGTTTCCAATTGCTAGTTGCTAATTGCTTCAATGTGAGAGCCGCCTACGACACGTTTTTAGCGCACGCGTCCAAGTTTAGAAAACGACCCGCGTAGTGGTGGGGAGTTTTCTGAAGGAAAGTGCACTAGAACGTCTTATGAAACGAATACATTATACTATTTTTTCTATTTGTCCTTTAGTATCCTTATCCTTTAGAAAACTCCCAGCTATGCAGTAATTTTCTAGATTTGGACGCGTGTGCTAAAAATGTGTCTTATGAAACCGAATACTTTATACTAATTTTTCTACTTGCGTGTCCAAATGAAGCCATTTGGACACGCATTTTGCGCGTCCCAAAGAGTTTTATTGAAATACTGAAAACAGTAATATTTTATATTTTAAAATTATCACCGTTAAACAGCTGTTCTTAAAACGTCAAACTTATTTACAATAAAAATTTGAAAAACAAATGCACAATTACAATTTTCAGTGTTGGCAACTGTCAACTTAACTTGCCTACTTAACAAGATATACCTAACAAATTTTATTTACAACTACGTTATTATTCTTAAATGATTACAAAATAACGCAAAAAGAAATTATAGTATGAATAATTTCGTTTCATAAGATGTTTGTTTTAGCACACTTGTTCTTTAGAAAAACTTCCCGCTACACGGGTCGTTTTCTAAACTTAAGACACGTGCGCTAAAAACGTGTTCTTATGAAACTAATACTTTGATATACTATTTTCTATTTGCGTTAATTTGTAATTGTTTTAAACAAAATTTGTTAAGAATATTTTGTTAAATAGTTGGATAATTGGCAACTTGGAAAATTCTAATTCTGCATTTGTTTTTAAAACTTGCATAAATAAGTTTAACATTTTAAGAAGAGCTGTTCAACAATATCAACTTTAAAAATAAAATGTTACTATTTCCAGTATTTAACCTTGTGTCCTAAATCTCTTTTGGACACGCAAAATGCGTGTCAAAATAGTTTCGTTTGAACACGCAAGTAGAAAAATTAGCATAACATATTCAAATATTATACAAATAGAAATAAAAATAGTTATTTGTATACCAAGGCCGCGAAATCTCTTAGTTGACAAGGTATACACAACATTTTTTGTACAACTAAATATGTAATTAAATTCCACTGCTTTTAAAAAACCAACAGTTTAATTCGTTGAAAATAGAAAGGTGGCTAGTTGTCGAGCATTTTAAGGTACCTTCTTCGTTAACCGTTCTTCCATGCACTTCCATTTGCTAGATAATATTGATTTTTTTTTTCATCTAATCTAATAAGAGCATTCATCACAAAATCAAATTCACAAGGTTGTCATATCCAACTACTGATTTGCCAACAGTCTCTTAACTAAATGCAATGAGGGTGGTAATTATCATTACACAAAATATTGCGGTTAATGAACTTTCGGAAAAATTGTTGTATCACTAAAGATATTAAAACTGAAATTTTTGGTTGTTGGTGTAAAAAATGAGGAAATTGAAGATGAAAGTACTTTTATTAGTAACATTAAGAGCTTTGATAATAGTCTCAGATAAATGAGGATTTGAAAACTGTAATTTTAGTGTAATTTTTAAAGTAACCCCAGATACCTTCAGTCATCTTATTAATAGAGGTAAAATATATTCTGGAAGGGAAAGCTATCAGATATATGAATACATAGGTATGTTTTAAATGTTGGAGATAATTTATTTTATCATAATATATTTAATCATAAAGCGTTCAACCGTTCATCTACCACAAATGTTTATCCAGAAAGTGGTTTTGATGATATAAGTGCAGAATGCTGTTGGACTACCAAGAATTGTGTTAATTGTAAATATGCATGTGATATATTAAAAATCCCAGGAAAAGACAGTAATCACTCAGTATTTGATAGTGAATGTGTATCTTACAAAAGAGCCCTGAATCAAATTAAGTTAAGAGTGAATATTCCTGAAACAAATAATGAACTTATTGTATGTAATAACATAGAAGGAATTGTTGTTTTACATCAAAGCAAAGCCGTCTATATTATCTAGTAAGCCATGCTTAAAATAAAAGATTAATTGAGGACGAACTGTGTACGTGATTGTTTGTTTAAAATCAACAGGTTAAGAACCCAGTACGTTAAATTGTTTATTTTAATCATGTATGTAGAATATCTTATGAATATGGCTGTAGACTTTTTAGCTATAGTGGAGTAACCTTACGTTTTTATCTCGGAACCGGTCCAAACTACTTCGATTTGAATAATTTTTTTTGTTAAAGTCTTGTAAATATAAAATACTAAAACCTTTACAAATCATAAATTGACGCTCAGAATGGAAAATGTGGTGAAACTTGAATAACCTAAAAATGTTCTAAGTGGTCCACACCGGTTGCGCGACCATCTCAGAACAGGATAATTTTTGGTGTGTTATCACACCTATGTATTGGTAGTTCAAAGCCACTATTAATTTATTTTTATTCCTTTTGGTTTAAATACGGCAGCCATATTTGTTTCCTTGCGGTGCACGACGTTTCTTGCTGTTTTCTATGTAAACGAAAATCTTGACATCTCAAGAACAGTTGGTCGTAGAAAGTCGCGGTAAAAACCATTGCATTGTTCACATTTCCAAATACAGTTGTTGTTCTAAACATAAATTTTACACTACACTATTTTGGTATTTATGGGCTTTTGAAATTCTAGTTTTCTTCATTTTTTGAGCAACTTTGGACCTCAACATCTCTTTATGATCGTGGATGGATTTTTTTTATATTACGTGCACATGCAGCAGGATATGATGGCAAACTTTTTTATTGTTTGCTTTATTTTATTCTTTGTGACTTTATATATGAGACGATATCTTCCCCTTTCATTAGAGCTCTTAATTCAAAGTTCATTCTTGGCCTGACTTCGTGTTCGTCTATTCAGATTGGGCCCAGTATTCTCCGTAGTGTTTTCCTTTCAAACACTTTTAGGTTTTCTTCTTCTTCTTTTTTTTGTTAACGTACACGTTTCTGTCCCATAAGTTAACACAGGTCTTATAATGGTTTTATATAATTGTAGTTTTACTTTATTAGTTAAATATTTAGAGTTCAAATAAGATTTATTTGCATATGTTTTGTACCCTGCTCGTCTTTTTTGTTTTGTTTTTTCATTTACATTATATTTTTTATTATAGTGTTATGTCTAAGTATTTAAAATTTTGGACTGCTTCAAATTTATAGTTATTGATTTTTAAGTATTCTTCTTTACTGTCGTTACTATATTTTAAGTATTTTGTTTTATTTTCACTAATTTTCAAACCCTTTTTTTTGCTTCTTCTAATCTCACGAAATTGTTTATTAGCCCATCTCTTGTTCTACTAATGATTGTAACATCGTCTGAGTACGCAATAATTTGTGTATTTTTAATGTTTATTGTTCCTTCCAACTCAGAATTTCTTATAGCACCTTCTAGAGCTATATTGAGAAGGGTGGCCGACAGCATGTCTCCTTGTCTGACGCCTTCTTGTACTTTAAAGCAGTCTGTTGATTCGCTTCCAATTTTCACTACTGCCATCGTTACAAGAAATTAGATAGGCTAGGAGAGGAGAAATCAATAAAAGCAGCAACAAACTACACAATGTTTTGGAGCGGAGGAGAAAAACAAGGCAGAAATGGAACAGGTTTCATAATATCAAAAAAAAAAGATACCTAACATAATGAAATTCGAACCTATAAACGACAGAATCTCAAAGCTCAGAATTACAGGAAAAATATATAATACGACCCTTATATGTGTTTATGCCCCAACAGAGTCGGAAGACCTTGATAAGAAGAAATGTTTTATAAAAAATTGTAAAACGAATGTGAAAAACAGCAAAATATGACACACTAATAATTGTAGGAGACCTAAATGCCCAGATAGGTAAATAAGAACATGTAAAAACGGTAGCTGGCAAAAATACAATACATGAAGAAACTAATGATAATGGTAATAGATTATGCAATTTGGCAGCAGCAATGAATTTATTTATAGCCAGCACAAAATTCTACCAGCCAAATTGATCATGTACTCATAACAAAAAATAAAATCAGTAACATACAGGATGTAAGATCATATAGAGGGGCCAACGCCAACACAGATCATATACTAGTAATTGCAAAAATAAAGGAAAAGAAAAGCTTAGAAAGAGAAAAGGCAAAAAATAAAATATGGGAGATACAAAAGTTAAAAGACCAGAATATCATACAAACATTGCAAGAAGGTATAACACAGAAACTCCAGCAACAGCAAAATCCTACAGATGATGCAAACAGTATTAAAGCCCAATGGAATAACATAAAAACTAATATTTTATTAACAGCCGAAGAATACATGGGACGAAAGAAATATGAAAAGGGAAAAGAATGGTATGATCAAGACTGCAAGAAAGCTAGTGAAGAAAAAACAGAGAGTGGCTAAAATGGCAACAAACAAAAACTGAAGAAAATATGCAAATGTATAAAGCATCAGCTACTTTAGCAAGAAATACATGTAAACAAAAGAATAGAGAATGGAAAGAAAAGAAAATAAAAGACATACAACTTGAGTATAACAATAAACACACAAGAAGATTTTATCAGAAAATAAGACAAGAAAAGAAGAACTTTAGTATAAAAAAAAACATCAGGATATAAAGACACAGAAGGAAAGACAAGATAGGAGACGAAAGAAATACAGCAAATATGGAAAAACCATTACGAGCAGCTATACATATAACAGTAACCCGAGCAAATAATAAGATAATACTAGAACCTACACTAAAGGAGACAAAACAAGCCATACGATACTTAAAAAACAATAAGATACCAGGAAGTGATGAAATAATTGCAGAATATCTTAAATACGGAGTAGAGGCATTACATAAACGAATACATGAACTAATTTGCTTAATATGGAGAGAAGAAAGTATGCCAGAAGACTGGAGGAAAGGCGTGATACTTACAATTCACCAAAAAGGAGATTTAGAAGACTGCTCAAATTACTGAGGAATAACACTAATAAATGTTACATATAAAGTGTTATCAAAAATGATTAAAGACAAATTACAAGTATATGCAAAAAATAATATAGGAGATTATCAACAAGGCTTTCGAAAAGGAAGATCGACCACAGATGCATTACATATTATACAACAGATAGAAAAAAAAGCAAAAGTTAACAGTGTATAAAAATTGGTTGGAAAATATATCAACAGCAGTTGATCCAAAAAATTGCAAATAATCAAGTTGCCTTTATCTATGGGAAATATAAATATCGCAACGGTAGTTAATAATAGTTATTTATGTATTAAGGGCATAATGAAGCTTTTATGGCCAGAACCGCTATTTCTAGCCCGAGGCGTTAGCCGAGGGCTAGGAAAAGGCTGTAGGGTCATAAAAGCAAGTTATGCCCGCTATACATACACTATTTTATGCACAGATTAAGTTTTTATGTCAAATCTATTATTGTGTAAAATAGTTATTTATGGTACAAGTGTATAATATCCTTAACTCACGCGTGTCATACAAAATTTTATCCAACACCGTTGTTTCACCAAGTTTCAACATCGAATTTGCAATGTATAGTTAATCTGTAGTTTTGACGGTAATAAATTTAATACCCTAGCGCGATGACTGGATTTTAATAATATTAAGTAACGTAAGCCGGTGATTGGTTGTTATCTTTGAAGGAGTGAGTTTTTTAAAAATAACCCACGTTGCTAGAGGCAACGTGGGTTATAATGTAACATAAGAGTAAACAATCACTTTCCTTATTTAAAATGACCATAGTAAACATGGTATTTATATAGAGGTGTTGGATAAATATAATTAAATGAGTATGTAGGTACATCAAGCCGCTGTGCGTATACTTATGTGCTTATATGAAGTACGTTACTATAGTTACTATTCTGAAATATTTAATTTCAGCTTATTTTCATTGGTGAAAAGTTGACAAATTATATTAAGAACCAATCAAGTTCTACAAAAAAACTTCTGACATTTAATTGACGTTTCGTTATTGCCCGTCTGACCATAAGGAGGCCCTTGGGCCATAAAAATACGTTTATGTTTAAATGAGTCTTGCAATAATAGTCTAATTATAATGCATCTGTGCATAAAAGTAATTTATTATAATGTTACTATAAAGAATGCAGTATGTATTCCAGTGCAATGATGTTTAAAGCAGAAACAAACAGGTAGCTAAATCAGTGTATGGTATGCTGTGAAGGTAAGCAATCAAGACTTCCTTTTAAATATAAAGAAACTAGAACAAGGTCGATACTACAAGTAAAATGACTTTTGCTTACTTTTTAAAAACCAAATCTCAAGTCATCGATTGTTTTAGGGAATTCAAATGCCTAATTGAAAATCAGGAGTGCAAGATAAAAACTTTGTGATCAGAGAATGGAGGAGAATTTTGTAATGAAGAAATGAAACAATTTCTAGAAAAGAAAAAGGAGGTTATCCATCAAACAACTAATCTGCATACTCCAGAATAAAATGGCTTATTAGATTGAACAAATTGTTCAATAGTCGAAAAGGCTAGGTGTTTGTTTTGTGCTGATTTAAGTATGAAGCTCTAAAACACAGCTGTTTATTTAAAAAACAAATGTTTTTGGTAGGCTACAGGAGAACACCAAGGATTATCGTGTTTTTGATCCTGAAAATAAAAATCCTAAAGTAAAAAGAATGAAATAAGACAATTTATTAGAAAATTAAAAAAAAGAAAACGAAAACATAACTAGTTCTGATGCAAGTAAAGACTAGTGATCAGTTTGAGTTTCAAGATAATCAAGTGGCAGCTGAAGAATTGCAACGGTCTAAACAAGAGTTGAAACCTTGTCAATTTGAAGATTACAAATTTAAGTTCTACAGGAAATGTAAGAATTGAAAATAATCCAACTACGGCAGAAGAAGCTTTTATCGAGACCCAATAGTGCAAATATTGTGCAATGAAAGTGGGTCTTGAAAAAGAAAGCATGTAGTGATGGTAGTGTGAGATATAGTCAGGCTTGTAGCTGAAGGTTGGCATTGACTATGATGAGATGTTTTCTCCAGTAGTTAGACACTTAACTTTAAGGTTATTAATCGCTTTATCAGCTAATAACTCACTTAGATGTAATGACAGCTTTTTTGAATGGTCATTTAGATCAATTGTACATGAAACAGCCAGAAGACTTACAAATTACAAACAGTGAAAATAACATATTGTAACAAGAGAGAAAAAGAAAGAACCTCTTTTCGAGCAACAAATGGTGTGTTCTACCGCCTTCGAGAGAATGACGCATCGCACAAGCATGTAAACCAGACGCGGTTTATTCTAGCATTTTCTAGAATACATAGAAGGTTCCAGCGACTTCTGGTGCGTTTATATTAGGGTATAAAAGCGGATTCGCGGATAAAAGAGGATCAGTCAACTGGAAGTCATTAACTGTGTATTACAAAATAAATAGTGAATATAAATGTTGTATTAGAAATTCATAGTCTGTAAATAATAGTTTTTAATGGTTTATAATCATAGCGTTAATTTATAGTGTATTCATTAGTGTATAGAAATAAATATTTGTTTGTGAATAGACGATTTAAACAGCACTTGTATTATTATTTGAAAAAGAACGTTACAATATGTAAATTAAAAAGAGCTATCTATTAGTGTTGGGTTCGCGATACCACCCGCGTATCACGACACTTGCGAATCGAAACCATTAGCCGTGTGAAGTGTCGACTCCTTCACGACTCTTTAACGATACTTCGCATTTACACATCATGCATGCGCTAGTTCATATAATATAATTGAAACGAGCAGTCAAGATTCATAGCTAATACGTAAATCATAAACTAGGGATTAAAAAACAATTAGGTTTATGAGTAAATTCTGTTATGGTTATATATTTATGCATTAAGTACATTAAAAGACATTAAATTATTTATACACCGCATTCGTTCTAACATTTGCTATAGAAAATTAGTATGGGAAATCTGAAATATGCCAAATAGTTCGTTCTCGAATAAAAGTCGGTGAGATTAATAGTTGCAAAACAATTTAAATAATTTGTTATTATTCTTTTATTCGAAAAACGTACAAGAAATAATACATTACAAATAAAAAATAAAGATACCCAATTAATAAGACAATGTCTTATTAATTGGGTATCTTTATTTTTTATTTGTAATGTATTATTTCTTGTACGTTTTTCGAATAAAAGAATAATAACAAATAAAATTTAAAAAAAAGTTATGCTTGTAACGGGGTTCGATCGTGCATTCCACCAGCCCGTATAGTTTAGCAAGCCACGGTTTGCCATCGAACCACGGAGGCGTTGCGTCAACTTTTCAGGTTTCGGCTTTTAAATTAATGTTTTGCAAATAATTCATGAATTTATAATTTTAACTAAAAAATCTACAACAAAATAGTTTTATATGTACGTCTTATTCAATGATTGTTGGCCAGTTCAACAAATCTGCCTTTAATTTCTTTGTAAGAATGATCAAGCAACTTCGAATTACACTCTAATAAGAGCGATACTGTTCGACACGAAGTGTCGCGACACTTCAAGTGTCACGACCACGAACAGTATCACGACACTCGACACCCAAGTTCCCATCACTACTATCTATGGTTTAAAACAATCCGCTAAAATGTGGAATAGAAATGTAGATGAGGTTCTTGTTAAAATATCAGAGGTTGGAGTTAGAACACTGTGAGTATGTAAAATCTAAAGCAAATTTAGTAACTATAATAGCTTTATATGTGGGTGATTTCTTTGTTTTTTCAAATGATAATGTTGAAACTGAATGTTTAAAATTAGAGTTAAGTTCTAAATTTAAATTGAAAGATTTAGGGCAACCAAAGCAATGTTTAGGTATAAAAATCATTAGAGATTGGCAAAAGGGCATTATAACACTTGATCAAAAAGATTATAATAAATGAATTTAATGTCAGATTGTAAATCTAAGCCTTTAGAAACGAATTTAAATTTTGGCACGCAGGTTGAAAATTGTAATATTAATGTACCTTACCAGCAGTTGTCAATACCAGCAGGTAGTTGAATGTATCTAGCTGTGTTAACAAGAAAAGATATAGCATACTCTATAAGTTTCTCGAGTCAATTTAATAATAAGTATAATATGCAGTCTCACTGGCCATGTGCAAAGAGTATTAAGATATTTACAGGGTACCAAGAATTATGGTTTTATGTTTAATTATCAAGTACGGAGACCGAATATAATTATGCCAATTATACATCGTATACCGAATATATCTCAAAAACTTGTTATCTAAACTAAATGGGAAATTATATTGTATTCCATTGTATAATATGATAACATGAGCGCATAAAATCTTGCAGCTAATCCAATGTTTCATAGACGCTCAAAGCATATAGAAAGTTCGTACTTCAAGGGTCAAACTTTGGACCTCTTCTTTTCATATTGCTAGTGAATTATTTACCATGAGTAGTTGTACATTCTGAATGTCTTAAACTCGCAGATGACTTTAAATTATTTAGATCAATTTCATCTATCCCTGACGTTATACAATGGCCTATAAAGAACAAATTGACTGTAAACATGAGCCAATGTATGTAGTGCATAACATACGAGGTAAGCGCCATAAATTCTCGGCCCGGCAGGCTTCTACATGTGCCAACATGTTCAAACTCGGTTGCGTCATAGTTGAACATGTAAGAGGCCTACACTATATATACTACGGCTAGAAGCGTAATAGATTTTAGTAGCCACTCAAGCATCGTGAAAAGTGGTCAAAATGTTTCCATTTGGGGCAAGAATCTCTTGAAGAAGATCAGCGCATCATTGAAGAAATGGTATTAGAAAATCGCCGTTTGAAAGTTAAGGAGTTAGCAGTGATGTCTGACATTTCAAAAACAAGTGTTCGCCGAATTCTTCATGACCATTTGGGTATGAATAAAATTAGTGCAAGATGGGTACCGCATTTCTTCTTTATGCTGTTCAACGTCGACGTCGCGTTGAATGTGCGCGCTCGTTTTTAAACTTGTGCGGAGACGACCCAAAGCCGATTTTGGAGTCCATTGTCACTGGAGACGAAACGATGGTGCTGTATTATGGTCCTCTATCCAAAAGGGAATCGATGAAATGGCGGCGATCCAATGAACCTAGTCCCAAAAAGGCGAAAGTCGTTCAATCGACAAAGAAAGTTATGGCAATAGAATTCTGGGATTGTGACGGCATTTTACTGATTGATTTTAAAAAACGCAATACAACTGTTAACAGTACATATTATGCGTCTTTATTGCATAAATTGAGAAACAATATTCGTGAAAAACGTCGAGGAAAATTGACAAGAGGTGTTCGATTATAACACGACAATGCACCCGTTCATACTGCCGCAATTTCACAAGCTGCCATTCGCGAAAGCGGCTTTGAAGCATTGGATCATCCACTTTACAGTCCCGATATGGCTCCTAGTGACTTATTTTCCAATTTAAAGAAAGACCTTAGGGGGCGTCGGTTTAAGGACGAGAACGAGTAATTGAACATTTTGAAGGAAAAACTTCAGATTATTTTTACAAGGGCATTGCATTATTAATACCATGTTGTAATAAGTGTATTGACATTAGGGGAGATTATATTGAAAAATAAAAATTATATTTTACCAAGTTTATTTTTTCTATATCAGGTCGAGAATTTAGGGCGTTTACCTCGTATATCTGGAAACAATCACCTATGAGATTTGATTACAGAACTGGTAATTCTCTTCTTACCCAAAGTCAAGTTAAAGATCTCAGTATTATTTTTAATCATAAACTAACTTTCAATGATCATATATTGAGTTGTATGAAAAAAACTTGTCTGATTCTAGGGTTAATAATATGTAATTTGGCTAGATTTGATGAAGTGTCTTGTTTTATTCTTGTGTAATGCAATCCCTCGATACAATCACCATGTAACACTTACCTTTATTCTTCCTCCATCTTGTACGAATTACTACTTACTATTCTCCGATTGATGTCATGAGAGTTATAAATTTGTGTCATGATATAGATATATACAATAGTACGTTTCTAAGATTTAAAAACAACAATCTAATGTGCAGACAAAACTTGTTTCCTTTTGTAAGCATTTCAACTCAGACCGTTCCATTCCGATTCGATGTAATGTGCAGTAAGTTTTAATTGTGCTTTTTTACATTCTCATGACGTTTATATTATGCAACTGCTCCTTTCTCAGGTATATTTACAATTATAGTTGTTAATTTCTATATTAACCTCAAATTGCTTATAGTTGTGAATTAAGTTTATTAGCCATCAATTGACGACTTCTATAAGCAATAAATAAATAAATAAATAAATACATACATACATGCATACATGCATACATGCATACATGCATACATGCATACATGCATACATACATACATACATACATACATACATACATACATACATACACACATACATACATATACATATATCTTAGAAACGTTATTTTTAATTTCGTAATAGAGTATCATACTTTTTTAGCATATTTGATCTTAACATTACATTATCTTTCCAAATCCATCATAAAAAATTAGGGTTTCCATTTAAAAAAAATTTCGTTATCGTCATAACTCGGAAACAAAAGACGATCTACAAATAACGATTACACTAAAATATGTCTCCTTTAAGATTAAATCGACGTGTTCCAGGATTTTTCTCAAAAATGTTTAATAAAAGATTTATTTCGATAGTTCCAGACTTTATATGCGCACTACATGAACAGCAGCAAATCTTGAAATTTTGTTTTACTACCGCTATCAGAAGAAGTGACTACCTGCAATATAACTTGCTCGAACAATAGGGAATATAAAGGTTTATGCAGTTACAACTACAATCTTTAGAAAGTTTTTTTAAAAGTTGCTTGCAAGATGTTTGGTAACCCTGTTGTCCATAAGAACACACACTGTAGTCTCAACGTGAGACGATCAATAGATAACATAAAATATGGAACTTAAATTTCTTTTATATCTTTTGTTATGTTTTATCATGTATCATGTATTATATATATATTTTTTTTCCTTTTGTGATGTTTGTAAAAATGGAGATTTCCGTATATTAATTAAATAAATAAATAAATAAATGTCATGGAAAATGACTATTTCATTATCCAGCTTTAGCGGATTAGTGGTTAGCATGTTGAGCTCATAATCCAAAAGTCACAGGTTTGATCCCCAACTGAGCTAATTTTTCATAGCAAAGAAAAATTAGAACTTACCAACGGTTACCAACCTAAATATTTTTTCACAATTTATCAGTTAGGCTTTGGAAAATGAATATCTGGTTGGTGTATTTGCTGTTTTTTCCAAAGCCTTTGATACCTGATAGCTTTGTTGTTGAACTTTTCGGGTCTTATCTCTCTCATTGTCAGTTCGGTAACCTGTAATGGCTATAGCTCTGAACCCTTTGGAGTACCTTCTGGAGTGCCACAAGGAAGTAGTTTAGGTCCTTTACTGTTTATTCTTTTTTATCAATGATATATGTAATTCCTTGTGTCACTCCGAGGGATTATTGTTTGCTGACGACTTTAACATATATGCAAATAAGCTCTCTCGGGAAATGTTGTATGTTGCAAAGGGATTTAGATGCTATTATTTATAACTGATCCATAAAAAAATAAATTTGTATTATAAAAAAAAAAGTTATTGTATGAGCTTAAGAGACTTGGGTGTTTCATTCGACTCTTTCTTTAGGTTCAATATGATAAGATAATCGCTGCTGTCTCTAAACAAATGGGCTTTATTATTTGTAACTGTAGATATTTTACAAAGCTAAACACATTATTAATACTCTTTAACTCTACAATTCGATCCAAATTAGAATATCGGGAATCCTTTTTATGTATAACAGTTGGGAAACACAAAACTGCAGAAATGTTTTCTCAGATTTTGTGCTTACAAGTTCAATCATGATTATGATCGCAAGGAAAATTATCCATCTCTATTAGCTAGATTTCAAGTGGCGTCTCTGGAAACGAGAAGACATGTTATCTTACTCTTCTTATTTAAAATTGTTAATTCTCTGGTTGATGCACCTTACTTACTCTCTAGATTTAACTTTAATATTCCAGATTCCCGTACTCGATATAGTACCACCTTCTACTATCCATGTCCTAGAACAAATGCATATCTGAGTTTCTCCAGTAATAACAACGATCAGAGCCTTTAAAAAATATGATCAACGCATTCAGCATTGATTTGTTCAGTTCTACCTATAATTCTTTTCGGTGGTTTTTAACTGATAACCATATCTGATATAAGCATTCATTCTTAGTGTATTTTCCTTATACCGGGTGGGGCAATAGTGTGGAGAAGTCCGATAGCTCCTAAACGGTAGCAGCTAGAAAAATCGTTCTAATACGGATGTAAACAGTGGATAGAGGTGCATCTAGAGAAATTATTTTCAAATATACAGGGTGTTGCAGAAAAGTGTGGCATGCTTAAGGTAATTTTTTTTAAATAGAATGCCCCAAATATTTTTTCATATTTAACACCTCTCTTGGCAAGTTTATTCATATCTAAGATTTTAGCGCCATCTAATGACCAGTTTAGAAGTTATACATTTTTTTTTCAAAAAAAAATTGAGTTTTACATTATCCCACTTAACAGTTTACTGGTTTCACGGCCGCAACTGCGAAGACGAATTTAAGTAGGGATTTTGTTGCAGGGGCCTGTAGCGTGCTCTTCTTTAAAAGAAAATGGACCCACCATGTACAGGGTGTTCAAAATTAATTTTTAACTTCAAAGCTAAAATTCACAACTTTTTCAAATGCAACACTCTGTATATTTTGCATCTTTGTGATGCAGAATTAAATAACAAACATTTTTTGTATGTACGTCCCTATAGCTATCTATAACCACTTTTGATATATTGAGAAAAAACTGCAAGAAATACACAATTAAAAACAATTATTTATTTAGTTGTCAAGTGTGTTGGTTGTTTTTGTTCAACAAAACATTAAAGCATCTAGCAATTGTTGTGCACGTATGCAAAACGTACATTTCTCCATCAGTGTTTAGTTCTAGTAGGTGTTTTAGTTTTTCAAAATGAATTTTAGTAATGAAGAACTTGTAGACATGACTTTTGTTTTGGGAGAGTAGGAAAGAAATTGTTTGCTTGCTCGCAGAGTTTACCACCAACGGTATCCTGAACGGAGGCTCCCTAAAGTTCACAGCTTTCAAAACCTGCTAGATAGATTTGTGAGGACCGGCAATGTACAGTATGAAAAAAGTGAACAAATTAACAATGTTGTGAAAGAAGAAAATGAGTTATCTGTTGTGCTGGCAACGATTGAGAATGCCCATGTTAGTCAGAGATAGTGGTGTGTTATAATGCTTCTCATGACACCCAACGCTCAAGCATCGGGAAATCAAAATATCTCTAACACTTCTCGAGACATCAAGGTAAACAGTAGCGGCGCATCATAGCATTTTGTTATCGGAAGTACTAACAATAAAGTTGATGCATTTATCATGTTACACAGATGCACGTCTATGCGTGCGCGTAAGCATGGATGGTACTCTGGAGGGTCGCTCGAATTGTGAAACCAGTGGAAGTGATAGAAACGGCAATATATAAAAATCTGATATACTGTATATTGCAACGCTTCTCATAAGCATGTCTCATGACGCCTAGGCATTGTAACACTTCGAGAAGCATTGATACCTTTATGCGTTATAACCCACCACTAGTCAGAGAGAAGTGAGTTCATCTGTAGGAATAAGTAGACGTTCTGTTGGTCGAATCTTAAAGAAAAATAAGTTTCATGGATATCAGATTCAAATGCACCAGGAATTAACTGATGACGATTTTCTAAAACGTTTCCAGTTTTGTAATTGGGCCATAGGTAAAATGCAAGACGATGCTACATTCTTCAACAATGTTTTGTTCACTGATGAGGCAACGTTTCATAAAAATGGATTTGTTAACAGGCACAATTTCCATTATTATGCTCCAGAGAATCCCCACTTTTTCAGACAACTTGATAACCAGCACAGATGGTCCATAAACGTTTGGGGGGAATTATTAGAGAACATGTAATAGGGCCACATTTTTTGGATGGTACATTAACTGGAGCTATTTATCTTCATTTTTTGGAGAACTATCTGCCACAATTATTGGCAAACCTTCCTCAAAGGATCCAAAATGGGATGTGGCTTCAACAAGACAGTGCTCCACCGCATTATTTACATGCAGTAAGAGACCACCTAAATAATATCTACCCACATTACTGGATTGGAAGGAATGGACCCACTAAATGGCCGGCGAGGTCTCCTGATCTTAAAAAAATTGATTTCTTTTTATGGGGATATATGAAAGAAATCTATACTAATATTATAAAGAGGAAAGATTTGTATGTTTGTAACGAATAAACTCAAAAACTACTGGACCGATTTCAAAAATTCTTTCACCATTAGAATGCTACATTATCCCTGAGTAACATAGGCTATATTTATTACTAGAAAAAATTAGGGATCTCTACTAAAACTTAAATAATAAGGTGTACAAATATTAGCCATAAAATGTCTTTCATCGCATGCGATGCGGAAACTATTGATGATAGAACAATAAAATGTTCTACAATATTAAGGAGCATATCAATATCTACAAAAAACTTCACGATACCGCATGTCCAACTATTGTAGTTATGTCACTATAACTGCTTTTTTACATTTTAAAAGTTGACAGAAATGCCGACCAAAATCAGACCATGTTATCCATACCTTTGTATTAATCCTTATCCAAATAAATCATTTCGTATTCAAGACTGTTTCAATACCTGTAGATTACTTTTTGAATCATTCAAATAGGACATTCCATTCAAAAGATATTACTAATTTAAAAATGTCAATCTAAACAAATTACTAATAGTAAAATAAACGCCGCCGCGCCGTGGCCGGTGTAGCCCCACGCAGAGCAGCAGCCAACACGGCAAGGGAGGGGGCACCGAAGTGCGGGAGAGGGGCGTGTACATATAAGAAATAGGTATTTCAACTTCATAAGAAAAATATAAATAGTAATTTGAAAAAAAAACTACTTATGTCCTGCATAAAGATACATTTACTCTACGTTTATCCCAAAATGTTTAAAAATAAATGTACACTCGTGCGAAGCCGGGACGGACCGCAAGTTGTTTATACAGAGACACCAACCACAATCCAAAATATGAAGGATAGAATAATACATGCATTTAGAAGTATCACGCTGGCAATGTTAAGAAACGTACAAAGATTGTTCCAAAGGCGCATCGAAATGTGTGTCCATGCAAATGGGCAATATATGGAGCATTTGTTATAGTTTTTTCCTTTGTTTTATTTGAAAAACCTTGATTTTTTAAATAAATAATTTTTTAATTGTGTACTACTTCTTGCAGCTTTTTCTCAATAAATCAAAAGTGGTTACAGATAGCTATAGGGAAATATACAGGGTGTTCTATTTGAAAAAGTTGTGAATTTTAGCTTTGAAGTTCTCTAAATTTAAAAATTAATTTTGAACACCCAGTACATGGTGGGTCCATTTTCTTTTAAAGAAGAGCACCCTACAAGCCCCAACAAAACCCCTACTTAAATTCGTCTTCACAGTTGCGGCCGTGAAACCAGTAAACTGTTAAGTGGGATAATGTAAATCTCAATTTAAAAAAAAAAGAATTTATAACTTCTAAACCTGTCATTAGATGGCGCTAAAGTTTTAGACATGAATAAACCGGCCAAGAGAGGTGTTAAATATGCAAGAATATTTGGAGCATTCTATTTAAAAAAAAATTATCTTAAGCGTGCCACACTTTTCTGCAACTTTTTTGTATATTTAAAAATAATTTCTCTAGATGCGCCTCTATCCACTGTTTACATCCGTATTGGAACAGTTTTTCTAGCTGAAGTTGTTACCGTTTAGGAGCTATCGGACTTCCCCATACTATTGCCCCACCTGGTATGTATTAGTAATTTAATTGGAATATTTAGAATTCATTAGGAATGTTACTTTTCTCTTTTGTGACCTTGAGCTATTAGTTAAACACTAATCAGTTACACATTTAGCTTATAGTTTATTACTACTTATTTTTACTCTCCTTTTTAAAATTATTTCAAAGTGCATTATTTAGTTATACTACCTAACAATTGTATTTTTAATAAAAATGTGTTGTTTCTGTCATTTATTTAGTTACTATGCAGTTTTATTATTAATTTATTTTTCCCTGTAATTGATTTTTTTTTATCTGTTGGAAAATAAATGTATTAATTATAATTATTATTATTAATATACCTAGATATCCAGTCAAGCACCTACATAAATTACATTTAAACTCTTTTGATTTTTTTTTTATATTGTCATTTGTTTTCTGTGAAAGAAATTTAAAAGCAATAAATATCTTCTGGTTATTGCTGTTCTGCTTTCTAATGGAAATCAAAATGTAATTTTATATAATAGTAATTTTGTGCAATTAATCAGAGTTTCCATACATAATTAGTAGTAATCTATTAGGTCATCATTATTAATTTTAAACTAATGATGAGGTTTTAAGTAGATATTTTTGTACCAACAATATCTTTGGAATTTGTTATTTACATACAAGGTCTCATTTGAACTTCAATAGGTTTATATGAATACTGATCTGTCCAAAGGACGTAAGCACCAATATGTGTAAAATTGAGTTATTGGCAGCAACAAATAGAGAATTTTGTGCTGAATTGATTCTTGAGTTTAAAATTATTTATAATAAAAAATGATTAAGCTCCTTGTAATATAAGAAATTTTCAAAATTCCTGTAAACATAGTTGAAGGTCACTTACGCCTTTCTTCAAATTACTATCAACATGATCCAATTGATAAAATTATGTTTCAATTAATATATTTTTTTAATGCTAGTTCAAGAGAAATTGGGGTTTTCAAGTTTAATATCTGCATGGAAATTGGATTTCAGTAGAACTGATTGATTTTTACTTACGTTGTAGTTCACAACCTCCTGGACTCAAACTTCTGTAATGAACCTGAACAGTTTCCGAGTTATAGCTTGTCAAAGTTGCAGCGCTTATGCTCTATGAATATTGTGTAGAAGTTCAAACAGTGGGATTGCTCTGTGAATTGTCAGTTGAAAATACTGCAAAGAGTAGAGGAGAGCTTATAAGATGTATTTTCCTGTTCATTGAGTTTTAACAGTGAGTTTTAGGATTTTTAGGAAAAATTTTTAAAATTTTATAAAGATAATTGGAGACACGTGATATACAGGGTGTAACTAATATAAGTAATAATGTCAAATGGGGTGTAGCTGGAATGATTTAGAAAGTATTTTTCTTATCAACATCTTAAAAATGACAATTAAAAAAATGCGGTTTATGTCAGCTGCTGCTCTTTCTTTGTCTACACGTAAACCTTGTTTTGTTATCCCTGGGTAACTTTCATTATTTTATTTGAGCAGGTTCGGCTTTAATTAAGATTCTTAAAACAAAGCAGATTTGTATTTACTCTTATTATTTCGTGCAGATTTGTTGAATTGTTAAAATTTTGCATTAACAATAATAAATATATTTACCTATTTAAGTCGTAATAGAATTTTGATAAAGTGCATTATTATTAAATATAATCAAATTAAAAGATTAATTCAAAGTTTCACGAGTTTTATTAGTTTATCTTAACCTGACAATATTGTTTCGACATTAAAATGTCATTATCAAAGGTAGATAAGATTGATAAACAAACACGTTGCTAAGGATAAATACATACAGAAAATAGGTAACTAGGTACAATACAGACAAAAACTAAATATCTAACACTTCTAATAAAGGAGAATTACTAAGCTTAGTTTGTTCATTCATTAAAGGTACTGTGCGTTTATGTTTGTATATTTCAAAAGCTTTTAAAATATCTAATTTGTGTTTGTTGTTGCAAAAATGTAAGAATTTAATGTTGTTTTGAGGTGTCATTGGGTGGTTCTGTACCAAAATCTGTTTGGCATAATTCGATTGTTCTGGATGTTTAAGTCTATAAGAGCATACGTGTTCTTTGTATCTTATGTCGAAATTTCTAAGTGTTTGCCCAATATAAACCGAGTTACAAAAAGAACAATTCAATGACACCTCAAAACAGGTGTCATTGGGCGGTTCTGTTCCAAAATGTGTTTGGCATAATTCGATTTTTCTGGATGTTTAAGTCTATAAGAGCGTATGTGTTCTTTGTATCTTGAGTTACAAAAAGAACAATTCAATGACACCTCAAAACAACATTAAATTCTTACATTTTCACAACAAACACAAATTAGACATTTTAGAAGCTTTTGAAATATATAAACATAAACGCACATTACCTTTAATGAATGAACAAACTGAGCTAAGTAATTCTCCTTCATTAGAAGTGTTAGATATTTAGTTTTTGTCTGTATTGTATCTAGTTACCTATTTTCTGTATGTATTTATCCTTAGCAACGTGTTTGTTTATCAATCTTATCTACCTTTGATAATGACATTTTAATGTCAAAACAATATTGTCAGGTTAAGATAAACTAATAAAACCTGTGAAACTTTGAATTAATCTTTTAATTTGATTATATTTCATGATTATGGAGTTCCACACAGTAAGGCTGGAGACAGTAAATGCATTATTATTGCTTCGATATTGACCAAATCACTAAATAAGATATGTTCAAGAAAAAAGTCATTCAAGAGGCCATGAAATCTAATTTTCAAAAATTTATGTTGAATTTTCTTTTCGATTCTTCATGTCTGATAGTTTACATCTTACTAACAACAACCTAACGAAAATGAGTACCTTTCAGCTAACATAATAGCAAAGTGAGCAGGATGTCTTGTAACATATTTAGTGCCCAATTTAAAAAATTGCTTGGCGTTTCTTTTTAAATACTTTTTATTATTTTAAATTAAAGTTAACAGGGTATTATTTTTTTGTAAAGTAGGTGCAAAGTAATGCAAACAAATTTATAAACTCGAAAATAATTGAGTGCTTCTAAATTCGTGTATAAAAGTTTTTTGTTTATTTAACTTCTTTTTTTTCTTAAATAATATAGTGCTCTTTGACTCAGTGCTCAAATAAAAGATTGGATGCTTATTGTTTTAAAAAGATTCCTAGCTTAATATAAAGTTCGCAGAGCATATATAGTAAGAGTATAAATAAAGTCTGAACTATCAAAATAAAACTTTCATTAAATGTTTTTGAAAAATCCTTGAACATGTAAATTTTTATCTTAAATGAGACATATTTTAATGTAATTGTTATTTATAGATTGTCTTTTGTTTCTGAGTTATGGTGATAGAGAAATTTTTTTTAAACGGTAACTAGTTTTTTTGATGGATTTGGAAAGATAATGCAATTCTAAGACCAAATATACTAAAAAAAAGTATGATATTGTATTAAGAAACTTTCGAAGTAATTACTTTTAAAGTTTTAAAATTTAATAAAAAAATTGAAAAATTCTGTGAAGAACTCCCGTAAATTCAACACTAAGTCAATTGTTACATAGCTACTTGAATTTTTTAACAAAAGATTTTAACTCTAGATTGTTATTCAATCAAAGTTCAAACCAAAAGGTCAAATTTTTTGATAAAACAATCAAGTACCCCTGTAATAACTGACTTAGCGTTGGCGTTTCCATTTAAAAGAGTTTTCGCTATTGCCATAACTCAAAAGACAATCTACAAATAACAATTACACTAAAATGTCTCATTTAAGATAAAAATCAACGGGTTCAAGAATTTTTCCAAAAAAATTTAATAAAAGATTTATTTCGATAGTTCCAGACTTTATACTCACACTGTATATATTTTTAATGTAAATTAATCAAAAAAAAATTATAATAATAACTCGAAAATAATTAAGTGCTACTAAATTCAAATAATAAAACAATTTTCTTTGTTTATTTTTTTTCTTCAATAATATAGTGCTTTTTCTATAATCTAATAATTACATAAAAATTAGAATTATTCTTCTTATGGCCGGTATTATAAAACTTTTTACTTCCTAGATAAAATTTACTTTGAGAGTAAATTCATTTGTTCTGTCAATTTCATATGCAAATTGACAGAATAAATTAATTTAATAGCACCAAGTTATTTTCGAGTTTATACATTTGTTTACAATAAAAAATATGCTCTCCTAACTTTAAGTTAGAAAAAATTTTTTTTAAACGTTAAGCACTCAATTTTTTAATTGGGCACTAAATTTTGAAATATGTTAGAGGTGATTCTGCTCACTTTGCTATGCTACTTTAAAGGCGCTTAGAAAATGTTCGTTTTAAACTTAATCCCAAGCTGAAATACGTAAAATGTCGATCAAAAACAATAAACAGTGCTAGTGTTGCTAACACACTTTTTCTTTAAATAAATTTTCTCCTAGCTAGATTACTTTTTTCTCATATTTTTGGATTTTAATGTAAGTTAATAAAAAATCTATCTTACTAAAGTGAATGTGTTTGATAATTCATTCATCTTAGTTAATAATAATACCCAAAAATATCTTATGTTGGCGCCGAGCGCCTTACCTAAGCGTGTCTGTTAGTAACAAACATTTTATCAATACATATGTATTAATTGTATTATACAGTGCGTACCAAATGTATGGAACCGGCCTTGTTATTTCAAAACTATTCAAGTTAAATCGATAAAATTTGGTATGGATGCTGTTTACAAAGCCTATTATTTCCACAGTTTTATTATTTTTTTAATTGACAAGGTCGGGAGCTGCACAGCCAACTTGATTTTTTTTTAATAGGAAGGGGAGTCAAATCGCATACCGTTTGAAAGGTATTTTCAAGTAGAATTCAGCGACATGCCACTTCCCATAGTTATCTTTAAAGATAACTTCGCTACTGTAAATTAAGGTAGAAAGTCACCCAAACCTTACAACTCAAGAATTACATAATTTAAGTATATATATATATATATATATATATATGTCTGTGTGTCTGTCTGTCTGTGTGTCTGTCTGTGTGTGTGTGTGTGTGTGTGTGTGTGTGTGTGTGTCTGTGTGTGTGTGTGTGTCTGTCTGTCTGTGTGAGTGTGTGTCTGTCTGTGAGTGTGTCTGTCTGTGTGTGTGTGTGAGAGAGAGTGTGTCTGGCTGTGTGTGTCTATCTGTCTGTGTGTGTGTGTGTGTGTATGTAATTTAAGTATGATTTGGTAAATTCAATGTTGCTCTTTCGATTGATACCCGAAAAACGGCATTTCAGCACATATGTACCGAGAAGACGATTAACAAAGTTGCAGTCAAATACATTGATGTATATGGGTTTACACAGTATGCCCAAGAACAACTTGAAAGTTCTATATTTAAACAACTCACCATGTATATGAAAAACTATGTAACAATAGTTTAAAAATTGTATTTTATATTGACGTTGAAAAAATTGCACTTTACCACTTAGTTATTGAGATATTTCGATTATAAAATTGTATTCCAGCTGTAACCAGAAACTGATGACTGAAGTCCCTGCACATGCAAAACCCTATTGTATGATCTGGCAACGTAGCTTCGCGCAAAAATTCAAATTTGATACGTTAGATGAATTGTATGTTGTTATTTTTTATATTACTTGAAAATAATGATATATGTGAATAAATTAAATAAATGAAATCATATATAATAATATTAATACAATTTACATATTAAAAAAATTGTATTAACATTGATTTTTCTCATTACTTGTATTTACGTGATCCAAGATGTGGTCGGCGATGTGGTCACAGACTACTGAGTGCGTGCTCTACATTGAAGAGACACTTTGAGTGGACAAATTAGTCTTAATTTTTGATTAATAAGTCAGTAAATATGAAGTTCATTAGTAACCGTTTATACGTGTATAAAAACGATCAAAGTTCTGTACTGCAATATTGAAAAATGTTGATAAAGTTACAACGGCCTTTTTATTGTTAGTTCCCACTCTTGAAGCAAAGCTTTCTCGCAACTTGACTTTCCTCTAATACCCCCTGCTTGCTTCAATGTTGTTTTGCTCACAGCAGGCATGTCAAGTGATGTGAAGATCGTGTTGATTTGACTTGCCCGTATACCGGCATCGATCATCGCTGAAGATCAATTTTTGATTAATTAATGTTATACACAAAAAATAATAATAATAGGAAGTAGTATTAAGAATCTTCTACCTGCTGCAAGTTTTATATTCAAAACATGACGTTTTGTAAAATTATCATTGGGGGAGTATGTTTCTGATGTATGAACTTATTTGACAACTTGGCATGAAGGACAGCGAATCGACCAAATTGAAGCTATATCACACACTTGTTCTTTTATGATGTCATCAAAAAATAACAATCATATTCATAACACCGCATATATCTATTTAACGCGCAGCAGTCAATAATTTTTACCAAACTCTAACCTCACTTTGGTTTTACGTCAAATACTGATCGTACGTTGCGTTGACAAATCTTACACATCAATGTATACTACGTTAGTAAAGCGAACGACGATGTTATCATTATTAATTTGTTTTCTGATATAAAGTGACAATTTTTGTGTCAAACAACAAATAAATACAATAAATAAATAATTTTTCAATTTTCTATAATGTTCATATGTGAATTAAAATTTGTTTATTTTATTCATATATAGCAGCTACCTTGACTTTAGATTTGGGTGACTTTCTACCTTAAAGATTGGGAGTAGGTATTAAATGGATAACTAAAGATCCAGTTAGCGCTGAAAACAATGGTTAGTTTATGTTGTTTACCGAACGTCAAAAGCTTAAAACTGTGCCCGAAGTGCTAAATTATGGAGCATCTTACAGAAAAAGAACGTATAGAAATCTTGATGATGATAGGATATGGTGATAGAAGATGCAGTCATGCAGAAGTACGCGATTTGTTTAATGCGACGTATCCTGACCGCAACCCAATCGACAAATTGGACGTCGAGGACGTATTGAATGGCCACCTCGATCACGTGACTTATCCCCACTAGATTTTTTCTTGTGGAGTTACCTGAAGAGTTGTATTTACCTCGATAAACCAAATAACTTGACTGAACTAGTGCAACGAATTCGAGAAGAAACAGCAAATATTCCTCGCGAGTTCATTTTGAATTCAATTGAAGGATTTTCTAATCGAATTTATTACTGCCAAGAGGCGAATGGGGAACAGTTTGAGCATTGCTTATAAACGTTCCATTCTTGTACTAGATGCACTTCATAAACTTAAAACACGGTTTCAACAATCTGATGTTACATTAAACACCATAAAACAATTCATTGTTCCCCATGCTAACTGGATCTTTAGTTATCCATTTAATACCTACTCCCAATCTTTAATTTACAATAGCGAAGTTATCTTTAGAGATAACTATGGCAAGTGGCATGTCGCTGAACTCTACTTGAAAATACCTTTCAAACGGTATGCGATTTGACCCCCCCTTCCTATTTAAAAAAAAACCAAGTTGGCTGTGCAGCTCCCGACCTTGTCAATTAAAAAAATAATAAAACTGTGGAAATAAGAGGGGGCTTTGTAAACAGCATGCATACCAAATTTTATCGATTAGTTTTGAAATAACAAGGCCGGTTCCATACATTTACGCACAGGTATATATTATGTGTGTTATGGAATTATGCGTTATCTAATTGTTGTGTCCAAGTGGTGATTCATTCACGTGTGAAATGGTAAATATGCATCAGAATAACCACAAGATTGTACTTATTAAGTGAATATATTGTATTTGAAAGTTATAATTGTTTTTAAGCTTTTATTGAATTTAAACGCTAACATCATTTCATTATTTCAACTAATTTTTTTCCATAATCTCACACATTTCAGACGTGTTATAAATCATAACGGTTCTGTTATTTTGTTGTCATAGCAACTGATAAAAATTTACTAAGTTGAGCCTTCTATAGCAGTTAACAAAGTAGAAAAAAAAAATAGAAATAAATCGGTAGCGTAAAAAGAAGTAACTAAGTGACCATGTACATTTTGCAGAATTTTCACATTTTTACAGTCACCTCTACTAACAATTATAAATATATTAGTTTTTTGTTCTACTTATGCAAACTATCTAATGATCAGCTTTAAATAATTTTAAAAGTAGTTACTGGTTCCGATGGTATTTAAAAATGCTTTATTTTACGTGTCAATGACTTAAAAAATGATGTTTGCCATATACATAATACTTTTATCTGTACATACCTGCGTTCTCTAGATCGACTACGTTTTTCTTTAGATCGTGATCGGCGCTCCTTTGACCTTGAACGTCTTCTTTCCTTGGATCTTGATTTTCTTTCTCTTCGCCTTTCACGACTTTTGCTACGTTTACGATCTCTGTCACGACTTCGTTTTCTTTCCTTTCTGTCTCGTGATTTGCTACGGCTGCGGCTCCTACGACTGGACTTCCTATATTTTTGAAAAAATATATATTTAACAATCATTATTAAATCAAGTAACTTAAAATACTTACTCGGTGGATCTGCGTCTACCCGATTCGCCATTCTCCTTGATCTTTCCGTTCACCTCGTCCTACGAACAGCAACAAAGTGAAGAGGGGCCGCGCAGGTGGCGAAAACAAATAGGCATTAATAATTGAATTTACACAATCTAACACCTACCGATGTTATATATTCCACAAAAAATACATGTGGAATAAAAATCAAAATCCATCACTTTTAGCAAGTTATTCCAGTTCTTGTAATGAATTTCTTAAAATGTAACCATTATAAAGTTTCTATTTGAAAATTTTGTTGGTGCAAGAGCTGGAATAAGTACAAAGTTCTAACTTTGTCACAAATTTTTAATTATTGTAAAAGAAAAACCTAAAACTAATGCTGGCGATGGTTGATTTGACGAGACACTGGTAGCTGAAACGTTAGGGTGTCGTCTAGCCGGGACTAGACTTACCGTATCAGTCTAACAAAGGTACTTGCTGGGTAAACTTGATCCAGATCAATACTTCTGAAAAAATACACCCAATAAGACCAAAAACCCTTTTTAAAATTTCATTTTTTGTTTTTTTTTATAATGCTCATGCATTTTTTAATTTTTTTACCAATTTTGAAAAGCTTTCATTAAACCAAAACAATATTTTTAGTATAACTATAATTGAAATATAATTGGTAAAGCAACATTATTTACGGATAAGTACTTTTACAATTACATTGTAGATCCACCTTGCACATTATAATTGTGTGGCATCACCAATCGGATGATTGGTGGTAGAAAAGGATCCCGGAAGAACGTCCACAGCTGTCCTAGGGTGAAAAAGTTAGCATCAGCTATGCCATATCAATTAAAATTCCACAAATATTTTAAATCGACCCAAAAACTTTAGCTTTTCTTTAAGTAAACTTTTAATTTGTAACAAAAATTAAGGTTTTCTTTATAAAAAAGAAAACACCTGTAGGTACATAAAGTATGAATGTCTTAATAACAATGATAATAATAATAAAAATAATCATTTGCACAAATCAGGTTGAAAACAATATCAACCAGAGACGACAATATTGAGCAATTCACACAATAGTTTATTTGTACCTACCAATCCTAAAGAAAAACCTAATAACTATATACTTAGATGAGAATGGGGTCAGTACCTGTGTTGAACGCTTGAAGGTGGCGTAAACCCGATATAAACCTCACACGTCTAAAATAACAAAATCAGGGAATGATATAAAACAGTGTACGGAACTTACAAATATAAAAAAAGACGAAAACGGCAAAGCCTTAATATTATATAACTACCCATGAGTTTCCACCCTTTAATTAATCATCATAACAGGAAGCGATATTTTTTCTAGAACAGACAGCTTAATAATTATCAAGTGCTTAGCCATTTTCAATATTATACAAATATTCATCAACAACTTTTACCGTTATACAAAAATCATTATGTAGTATACTTACATCTTTTTTGTAAGGGGCTTCCAGCATCGCTTCTACGTCAATATCTTCCGCCATATCTTCGAAATTTCAATGACCTGGATTTTTACACAACGCAATATACAAAACACTTATTATATATAATAAATTTGTTCACCATAATATTCCTTCACTAAGTAATAATATTTTCGTTATTCCTTTTTGAACAATTATCTTAACTACACGCGACAACTAAATGAAAATGCAGCTGATCTTCCTGCTTATTTAACGCTTTTACAAGATGGCGTTTAAAATAAACACTTTTGGTCTGTGGCCCTCTTTCGTTGACATGACTAACGCATATTTCCAGGTGTACCAACCTCATTACCAACGTAATTATTTGATTATGCTTTGTACCTACTCGGAATAATTTTTATTTTGAATAATGAGGGAGAAGAAGAAAATACTCAAACTATGGCGATTGTTGATATTTTTCATTTATCTCAAACCATGAGATGTACAAATGATTATTGCAAGGAACGGCTGTTTTCGATGGGATTGAAAAAGAAACCAGATTTGGTTTAGCTTCTGTGTTTCACATTTTAGGTGTAAAAGTTATTTGTTTGTAAATATTATACTGTATCCACTGGAAAAACACATACATCAGAAATAAGTGGTTGTCTAGTTTATGATATAAACAGTAAAATTCTTACGATAATCGTTATCACGTAATCGATATTTTAACGAAAGCTACTGAGGTATCGTTCGCGGGAGCTGAATGTTTGAATCTAAGCAGATGGCATGTCCTTGACCAAAACTATGCCAGAACATCAATTTTGGCAGTAGATAAAAGATATAATAGAAAAATAAAAATTTTAATTTTTTGGTTTTTATTTTATATCTAAGACGGCTGTGAAAGCTGCAGCAGCGCTGCATTGTGTTGGACGCAGCCATTCTTAAAAAAACCGAAGAATAATTATTAACTAATTATTCAGAGTACATTTCAACACGACGCCGGTTAAACATTAACTGCCCCCTTCTACTCGCGAACTCAATTTATATCTTTCATACGATGACTCATACATCTAGAATGTTCGATAACGTGTTGATGAGTCATACACGCAGCTGCTGATAAGTCACGTCGATGAGTCATACTTGCAGGTGTTGATTGATGAGTCATACATGCAAGTGTTATTGATGAGTCATACAGTTGATGACTCATACATCTAGAATGTTTGATGACGTCATATGTGAGTTTACTATTCGATACAATATCTTATCTTTATCTTAATTTGGAGTTCCTCAAAAATTTCTTCAATTCCTTGGATCGCGACAACGTCTACTAAATTTTATGTGATTTCCTTTTGTTCGTTTTTAAAGTTCAAAGTTATTCAAATTTTAAAGTAAACATAGCTAAATTATTCGAAAATGCTGCACTGTGTGTATGTACGTATTTATGATAATACACGCAACCGTTATTAGTTCATATTGTATTAAAAACTTCTACAAAAAGATAAATTGATTACGTCAATGAGCCCTTCACAAAATGGCTCAAAATTTTCTCTAAAACAAGTACCTGAAATTAATTTAATACTAACCACGTCTCGTTAAAAGCTACTTGAATGAATAACGAAAGGGTTAATAAAATGTCAAAAGAGCACATCATAGAAAATAAAGTCAAAGGTTAATTATATCTAAAAACTAACAAGACCAAATTACAACTTGTATGGAATAATTTGTATGAATTCAAACGCGGTTCAATTAGAAATCAGGTTTTAAATTAAATTTTAGAAAAATGATTGGTTTATGTATAAAACTTTAAATTGGTTTATTTGAAAAATCCATTATATGCAGTTTTTCACAGAAAACGAAAATTTTTGTAATTTTCATTCGATATCGTTAGGCTTGTGGTTTTTTAATTGCTAAAATAGTTTGTATTTTATATTTTACTTTAACCCCCTTATTATGTAAGACTTTTTTTGACGAGATAACGAACGTTAAAATATCGAAGTTCGTTATATTATCGAAATTCGTTATTTTTGTATTCTGTAAGACAAATTCTTACGAAAATCGTTATCACGCAAGTAGGTATTGGGACCATTGGCCAGCCCCCCCTCCACTTTTCTCCACTCCTACCCCCACTCGGAGGAGTAGGGATAGGGGTGGGGCTTAAGTGGGGGCTTAAGTGGGGGAGTGAGGATAGGAGAGCGAAAGAGAAATTAGCCATTTTGAATAGCCATTTTGGATAACCATTTTGAACCGCCATTTTGAATCTGTCAATTTTGTATCTGTCATTTTACGTCTGTCATTTTGTATCTGTCATTTTTGCATTTGTCATTTTGAATTTGTCAATTTAGAATGTGTTATTTTTGAAGTTGTCATTTTGCATTTGTCATTTTTGCATTTGACATTTTTGAATCTGTCATTTTTGTATCTGTCATTTTCAATTTGTCATCTTGGATTTCCCGCCCTTGGATTTGAATTTTTAGTACTGCTACTGCCATCTATCGGTGACGTCATGTGATCGGTATAGTAGATTTCTATACACCTGTAGATAGGCAACCTGCTACACTTTTTTTTATAAAATCAAAGGATCCAACGAGCTTCGAACTAGGGTTCGTGAAGTACGTCTGTTTACAAGTCCATAGCTTAACCCCGAGACCACGGAGTTTATCCATTAAAGCGTTCTAAAGGTAGTATTTATAAAAAACGGTTACACATCTATTTTAAGATTGATTGATTGAAGGGTTAGTGTAATTATAATCGCCTGCGGCTATCCAATTGCAACTGGAGGATTTTGATGATAATGATGTGTTTACAGATACGTATTTAAATGACAGTGGAATTAACCCTGTTAATTTACAGCATTACATTACGAATACGATTAGCGACTATATCGATAATTATGAAGTTGATGATACAACATTGATTAGCGATTACCTATCATTCATCATCTACTGCTGAATTGATTAGAGTATTTGATATGACTAGAAGGGTGAAGTAACCTACGACCTGATTAGGGTAAGTTAATTACTGATTACCTATCTGTCCCTATCTGATAAGCAGATCACGGATTACCTTGCTACAATCCTGGCTATTGTATCAATCGTTTCCTCGCATAACTTTTAGTTTATCTGTGAGAAATTCTATTTTATTTATTTAGTACATAAGGCTTAGATTAGTATTATTATTAATACGATATGTATCATTTTATAAATATCTATCTAGATGTAGTATGCATGCATGCTCTAGTATCAATATTATCATGTTGTTGAATGAAACAGTTTATTTCATTCCGTATTAACCCAGACGCTTGTAAACAATGAAATTAAGCAACATCAACTCAATAAAACAGTTTATTTTTAAATATAATCATATAACTTATAGAAATAAAAATCGGTTGCTCTTTCCTAATACACAGGTATGTCGACTTTTTATTATCGGTGATTACTTGCTTAGTCTGCAAAAAGAGTAAAATATGAAATTATAATCTTTTACTTTTTCTATATTTTATCAAGCTGTAATTACCTTTTTCTAGTTGTCTCATTTCAAGCACGGGCGTCTTCTGCTGCCATCTACCATAGGTTTGAAATCTTGTTACAGTTATGGTAAAATTACCCAATTTATTTATTTCATCTATTTGTTGTTGTTAATCACTTGACTGTACCTTCTTGGCAAGAAAATCTGGAATTCGTTTAATTCAATTAAAACTGATCTTCCATATCTAGTTCCAACCTCCTTTGCAGATATAATTTTATAAATCTTGTCGACTTCTAAAATTTCGGTTGATATCACTTCCTTGTCTTCAGAAACCCTGTTTAATTCTTTTAGGAAATCCATCGTATTTGATTATGCTGTTGCTATAAATATATATATATATATATATATATATATATATATATATATATATATATATATATATATATATATATATATATATATATAAATGATTAGAAGTAATAATGCGCGTAGAGATATACAAGAAAGAGTTATAATAATGGGATATCGCGCAACAGAGAAGAAAGAAAAAATAAGTTGCAGCCGTCTACACGTGTTTCACACTTATTAGTGATCATCAGGACGGCATAGCAGATGGAATAAATAAAAAAGCAACTAACTCAGAAAGATGTAACAACACAAGGTTTCACTGATAGCAGCCAACTGCACATTTGCAGTATCGGCCTGAAGACACTGAGTTTTCAGTGCAACAACAAACGTCACTACGGAGGCAGCTAAAGCCACTACCGTGAGACAACCAATCCCAAAGTATAATATCAATGATTAGAAGTAATAATGCGCGTAGAGATATACAAGAAAGAGTTATAATAATGGGATATCGCGCAACAGAGAAGAAAGAAAAAATAAGTTGCAGCCGTCTACACGTGTTTCACACTTATTAGTGATCATCAGGACGGCATAGCAGATGGAATAAATCTGCAAATGTGCAGTTGGCTGCTATCAGTGAAACCTTGTGTTGTTACATCTTTCTGAGTTAGTTGCTTTTTTATTTATTCCATCTGCTATGCCGTCCTGATGATCACTAATAAGTGTGAAACACGTGTAGACGGCTGCAACTTATTTTTTCTTTCTTCTCTGTTGCGCGATATCCCATTATTATAACTCTTTCTTGTATATCTCCACGCGCATTATTACTTCTAATCATTGATATTATACTTTGGGATTGGTTGTCTCACGGTAGTGGCTTTAGCTGCCTCCGTAGTGACGTTTGTTGTTGCACTGAAAACTCAGTGTCTTCAGGCCGATACTGCAAATGTGCAGTTGGCTGCTATCAGTGAAACCTTGTGTTGTTACATCTTTCTGAGTTAGTTGCTTTTTTATTTATTCCATCTGCTATGCCGTCCTGATGATCACTAATAAGTGTGAAACACGTGTAGACGGCTGCAACTTATTTTTTCTTTCTTCTCTGTTGCGCGATATCCCATTATTATAACTCTTTCTTGTATATCTCTACGCGCATTATTACTTCTAATCATTGATATTATACTTTGGGATTGGTTGTCTCACGGTAGTGGCTTTAGCTGCCTCCGTAGTGACGTTTGTTGTTGCACTGAAAACTCAGTGTCTTCAGGCCGATACTGCAAATGTGCAGTTGGCTGCTATCAGTGAAACCTTGTGTTGTTACATCTTTCTGAGTTAGTTGCTTTTTTATTTATTCCATCTGCTATGCCGTCCTGATGATCACTAATAAGTGTGAAACACGTGTAGACGGCTGCAACTTATTTTTTCTTTCTTCTCTGTTGCGCGATATCCCATTATTATAACTCTTTCTTATATATATATATATATATATATATATATATATATATATATATATATATATATATATATATATATATATATATATATATATATATATATATATATATATATATATATATATATATATATATATATATATATATATATATATATATATATATATATATATAGTTATAAAACATCAATTAAAATTAAAAATATATCTAACTTACTCACCTGTATGATTCCTCTGCTACACATTTGACCATACCGTTTTACATCCTATTAATATATTTGGAGATACTAATGTGATGGTATAATGTTTTATATTGTACCACACTTTTTGTCTCGTAAAAGCACTAATTTCCAACAATTGAATAAAGATGATGTACTTGATACGATTTTATTATTATCCAAATAAAAATACTAGTAAAATCTTCACTAAAGCATTTATTTAAAAATTATTTCTGTCGTTTCGCTACACAATAGCTTCTTCAGATAAAGACTGGTTACCACTAAATTTATTCTGCACAGATGTAAAGGTAGAAATTAAACTGTTTGTAACTTATTATTAATCATATCTGCAGCCTCTTCTACCCTAGGTGTAGAGGTATCGTTTAAATATAGTATTCTTGTTAATATTTATACTAATTTTTTTTAAGTGAAGGTTTATAGTAAGGATTTTGGTTTTTCCTCTAATGTTAATAGTAATAACCGTACTGAGGTCAAGCTTTCACTAGATGAATTAAACATTTTTTATGAGAATACAGCGATCTTTTCAATCTATTAAATAATGATATAAACTTATTTCATTGAAGTAATTTGTTAATATCTAGAACTTCACACCTAACTATAAATATATTGTATCTTATTTTAGGTATAAACTGTAATCGTTTAACAATACCTGTCTGTATATAGTATTCTATTTTTACCTTTACACCTGTGTAGAATAAATTTAGTTTTAATCGTATTTTTATTGTACTATAGTACTTAACATGGATCTTCATCACGTAAAAGACTGAAGAAATCCTATTTTAAGCAGTAACACTACGCGAAACTGAAGAATGTAATCGTATGGCTATAAACATAGCTTCTAGTGTAGCTTTCAGTGGTGAAATACTTTTAGAGCATGAGTGTTCAGTACTACCCTCCTTTCATAAAATCATCGAGAAATATGAATTAACCTTAAAATGCTTAGTTTTCTTATGCATTTAATTATTAAACAGTGGATGCTGCTAACTACTCGAACGATAATTTTTAAATAAATATTTTAGTGAAGATTCTAATAGTATTTTATTGTATTATAGCATTTAATATGGATCTTCATCAAGTAAAGATCGAAGCAATTCTATTTTTAGGTAGTAATACTAAGCGAAACTGAAGTATGTAATCGTATGCCGAAGCCGTAAACATACATATTTTAAATAATACCTCTACACCTAGGGTAGAAGAGGAAGCGGATAAGTAAGTATATTTTAAACGATGAAGAAATATGATAGCCATACAACGATCGTAGGGATGAACATTGAATTGTGCGATCTCACACACACACACACACTCTTGTACATCTTGAACTGAAGACAGCTGATATTCTCATAGTAAGGTGTCGATGATGAAATCAAGATTTTAGTAGCAACTGATGAAGTAGAAGTCAACCATGCTACTTTACTATAGAAGGTAAAAGAAACGAATGTCTTAGTAAACAATAATTATAAAACTTTATTAAACAAAATAGAATTTATCACTGATAAAATATAGGTTATACGTGAAGCTCTCGATGTGTTAGCTGCTACTCAATCGTTGCAGCGAGTATTTTATCCTTCAATGAGTGACCTGTTAACATAGCGTATTTAATATGGTTGATAGCAAGATGAATATGGCTGATAGCGTAATTAATGTGGTTGATAGCGTAATTAATGTACAATTATATACAATACAAAACGTAAGTGTACCCAACTGCTTGTATCAATCACAGGTTCTTACCTAAGTGTACCTGAATGCTTGTAAATTTAGCCCAGCCACTAGTACCTGTCTGATGTATATTTTCTATGGACAATACTAAAGTTAACATATGTGTATAATGTATATATTTGCTCTTAATATGCCGTCATCATGTGTTTTACCCTAGTTAATGGTTATATTCAGTACCGGCAACATCGTAAGTGTTTATTATTGATGTCAAACTTTTGGGAAAAGTTATATAATTATATTGTGTAAAGATTAAAGGGTAAAATTGGTATGTGGACAGATTTAAATGGAAATTATTACAATTTTTGTCGAGTGTGAAAATTTGCTTGTTCGACTCAAATTGTGGGTTAGTAGTAAGTAAATGTATGTTTAAGCCCACAACTCCCCATGTTATTCTTATGGGAGTTTCGTTTTTAAGACAGGACAATTTTGTGAGGTTATGTGTGTCAAACTTGGCGTCCTTCCCGCTAGATGTCAGCATGGGTGTGGGGTTGAGTGTTTTGGCGGGAAAATGTAAATGTGATGCTTGCTCGTGATTGGTCGGACTGAATTGCCGGTAAAATAGGTAGCAGCATGTGTCGCTAGATGTCGCTGTGGGCGTGGTTTTGGCGGGAAGAATCAAATCTCAGGCCTGTTCGTGATTGGTCCGAAGTTTTGGCGCTAAAGGAGCTGAATGTAAACAAACGGGGTTGCCAAATCTCATATTTGGTAAAAATGAAAAGTCCCTAGATAATTCCCCAGGACTTGAAAGTGTGTTTAGATCGCGCGCAAAGGGGGCCTTCGCCCTGGGCCCCCATTCTGGGGCATCCTAGGGAGATCGTTAGGGTGCTTCGCTCTGGGCCCCCACTCTGGCGTTCCCGGGGAGATCGTTAGGGGTGCTTCGCCCTCCTCGGGGCCCCACTCTGGAGGGCCCCCCTGGGATCGACAGCGGTGCAGGGCCCCCTTGTGTGAAAGATGTCGGCGTGCGCGTGAACGCGACCGGGCGGGCCGGGTTAATCCGAAAAATTTGTCGGGGCGTTACGTGGGCGGGTATTTCAGTGCCCCGGTGGGCCAGTGGGCCGATGAAAGGGGTTAATTTATTTGGCGGTCCGAAAATTTTGTCGCGGCGTTGCGTGGGCGAGTCGTGCGGTGGTGCGACGCCCCGGTGGGCCAGTGGGCCGGTGAGCCAGTGCCCCGTTGAAAGGGGTTAATTTGAAAAATTTGGCGGTTGCCTCGCTGCTGATTAATAATAAGGCGGTGGGGTAAACATTTTATTAAAGGGGGGCTGAAAAAAATAATATACAATATTAATGTACATACAATATTAACAACATAAGCGTACTGTAGATTTTTCTTTAATACAAATAATGAATAGTGACCTATAAAATACAATAATAATATTTAAAGGAGAATGCATCGTTTTCTTCTCTCTCGTGAATAGTACTGCTGGATGATCTCATCACTTAATTATTGCATAGATTTGATGTTGGACTAAAAATAAAAACATTACATTCGATATAAAATAACAATATCAACTTACCTGCATTTGTTTTTTCCTTTATGAATAAAACAGAAGCCAGTAAAATACAATAATGATATTATTTTAAAGGAGAATGCATCTTTCTGCTGGATGATGTAATTATTCGAATCATATGTGCATCTAAACATTCCTTTTCTAGAATGACGTCATCACTTAATTGCTGCATGGTTTTGAGAGCTAAAAAAACATTACATTTTATACATTAAATTAAAAAATATAGTTTCCAAATTACCTGCATTTGTTTTTTCCTTTATGAACAAAACAGAAGCCAGTAAAATACAATAATGATATTATTTTAAAGGAGAATGCATCTTTCTGCTGGATGATGTAATTATTCAAAACATATGTGCATACATTCCTTTTCTAGAATGATCTCATCACTTAATTGCTGCATAGTTTTGAGAGCTAAAAAAACATTACATTTTATACATTAAAATAAAATAACAATATCAACTTACCTGCATTTGTTTTTTCCTTTAATACGATAATAATATTAAAAGAAAAATGCATCTTTTCCTTCTAACAAAATATTATATATTCCGCCGGATGATGTCATCAGTGAATTATTGCACTAGCAAGAAAAAACATTCCTTTCATGAATTAGTGTTCGACTTAGAAAAACAATACATTCGGTATAAAATAAGAATCTCAATTTACCTGCATTTTATTTTTCGTATTTTACACGTTATAATGAAATTTTTAAGATCGCAAACAATATTAAGCGGTTGTATTGTTTTTTAATGCTATTTTTATTGATTAAAAGACGCGAGTTCAAACCGCATTACATATGTGCACAGTTTACCGCTTGTTTTAAAACTGGAACGAAGCGCGAAGCGCTGTTAAAATGTGTACTGAAAAATATTTTTCTTTAAGGAGTAATTTATTATATCATGTCATAATTAATTAATGCTTTTTAAGTGCAAGCAAACATCTGAGGAGTCATCCGGTTTCTTTATAAAATAAATGAACATGAACATAAAAAATTGGTTGGACGATTATCTTCATCTATTTTAGTTGTAAAAATTAAATGTTTTATGAAGTGTATTGTTCGAAGTGTCGACTAAACTAATTTCAAAATATCAGAAATAGTATTAAGAATATGTTTACTTTTTTAAAACATTCACAGCGTTAATCACAATAGTAATTTAGCATTTTATGTAAATGCAATAAACCAAAACGAAAATAAAATAATTTCAAAACTTAGTAAGATCCTTCTTAAATGATGCAACATAGTATAAAGGTTTATATCATATATTTTTGCATACTACATATGGAATTTATAGACTAAAAATAGAATAACTACATAGGTACAGGGTTACAGACTTATATAATACAAGTTATACATGTAAACTTAACTAGTTTCTAAATTATCATCATTAGAAATACTTTAATTTCCCCAAGCTAAGGTATTTATACATACTACATATGCAATTTATAGACTAAAAATAGAATAATTACATAGGTACAAGGTTTATATACAGACTTATATAATACAAGTTATACATGTAAACTTAACTAGTTTCTAAATTTTCATGGTTAAAAATACAAAGAACGGTTCTAGGGAAAAGAAATTCTAATCAATAGTTAGAAATCCTATAATTTTTCCAAGCTAAGGTATTTATACATATCACATATACAATTTTTAGATTAAATAAAATAATTACATAGGTAGAGGGTTTATATACAGACTTATACAAGTTATACATGAAAACTTAACTAGTTTCTAAATTATCATCATTAGAAATCCTTTAATTTCCCCAAGCTAAGGTATTTATTTATACATATCACATATACAATTTATAGATTAAATAAAATAATTACATAGGTAGAGGGTTTATATACAGACTTATACAAGTTATACATGTAAACTTAACTAGTTTCTAAATTATCATCGTTAGAAATCCTATAATTTCCCCAAGCTAAGGTATTAATACATATCACATATGCAATTTATAGATTAAATAAAATAATTACATAGGTAGAGGGTTTATATACAGACTTATACAAGTTATACATGAACACTTAACTAGTTTCTAAATTATCATCGTTAGAAATCCTATAATTTCCCCAAGCTAAGGTATTTATACATATCACATATGCAATTTATAGATTAAATAAAATAATTACATAGGTAGAGGGTTTATATACAATACAAGTTATACATGAACACTTAACTAGTTTCTAAATTATCATCGTTAGAAATCCTATAATTTCCCCAAGCTAAGGTATTTATACATATCACATATGCAATTTATAGATTAAATAAAATAATTACATAGGTAGAGGGTTTATATACAGACTTATACAAGTTATACATGAAAACTTAACTAGTTTCTAAATTATCATCGTTAGAAATCCTATAATTTCCCCAAGCTAAGGTATTTATACATACTACATATGCAATTTATAGATTAAATAAAATAATTACATAGGTAGAGGGTTTATATACAGACTTATACAAGTTATACATGAACACTTAACTAGTTTCTAAATTATCATCATTAGAAATCCTATAATTTCCCCAAGCTAAGGTATTTATACATATCACATATGCAATTTATAGATTAAATAAAATAATTACATAGGTAGAGGGTTTATATACAATACAAGTTATACATGAACACTTAACTAGTTTCTAAATTATCATCGTTAGAAATCCTATAATTTCCCCAAGCTAAGGTATTTATACATATCACATATGCAATTTATAGATTAAATAAAATAATTACATAGGTAGAGGGTTTATATACAGACTTATACAAGTTATACATGAACACTTAACTAGTTTCTAAATTATCATCGTTAGAAATCCTATAATTTCCCCAAGCTAAGGTATTAATACATATCACATATGCAATTTATAGATTAAATAAAATAATTACATAGGTAGAGGGTTTATATACAGACTTATACAAGTTATACATGAACACTTAACTAGTTTCTAAATTATCATCGTTAGAAATCCTATAATTTCCCCAAGCTAAGGTATTAATACATATCACATATGCAATTTATAGATTAAATAAAATAATTACATAGGTAGAGGGTTTATATACAGACTTATACAAGTTATACATGAACACTTAACTAGTTTCTAAATTATCATCGTTAGAAATCCTATAATTTCCCCAAGCTAAGGTATTTATACATATCACATATGCAATTTATAGATTAAATAAAATAATTACATAGGTAGAGGGTTTATATACAGACTTATACAAGTTATACATGAAAACTTAACTAGTTTCTAAATTATCATCGTTAGAAATCCTATAATTTCCCCAAGCTAAGGTATTTATACATACTACATATGCAATTTATAGATTAAATAAAATAATTACATAGGTAGAGGGTTTATATACAGGCTTATACAAGTTATACATGTAAACTTAACTAGTTTCTAAATTATCATCATTAGAAATCCTTTAATTTCCCCAAGCTAAGGTATTTATACATATCACATATGCAATTTATAGATTAAATAAAATAATTACATAGGTAGAGGGTTTATATACAGACTTATACAAGTTATACTTGAACAGTTAACTAGTTTCTAAATTATCATCGTTAGAAATCCTATAATTTCCCCAAGCTAAGGTATTTATACATATCACATATGCAATTTATAGATTAAATAAAATAATTACATAGGTAGAGGATTTATATACAGACTTGTACAATACAAGTTATACATGAACACTTAACTAGTTTCTAAATTATCATCGTTAAAAAATCCTATAATTTCCCCAAGCTAAGGTATTAATACATATCACATATACAATTTATAGATTAAATAAAATAATTACATAGGTACAAGGTTTATATACAGACTTATATAATACAAGTTATACACTTAAACTTAACTAGTTTCTAAATTATCATCGTTAAAAAATCCTATAATTTTTCCAAGCTAAGGTATTAATACATATCACATATACAATTTATAGATTATATAAAATAATTACATAGGTAGAGGGTTTATATACAGACTTATACAATACAAGTTATACATGAGCACTTAACTCGCGGCGTTGCGTGGCCGGGTGGGGAGCCGTGCGGTGGTGCGACGCCCCAGTGGGTCACTGGGCCGTTGAAAGGGGTTAATTTGAAAAATTTGGCGGTTGCCTCGCTGCTGTAGAATCAAATAATAAGGTGCCTCACCTCGGGTAGGCAACCACATATACAGTCTAACATATAGGCTATTGTGGCTTTTTCCTATCCAACAATACATTTCTCTTTCTTTCGTATCTATTTGTTCAGTTTACTATCTAAATGTAATCTCAGGTATTTAAAGGTGAGGAACTTCTATATTACTTAATGTATACCCACACAATAAAAGAAATAATTAGTTGATCTAAATAGAAGACGTTTAAAGCAAGCTTAACATATAATAAGTTCATATATAACCAAGTAAATCTTAACATTCTTCTAAATAATCTGTAGATTAAACTTTAAGGCAAATATATAACTGAATTAAATATAATAAATACTTAAAATTTAATTGTTTAATAAAATACATTTGATTTAAACAGTTGCGTATTGCATTTTCAGTTACACTTTTAGTAATTACACTAAGGCGTTCTATTAGTTGATACAAATTCCTGTTTCCTATATAATTTTCTATAAATGGCATAACCATAAAGGAAAATGAAATATTTAAAATGCTTGAATAAACAATATAAGGTAAGTTTATTCAACTTTCATGGAGATTATAAGAATGTTGCATTAATTCTTTAAAAAGGTAAATTCAGGCAATGCAACACATACATTTAATCATTAAAGAAGGATAATTTAAAGTTATCAGGAATTTATATCAACTAATAGAACGCCTTAGTGTAATTACTAAAAGTGTAACTGAAAATGCAATACGCAACTGTTTAAATCAAATGTATTTTATTAAACAATTAAATTTTAAGTATTTATTATATTTAATTCAGTTATATATTTGCCTTAAAGTTTAATCTACAGATTATTTAGAAGAATGTTAAGATTTACTTGGTTATATATGAACTTATTATATGTTAAGCTTGCTTTAAACGTCTTCTATTTAGATCAACTAATTATTTCTTTTATTGTGTGGGTATACATTAAGTAATATAGAAGTTCCTCACCTTTAAATACCTGAGATTACATTTAGATAGTAAACTGAACAAATAGATACGAAAGAAAGAGAAATGTATTGTTGGATAGGAAAAAGCCACAATAGCCTATATGTTAGACTGTATATGTGGTTGCCTACCCGAGGTGAGGCACCTTATTATTTGATTCTACAGCAGCGAGGCAACCGCCAAATTTTTCAAATTAACCCCTTTCAACGGCCCAGTGACCCACTGGGGCGTCGCACCACCGCACGGCTCCCCACCCGGCCACGCAACGCCGCGAGTTAAGTGCTCATGTATAACTTGTATTGTATAAGTCTGTATATAAACCCTCTACCTATGTAATTATTTTATATAATCTATAAATTGTATATGTGATATGTATTAATACCTTAGCTTGGAAAAATTATAGGATTTTTTAACGATGATAATTTAGAAACTAGTTAAGTTTAAGTGTATAACTTGTATTATATAAGTCTGTATATAAACCTTGTACCTATGTAATTATTTTATTTAATCTATAAATTGTATATGTGATATGTATTAATACCTTAGCTTGGGGAAATTATAGGATTTTTTAACGATGATAATTTAGAAACTAGTTAAGTGTTCATGTATAACTTGTATTGTACAAGTCTGTATATAAACCCTCTACCTATGTAATTATTTTATTTAATCTATAAATTGCATATGTGATATGTATAAATACCTTAGCTTGGGGAAATTATAGGATTTCTAACGATGATAATTTAGAAACTAGTTAACTGTTCAAGTATAACTTGTATAAGTCTGTATATAAACCCTCTACCTATGTAATTATTTTATTTAATCTATAAATTGCATATGTGATATGTATAAATACCTTAGCTTGGGGAAATTAAAGGATTTCTAATGATGATAATTTAGAAACTAGTTAAGTTTACATGTATAACTTGTATAAGCCTGTATATAAACCCTCTACCTATGTAATTATTTTATTTAATCTATAAATTGCATATGTAGTATGTATAAATACCTTAGCTTGGGGAAATTATAGGATTTCTAACGATGATAATTTAGAAACTAGTTAAGTTTTCATGTATAACTTGTATAAGTCTGTATATAAACCCTCTACCTATGTAATTATTTTATTTAATCTATAAATTGCATATGTGATATGTATAAATACCTTAGCTTGGGGAAATTATAGGATTTCTAACGATGATAATTTAGAAACTAGTTAAGTGTTCATGTATAACTTGTATAAGTCTGTATATAAACCCTCTACCTATGTAATTATTTTATTTAATCTATAAATTGCATATGTGATATGTATTAATACCTTAGCTTGGGGAAATTATAGGATTTCTAACGATGATAATTTAGAAACTAGTTAAGTGTTCATGTATAACTTGTATAAGTCTGTATATAAACCCTCTACCTATGTAATTATTTTATTTAATCTATAAATTGCATATGTGATATGTATTAATACCTTAGCTTGGGGAAATTATAGGATTTCTAACGATGATAATTTAGAAACTAGTTAAGTGTTCATGTATAACTTGTATAAGTCTGTATATAAACCCTCTACCTATGTAATTATTTTATTTAATCTATAAATTGCATATGTGATATGTATAAATACCTTAGCTTGGGGAAATTATAGGATTTCTAACGATGATAATTTAGAAACTAGTTAAGTGTTCATGTATAACTTGTATTGTATATAAACCCTCTACCTATGTAATTATTTTATTTAATCTATAAATTGCATATGTGATATGTATAAATACCTTAGCTTGGGGAAATTATAGGATTTCTAATGATGATAATTTAGAAACTAGTTAAGTGTTCATGTATAACTTGTATAAGTCTGTATATAAACCCTCTACCTATGTAATTATTTTATTTAATCTATAAATTGCATATGTAGTATGTATAAATACCTTAGCTTGGGGAAATTATAGGATTTCTAACGATGATAATTTAGAAACTAGTTAAGTGTTCATGTATAACTTGTATAAGTCTGTATATAAACCCTCTACCTATGTAATTATTTTATTTAATCTATAAATTGCATATGTAGTATGTATAAATACCTTAGCTTGGGGAAATTATAGGATTTCTAACGATGATAATTTAGAAACTAGTTAAGTTTTCATGTATAACTTGTATAAGTCTGTATATAAACCCTCTACCTATGTAATTATTTTATTTAATCTATAAATTGCATATGTGATATGTATAAATACCTTAGCTTGGGGAAATTATAGGATTTCTAACGATGATAATTTAGAAACTAGTTAAGTGTTCATGTATAACTTGTATAAGTCTGTATATAAACCCTCTACCTATGTAATTATTTTATTTAATCTATAAATTGCATATGTGATATGTATTAATACCTTAGCTTGGGGAAATTATAGGATTTCTAACGATGATAATTTAGAAACTAGTTAAGTGTTCATGTATAACTTGTATAAGTCTGTATATAAACCCTCTACCTATGTAATTATTTTATTTAATCTATAAATTGCATATGTGATATGTATTAATACCTTAGCTTGGGGAAATTATAGGATTTCTAACGATGATAATTTAGAAACTAGTTAAGTGTTCATGTATAACTTGTATAAGTCTGTATATAAACCCTCTACCTATGTAATTATTTTATTTAATCTATAAATTGCATATGTGATATGTATAAATACCTTAGCTTGGGGAAATTATAGGATTTCTAACGATGATAATTTAGAAACTAGTTAAGTGTTCATGTATAACTTGTATTGTATATAAACCCTCTACCTATGTAATTATTTTATTTAATCTATAAATTGCATATGTGATATGTATAAATACCTTAGCTTGGGGAAATTATAGGATTTCTAATGATGATAATTTAGAAACTAGTTAAGTGTTCATGTATAACTTGTATAAGTCTGTATATAAACCCTCTACCTATGTAATTATTTTATTTAATCTATAAATTGCATATGTAGTATGTATAAATACCTTAGCTTGGGGAAATTATAGGATTTCTAACGATGATAATTTAGAAACTAGTTAAGTGTTCATGTATAACTTGTATAAGTCTGTATATAAACCCTCTACCTATGTAATTATTTTATTTAATCTATAAATTGCATATGTGATATGTATAAATACCTTAGCTTGGGGAAATTATAGGATTTCTAACGATGATAATTTAGAAACTAGTTAAGTGTTCATGTATAACTTGTATAAGTCTGTATATAAACCCTCTACCTATGTAATTATTTTATTTAATCTATAAATTGCATATGTGATATGTATAAATACCATAGCTTGGGGAAATTATAGGATTTCTAACGATGATAATTTAGAAACTAGTTAAGTGTTCATGTATAACTTGTATAAGTCTGTATATAAACCCTCTACCTATGTAATTATTTTATTTAATCTATAAATTGCATATGTGATATGTATAAATACCTTAGCTTGGGGAAATTATAGGATTTCTAACGATGATAATTTAGAAACTAGTTAAGTGTTCATGTATAACTTGTATAAGTCTGTATATAAACCCTCTACCTATGTAATTATTTTATTTAATCTATAAATTGCATATGTGATATGTATTAATACCTTAGCTTGGGGAAATTATAGGATTTCTAACGATGATAATTTAGAAACTAGTTAAGTTTACATGTATAACTTGTATAAGTCTGTATATAAACCCTCTACCTATGTAATTATTTTATTTAATCTATAAATTGTATATGTGATATGTATAAATAAATACCTTAGCTTGGGGAAATTAAAGGATTTCTAATGATGATAATTTAGAAACTAGTTAAGTTTTCATGTATAACTTGTATAAGTCTGTATATAAACCCTCTACCTATGTAATTATTTTATTTAATCTAAAAATTGTATATGTGATATGTATAAATACCTTAGCTTGGAAAAATTATAGGATTTCTAACTATTGATTAGAATTTCTTTTCCCTAGAACCGTTCTTTGTATTTTTAACCATGAAAATTTAGAAACTAGTTAAGTTTACATGTATAACTTGTATTATATAAGTCTGTATATAAACCTTGTACCTATGTAATTATTCTATTTTTAGTCTATAAATTGCATATGTAGTATGTATAAATACCTTAGCTTGGGGAAATTAAAGTATTTCTAATGATGATAATTTAGAAACTAGTTAAGTTTACATGTATAACTTGTATTATATAAGTCTGTAACCCTGTACCTATGTAGTTATTCTATTTTTAGTCTATAAATTCCATATGTAGTATGCAAAAATATATGATATAAACCTTTATACTATGTTGCATCATTTAAGAAGGATCTTACTAAGTTTTGAAATTATTTTATTTTCGTTTTGGTTTATTGCATTTACATAAAATGCTAAATTACTATTGTGATTAACGCTGTGAATGTTTTAAAAAAGTAAACATATTCTTAATACTATTTCTGATATTTTGAAATTAGTTTAGTCGACACTTCGAACAATACACTTCATAAAACATTTAATTTTTACAACTAAAATAGATGAAGATAATCGTCCAACCAATTTTTTATGTTCATGTTCATTTATTTTATAAAGAAACCGGATGACTCCTCAGATGTTTGCTTGCACTTAAAAAGCATTAATTAATTATGACATGATATAATAAATTACTCCTTAAAGAAAAATATTTTTCAGTACACATTTTAACAGCGCTTCGCGCTTCGTTCCAGTTTTAAAACAAGCGGTAAACTGTGCACATATGTAATGCGGTTTGAACTCGCGTCTTTTAATCAATAAAAATAGCATTAAAAAACAATACAACCGCTTAATATTGTTTGCGATCTTAAAAATTTCATTATAACGTGTAAAATACGAAAAATAAAATGCAGGTAAATTGAGATTCTTATTTTATACCGAATGTATTGTTTTTCTAAGTCGAACATCAATTCATGAAAGGAATGTTTTTTCTTGCTAGTGCAATAATTCACTGATGACATCATCCGGCGGAATATATAATATTTTGTTAGAAGGAAAAGATGCATTTTTCTTTTAATATTATTATCGTATTAAAGGAAAAAACAAATGCAGGTAAGTTGATATTGTTATTTTATTTTAATGTATAAAATGTAATGTTTTTTTAGCTCTCAAAACTATGCAGCAATTAAGTGATGAGATCATTCTAGAAAAGGAATGTATGCACATATGTTTTGAATAATTACATCATCCAGCAGAAAGATGCATTCTCCTTTAAAATAATATCATTATTGTATTTTACTGGCTTCTGTTTTGTTCATAAAGGAAAAAACAAATGCAGGTAATTTGGAAACTATATTTTTTAATTTAATGTATAAAATGTAATGTTTTTTTAGCTCTCAAAACCATGCAGCAATTAAGTGATGACGTCATTCTAGAAAAGGAATGTTTAGATGCACATATGATTCGAATAATTACATCATCCAGCAGAAAGATGCATTCTCCTTTAAAATAATATCATTATTGTATTTTACTGGCTTCTGTTTTATTCATAAAGGAAAAAACAAATGCAGGTAAGTTGATATTGTTATTTTATATCGAATGTAATGTTTTTATTTTTAGTCCAACATCAAATCTATGCAATAATTAAGTGATGAGATCATCCAGCAGTACTATTCACGAGAGAGAAGAAAACGATGCATTCTCCTTTAAATATTATTATTGTATTTTATAGGTCACTATTCATTATTTGTATTAAAGAAAAATCTACAGTACGCTTATGTTGTTAATATTGTATGTACATTAATATTGTATATTATTTTTTTCAGCCCCCCTTTAATAAAATGTTTACCCCACCGCCTTATTATTAATCAGCAGCGAGGCAACCGCCAAATTTTTCAAATTAACCCCTTTCAACGGGGCACTGGCTCACCGGCCCACTGGCCCACCGGGGCGTCGCACCACCGCACGACTCGCCCACGCAACGCCGCGACAAAATTTTCGGACCGCCAAATAAATTAACCCCTTTCATCGGCCCACTGGCCCACCGGGGCACTGAAATACCCGCCCACGTAACGCCCCGACAAATTTTTCGGATTAACCCGGCCCGCCCGGTCGCGTTCACGCGCACGCCGACATCTTTCACACAAGGGGGCCCTGCACCGCTGTCGATCCCAGGGGGGCCCTCCAGAGTGGGGCCCCGAGGAGGGCGAAGCACCCCTAACGATCTCCCCGGGAACGCCAGAGTGGGGGCCCAGAGCGAAGCACCCTAACGATCTCCCTAGGATGCCCCAGAATGGGGGCCCAGGGCGAAGGCCCCCTTTGCGCGCGATCTAAACACACTTTCAAGTCCTGGGGAATTATCTAGGGACTTTTCATTTTTACCAAATATGAGATTTGGCAACCCCGTTTGTTTACATTCAGCTCCTTTAGCGCCAAAACTTCGGACCAATCACGAACAGGCCTGAGATTTGATTCTTCCCGCCAAAACCACGCCCACAGCGACATCTAGCGACACATGCTGCTACCTATTTTACCGGCAATTCAGTCCGACCAATCACGAGCAAGCATCACATTTACATTTTCCCGCCAAAACACTCAACCCCACACCCATGCTGACATCTAGCGGGAAGGACGCCAAGTTTGACACACATAACCTCACAAAATTGTCCTGTCTTAAAAACGAAACTCCCATAAGAATAACATGGGGAGTTGTGGGCTTAAACATACATTTACTTACTACTTGGGTTATTGTTGGGTTTTAGAAATAAAAATGTTATATTGTTAGTTTAAGATAGTGCTGGGGATTCTTTTTATGTAATTAAATCTAAAATTTAAAGAAATTTTTATTTTATTTAAAAAAAATATTAAATGTCAAATTTTGTCCATGGATTACTTGATTATGTTGTATAGTTATTGTTCCTATATGTTTTAATGTAATTTGTATTGTAAAAAACAATCAGTAATCTCCAGAACGCATTGAGAGGAGGTTGTGTTGTTTGTGCATTAATTAACCTATAAAAAACATGCATTTTAATAATTTGAAAGAACAAAGTGAGGTTACAAATTTTAACAAATGAAATTTTGTGCAAAGAAATGCATATAACTTACCTTTTCGTCGTAATATCACGAAAATAATAAATTTTTGAATTGATTTGGATAACTTTACCACATATAAAAATTTTTAATTTGGAAAGAAATTTAAGAAGAATTAGCTTTCTGCAAACTTGCATTTTATATCTTTGCCACCAGTCAAGAGGTTGGTTGTGGATATTATAGCAGTATTTTTTTCCCGGGATCGGTTTAGAGGAAGTATCGAGTGTGCGGCAAAATAGTAAGTAAATTTTAATTTTCATTATACTGGCCAGTAAAAGAAATAAATTCGGACTTATATTTTATTAAAAGGAAATCTAAATATTTTTACATTGGGACAATTAAGTATATAAATTTAAAAATTTAACATTTGAGAATACTTAACCTAATTTTATATATAAAAAGAAAATAGAAAATTTGCTAAATTGATATTTTTAGAATACAAAAGTTTGATTTTTATTTAATTTTTTTGATTAGTAGTTTAGAGATAATATATAAAAAAATTACGTAGAAATCCCCAACAATAATAAAAGGCTGATTTGTAGTTTTTGTTTTCTGTTTATTTTTTATTTGTGTTATTTATTTGTGCTGAAATAAAAATTGTGTTTCTATTTATATGTTTGAATTTCGTTTCTTGTTCATGTTCCTTCCTTGTGTGGAAATAATTTTGATTTGCAGCTTGTTACAATTTTCCCAGCCCTGGTGTTATCATTATAGGTGGACCCATTGATATCAAAATTTGGTAAGGTAAGGTTGATTTATTACAGATTAAAGAGATATTTGTCGATTGCTTTACTGAGACTAAAGTTTGAGCTAGTGACGGGGGCAAAATTTGTTATTTAAAAAATATTATAGTGATATACGGTTATACTATTATTTTGTTTTATTAAATGTGTATATCACCGCAATAGGTAGAGTTTAGTTTTATTTTATTTAGTTTTTAATCTCATTCATATTTGAAAAGAATCTTTAATTCCTATTTTGCTAGATATTAATTTTATTTTTTAATTTTACATATTTTTGTTGTCATGATTAATGTTTTAAATGTGTAGACTGGAAATAAAATCTATTTTATAAAAGTTTTTATTAAATTACACCTATTTCCAATATTTCCTAAAAGAATAGGGGCCCCATTAGCTAATTGCGCCTAGGGCCCCGCACAAGGTAAATCCGCCACTGAGTTTTCTAACATATTGTTGGTTATTTCTTGAGGCATTCTAATTTACAATTGTAGATAATGAAAGGATTATTGAAGAACAAATCATGTCGCTATTATATTTTCCCTAATTTCAATCACGTTGAGAATTTAAACCTGATACGTCATCGCGTAGTCAATCACTTCGTCCGGCCGTGCTCCGACTAGGCGCTTGTCTATTTTTCTATTTCAAACTGTCTAAATTCGACAATTTGGGAGCAAGGCTCGTTCACAATCAACTTCGACTGCTAGTCTGCGGCTGCTAGGTTCACTCCGGTTTAGTTTCTTCATTTTTTTGGTTTAGGTATAGTGGTAAACTCAGTATTTTTAATATGGAGATGACCATCTCCATTAGTAACTACTGTTAACCAACTGTGACCGTCAACTTTTAACCTGTGAAGGTTTTAATGTTTTATTCGTACGGAATTTAAAAAATCATTTAAATCTGAATGGTTTCAATTTGGGAATTTTGTGATATTACGTACATATGAAACAGTATATGATGGCAAGCTGTGGAAATTTTTTTTCAGCAATTTTTCTGAGTGGATAAAACACGTGTGCCATACAAAGTTTTATCCAACACCTCTTTATTTAAGTTTAAATAATGAATTTGCGATGTATAGCATAGTTAGTCTGTAGTTTTAACGGTAATAAATTTAATACTCTAGCCCGATGACTGGGTTAGTTTAATTTTAATATTTTTATTTAATAATATTATGCAACATAAGCTAGTAATTGGCTATTACCTAGAATAGCAGCCAATCACCATTATACAGTGGGTAATAGTACATTACATTACAAGTCATGAAAGTGGTTCTTTGCCAGACGAGGAGGTATGTTGAAGAATGCAAGAATGCACAGCTTCCGAGCACTTCTTCAAAACGTCCGAGTCTTTCAAAGGCACTTTCATGAAGTGTGATGTATACTATTTTTTCTGAAACCGTCAAAACTTATAATCATACTCGCATAATCACAAAGATTTTTAAAAATTTTGGTAAGAATCTTATTGACGGATCACGTATCCAAGGTGACAACAAGAGTTGTTGAAAACGTTTAAAAACGAAAAATAGTTATTTGTCCAACTAGAGAAGAAAGCGGTTCCTTTCACCCGAGCTTAAGGCATTTGAGCTAGAGTGAAAAGCGCTTTCATCTCGTGTTCGACACAACATTTCTTCCACGATATGTCCCAAAAAGATTGTCTTCAAACTGTAAAATTTTCAACTTTAAAAACAAACTTTATTCTACAAATATATAATTAATTGCATTACAAATTGAATTATGAAAATTTGCTTCTCGTTAGATTCACTGCCGAGAACTTGCAACTCGAATCTGTTCCTCTCTAGATAGGGAAAATTAATCTTTCTCGCTATTTTGCACTTTTCCTCACTAAAGAGGAAACTATTTTGCAAGAGAAAAATCGAAGTTTCTGGACATGGAGTGGAAAGAAATATTTTGAGCATTTGTTTTGAAGCAAAAATAGCGTTCGTAGTGTTGCGTATTATTGTAAACCGAGGGGTCAACCACTCGCCGCAATACATGTACATTTTGGCGGCAATCGAACGCAATCCTTAGCAATCACAAGGAAATCATCAGAAATCTCGCAGTATTTATTGGCAATCAGCGAAATCTTTAGCAATCCCGCAATCATCATCGCAGTCGTCGAAATTGAATGGTGCCATCATTAATTTGCGGAAAATTCGATAGTTATTCATACTTATTATCAGTACTTTTGCCAAAAGCGGCATTTTGAGAATCGATAAGTGAATACGTCAATAAAGCTAACACTCCCACTTCCAGCAAAACGAAAAAACCCGCCTATAATTTAGTGCTAATTAAGGACAAAATACCAAAAAAAAACTAATTTTTTTTCACAATTCGCATTTCAAAATTGGGGGTGCTAGCTTGAGTTCAAGCTAGCACCCACTTCGAACAAAAAAAATAAAGCCATAATTAACTACTAACTTAATTAAGGACAAATTTGTACCACAAAAACTTTTTTCGCATCTACAACTTTATAGTCGCTATTTACATATCAAGACTGGCAGCGCAAACTGGCAATCAAATTTCATAAAAATGAAAATTTCCTGTCATTTAGTACTAATTCAAGACTAATTTGTAACCCCTAAAATTTTTATTTTTGTACTTTGCGTTCACAATGGACTCATTGTGACACCAAAAACGATTTAATAATAGATGCTATTATAACATCGTTTCTGGGGTCGTTGTTGTTTTGTAAGATTGGTAACATTTGTTTTATATTACATATAAACACATTTAATTTTGACACATTTTAACCTCACAAAACGTGAAAAGTCATGTTATAGCTTTACCACATGTTAAACGCAAAAATCACTAGATTGTAATGCAATGTTTTTAAAAGCTTGAATTTACAATTTCTATCAAACTAATGAAGCAAAGTATAAAAAATAGTATATTATACTTGTTTTATAAGACGTATTTTAGCACTCGTCCCTTTGGAACACTCCTCGCTTCTCTCGTAGTATCCCAAACAACTCGTGCTACAATATACCGTCTTATACAACTCGTATAATAATATACTATTGTACCATGACTAAAATGTTTAAATAAACGATTGTTTAAAACGTGTGCCATCTATTTCGAGATTGTTAGAAATTGATTAAATATAGAAATGTCACCTGTCAACTTTGACATGGCTTATTGCAAGTATTTTTTAATTAATCAGAATATTAAAAACTTTCCCATATGGATCCAACTTTATGGCAGACACTGCATGTGTCACGTGGTACATCGGGCGCATAGTGCAAGTTTTAAATGTTCAAACATTTAAAATAAATTTTTTAAAATCTAAACTAGACTAGTATTAATATTTCGCCAAAAGAAGAGGATATGCAGATTGTGAAAATATTTTTTTTTATGGGCCTATCGAATTACAGTAGGACTCGATTATCCGTCAAGCACTGAAAGATAATCGAAAAGACGGTTAACAGAAAAATAGGGAACTTTTTAATGAAAAAAATTTTTTTTCTCAAAATTGTTTTGTTTTTGGAGACATTATATGCACGTAGTACTAGGCAATAGTCAATTTCGTTTAAAAAGCCGTGGCAAAATGGGTATTGAAAAAGAGTATAAGTCTTAGAAGAAGTCAAAACTAGTTAAAACTCGAAAAATCTTTTTATACTTATGTAACGTTAAAAATAATAATCGTATCTAGTTCCTAATGAAGCATTTTATTTGAAGTGTGAAGTAATGTCCTTCGTAATATCTTTATAAATGAATTTACCTAACAAACACATTTTAATTAATAGTACTGTTCTTGTAAAAAGCAACGAGTACAAATACTATCGATTTTGTTCTAATCTTTATCAATCACATTGAAAATCACTTTTCAAACATTAGCACGTCAATGAAGAAGCAATCGCATTCTAGAAATCATCCCGCAATCCTCGGAAATCATAGACATTGCGAAAGCAATCCTTGGAAATCGTAGAGATTGTGAACACAATCCTTGGAAATCGGAGATTGCGAAGGCAATCCTCGGAAATCATAGAGATTGCGAGAAATCTTGGATTTTCTCAATACATGTACATTTTTTGGAAGAGTGGGTTGACCCCTCGTTGTAAACATTAATATTAATGATAAAAATAAATATACCTTATTTAATTTTACACCTATGTATTTATTTTTGTAGTTAATATTTAAGATTCAGGTAAAGTCTTTTCCTGACTATCAGGTAAAGTATTTTCCTGACTGTCAGGTAAAGTTTTTCCGTGGCTGGTTTTGCAAAGGCCTACTTTCTATACTAAAATTTGTATTCAAACGCTTACTTTCAATAACGGTTTCAGAACAAAAAGTTTTTCTACCCACAAGCGAGTAAAATTCAATTTTACAATTCAATTGCTTACAAACATCAAGATTTAGTCCTCTTTATTTAGAGATGTTGGATAAAACATTTTATGTCCGATTGCATTATAAAGTACTGTTTATTGTATTGTTTTGCGGCAGTGAACTGGCTTATTATTGTGCTCGTAAAATAAAGTGGCAGTAGTAAAATAAAGTATAAATATATTAGTAAAATAAAGTATGGCAACTGTCTATTACATGTCAAATTTTCTTCTGTCAAGAATAGATGTCAAATTTATAAACTGATCTTTTTTTGATAATTAGCCAATTTTAGGAATCGAACATAAAGCTTTGTATGCAACTCTTACATAATCGGACCTTATAGACTCGCCCTTTTTATAGGCCTTGCTCGCTTCGCTCGCTCGGCCATAAACTGGGCTTGTCTATAAAGGCCTACATTATGTACTTGTTACATAAATAGCTATTATTTCCACTTTCTAGGTAAATGACACTTTATAGGCATTTATGGTAACTAAATAAATGAGTAGTCAAAGCTACAGCCATCTAAAACTTTACGGGCTCCTAATAGAAACCTGTAAGATTTAACAATGCTCATCAACAAAGAGCTAATAGAAAGATAGACACTAATTTTTTGCTTAATTATAACATCATGACACAGGCTAGCTATAAATTGTCAGTATTGCCCTTGATTACAAAATATACAATAGAATAATTTAAAAAAAGCGCTAGTAAAGGTGGAAATAAAACTTTGTATGTAACATACTTTGCAACTAATCTTTACTGGGCTTATTGGATTATGGAGGCTCGCCCTTTGTCGGCCGCCCCACAAACTTTCCAGCTCTCCCGTAAAGATTAATTTACAAAGCTTGCCACATAATAACTTTTTTTTGCATATTGATTAAATTGGTTTTTTTTTAACGAAAAATCGTAATGAAAGTAGCACTTTTTTTCATTATTTTTTAATTGTGTTTGTCAAAAACAAACTTCAATCTCCTTGGAGATCATTGTCAAAGAATATTATGTTTTTCTGATTTTTCTAAAATTTTGCATAAATGCATAAATTTTGTGCAAATTTTGCTTACACAATATGCAAAAAAATGTCGTTTACGACACGCTATGAAAGTCTGTTTTTTTAAAGTATGACTTTCATAGCTAGTTGTTTTCGATATTTTTGTTTTCGAAGAACTAATTTCCAGTTTTCTACCTTTTAGTAACCATGGTTACATGAATTTATAGTTGCAGTATTTTTGTCTGAAGTTGTGACAGCCCAGATTTTTTTTACTCTTTTTTTTAACTCTTGATCAACCCTCTTCAATAGATTAATTAGAAAATTAATGAAGTATTCAGATTTAAAATGTATTCTCCATGCAACAAGCCACCCTTTCATGTAAGTGACACACATTTCTGTATTTAGATTTAATGAAACTATTTTAGATCATTTATAGTTGCAGTTAGAAATAACACCTAATGTACTTGGAAAACCTGAGCCACGAATATTTTACACATCAAAGAATGTATATCAACCAATAGTGAAAATAACAGATTGGGAAAAGAAACAGGAAAGCACACCTATAGATAATGATCCATATTGTCCAGGCAGTTTGAATAACTTTCTGTCTCATTATAACAGACTCGGTGATGCACCAGATGAGCCTCTTATAACAACATCAAAGAGTGCACAGGATCAAGTATACATGAAGGATAAATTGGATCATTTACATAAGAGTAATTTGAACAAGTATATGGTTAATTATTTTACTTATAAGGAGTATGTATGTTAATATTTTAATTGTCAGTTTATGAAATACTTATAATGTTTTATTTCAATAGTACTTTGGCATGTGAGGTCGATCAAAATATGAAACCTTGCCCAGCATTGTGTGCAGAAAGTTATGTAACTACAATGCAAAAAAGTTATCCACCCCCTTATCCCTACCTAATGCAAAGAGTAAGATGATTGTATATTTTCATTTAATAATTAATGGATACTTGTAGGTAAACTTCATTCGGCTTTGGGCAGCCAAAAGTCTTATTATATCATAATCTGTTACCAACATAAATTACCAACTATTCAAATACTCTCACTCTCTTCAAAAAATATAATTTATGTTGGTATTATGATTACTACATGTATTACATCTTTCGAACGAAAACAATTATCCATTGTTGTATGATTGCGAATATGTTGTCAAGTTCAGTGCCGGCCTTTGGGGTGGCGAGGTCAGGCGTCACCCGAGGGCGTCAGGCTGATTGGGAAGCAGGGGAAGCAGGGCGCTATTGGTAAAATCATTAAACAATCAACAAAATCGATTTAATCAACTGGTATTATTTACATCGCCGAAATTTTAGACTTTTCTGGTCTAATTAACGATTTCGCCGGTAAAAAGGCCCGACAAGTTAACTTTGGTTAATAATTCAAATTATTTAAAAAAGTTTTTTGTGTGCGTAAAAAATGTGTTCATGTATTTTTAATCTAATGTTAATTTATTATAATCGATAAAAACAATTTTTCTCGGTAACAGTAACTTTTTAAAGTAAAGTATAGGGGCGCTATGAAGGACTGCCCGAGGGTGCCAAGAGGGCTAAGGCCGGCACTGGTCAAATCGTATTACTTTACCGTGCGGAAACATTTTAGCTTGCAATATGCATGTATGTATGTATTAATATAAATGTTAATTGTAATTATAACGCATAGCCAAACCACTGAAGTACAGCTACAGAAATAAGTTATGCGTCGCCTCCTATGCCCGCTTTTTCAGTATACAACACACCTTATACATTCAAAAAAAGGAGCATAACTTTCTATTATTAAAAATAACTAATTTTTTATTCCTAGATAATGTGAAAATTATGTATAAAATTTATAAAAACAATAACATGAAAAAGGAATGTAAAATTTGCTAAACAAGAATAAAAACCAAATTCAAAAAAAGAATAATTTTAAAGATTGCTATAACGAAAAGACTTACATACATTCGTGTTTTTAGTAAGTTATCTTTGGGTGGTCTGGGTTCAGACCACTATAAGTGGTCTGGTGGGCGAGAATGCTTGTTTAGGATAGAAGGGCGATTTGAGCTTCGCATCGAGCCCCGGTACCCATAAGTTTATTTGTTTAATTATATTTTTGTATGTTGATATTGATCTGTTGATTACATTATTTAATCAAATTTTTTATCTACTTTCTAAAAACAATAATAAATATCTGGATATTTCTAAATATAAATTTAGAGCGGGGTGTGCTTCTCTACATTTACATAAAGATTTAAATCTTGGATGAATATTTGATACTGCAGGATGTAGCACTTCTTCAACGTTTTGCAGTCTACCTATTTCTTAATTTTATCAACGTTAATGGTGAAAATGCCCCTTCGCATAAACACCGAAACACGTAGTACAAAATGGTAGAAGTATGTTTAGGGCCATTTCTGAAAGTGTTGGAAATTCTGTTCTAATCCCGACCCAAAGTTCATTTAATGATTTTTTGGAAAACTCACGTTTTAAACCTTGATAACTCGCAAATTCTTCTTGATATGGTATGGTATGTTTTATGAAACAAATTTTCTTATTCAACCTCAAAATCTGAAGTAAAGTATTTTTGAAATTGTATTTCGAGACACTTCAATGATCAATTATAACTTTTAGAATTAAATCTTTGGAAAGGTTATTTTTAATTATAAAAGCATCTACAGCTGTAATAGCTATTTATGTAACGAGTACATAATGTAGGACTTTATAGATGAGCTCACTTTATGGCCGAGCGAGCGAAGCGAGCAAGGTCTATAAAAAGGGCGAGTCTATAAAGTTTGATTATGTAAGAGTTGCATACAAAGCTTTATGTTCGATTCCTAACATTGGCTAATTATCAAAAAAAAAATCAGTTTATAAATTTGACATCTGTTCTTGACAGAAGAAAATTTACATGTAATATACAGTTACCATACTTTATTTTACTGCTACATACTTTATTTTACTACTACCACTTTATTTTACAAGTACAATAATAAGCCAGTTTACTGCCTCAAAACAATACAATAAACAGTACTTTATAATGCAATCCCACATAAACATTTTTAGAGATCCATTTTTCATATTCACTTTCTTAACAAAACAGTGGGGGTACTGTGACTATACTGCGTTTACCCAACAGATATAGTAATGAAAAACCAGAGACATTCAGATGCAACTTGAAACTTGAATATCCATTGGTTGAAATAAATGGGGCGGTACTCGATAGAAGTCTCATTTACACATACAAACACAAACGGCAAACGCCAGCTTGTTACGCATGCGTTTACGTCAGTTGTTTTGAAAGTTCCGTCAGTTTTTCCAACTGTGTTACATATTAGGTACATTACAAGTCTTTATTAAGACTCGCACCATTCAATACACGAACGGTTGATAATAAGTAAGTTAGAATTATATGAAAAGTTAATAATAATAATGAGTTGGTTAATTTGTAGAATTTACCTTACTGCAAAATTATTAAAAATGGATGATGAAAACGTCAACAATATTCAGTTGTCACCACCAAAAAAGCACTTTTCTGTAGAGGTGAAACAAATAATTATGAACGCTTTTAAAGTGTGTGAAGCGCAGCATCCTCAATGGAAAAAACACGAAAAAGTGGAAAATGTTGCTAGATTGATAGGCCATGTTTTAATTTACGTTCCAATCCCACTGCTTATTTACTATAATTTTATGAATTGGTGTGGCCAGTGTTTACAACATACTTCGTGAGCACAAGCAACATCCTGATTATTTTGATGCTCCTAAGGCGTGTCATAGACTAAGAGCTATTTTGGACAATGTTTCCGAAGAAGACAAAAATGGCAAAAAAAAGTGTGGGCTGACATGTCCATAACAAATCCACGAGATGCATTTTTAAGAGGGTTATCGACTGGCTTGAGAAATCCATCGGGGAAAGGAAAGCGGCTCATCACCCTTCATATAGGATCTGATGACGGTTTTGTAGATAATGGATTACTGTTATTGAAATCCAAGAAAACAAATGACTACCATGAAGAAATGAACGCAGATACATTTGAACAATGGTTTAAAAATATAGCCAAAATCTCTTAACTTTATAGGTTGCCTCAGTGAGTATTAGCCAATGAGCGCGCGAAACGTCAGAGGGCTACCCATTCTATCTCACTTATATTCATTTGATATATGGCATCCATCTCTGTCTTATAGCTTTTTCACGTTATTTTACAGCTTTAAAATAGTAATTTATGTATTTAGTGTGTAAAGAGAGCCATTTTGGTATGCGAGTTTCGCAACCAACGAACAACAGAGTTCAGAAAAATACCGATTTTTTTTAACTTAAAAAGGAGAAATTAAAAAGACGTTCGTGAAAAAACGTACATCCGTACGCTCGTTCACCACGAGCCGATCAACGCTGTATAGAGCTGACACTAGCAGATGTCCCCGTACTTAATTTACGCCTTAACAAGTCAATATACGTTGATATTATTCGTGAAATCCGCCTCTCCCAAATTCCCGCTAAACCGAACAGTGTTCGTTCACCAATTAGTTCGGAATAGCGAGCCTCTACTGTACTTAATGTGTAGTGTTGCCAAATCGGTTTTGAATTAATCTTCGGTCGTTGTGCGTACAGGAATCTTTAGTTTTACCAAAATGTCTGATACCTCCAAATATATTTATGCGGCTCCATAAGGGGTTGCACCTATACTTTGAGAAGTCCTAAGCAAGATGCATTGAAGCAACTTCAACATTTCACTGGTCAATTGTCAAGGACAAGAGCATCTTAAATCCTGAAGAAGTGTACACAAACTTACCATCTCTACCTTTCAACAAAAGAAGAAAGTCCCAATTCAGCGTTTCACCTCATCCTTATCCATTAACTTCTTAATGATTAAAATATTTTGTTTACAGAAGTATATTTTTATCTACAAAAATAAATTACGGGGATAAATCGAAAAATCTCTAGAACAAGATGGAAAAAGCAACTTTTTGGGGAAAACCATATTTGTTTTTCTACATAGTCTCCTTTCAGCTCTAAACATTTAGTCCAACGCTTTTCAAGGCCCTTCAACCATTCACAAAAATAAGAACTATCTAAACCTTCAAAATATCCATTTACAGCTTCGATGATTTCAGTATTCGACGAAAATTTCTTTCCAGCCAAGCATTTCTTGAGATTTGGGAACAAGAAATCCGACGGAGCCAAGTCTGGCGAATAAGGTGCATGTCCAAATAACTGGAATCGTACTTCGTGCAGTTTCGCCATCGCAATTGCCGACTTGTGGGATGGGGCGTTATCCTCGTGGTATAAGACCTTTTTCTTTGCCAAATGAGGCCTTTTAGTTTTGATTTCTTTGTTGTAATAATGACGCATAATACTCGCCCGTTATTGTCCTACCGTGTTGCAAGTAATCAATTAAAATTATTCCTCGGTAATCCCAAAATACGGTAGCCATGACTTTCCCGGTAGACAAAATCGTCTATGCCTTCTTTGGAGTTGGCTGACCACGTTTTGTCCAATGCTTTGACTGCTCCTTGGTATTCGGAGTGTAGTGGTGAATTCACGTTTCGTCAACAGTTATAAAACGTCGTACAAAACCTTTTTCCATTACTTTTGAACATGTCTAGACATTGCTGAGAAATGGTCATTCAAACTCGTTTTCAGTCTATTGTCAGCAGACGCGGCACCCATCTAGCACTAAGCTTTCTCATGTCCAAATGTTGATGTAAGATGCAATGTGTTTCTTCATCGATAGCTGTTTTTGGTCTACCAGAACGTGGTGCACCCTGTATGCTTGTTTTACCACGTTTAAATTCAGCAACCCAGTTTGCAACTGTTGCATACGAAGGCGAAGACTCACCATGAATTTCATCTAACTCCATTTTTATTTGTTTAGCATTTAAGCCTTTAAGAAAGAAATGTTTTATAACTGCACAAATTGTTTACTTTCATCGATAGTAACGGCGTGTGTTTATATCCAATCCGTTTCAGAATTTGACAACTGTTGTACGAACAATGGCGCTTTCAAAATAAGTGATCAGCACAAGCGTGTATAACACCATCTTGTGGTTCATTCTAGAAACATTCCGATCTATCCTCGTATTCTTTTTTATATTAATTTTCCTCATTATTTCAAAGCATTCTAATGACCAAACTAGCAATACTTACCCAAAATTGGGGAATATGGAACCTAGTGTGCATCCAATGTTATATTTTTTAAGTGAAACCACTAATCATGAACCTTTTGTTTTTTTTTATCAGTAGTCAGCTAACATGTTAGGGATTGACAAAATCCAATATAAATTTTATTGAAACTTAGATCAAATTTTTAAATCAATGTACTAACTACTGGTCAATTACTGAATTCTGCAGTTCCAGTTGCTGTGGTCTAGCTTAATCGAAGAATAAAAAATAGGAAAACCCAACTTTGAAGGATGTTTTCGTTTTTAAACTTTATATTGGACTGAGTTTTTAAGGCTCCGTTATCGCGTAGGTAAAGTACCGCTTAAACAGCTCTGAAGAGTTTCATAACAATTTTTAAAAATTTCACTTAGTTTACATTTATTGTGCATGAGATCTTTTCTTAAGAGTGTTATCTATACTATAACCAAAAAACTGAAAAAACTAAACCGAATGAATCTAGCAGGCGCAGACTAGCAGTCGGAGTTGATTGTGAATGAGCCTTGCTCCCAAATTGTCAAATTTAGACCGTTTGAAATTAAAAATTGTCATTGCAATCTGTCAAAGTTTTAAAAGGTTTTTTAGAACTCCAATTGTTAATTATTAAACTACTATTAATACATAACCTTCTGAGAGGAAGTGTGCACGACATTAGTTGCTGCTTAAAAGATTTTTCACAACTCCAATTAATATTTGGTTTAGGTATAGTTTATATTATGCTTTATAGCAAATACAAAAGTACAAAAGCTATTTCCTTAACGAATAAAAAAGTGTAAATTTATTATTAGAGCTTTTAAAAATGGTAAGGTGTACTTCCTAAATTATCGTTCAAATGGTTTTTGAGATAAAAATGCCTAAATATAAGACAGTATAAAAGAACTTTATGAACTAAAAAAAGGTCATATCCCGCGTTTATCCATACATTTTGGTAAATGACAACTATCATTCTTAGTTCAGGCTTTTGCTCACATAACGCGCTGTAGGCAGATCAAGTTGAAAAAGTGGGAAGTTTCAACGAGTTTGATTTGACTGTTAATACATTTTCGTTATTGTTACATATATTTTTGTGATTGTCGATGTAAAGTAACAGATTAATGTTTATATCCCTTCCATACTTTAACTTGCCTAATCTTTTGACTATTATTTAATAAATTCCCGAAGTGCATGTTGTTTTTCTTTACTTAAGAGCATGTGAAGGTTAATTTTTGAATAAATATATATTTTATATTCCCCTTTTTAATTTCAACTACCTTAAATTATTCCTTGGCATTTAAAAATTAAAAATTTCAGTTAAACTTAAAATATTTTGAAAGTTCACGCATGTCTGGCAACACTGTGAGCAGAGAACTGCGATGCGATCAAATGTTTCTATTTAGCTTTAACGAAATTAATTCCCTTTTGCGGACCGCAGTGCCATCTTTAGGTGTTTATAGTTTCTGAAGCTTCCTATTATTAACACTGGCGGCGATAACGGGCCCTTAATAATTAAAATTGTTAATTTTATTTTATAAAGGATATTCTATTGCACTATAAACTGACAAAGCTTGCATTATAATATACAATGTAGCATTTCAATATCCTGGGAATGTTTGCAAATAAAATATCTACTATAAATTTTTTTTTCAGTTTTCATTTCGAACTATTCCATTTCTACAAAATCGAAGATATAAATGGACTCACAATCCAGCTTCAGCCAAGCATAAATTCTACGATGATGGTTGGATTGAAGAGACTAAAAGAATACAGAAGATAAGAGGCTTCCGTTCAATATCATATGATCCACTACGTTCTACTAATACAGATGGTTCTTTACCACCAGAGCGTACTCCAAAACGCTTTGAATTAGACTTTTAGAAATAAAATCAAAATTACGAAAAAAATATGTATATTTCAAAATCAATAGTCTACAAATAAATGCAAAAAATTTAAAGCCACAAATTTAAATTTTTTACAACACTATTGAAAGATAGAACACATTTTTTTAGATTTAATTTTGAGCTAATTGGATATATACTTTTTGTGTTTCAGTAGCTTTATCCTAACGAACTACCAGAAATGCATACAAAGTACTAACATTAAAAGCTACTGAACATGACGTTTTATGTCTAGGTTATGACTTTAAAAAAATTAATCAGAAAACAACATATATATAAAAGAAGTAACAAATTTTAAAGTGGAACTTATTTAAATATAGAAAAATTAAAATACATCATTGTTATGCCTACAAAATAGGCTAAGAAGTTAAACTTGGCAAAAAAAGTTAAAGAATACAAAACTTCTTTTAAACTAATTTTTCTGTTATTATTTTGTTTGTCAAAAAGAAGAAAAACTAACTGAATATTTATTACAGTAACTAGAAAATACTGTTAAAGTTCCACTTTTAATAAATATAACGCCAATATAATAGTAATAATAGCAAGAATATGTCGAACTAATATATGCATAAAAAGATTAATAATGAAAATAATAACATAATCACTTAAGAGGCGGTTCTCACTTTTATAAGTTATTAGAAAGTAATAACTAATCCTTAACTGTTATTGGTTTTAATTCTAGATCAAAACAATAAAACTTGTCTTCTAGAAATGATTTTTTTTTACTATGAAACCCACCTCTATAACTTAAGAACTGTTTAATATAATTTGAAGTTTCATCATTTTTAAGGGTTGTTAAAACAGACGAAAAAGGGGTGTCAGTCAGCATCACTTTATTGTGCTTACTTTATGTTTTACTGTAAATCCCCTAAGTATAACATAAAACTTCAAATACGTAATAAACAACTCTACTTAAACTTATTTTAACAATAAAATAAGAGCTGCATCACTATGACACATAATTAGGTTTATAAATATTACTTAAGCACATCTCCTTTTGTTTTACAAAATAAATATATTAAAAAAATATAATAATGCTCTCCTCATTCATGCATAATTTGCAGCCCTATTAACTATCAACATAATTAAAAGTCACTATGAAAAGTGACTCTTTTATCATGAAAGCGAAACTAACTACTTTAATATTGGCAACGTTTAAAAACTGTAACGCAACAACAACCATTGCAACAATTTTAATGCAGTTAGAATCGTTTGCAACCTAATAATAAAAAACTGTTAAATTGAGATTTTCATTAACATTATGTAAAAATATTTCAGTCTATTTTGAGTAGACAGCTTTTTTTTATCATTTCACAGACGACAATTATTTTTAAACACAAAAATTGGTAACAAATAGTTCAAAAAACAGCAAGTCCAAACCACATTATTATCGAAAGTCTCGTAATACTAATAACATAAAACACATACATAATTCTAAATTACCACAATTTTTTTGTCTAAACTGTTTACTTATTTAATATTAGTAATATCACTGACAATTTTTAATAAAATTGTGTAAGAATACCTACCAAATTACAGAATATGCCAGTAATTATTGTTTTATCGCAATGTTTGGCACATTAAAAATTGCTACTGGAGGTTTATATCAGATTTAGCTAAACTCTAGTGTAGGATCAGTCACACAGAACTGAAAACTATTTCCTATAAATATTTTATAATAAGTAAGCAAGATGTAGAAGGTAAGTTCACCAACATATAAGAAAATACGGCCTTGTAGGAGAGTATTCATGAACATCTTAAACTTGGAAGCATACCCTTCTCCCTGTGATCAGTTGCTGGCACTATTCATAGTTGGTAGAGAACCAAATGCTGAATCATAGAAAATTAAAATATACGTCATAGGGCGTCTCATTTGAAAAAATAAGATTTCCCAATGCTTACTAGACTTACAGGCTATGAACACCATTGATTGCATTATTTTTTTTAATGATTTTTGATAGAAATTAGTTTAGTTTAGATTTTCTATTTTTTTAAATTCAAACATGTCTGCAATAAATACATGATCCCTACATCTATTTTGGTATCGGACACTTTTAATCATTTAGAAAGTAATTGGAGCCCTTTGTACTGAAAGATGTTTTCATTTTTCGATGAATATCAAGTCATTCTACGTCTAGTAGTGAAGTCTCCAACATTGGAATACATTTCAGTATAGCAGTATACGTCGAGTCACGGGACAAAACAGACAAAATGATCCTGCTACCTTTTGGTCATTTATAAAATCGAGAACTAAATCGGCCGCTTTAGTTAATAATATGTCTTTTAACGGCGTGCGACTGAACTCGAGTTTGCAGGTAGCAAATGAATTTGCTCGTAACTTTCAGCTGGCATACATAAAGGAACCTGATGATAATAACACTATAGGAGTTGAAGACATCTCATTATCAGAAATCATGTCATCCCAATTAACTATAGCAGCAATTTCTATTGATGATGTTAAAACATCATTACATTCCTGTAAGCCAAAAAAGCTATGGTTTCGATCAGATACCAATGTATGTATATAAGAGGTGTTCTGAATTCCTTGCTGCTCCATTAACTACTTTATTTAATCTGGCTTTATCAACCAATATTTATCCAGATAAGTGGAAAGTTTCTAAAGTATGCTTTATTTATACGAATGGCTTCAAAAATGATGTGGCAAATTACAGACCGATATCACTGCTTCAGACGGCTTCTAAAATATTTGAAACTGTACTATGCACTAAAATAATGAGTCATGTAAGACCACTGATTACGGATACACAACACGGATGTATGCCGAAAAGATCAACAACATCTAATTTAATAAATCTCACGCAAGATCTATCAGAAGCTTTAGACAAAAAACTACAAGTTGATGTTATTTACACAGATTTTGCTAAGGCTTTTGATAGAGTAAACCACGTACGTCTTTCGAATAAATTGAAAGCATTTGGTCTTTCAGAAAACTTAAGTTAAGTTGTTTTCATCGTACTTAAAAATAACAGATGGCGATTTGTAGTGTATAGTGGAAGTCAATCAGATGGATGTCAGGCTGTATCAGGTGTACCACAAGGAGCAAATTTAGAGCCACTACTGTTTCTTTTATTTGTAAATGATTTACCGAGTATAGTAATGAATTCGAAAAATGCATTATTTGCCTGTAATATATGCATTATTTTTCTGTAACTTATATTATAAACCTTCTATAACTTTTGTATTTCAAGTTATCGGAATGTATAGTAAGCTTGTGTATTGAATATTTGGTTTGCACTGTAATTTTCGTATTTGACTTTGTTAAGATTATCATGTAGACCGTAATTGGTTTAACTAAACTGTGGTCTGCAGTTTAAATAAATAACTACACAAACATAATATTATGTTTGGAAAAATGCTCCAATGATTTTAAGTTTAAACATATTTTTCTCTAAACTGTAAATTTTTAGTTGACACCTTTTTGCACCAAAGGGTTTGATTCTTATTTGGACTTATATTAGTTAAGAGTGTAAAGTAAATAATTTAAGTCTCATAATAAAATGTGATCTTTTGCATAGATTCATAATATATTTTGAAATAATTATATAAAACAAATTAATCACGAGTTACAGGATGAAAAAATGTATTAACTTAAATTATTTAAATTAAAATCAATATATTAAAAATTCTGTTAAGAGGCTTTACACTACTATAGGCACTTAGTCGCAGTACCCCACAAGAAAGTAAGAGACTTTGAACTCTACTCCTTCTTCATAAACTGTCTAGTAAGCTTTGGATTTTTATGTTTGGTCTAATGGATTGAACATCCAGTATACTATTCGTGTATAATTATAATCAGTTAAGATACAAAAAGTTGTATTTTCAAAAAAAAAGTTAAAACGCTAAATTTACTTAAAAATTGTGCAAATTTCAAAAATACTTAAAATATATTATAGAATCTAAAATAGTAAAACTATATAGGGTGTATCATTTCAAAGAATGATACACTTTGACTACACTACGATTTCATATTCAAAAATTTGATCTTGTTCAACATTGAGCATAAGATGTAGCTCTAAAGTTTTCCATTGGTCATGACACGTCTTTTGTGTTCAATTCTGTTTGTGACATTTGATATCCTAAACAGGTCTTTTGGCATGAGAACACAATTCACCAGCATTGCAGTTTATGCTTATCGAATTAAGAAATCAAAAAGGTTCTTGATACAATAAGAAGAATTGAAGCCTAATTTATGAATTTCATAATTATACTATTCATAATTATGAACTTCATAATTATGAATTTTATAATTATGAATTTTAATTACAAATGTTTTCCTTCTTTCTTTCTCCGAATATTTAATTAATGTAATGTAATTATTTCACAAACTACCAGTTGAAAAACACGACCTGTTAAAAATAGCTGAGACAAGTAACAGTTACGCCAATGTAAAATTAAAATTGCTAAAGTACACTTTCATCAAACCAGTTATCCAATACTACTAAAGTTGATTTGTATGTGTGTCCGAGCCCCATTCTCGCGTTCTATAAGGGCTGGAGAGATGGGCTTGGGCTCATTCGACGCGTAATTTGCCGAGGATAATGCAAGACCGAAAATTTTTTAAATTAGGTTATGTTTTAAAATTTTTTAAATTAGGTTATGTTTTAAAAAATCGATAAATGCTGATTCTACCTTACTATTTAGTGCTATTGAGTGTTATTTGGTACTAATATGTGCTCTATCGATAGAGAATCGATTGGAGATTTATGTAGGTCATGTAAATACTGACCTACTTTAAAAAAATCGATAAATGCTATTTCTATCATACTTAAGTGCTTAGGCCCATAGGGCCCATTATCCTAGTTAAGCTATTCTAGATTCTTTCTAGAGACCCTAGAAACTTTTCTTTTGTAAATCAAGCCGTTATTAAAACAGTAGTTTGAAATGAAGACATTTGTACAAGATCACAGGAATGGAATGTTTTATTTGTAACAATCTAATCTAATAATAACTGTGAATGAACATATACAGTTTATTTAAAAATGAACCTAACAGAATTAGTTAAGTTACATTTGATGGCACTTAAGACACTGGTTTCAATATTATAATTCGATATTTTTAATTTGGATAGACTTCAGAAATAATTTTCTCACTAATGGTACAAAAGTAGAAAAGTATCTTTGGTAGTTTCAAAAACCTTGTATATATCATAAAAAATAAAATCAAGCCTAATTGTATATTTTGAAATTTAAGTATATTGGGGACCGATATGGGCCCTTATTGCCTCCTCCTTTCATTAGAGTTGATAATTTTTCATTGCTGAGAAGAATTCAAAAGATGCCTAATCAAATAAGCTGCATATAAAATGTGTTGCTTTAGCCATTAACCTTTCAAGCCCGACAGCGGGGTGCATTTTTTGCCCCAATCTATGTTTCTTTATGGTATCTTTTACATTTTCAACAGTAAGGAATTATCCACCTAAGGTAGCCTCATTTACCATTTTAGAAATGTGATGGAATTGATAAAATCGTTATTCTGTTTTTTCAGTCATTTATACATGAAGAGAAGGGGGTTGCACCGCCCTTCGTGTTATTAGTAATGTTTTAGTTTTCAGTTGTTGCTAACTTTCTGATGGTATTACGTCGAGATCTGGCACAATAGTTTTTAACTAATACTTGGATGTGTCAAGTGTGTCTTGGAAAAGTTTTTACTTTTGTATTTCAGAAACTCTTGTCGATTGCCGAGTAGAGTTAGTGAATAGCTACAATTTATCGACATAATTTCTGTGACAATGGGAAGCAAACGTGGTTCTTATTTATCAAAACCTAAAAATTGCAAAAAGCACCGCGGTTTGGAAAGAAAAAAACAAGATTGTGATGGTATTTCTTCAAGTGATTGTTCTGTGTCTAATAATGAAAATTTCGAACCTATGGAAGCCGATTTCTCTGAAAATGAAAACTTACAAATCTGTAACACAGTTGAAAATGTTTCTGATGTCGAAGCATTTCCGGAATTAGTTTTAGAATCTATGGAAACCAATTTCACTGAAAATGCAAACTCACAAATCTGTAACACGATTGAAAATGTTTCTGATGTCAAAGAACTTCCGGAATTAGTTTTAGAACCAGAAATACCTCAATTAACATTTGATTTTACTGGAAGAAGAATAGTGAATATACGATATTTATTTCAATCTCTCCAGTCCTTCAAACATGTGGGCTTTGGGTGCACCTTTTCAGACGTGGACATTATTAGTGAAAGAAGAATAGGTTTCCGAAGCATTTTTACAACGAAGTGCAAAATGTGCAATAAAGAAGATACTTTATCTACTGAAGATCCTAAAGATAATCAATTAGATATTACAACAGCAGCAGTTTCAGGTAATTGTACATTTTATTGTTTTATATTGTATTACAAATAAATCTAGCTATATTTTCATTGCGAATGTTAACCTTTTTTGTGTGTAGATAATTTTTAGCACTGTCACTACAAATATTAGAAATACTATAAATTTACCTAAAAAATCAATTTAAAATTATAATGGGGTTCATTGGGTCTATCCTGACTAATACAGTTTTCTATGGGTCAGACAAATATATAAAAATTGATAGTTTATTAATTACGTAATTGCAATAAAAATAAACGTTTTCTGCTGTGGAAATTAGTTTAAATGTTGGTTATTATGTTCAACAGGTGTTTTATCAACTGGAGGAAGTTATGTATGCTTAGAAGAACTAACTTCGGCCCTGAATATTCCATCAATATCTTTAAACATCAAGAAGCTGTTTATACTAGTATAAACGCATTGGCATGGGACGAGATGATCGAGGCTGGAAAGGAGGAAAAAAGACTAGCAATAGAACTTGGTCGAAACGATCATACAAATGTAACTACAATGCCTTGTCAGGAGTAGCGGCCATTATTGGTTGGAGAACAAGAAAAGTTCTATATGCTGGCATTAAAAACAAATATTGTAGTATATGCGTCCAACAAGAAAAATCGCAGAAAATTATTGAACACGAGTGTTTCAGAAACTGGAATGCTTCAACAACTGCAATGGAAGCGAGAAGTCTTGTAGAAGGGTTCAACAAATCACTTGAAATGCATGGATTAATTTATGGTAAACTTGTAGGGGATGGTGATAGCAGCGTAATGAGGAAAATTAAAGATGCCACTCCTTATGGTCCACAATATGTAATTCAAAAGAATGAATGTAGAAACCACATCCTTCGCAATTTCTGCACCAAAATAAAAGAAATTGCAAAAAAAACAACAAGAGTAGAATCTTTAATAAAATCATTCTTGTTGAAGAATCAGCTCAGATTTCGTTCTGGTACTACGAAAGCAGTAGAATACCGAAAAAAGCGGTCATTTTCTACGAACGAGAAGACCCGTTTATTAAAATTAGACATTTTAAACAGTTATAAACATATTTGTGGCGAACACTCGGAGTGGGCTGATTATTTTTGTAATGGACCCAAAGATGGGGAAGTCAACATTTATACAATAATAACAAGTAGTTCTATCTAACAAGATTTTTTAAATGCAATTAATCGAGTGTCTATGCACGCCAACAGCTTAATTGAAGATGTTGATACAAATATTGTGGAGTCATTTAACTCAGTGGTAGCAAAATATGTTGCCGGAAAACTAATTAGTTTTTCACAGCGAGATTCTTACACATCTCGTTGTGGAGCAGCAGTTTCTTCGTTTAATAGCGGAGGAATTATGAATTATAAACTTCAAAAGATGCTAACATTAAGAAGTCCTGGAAAATACACGAAGCTATATTCAGAAAAACGGACGAGATCTTTAAATTCCAAACGAAGCTTCAAATCGCAAAGGTGCACGACCAAAGAAACTGTTTCATACTACGGAAGATGCTGATTATGGAGAGAATGCAAACATCGAAGATATGAATACTGAAGAATATTTAGAAAAGAAAACAAACTTCTTAGCAGCGTTAGCAAAAGAAAAGTCACAAGCAATCCAAAGTTTAACAATAGGTCAAAGGTATAATAACTTGTGGAAGTCAATTCGAGCAAAAAGCTTAACAGCGTAAAATTTTGGCAAAGTTGCTAAATTGAGGCGAACAACCTCTACAGCCAATACAGTGAAATCTATTTTATATCATGAATTTTTGGGATCAATCGCCACCGAATATGGAATTCAGAATGAAAACAGGGCTATTAGTGCATTTGAAGATGTGTTAGGTTTAAAAGTCACACCTTGTGAAGTCTTCATAGATAACAAGTATCCGTTTTTAGCATCTTCTCCGGATGGATTGATAGGTAACGATGCAGTAATTGAAATAAAATGCCCTTACAATTCAAGGATGTCCACACCGAAAGAGGCCACCAAAAACGGTATCATTAAAATTTTTAACTTTAGATGAAAACGGTGACCTTAAATTAAAAGAAAAGGATAATTACATGTTTCAAATTCAAGGTCAGCTGAACATTCTCAATAGAAATACATGTTATTTTATTGTATGGACGCCGAATGAATTATTTTATCAGATGATGACTAAAAATCAAACTTTCTAGGACGGTCTAGTACTGTAGGAACCCGTCAAATTAACAACCAGCAATATTCTGCGAAAAGGTATTAGAAGAAATGCATTTTAAACTTTCTCACGGCTACACTCCTTTTGTTAAAGAACTTTCGGCAAACTTTGCTACCGCATTTAAAAGGTACAGTTAACACCTTTTACTGATAAAAGAAGCTGCACATGCTACAACGACAAGTTGACTTTATGACGTACGATTTAAGAAGGGAAGACGTTTTTAAAGGGTCAGTTACTTTTGGTTATTGAAAGCGTTCGCTGTAAATGTTCTGCTGGTCTTAAGTATTTTAATAGTGTTAAATATATGTTGTTAAGTTTATTGCATTTGTATATTATTTAACCATCATACCCGAATAACTACTTAAGCAACCACAGTACCAAAACTTACTGATTTTTAGATGAATGCCATGTTACCAGAACTTATTGATCCTCGGAAATATAGAGGCCGAGAATTACGAGATGTATATGTTTAATTTTAATTAATAAGTATTACATTTTTTTGTATATTGTGTATTGTAAAGTATGTTTTAGTCGTATAAATAAAATTCGTTCTCATAAAGGGTGTGCTGCTTAGCAAGAAAGTATTATTATAAATAATAATTATTATGTGAAAAATAGAGCCCGAGAATTGCGGAATGTAATATATATGTACATATAGTTATTTAATTAATTAATATTAAAAAAGTTGTTATTCTGTGTATTGTCCAGTATTTTTTATCGTAATCCTTTATTTCTTATTTACCTATTGATCCCGGAAAAATAGAGCCCCAGTTTATGAAATATATAAATATGGAACATATGGAAACAAATTTAATTAAAGATTTTTTGTATTGTACAGCATTCTTTATTGCACACGTAGTTATGATTATTGTTTTTAGCGCACAGTTCCATGATACATCCAGATGGGTTACGTACAGAAATATAAGGGTATTTAGTTAGTGCATGGTCAATTCATACTGAGATATGGTCTCATGCTGTTTATCTTTTACTACAAGAATTGACCACGCAATGCCCCTAGTGAATAGCAATCCTCCCTTCATCAAAAATATTTTAAATTCTTTCAGGTTAGATATCTTATTTTGTTTATAATCTCATTTTCATAACTTTCCATCTTTTATTATCTACAATAATTAATTATTGTTTCGTTTTTAAAAATTAACATTTGATTTCCTCTAATAAACTTGTTAAAGGTTTTTTTATTACTTTTTTAATCACTACTACACACCTTTAACAAAATTTTATACGAAAAACAAAGTAGAATTTAATAAGAAATTGTGTGAGAATTGAACTCATACTATAAAACAATAGCAGCATCTGCTCAACTGTTTAGTATTTGTAAAAATCAATCGATCACGGAACGCATATATTACAGCTAATGTACCTAAAATCCGCGTTGTAGAATATTACGGAATATAGAAAAATAATTTTGTATTTTTCATTTTATTGCCACCTACATTCTTTTAATTGGACCAGTTCTTTCAAAGAAACATTTATGTTTTACATTGTATATTTTTTACAATACTTTCAATCTAATCAAATTTGATTGGAAATTTTAATTTTTATGTATTACTTCAATCGCAGCAGTGTATCAACCAGCGCTACCAAAGACAAGAAAGTTCCCTCTGTGCCATTCTTCTAATGAAGGTATAATCCGTTTAGCACGACGTGTTGCCTATATCTTCCCTCAGAGTTTTTCGAAACAAAGAAAAAATGCTAATTCTTGTCAAAGCTATTTCCAAGATTTTAGGATAAATTTAGAAGACAAAAGATTTCTAGATACTGATTGTGATAGATTTATCATGTATCTACCTACCGACCCGAAGAATTTTTAATTTTCTCAATATTTCATCATTTTATTAGCATTTATTTGCTGAAAACACACCTAATGTTTTTTATCCATAACATAATCAACATCGAGAAATTCCAAAATGTCTTCGGTTCGGTAGTTAGTTACAACATACAACAATTATATAAAATATTGATCGTATCTCTATCTATATCTTTGGTCTCATAAAAATGGAAATAAGTTAGCCCTAAATGCGATAAATTGCTAGATGTAAACGCCACCCTTAAGAGGCTTTACACTACTATAGCCACTTAGCCGCGGTACCTCACAAGAGAATAAGAGACTCTGAACACTACTCCTTCTTCAAAGACTGTCTAGTAAGCGTTGAATTTTTATGCTCAAATATTTATATTATGTTTGGTTTAATGGATTGAACATACAGTATACAGGTCTTTTAGCATGAGAACAGAATTCATCAACATTGCAATTATGCTTATTGAATTAAGAAATCAAAAAGGTTCTAGATACAATAAGAAGAATTGAAGCCTAATTTATGAATTTCATAATTATACAATTCATAATTATGAACTTCATAATTATGAATTTTATAATTATTCATTTTAATTGCAAATGTTTTTTCTTCAAATATTTAATTAATGCAATGTAATTATTTCACAAACTACTAGTTGAAAAACACTACACTGCCTAAATAAATAGCTGAGATAACAAGTAACAGTTAAACCAATGTTAAACAAAATTGCTAAAGTATACTTTCATTACACCAGTTACAAAAGTTAAATGTAAACTCTAGAGACCCTAGAAATCTTTCTTTGGTAAATCAAGCTGTTATTAAAACAGTAGTTTGAAATGAAGGGCTACAGGAATGTAATGTTTTATTTGTAATGATCTGATCTAATAACTGCAAATGAACACCTGGCCGGAAACACATAACGTAAAATAGGGTGAAACGCAACTGGAGTGTGAATATCAACAAAGTTGCAGAAAATTTTTGTTTTATTGTTCAAAATTGTAATATTTATTTTAGCGATTTGTATTTTTTTGTAAATTCCCAACACTCTCGTGAGTTAAAATAATAAGTTAGCATCATAGAGTATCATTACAGTTATTTATAAAAGTACACGAATACGGGCATTTTTTGAAGCACGAGCGACGAAGGAGCGAGTAATTCATTTGCTCTAATGCTCGAAGATAACTTCACGTATCGAGTTTTGCACAAAATTTTTTGAAAGGAATTTTAACAATGAAAAAACATAATAACCAAAATCTGTAATACTGTTTCGAATTCAAAATAAACATAAAACCAAGCATTCTGCTGTTGCCAATAGATGGCGATCGCACATTAATTTGTCTATAGCCCCTCTATTTCATATAGTAGCAACATCGTGGAGCAAACCTGATACAAACTTTAATAAACAAAAAAATTGCTACATGCATGGTGTTGCGCCATTTTAATAAAAAGTTATTCAAAAATTAGAATTACAGAAGTATATGTCATATTAATATGGCCATTTTTACAGAACATGAATGCCCATTATTAAATTAATGTTAAAATGTGAATATTTTTGTACATGATTATTATTAAACCTAAGATTTATTGTGACAGAATGTCAAATCTGGTAACATTCAATGTCGCCAACGTGATTTTGCTCCAGCGGCGAGATCAATGGTTGTCGCTACTATATGAAATAGAGGGGCTATAAATTTGTCAGTGGAATTATTATCGACTACTAATACCCAAATAGGAAAAATGGCATTTTCTAAATTAAATTTTAGGTATAATTAAAGAATTTGCCCACCAAACATGTTTTGACCAAACTGGTGTAATTTTAACGGAGATTTTATGCTGATTCTGAATATGTAAATCATTTTTGGGATGAAATTCCCAAATTCAAGGGTTAAAAGTAAAAAATTCTTAATCTCCATGGAAATGAATAATAATTATATTAAGTTTCTATGATTGCTTAATTATAATTGTAAATTACACAATTTAGTTAGGTTAGGTTTGGTTTAGGTTAGGTTTAATCAAAAAATTTTAAAAACAGTCTTCTCCATATAATTTAATTTTAACAAAGTACGTATTTTGTGAAAATTAAATTTTATGGAGATTATTAAATTTTAATTAAGAATTAAAATTTAACTCCATTAGTGATGGATACAGAATTATTTAATAGGTTAGGTTTGGTTTAGGTTAGGTTTAGGTTAGGTTTGGTTTAGGTTTGGTTTAGGTTAGGTTTGGTTTAGGTTTGATTTGGTTTAAGTTAGGTTTGGTTTAGTTTAGGTTAGGTAAGGTTAGGTTTAGGTTAGGTTTGGTTTAGGTTTGGTTTAGGTTAGGTTTGGTTTAGGTTTGGTTTGGTTTAAGTTAGGTTTGGTTTAGTTTAGGTTAGGTAAGGTTAGGTTTGGTTTAGGTTAGGTTTGGTTTGGTTTGGTTTAAGTTTAGTTTAAGTTAAGTTTAGGTTAAATTTATTTAAGTTAGGTTGACAAAAATTCGAATTTGCTATTGCATACAGTTTTGGTTAGGTAGTGGAGTCTTTGTAGAGGTTAGGATAGTAGCAATCAATTGTGGAGGCTTAGGGGCGTTTATCCCAAAAAGTGCTGATTCTTAATATGTAAATCATTTGGGGCGAAGCCCCCAAATTTAGGGATCAACAGTAAAAAAAATGCTAAATCTCTATGGAAATGAATAATAATTGTATTAAGTTTTTATGATCGCCAAATTGTGTAATTTACAATTACCCAATTTAGTTAGATAAGGTTAGGTTTAGATGAGGTTAGGTTAGGTTGGGTTTAGGTTAGGTTAGGTTGAAAAAAAACTCGACTTTGCTTTTCCATAGTGTTTGGTTAAGTAATGGCGTGTCTGTGGAGGTTAGGTTGCTAGCAATCAATTTTGAAGGCTTAGAGGTGTTTGCCCCAGAAATGAATTTACATATTCGAAATCAGCATAAAATTTCCGTTAAAATGACACCAATTTGGTCAAAAAATGTTTGTTGGAGGAATTCTTTAATTGTTCCAAACTTTATTATCAAGTAAAATTATTTTTAAAGAGTCTAAAAAGGCTAGTACTTTTTGAAGCACAAGTGCGCAAACACTACATTTGTGTTTAACTGTAGCAAAATGTCATTCTGAAAGTGGTGATCAAAATTTACGTAGGTTGAATGGTAGAAGTTTGCTTTGCCAGTCGTTAAGTGACATGGATACATTAGTGACTACAGCAACAGAGAAAGCGCGCGTATTTGTAACGCAGCACCTTATACAACGCGGGGCCGTTTAAAATGCTGAGCCGGGTTCCAGGGAACGCGTTAAACCAGCCTCGCACCGGCCCTGACTGTGTTGTCTCATACAAAAGAACAGAAGCAAAATTTTTACAAAAACATTATTACAATAGTACTTCTTATTTCAGTGGTAACCTGAAAAGTAATTTATCTTCCAGAGATTTATAATGCTTTTTTAAATTTTGGTAGGTATTGATAGCACTTTGTCAAAATTTATATCGCAACACAATTATAACAACAAGTATCAGTTTAGACAAGAACTAAAACACATAAAAATCGACCTTTAGGCATAATCATACCTTAATCGAAGAATTTTGAATTTTTACACACAAATTAAATTCTTAATGAATGGTTACCAGAGGCAACTGGGGTTTTAAGCTCTGATTCCATTGATAAGCATTACATTTGTATAATAAACTTTATACTGTCAACTTTTTTCTAAAAAAATTTCAATAAAATAAGTTTATCTCGCAGTTTATTTCACAAATGTATCTTATCAAAACATAAAAACAAAAATTGTACATCGTTGCTGAACTATTAACATCATCAATGGAAGCGTTTCCTTTTAAAATTCTTTTTACCCTTTGATTTAAACGATCGTTTTCGTTTTTTGCCACCTGAAGACGAATTTGATCCAAAATTTGTTACTTCATCACCTAATGTGCCAAGGGTAGATAACTGTCTTCTAGCATGCTTTTCAGACTTAGTTACTGGAAGTCGTGTTAAATATTCTTCTTCGTATTCTTGTTTCTCTTGCTGCTGTTTCGTGATTATTTGTTGTGCTCGGCTGCCTTGGGAAACTTCTACTGGTGTATCCAAGTATTCTTCACGTAAGTCTTGCATAATTGACGATGACAATGCCAGCTTTTTACTTCTTTCTTGTGCTCGTTTATTACGTTCTTGTGCAGTATCATCTGGAAAACATACTTGAATTAAATAAATCAATTTGTTATTCGTTATAAATTACCTATAAAATGTGCCGCTGATAATTTAGGAGGTACATAAATTCCACTTTTGCTCTTCTCCTTAGGGCTTTCTTCATCTTCCTCACTTTCATCACTTGAATTTTCATCTAATTTTCCTAGTAAATTTTCAGGGTTTGCTTTAAACGATGCCGGATCTCCAGCATTTGTGCCAGTAACAGCTGTTTTAACTAACTTATCAATTTGATATTTTAATTTGTGATCAATAGGCCTGATCTTTTCCAGAACTGTTCTTATTTCAACTAAACGATCTATACATGGATCACCTTCTATTTTTTCACCTGAACACTTTCGCAACACAACATATGTAAGATTGATGAGGTAGCTTAATAACATATTATATTTCATTTCAAGAAAACTTAAACCCTGATCCGTGCTTATTTCACCTTTACGAACCCTTTGTATCATGTTGTCGACAAGTGATGCTACGTGTTGTGCACTGACATTCATTTCTCCTAATAACACAAGTGCTTGAGGAAGATCTGGATGTGCAGAAATATTATCATCTGTTGCCTGTAACAAAACAATTTAAATAAATTTTTATAAATTTCAAATTAATTATCCGCAATATTTTATTAGTGTTTATATTTTGTTTTTAGGTTAGAATAAACTTACAACTGAAATAACTAAACTATTTGTAGATTTAATAAAAATGATTCGGTAAATAAAAATTATTTGCATAAAAATCTCTGCGCCATATTTGAAATAAATGGGGCGATAGAAAAAAATTAAGGGGTGGTTTTTAAATTTTTAAATTTCTTGGTTAAAACATGCCGAATTAAGAGTTATGTTAAATGAATTATGTAAATACAAACCTGAACCATGTTTTTATATAGGTTTCGTACTAAATTAAGACATAATAAATACAAAAAACATTTAATTTAACACAACACGTGCAGCACTTTTAATATCAAAACGAGCTTTTTTGATCGGCTACATCGAAAAAGTGGGGATGAAAAAGGATAAGTTCTTAAAAAATATCGCGGGAAAATTTAAACTGATCTAAACTGTTTCGTTAACTGCTGCTAGAATGTTGATTTCTTTAATAGATTTTCAGATTGTTTTACATGTAGTAGTAAATTCTGCGAAAAAAGTAATATTCTAGATTCTTATATTACACCTGGACTGTAGGTTTTGCTAAATTTTCTCCAATTACCGGAAATATTAATAACATATTAACAATGATAATAATAAGTTAGTAAGATTGAAGTCGCGGTAGGCACCTCGTGAAACATTGCATATAATAGTTTTAAAAGAAACTGTTGTATTTAAATGTTTCCATAAATTATTTAGAATGTTCTCTACACATGTTTCAGTTTATTAGACCTTTCTCAAGAGAATCTCGTTAGTTTAATTTTATTAACTTTATAATTGTTCAAATTTAGCAAAGAATATAACCCATTCCTCGTTACAGACGGAGACATTTTCCAACAGTAAATTCATCATAGAAAAAAATTATAAGAAATTTTCAAAATTTTTTTTAAATGTTGACAGTTTTTGCCATATCCATTAATTGCCATTGGAGTTATTAAAATTAATTTAAAAATAAAAAAGAATTATAAAAGGGAACAGAAGGGACATGGGACAAATCTTTCCCATCATTTTCAAGAAATTCAAAACTTATTAAAATCTCTTAAAAACTTATTTAAGTGGAATAAGTTAGTTCTGTAAATAAAAAAAAACGGTTTGTAACTGATAGATAACTAAATTTCAAGGAAAACCCATTTATTTAATTATTTTAACACAAATAAACAAATTAAAAAATATATTTCCGTTATGTCTCTTTGTACCAAAAATTAATTTTAATTCAACTTGCCAATGTTCTAATATACCTACATAATATACCTAGGCTGTCTCCGGGAAACTGAAATATATTTGTCTTGAATAGAAACAGAAATAATATGGTAACTAGTGGTGAAAAATGTTTTTTCATAAAGGACTAGCAACTATACCTTAATCATAAGGGTAAGCATGACATATTATACATTTTCAGAATCCGCTTGTTTAGATGAATAACTTTCTCTTTGCACCATCTTGATCCAAACATTCCCTGAAAAGTTCAACAACATTTGTAGAGACTTGATTTCCAGACATGCTCGGAGAGAGAAACAAATGTAACAGGAAAAATTATAAATATATACAACAATAGAGAAAATATTTATACAATTAAGCGACAGATTTCTCAGCAATGTTCAATGTAGAAAACTCAAAACTATTTGTATTAGGTTGTTAAAAAAAAATCCGAAAACAAGGAATATTAGTACATACTATATTAGTAAATAAGTAAGGAACATTATTACTAAAAATCGCCTCGATGCCTAAAATGCTGCAGCTTCAACAGCAAAGTTAGTGATAAAATTATATTAATTATTAATAAACAGCACGACAACAAAAATAGAAAACTAGACTATATCATGTAGACGAGAGGATTCTGAAAATGTATAATATACCACCCTTACCCTGATGCTTCAGGTAGTTTCCAGTAATTTATCAAAAAACCACATTTCCCACCACATTATGACAAAAACTAAAAACCACATGCCTTTGTATCACTCGGTGTAGCTCTCGTCGAGACGCTTCAAATGACATACCAGTGCATAGTTTGCAGTGATTTTGTTGAGCTAGACATGACAAAAGATTTTGTTGTACTTTTGTACAGGCATCTTGGTTTAGATCTCCCAGGTGACCCAGACTCGATGCATCAATGTAAGTGTATCTGGAGCAAAATTTATCGTAGATTTTGAAAATAGGCAGCTTATGGTGGCAAACATGTGAATGGAAAATTATTCACTGTTTCGATTATTTTTTTTCATATGTTAGTATTTTTGTTGTTTTCTATTTTTGTCGTCGTGCTGTTTATTAGTAATTAATATAATTTTATCACTAACTTTGCTGTCGAGGTTGCGACCTGCAGCATTTTAGGCGTCGAGGCGATTTTTACTAATAATGTTCCTTACTTATTTACTAATATAGTATGTACTAGTATTCCTTATTTTCAGATTTTTCTTAACGACCTAATACAAATTTTTATTGTTTTATAAATTGAACATTGCTGAGAAATCTGTTGTTTAATTGTATGAATATTTTCTCTATTGTTGTACATACTTATAATTTCTCTTGTTACGTTTATTTCCCTTTCCAAGGATGTCTCGAAATCAAGTCTCTACAAATGCTGTTAAACTTTTCAGGGAATGTTTGGATCAAGCTGGTACAAAGAGAAAGTTGTTCATCTTAACGAGCATATTCTGAAAATGTATAATATGTTATGCTTACCCTTAGGATTAAGGTATAGTTGCCAGTCATTTATCAAAAAACATTTTCCACCACTAGTTACTATATTATGGCAAAACCTAAAAACCATAATGCCTTTGTATTCCATAGTGTAGCGCTCGTCGGGACGCTTCGAATGACGTATAACAATGCTTAGTTTGCAGTAATATTTGTTGAGATAGACAAGAGAGAAGATTTTGTTGTACTTTTGTACCATACATTTTGAGCTAGTTCTCCCAGGCGACCCGGACTCAGTGTATAAATGTAAGTGTCTCTGGAGCGAGATTTATCATAGATTCTAAAGATATGTAGGTTTTGGTGGCAAACCTTCTGAATCCCTGAAAAAATGATTAAAACCACTAAGATGTACCATCTTTCAGTATTTTCTTGGCATAACTTTGTGCACAGTAGGAATTTTCAAATGCACCAAATGACAAAAGTTGTTCTACTCACTGAGCCCGTCAAAATAAACTATAGTATGTGAGTATACGATGCTTCTATGCAAAGTTAGCATTTTGACCTTTACCACCCTGCTACGCCCAGCTTATCAATATAAGTTATGCCTTCTTCGGTCAGTACGGCCTTTATGGGTTAAAGATTCATACCTGAAAGTTTGAAGCAAATTGGAGAACAAAAATTTTTTCTGTTTCCAATTTTGTGCAGTTTCTCGGAGACAGCCTCTTAAGGGCTTTGTTGTAGTTGTTGAATCAATATAATCAATTTAAACATAATCAATTTAAATTAAGAATAGATTTTGGAATGCATATAATTCATTTTCTAACATCCCTCTTTTGGAAAGATTTGTAAAGATTCGTTAGGTATCTTCCACTGTCTTTTCTAGAGGCATCTTAAAATAGTCCAGTCAAACTAAACATTTGAAATGGCAAATGGAACTACATGGAATTTTTTATTTCCAGCATGCAGGGGGTCTACAAAGGCTTAACTTGAAGTTTTCGACCTCAAATTCATATGAGCTTTTTTCGCCATTTTGAAAAGAAGGGATGAAGTGTTGTTTGAAATTATCTCTGTAACCATAGGTCCGACAGGTCAATGTCTTCTCAAACACGAGGAATTCCATTCAACGCTTCAATTATTTAAAGCGAAAATTGTCGATGCCCAAGTTCTACTTGTCACTGGAGAGCGTTTTTTAATGGCCTTATACGGGGCCAATAAGAACAAGAAATCCTTAAATTCTCTATAGTACAAAAAATTCTGCACGAGTGCGGCAACAAAGACATTTAATTTGTCAGCAATACCACCCACCGAAAGCTCTGCGCGACAGCATATTTTCCGAACTTACCATCAGGTTCAATCGTGGTTAGGATTTGAAAAGGATCCAAAAGAATGGGGTTGGCGAAGAACCCATCGAGGTCTTGAACCTATCACAAGCGCCGCCAAACCTGTGCTAGAGAACCATTCACAACTCATCTCCTGCAAATGCAAAGGGAAATGTGAGCCGCTTGCGGGTGCAGAAAAGCAGGCATTAAGTGCTCCACTATTTGTCTGCATTGCAGTGGGCAGACCTGCGAAAACGTCACTAAATATGACCAAGCTGTCGATGAAGAATTACTAATTACATGTACTATAAATGTAAGTATTAAATAAGATAATGTAAATTAGGCAAACTATTAGACGATAATTGTTCCCATGCACAAAGGTTACGATGCACAATATGTGATAGTATGCGATTCCTACCAAGCAGTTTACATACACTAACCTCCCTTCGAGTGTTAACTTGACCTATACCAATAAACGGAATAAAAAAAAGCCATTAGGAAAAATTGTTCATCATGAAATGCTCTACAAAAAAAAAATGAATGAATATTTTTTTGCTCCACTAATAATGAAATAGTTATACCATCTACAAAATTAAGCAACAATTTCCACCCCCTCAATTTTCAACGTTTTTCCCTCACAACTTTTCCATTTTTTATATTACACGAAAAAGTTTCAAATAAAAGTTGTAGACAATTGTATTGTCGACAAAAATGCTTTATACAAATTTTTTGTCGGACCTACGGTTACAGAGATAATTTCAAAACAACACTTCATCCCTTCTTTCCAATGTTTTTCCCTCACAACTTTTTCATTTTTTATATTACGCAAAAAAGTTTCAAATACAAGTTGTAGACAATCGTATTGCTGACAAAAATTCTTTATACAAATTTTTTGTTGGACCTACGGTTACAGAGATAATTCCAAAACAACACTTCATCCCTTCTTTTCATAATGGCGGAAAAAGCTCATATGAATTTGAAGTTGAAAACTTCAAGTTAAGCTTTTCTAGACCCCCCCTGCATGCTGGAAATAAAAAATCTTATGTACTTCCATTTTCCAAGTTAAGCCCTTTTTTTGTACAGTTTGATTGGACTACAATCATGTAAATATGTATGGTGTTGTATCAATTTTACAGTAGTATAGTAGTAGTAGCATTTATTTTCCATCTGTCTACCTCCTTATAACTTTATTTGATGGTTAATTAGAATAGATGCAATTGTAGAAACAATTGTAACTGTAGCAATTAACTCCCACTTAAATTTTAAAACAGAAGATGGAAAGAAACTGGCCGTTACAAAAGTGGTTGACAACTTTAAACCTGAAAGCTATTCTGTATGTAAAAGCAAGCTGAATAAGGATCATCTCTGAGGCATAACTAAATCAAGCATTTCTGCTCTTGAGCTAATGCATTCAACTTTACTGTACTCGCAATATTAAAAAGTTCAGTATGTAATTATCAAATACAACACCATAATTACCGTTAAATTGTATCAGTATATTTTGGTAGAAAATGCACTCCAATAGCAAATGGTACATTGTTTCAGTTTCTAGGTAGCAAACCATTTTAGTACTATCAATTTTAAAATTACCTTTTTTGTATACACAGAAATCTGAGCATTACCTGAAACTTGAAATTGACTTATTAGATGCTCTAATTTTTTTTTTCAATGTTACATGGCATACTCATTACCTATCAAAATTTTGGAATTTCTTTATAATATATAGTATGAATTTTGTACCTCTTGCCAGTTCTGAGCTAGTAATTTTCTTTTTGAACTCACTATCTAGAAAGCAGTGTTCGACGCACTGTCTAGTCAACCGGGAACACTTGTTTCCCGGTTAAGTAAACCGGGAAACACTCAGTGGTGCCAACTGCCAACCCTTGCAAAATTTAAATACCTTTTTTACTGCAAAATTTCTGCCGAAAAACAATCTGTCACATTTGTCAATTGCAGTCATGACTTCCTTTGGTTTATTTTTTTAAATAAAAGTTGTGAAATCAGATAAAAATTTTATTTGACATTTATAACAATGACTACGTTCGTTTCAAAAAGTATTTTTTAGGATCTCAACTTTCTCATTACATAAGAATTTTGCCATTTCATAATTTTGTTGTAACCATGTGTCAAAATGCCTAGAGATTTTAAATATGTGTTTTGTTACAGTGGCCCAATGATATATCTCATTGCTGTAGCTATCAAGATCTAGATACAAAAAGGAGTTTTTTTATAAACAATTTTTGATATGCAATATTTAGGCATTTTGAGGAATTTAAGCCATCACCTCTATTCTTTTTTACAGATTCCTAGTTGAAATTTTACTACATCTGTTTCTATCCTAACAGCATAAATTTGGTGTGACCTTAGGTCGCACTAGAAAAGTAGAAAAGAAGAGGTGTAATTGATGCTTTTCAATTATCAAATCATCTCGTGGTTCTTTAAGTCTCAGTATCGATTTTTATATTAGATCTAATTTGCTCACCAACGACTTGAGGTTTTCTGTGAGTATTTCTCGAATTTTTATCATTGATCAGCTTCAGCACACTTTCTTGCAGCACTTCAAAAAACCTTTAACCTACATTTAATTTTGTGTCTAATATTTTTATAAGGTTTAAGTATATAAGATTTAAGTACCTGGATAGGTATTTAGGTACCTAGATTTAAATTGTCATACTTAGAAACTTATGATCTGCATAAATTTAATTTATTAGAAAAAAATAAAAATAATTACAAATTTACAATTCAGTATGTACAAATTAAAATAACAAACTTTAATCATAAATAATTTGACCATCTTTGTAGAAAGTTAAGTACGTTAGAATCATTCCCTCCATCATTGCTTTCAAGTGAAGTACTATCATGTCGAATATGAAAATTGACAATATATTCTGCATTCGTTCTCTGTACAGAAATTGCAAAAGGATCAGTTGGATGAAATGTAAATGCAACCAATCGTCTTGCAGGTGGTGTGGCTGTTCTCGCTGAACTTCCAGCATAGATACGAAACTTCAAAAATCCCGAATCTCTTGCATAAAACCTACAAAGAAATATTATGTTGAAGTAAAAGAAAACGGAATTAGATATTAAAATATCAACCGTATTGGATGTTCTCCACAAGCTTTTGGACGTTCCATAACTGATACCCATTTATCATCATAACTAAATAGAGATAAATCTAAATAAGGTGAGCTGCTGTAAGATTGTGCACTTATAGGTAATTGAGCAAGTAGTCTTTTGGTTGCTTCAGTTTTTCCACCAAATTTTGCACTTACAATGGTTTGTTTAAATCTGAAATAATTAAACTAAAGTTAAAATATTTAATTTTGCATAACAAGATATGTAATTTATTGTTACCTATGCTGTAAAAGTCTTGCATATAAATTATTAGAAGGACTACATGTGAACTGTGTTTCTGTATAGACACTAGCATTTCGAAATGAGTCGCAAAAATTTTCGAATAAATCTAACAGTTCTTTTGAAGTATTTTCATATATAGCTAGCACTTTACTTTCCACAATATTATAAACAACAAAAAATGAATATTGACTATTTGCATCAGTCGATTTTAAAGTAACAACATCTTCACTAGCATATTTAATTAATAGATGATTTTCATCTAAAAGTTGCATTTTCCATAATCGAAGTGCTTCAAAATTATCAAAGTACTGATAAAACTTCCGAAGTTCATAGGGGTTTTGGTTTGCTTTACTTATATAAGCAGCTCGTTTATATAAGAAAGTTAACAACCTATGTTTTAAAGAATTAATAAAAGGTTCCTTAAATGCTCGTTCAGATGGAAACACTGAATTAAAAAAGTAAGAATCGTCTTCAAAACAAAAACGTCCTATTCTTCTAACATCTACAAACATTCCATCCAGCACTTGAAATATGTGAATAATTTGATGCTGAACTGATAAAACAGCTAAAGTATCTTTATACAAATACAGGCCTTGGTTGTGGGAAAGAAATATCTTATCCACCTTAAATTGTCTAGTATCACATAGTTTACCCAAATGCAGGTCTACCAAATGTAGGGTATAATCCTCCAAAGGTGATCTACAACAAAAACTATGATGTAATATAAGCCACACTGTAATGTCCTAAAAAGCTAGCAGTACTCTTATGGCAGACATAGATGTAATTATTTACAATTAAAAGGCTGTTTTAGGCTAACGCCAAATGCCCTACTCAATCCCAAAAATAAATTACACAGATTCTGCTAAAAGAAGATAACTAGAACAATTGAAGGGACGGCTATAACAACGTTGTATGTAACATGTTGCTGAAATGTGGTATTTCCGTAAAAACAACATTAGTTTGTCCCTATTGGAAGGTGTTGGTGTCATAGAGATATAAACTATTCTTAAACATATTCCCGAAATGCCAGTTTTGAAAGCGTGAATTTGCAGCATGCTCTGTAACAGCATTGTAGTCTGTTGTCAGTTCGTGTTGCTGTTCAAACTCTTTTGTTACATACAACATTGTTACGGCCGACCCTTCAATTAATGTTACATACCCTGATAGTTGAATCAAATTCTATAGGAAAAGATACACCCCTTGGCCACCAAAAGAAGTTGAGTTAGAAAATATGTGTCTAGCAGTTCTCGTTTGACCTCCAGAAGTTATTGAAGTCAACATGGAATCAGGGACTCGAAGCTGTCTGATTGAGTTTGGACCAACACCAAAAGGTAACTATTAGTATATCCCGATTAAGTTTAATTTGGATATTTTCTTGTACAAATGGGTTTTATCTTTTTACTAATATACAGGTCCTGCACTTCGGCTCCAGTCTTCCATATTTCTTATATTGCTCATAATTGCTTCTTTGCATAGTTAGAGACGTAATTCACAAAAAGAATTATTAATTATTCGATATACGGACCCTTCTGAACCCAGGTAAACCAATTATATTGAGTTGTAGAGGATAACTTAGAGAACAATAATCCGAAAAAACATCGCGCCGGTCGCCGGTAATTAATAAGAAAAACATTGTTAAAATGGCTATTTTGAGGTTAGAATGTTATGATGTTAGGTTACAGTTAGTAAAAAAGTTGGCTGTATTTACGTGAAAATGGATTAAAAATGGTGTTTGTGTCATCTGATAAGAATATTTTATAATTTTTACCTGTTTTTATGACGTTTTTCGAACGAAAACCCGTAGCGCTTGGTATTTCCGTATGTATGCATGTACGATAGGAGTCCGTATATCGAATAATTACCAAAGAATTATATTTTTCGTTATAGGCAAAACTACATGGAATCGATTTCAAATATAGGTCTCCCAAAAAACTAAATACTTTTTATGCAATATTTTTTTTAAATGGAACACCCATTATTCTATCATTTCTTTTAACACCTTAACAAAGTTTTTTCACTGTTATTTTTTTTACTTTTAGTTATTCTGAGCATAATTTTTTTTATTTAAAAAAATGTCAAAATTAAGATTTTTTCAGATATTTGAGAAACTACTTGAGAAAAAGTTTTATGACTTTACTACCTATGTACAGGGTAGTCAAAATTAAATTTTATGTATTTTCATTAATACAATTAAATTTAAATATTAATTTTCCCAATTTTTATATTTACAACACCCTGTATTTTTTTCATAAAATGATGCAGAGTTAAATTTTCAACATCTTTCACTGTTCCCATGGCTAGTTTCGATTGGTTGCCATGAAACCTAACTTAATTCTTTCTCAAGTATTTTCCAGCCTTTAGCAGAAAAAAACCTCAAATACCTATTCGTATATTGACATACACTCTTGCAACAGTTTATTTAATTGAGGTATGTAAATGTAATACTCAAAGCATTTAAAAAAATAAATTCATTATAACTAAAAGTTACAAAAATAATAGTAGTGAATAAGCATCGATAAGGTGTTTAAAATAAATGAAAAAAATGTGTTCCATTAAAAAAATTTGGCATGACACCTATTTGTTTTTAAGACACTCTGTCTGTTTGAAAATAATTTCCAAAAATGCAACTTTTCCTTTGCTGTAACTGAACTAATTGGTTCTAACTGTTATACAAATGGAACAATTGAAAAAACAGAGTTCAAGTGCAGAACCTTATATAATTAAAGCAGTTTTAGGATACTAAGGTACCTAATTAATAGTTTAGTTCATAGTATTTATTCGTATAAATTAGCTGTTAGTATTATTTATTCCTGATGTTCAATCCATTTTATGTCTCTTGTTATTGTATTTATAATTTAATTATCACTATTTATAATTAATTGTTTGTTATAAATGTAATTAACTTCCTATGTCTAAAAGGGAAAACTACTACGTGCATTACTATTTAATCAGGCATTTAATAAAGAACTAAATATATATAACTAGCTGACCCGGCGAACTTTGTTCCGCCTTAGAGGCAATAAATAAGCATATTTTGGATTTTATTAAGTTCAATTTTTATTAGGATAATAAATATAAATAAAAAAATCAAGTATTTTAATGATTCTTTATTGACCATGTATTTTAGTGCATGGGTTGCACTCTTCAGTGAAGCACCTTGATGGTCTTCCGACCCGTGAACATGCCACATATAATTGAGAAGCACGAAGTCGATCCATACTAACGCGGCGCTCTTCACGTGCAATTTCTTGTTCTTCTTCAGTCCTTTCATTCGCAATGTTTCGAATCCTAGTTGCATTACGGCTTTGTCGAGAAAGATTTGATCATCTTGGTCGCGGCATGGTATTGTTAATGGTATTGTTAATAAAACCATTTCATTTTTTTCGTACCTCGAGAAAAATCGAAAAGAAAAAATTATATTAATCAAGATCACGTGTCTGGAAACTCGAATGTCGATATGTGTATTTTAAATTGTCAGGGATTAACTATAGATAAAATCAATGTGATTTCCACAGAATATCTATTCGAACACCATCCACTATTTCTCTGTCTCACAGAAACACACCTAATCGAAGAAGATACCAAAAAGTGCTTTTTTCAGGGTTATGAATTAGTGTCTCATTTTTGCAGAAAACAGTTCCATTGTGGGGGTGTGGCCGTATGGTGTAATTCATCAATAAACAATGTCGAGTCAGTGGATTTGCAAGAATTTTGTGTTGAAAAACACTTTGAAGTTTGTGGAGTAATTTGGAAACTCAATAACAGTAATCATGATAAGGTGTTAATTTTAACATGTTACAGGTCACCTAGTGGCGATAAGAAAATATTTTTGGAGCGTCTTACAGTTTTACTTGAGATATTTTTTAAACCTGGTCTGAAGATAATTTTTACCGGTGATATTAATTTTGATCCAATACGCGATGCGAATGATTTTCAAACTGTTGAAAACGCACTTGTAGGTTACAATTTAAAAAGTTATGTTAATTCGCCTACCCGCAACAAATATACGTTAGATCATGTCTTTGCCAACTTTGCTGTTAGTTGTAATGTAATAGATAATTGGTTTTCGGATCACGATACTGTTTTTGTGAAAACTCTGTTATTAAATGATGATATGAACAGAAATAACACTATGATTGTAACACGGCATTATAGCACAGCAGCTATTGCCGCATTTTTAATAGATTTAAATAAAGAAAATTGGAACGATATATATCTTCAAACCAGTGTTGATAAAGCTTTTGAATTGTTTCACGATATCTTTTTGTATTATTTTAATATACATTTTCCTAAAGTGAAATGTCATAAAAGCAATGATAAAAATTGGCTTAATTCCAATATTATGGTTTCTAGCCGAAATCTTCGAGATTTGTACCACCTCAAATTGAGGTTTCCCAACTTAGATAAAATCTATAAGAAGGTTAAACAGGAACATAAAAGATTGTTGACCGAAACTAAAAGAAATTTTTATCAAACAGCTGTAATTCAGAGCAACAATTCAACAAAGGAAGCGTGGAAAATTATAAATTTAATATCTAATAACAAACAGAAATCTAAAAAAAGTATTTCCATTTGTAAAAATAATCAAATCATGCAAGAACCCAAGCTTATTTCTAATGAGTTTAATACATTTTTTAAAGAAATGCCAATTAAAATAACAGAACAAATTCCAAGTACTAATAATGTACATTCTTTGTTACAGGAAGGCATTAGCAGTGGTAGTATGTTCTTACGCCCAGTAGATAAGCATGAACTACTTAAAATCATGAATGCTAATATAAAAAATAAATACTCGGCAGGCCCTGACGGGATACCATATTTTCTAATACGTCAAGCAGGAATACTGTCATTTATCATTAATTTAACTTTTGAAACAGGCGTCTTTCCTACTGCACTCAAATGCAGTAATATTATCCCAGTGTACAAAAAAGGCAATCCTGCTGCACTTGATAATTATAGGCCGGTAGCCCTCACTTCTGGCTTTTCTAAGATTTTCGAATATTGCTTTCTGGATCGCCTTAACGTATATTTAGAAGCAAAAAACTTACTAACAAAAGCTCAACATGGCTTTAGAGTTGGAAAGTCAACTAATACAGCACTTTTGGCTTTCACTGAAAAGTTAGTAAGATTAATTCAGAGCGGGGAATGCCCTGTTGGGATCTTTTGTGACCTTAGCAGGGCATTTGACTGCATAAATCACGAAATTCTATTTCAGAAACTATTAAATTTAGGAATTAGAGGGACCCCACATAAATGGCTTAAATCTTTCTTAACGAGCAGAACACAACAAGTATGTATAAGATCCGAGGATTCTATAAATGTTTTATCTGAACCTGTTATCCTTAATTTAGGGATTGGGCAAGGTACCGTTTTGGGCCCTACAATTTTTTCTTTATATATTAACGATTTCGAAAGGTTTTTACCTCCATATGTTACAGCTTTATTTTATGCGGACGACACGTCTCTCATTATACCCGAAGGAAAACCAGATTTGGTTGAATATCGGTGCAATAATGCCTTTCAAACTACGGAAAATTGGTTTGCTGAAAATTCTTTATTTCTAAACGCAAGTAAAACAAATTTCATTAGATTCCATACGAAACAGAATAGAAGAGGTGACAATACTATATGCCTTAAAAGCAAATTATATAATGATAGAGAAGTTCAGCATGCCACTCATGTAAAGTTTTTGGGCGTTACGATAGATAGCACGCTTAGCTGGAAATACCATTGTGAAGATTTAGTACGTAAGTTTAATTCGCTTTGTTTCTTGATAAGAAACTTGCGTTTAGTTTTAACGAACGAGCAGTTACTAAATTTTTATTATGCACATGTAGAATCGCGATTAAGATACGGTATCTTGTTATGGGGTACATCTGCTAGCATGAGAACGGTATTTATAAGTCAAAAGAAAATTGTGAGATGTATAGCTGGCGTTAGTTGTAGAGAATCTTGCAGATTGTGGTTTAAAAAACTTAGAATTTTGACATTGCCAAACCTACTTATACAGGAGTTAACTGCTTATATACATAACAAAAAATGTACATTAACTAGAAATTGTGATATTCATGATATGAACACTAGAAATCGGCAACAACTTAGAGTTCCCTTTGGCATTTTAAATATTGAAAGAAATCTTCCAGATATACTTGGTTGTAAAGTTTATAATAGGCTTCCAGCTGATTTGCGTCAGATTCAAAATACAAAATACTTTAAAATTCAAGTAAAAAATTGGCTAATTGAAAAGTGTTTTTATGACATTTTAGAGTACTTAAACTAGATTTGTTTTCTTTTTATATGTTTATGTGTAATGTTTAATAATTTAATGAACCTATATCTACCTGTTTTTACAATATCTACTTGTGCGGATGTTATAGCTGTTTTTAGCAAATTTTATGTTATTATTTATATTCCTTGACTTTTACCATACACTTCTGTTGTGTCTTAAGGTGATAAATAAAGTATTATTATTATTATTATTATAATGATAATATCGGAACAATAAGCTAATTGAAACTCGAAACAAACACATCAACCAGTCAACTCCAAAATTTCAAATTATAAAATTTTCAACCATACTTAACCATAGACAACATTACGTTTAGCTGTCAGTTGTGTTTTGTTATTCCATGTCAGTTGCGTTTTGTTATACCATTTTTAACAAATGAACGGCTATGTTTTGACTGATTAATTTTTTGTTTTGCTTTCAGTTGCGTTTCGTTATACCACGTTTTATGTCACGTTCCACGGGAACGGGATAAAAAGTATCCTATGTCCGTCTCCTGGTTCTAAGCTACCTCCCCACAAATTTTCAGCCGTTCTTGAGTTATAAATAGTGTAACTAACACGACTTTCTTTTATATATATAGATGTGCATGTACTTGGAACTATGTACATATGGGTAATTCTTCAGTATTATTAAATTTACTATTCCTGCTTAGTTAATTTTATATTACGAATAACTTTATACCTGTTAGCTCAGTACAGTGAAGATGTAATAGCAGGATATCTAGCCAGGTATATATTAACAACTGACTTATTTTTTCAACAATAAAAAGTAAACTTTATTATGTCATATGTCATTCATGTGGCATGTCCCTAGTATGTATTCTCAAAGTAAAAAGCAGTTTTTCTAATGCATCAATTAAACATTATTGATCTAATTAAGGAGAATTATAAAACAAGTATAGGGCTCTCATCCAGAGTCAATTAATATATAAAATATTAAGCATCGACTACTACACAATCAATAAAATGTTGTGATATTTTTGTCATTTGCGTGGATCTAACTAAGAGAGAAGAACATTATTTAATTGCTTGCATATGTAATTTTAATTAAATCAACATAAAGTGTCTTGTTCAGTTGATCTATAAACTTTATATAGGTAGTTTATATGGTTTGATGTAAGAGTATATTTATTTCGTGTCATTCACGTGGTTATCATAATTTTTTACTGGTGTGTTATATTAATGCTCTAATAGTCATTCGCGTGGCATTTACATTGTGTCATTTGCGTGGATTTATTTCGCAAGGTGTGAAATTTGCAGTTTTATAAAATTATAAATTACGAGTCCATCATTAATCAATATGTTAAAACCGAACATATGATATTACGATGTTATTATGATAACAACTGCTTCGTGCCAATTGCACAGCATGTGCAATGATTCCTAAATTCATTTTTACTTGTTTTGCTTATTAGCAAACAATCTCAAATATCATGGTGTAATCTAAGTATGAGATCTTTTGCATTTACTGTTTGATGTAGTTGAGTAATCCGAGAATCGAGATTGGCTATCTGACAGTGCTGTTAAGATTTTTGGATTGAATAAAAAATGCCTTATAACTAAGTAACTGCCATAAAAGTTCTGCCAACTTTAAAGAGAGCAGCTGATAACTATTTTACCTTGGATTAGGTACAACAGACTCATTATTAGTATAAATCTCATAAAAATGAGGCCGCAAATCGTCAGGTATGTAAGATGCTGATCCAATTATGACATATCTGCCATCATCACTAAATAGACTACATTCACGATTCAATTGCTCAGAACTCTGTGAAACATTCACCACAAATTTAAGCTAAAACATTAAAAATGTTTTAATAAATACTTAAAAGTATTAAAATCTAGTTTACCTTAAAAAATCTTTCAAATATTTTACTTTTAATTTCAAAGTTTTGCTTATCATTTTTATTATTTATTGAGACATTTTGTAATAAGTCTCCAGCAGCTGCAGGACCTCTGTAAGTGTATACTTCCAGTGATGTTTGGTCAGAAGAAAAAGCAATAAAATGTTTTCCATCAGGACTAAATTTTCTCAAAAAGCACGGTGGCTTCTCCACGTTTATCACAGTAAAGTTAGGAAACACATTCTGATAAAATTGTCTAGCTGTATGGAAATGTGTTCCTGGTTTTTTGTAACCAAAGGTTTCTCGTTGGATCAGTCGAATGATTATATTTTGTGGTGGCACTTTTCTTGGTTTAACAAATGGATCCATTATTTAATAAATGTTATATTCATTATAATAAAATTCGTCAACAATTAAATGCTTTTACTTAATAGTTTTTAACAATAATAAGAAGATTGAGGTTATGGCTTATGGCAATGAATACAAAAATAGATCGCGTTCGGTAACTTAAGGCGTTCGTTCGTCTTTTTTGCACTTTTTTACATGCCAAAGTGATGTCCAAAGATAATCAGAAAAGGATATATTTATTATATGCCAGTTATGCCACTGTATTTTTTTGCTTAGGAATTAAAAACAGTGCTCAGCAAAAATTCGCCGCACATCATTCCATTTTCAAATAATGTGAAAATAATATTATAGGTCAAATTAGTTTATTTAAATAACAAAAACGTATTCTAATGAACAGGAAAGATGTATTTCGAAGCTTCTTGTTGTTTCTAGACAAGCGATTTTGAAAACTACGGTTAAATAGGTGTGGTCTATTTATGGGCATGAATAATATAATTAATACCTTCAAAAATGATGAAAATTTTCAAAATCGCTTTAAATCGGTCTGTAATCTATTTTTCTCGTATTCATTGAGTAAAAATAAGTATTTTTACTCTTATCATTTTTTTTGATCTGACACCATTTTCGATGAAAAAAATTATAAACTTTCAAAAATGACAAATGTTGTTCTCAATTTTGCTCGAAATTGAAGCACTCTAGGAAAAAACACAGTGGACAAGATTTATGTATTTATTGACGAAAAATTCGCTACCGTTAAAAAAATTAAAAAAATATTTCTTTTTCTAATTTTTTCTAATTTTTTGGACTGGATACGTGTTTACCCTGTTTTAGGGGCCAAGTATAAATTTTTCTATATAGGGGCCATGTGACATTCAAAAGTAGAGGTTTCAAGGTTTAAAATGAGCCCCTGCTGGCCTTTCTAAGTTGCGCCAATTTTTGGACCTAGCCGGTGGTTGAGTTCAAAAAGAATGACCCAAGTATATTACTCTATTTAGGAATTTTATTATATTAATCAATTCAAATAAGCTATGGTAAATTATAATGAAATAAATATCAAGTTATGAAACATTTTACATTTGCCAGGCAAACAACCAATAATTTTTGCAAGTATATTTTTGGATCTAAAATGGCGCTTTGACATTCGCGTTGGATCAATAGAGAAGACGCACGTATTTTTTTTTAATTTTTGTATTCGTTCATTTTGGCTAGAAAAATATTTCCAGATAAGCGAAATTTCTAAAAACGCTCAATTTATTTGAAAAAATTAAATTTAAAAATTCTCCTTATTTAAAACCGAATTTGGCCTTGAGCAACTTCTATCAAAGCTATTTGATGTAAAAAAAGTAGGTACCGCTTGAATGAGAAGAAGCAACATTGACGATCTACTCACCGTTAGTATGTATACATGCCCTTATTTAAAAACCATAATTTAGTAAACAATTTTTGGGTTCTAGATAAATTAAAAGGAGGCGCAACTTTTGTACACATATTAGACGATATTCGGGATGCTGGTTTGATAAAAGAAGAATTACAACGAATCCTGCTAAAAAATATTATTTTGGCTAGTATTTTAAATAAAACAGATGTTACTATAAACATTCATACAAGGTTCGATCATACATACACTTCGTAATTTGATTTTTCCTATTAACAGGAATGCTATAATAATATTAGTTTTAATATTTTTAATTAGATATTTAATATTTATGTAAATGTAATTATTGTTTTTGCTTGAATTGTTATTGTTGAATTCTCATTATATTTATATTTAATATTACCTATCCTGTTTTCTTAAACATATTTCTGATTTATTAATTTTGTGTTTGACCTTTGGCAAAAGTATTGCTAGTGCTATAGTTAATATGGGAGACATTGCGCTTCTTAATGAAAGCCAAATAATAAATCTACTTTTGGACATACGCAATGCTGGAAGTAGTGCCGTTCTGGAACGTGTTACGAAACCTTTTGCAAGTGAGATCGTAGAATCACTCCTAAGATATATTCCTGTAAATCCTTACAAGGAATTATACAATGATGAATATGAACATTTAAATATAATTTTAAGTTGAAGTGTAGTTTTAAACCTTATTTTTAAATAAACAAGTACAATTTCTAGTTTCATTATTTTTATTGTAAAAGATATATTTACACAGTTTTCACTTAACATTAATATACCGGGTACCGCAAGGGAGTATTTTAGGACCCCTTTTGTTTAGTCTATATATTAACAATGTTAGTAATGTCATTATAAATGTAAATTTTATTTGCTGACAACATGCTTGCGTACATTAGTTGGAGGGATAATATTGGTATTCAAAGGGAAATAAACCTAAATTGTTAATTATTGGTAAAGGAAGTGGATATCTAGAGGTTTTTAATAATTTTGGAGTTAATGTTAATGACGAGATCGTAGAAACAGTAAAGTCATAAATATTTGGGTATTATTATTGACAAAAAATTAAAATTTGATGAACACATTAATTACATTTGTAAAAAGATTTTTTCAAATGGGGTTTTGGGAAGATGTAGTGACTATTTGACAACTTGATCAAAAAGATTGGTTTTTAATACTATAATACCAATACATTTTTGTTTTGCTGCTACTATTTTATTTATGGGGAATAAAGGAGACTTGAATAAGTTAGGTACAACTTCTACAAAACAAAGCAATGAGAGTAATTGCAATAGATATACTAGAGTGGAATACATGAGTACATCAGGGTTAACATTGAAACTTTTATTAAAATTCAAGTTGTTTTTGTAGATAAAATAAAATTAGGGTTATTACAATACTTGACTGATAATTTAATATTAGTAAATGATATTCATAATCACAATTCTAGGTTTAACAATAATTTTTATTTAAGTCAAAGAAATCCATCAAAAGCGCAAAATTCAAGTTTTTATAATGGAATTATTTTTTATAATCAATCGCCTGAACACATCAAAGGATTAATTAAAACCGTTTAAAAGAAAAGTGAAAGAATTCTTTATATCTGTCATTTAGTCATATATACAACACATATGTATAACTTCCAAAAAGCAAATATCCCTCGACATCATATCTGTAAATTCGAAATATACATTAACCTTCCGACGTTTTTTCCTTCGTTCGTATCTTTCCTGTTTTGGTTGTTATTGCTGTACCTGCTGTTTTATAGCCCAAATAAATACTGGGAACCCAATCAGGATTTAAATTGTCTTGTAAATCAGCTGGTTTTCCTAGAAGAAAATTCAAATTAAAACATTTTTTAATTTTAGAAATGTTCTAAGTTTCAGAATGAAATATGTTATATGCATACCTGAAATAAAGTGCTTGGAACACACTCTTGTATATTTTGTATTATTTTCGGCTAAATCTGCCCGTTTAATAGCATTTAGCCATTGTCTTCTTCGTTCAACAGCTAAATCGTTTAGATGTTTATGTTTATATGCAGTAACAGCGGGAATTCTAAAAAATCTAACTACATCTCTGTTTGATCTATTGGTACACCCTAGGGTACCTAAATATGAACTGAGCTGTGTGTTATTTAGAGTTAAGTCACGCTTGTCAAATTTTCCTAGTGACATTTCATATTTTGAAACCATTTATTAGAAAGTTAGTAGTCATGAAAATTGATTTAATAAATTAAACTAAAGCTAAAGTATGACAGTTATATAAATATAAAATTGAGTACAATTAATACTTTATTAAAAGCTGTCGTAAAATTCATATATGTACTATAGCAATTTTAAAAATTCTTTACAAACAATAAATAAATGATAATGTGCACATTAAAAAATTTTACATACATAAAAATAAACATGGCAGCACAACCTAAAATTTATAACTGACAGCTGCTGAATGTTGTCACTAAAGTAAAAAGAGAGAAAAAAGTATCTCTGTTTCAGACAGCTTAGTTTTGGCCTAGAAAGAGATAGATTTTGACATCCGTGTCCTAACTCTAAAATAACGCAGTTAAAGTTTTCATTTAGGAACTCTAGTACACCCAACTACTACAAAAAATTAAGGCATTTTAAAACTCTTTTGTTCTACAAATATAACTAAAATTATTTATAAGTTACTTCAATGCCATACACAACAAACCTTTGTTTGTCATCCTCCAGCAGCCATATTGAATTTTACTTGACAGCTGGTTGGATGCCCTATTGTCAAATCCTGCGATGTCAAATAAACGTCGGATCGCATGTGGCGCGAGACGCTCGTACTAAACAGGTCATAATCGCCCGACCGGACATAATAGTATATTATGTATTAAGGACTTAATTGAGTGTGTTAGAGCCCGCAGAGTCAGTTAGCGCCTGAGGAGAAAGCCAAAGACGCTAAAACTAGAGTTCCTCAATGAAAACTTTAACTGTGTTATTTTAGAGTTAGGACACGAACGTCAAAATCTATCTCTCTCTAGGCCAAAACTAAGCTGTCTGAAACAGGGATACCTTTTTCTCTCTTTTTGCTTTAGTGATAACATTCAGCAGCTGTCAGTTATGAATTTTAGGTTATCCTGTCATGTTTATTTGTATGCATGTAAAAATTTTTAATGTCCACATTTTCATTTATTTACTGTTTGTAGAGAATTTTCCAAACTACTATAGTACATTTATCAATTTCTCGACAGCTTTTAATAAAGTATTAATTGTACCGAATTTCAAATTTATATAATTGTCATACTGGCAGTTGAATTTATTAAATCAATTTTCATGACTACCAATCTTCTAATAAATAGTTTCAAAATTTGAAATGCCACCAGGAAAATTTTACATGCGTGTCTTAACTCTAAATAACACAGAGCTAAGTTCATATTTAGGAACCTTATAGTAAAAATCAAATAAGAATAAAGTAGATGGCGCTTCGATCCGAGTTACATTTACACACCTAAAATTTAAAACTGCGGGAAATTTGAAAATTAATATTGTTTAGTGTTCAAAATGTTAAGTTATGCAACCAAATATACATGCTGTTAGTAATTAAGTATGTGTTTATAAAGAAACAAAAGAAGTTAATAAAAAAAAAATAAGTAGAAATAGACAGAAAGAAGTTTCTGGAATACTTGTGAAAAAGTAGTAATTGGATAAAGAAGTAACAGTCTGGAAGATTATTGATAATCAAGATGGGCACATCTGACACATATGAAAAATATGGAATTCCTCAATTTGATGGAAATGGATTTGACCATTGGAAATATAGAATGGAAATTATTTTAGATCAACAAGATGTCAAAGTATGCATTGAGAAAGAAGAAGAGAAACCAAGCGAAGAGTTTCAAAAGAAAGATAAAAAATGTAAGTCAATTTTAATTCAATGCATAGCAAATAGTCAGTTGCAGTACGCTAAAGATAAAGAGACGGCTTATAAAATGTGGGCAGCACTTGAGGCTGTTTATCAACGAAAAGGAATTGCAAGTCAATTGTATCTTTGTAGGAAATTGATGACAATAAAACTCCAGGAAAATCAGTCATTGAAAGATCATTTCATTAAGTTCGATGAAACAGTAAGAGAACTAAGATCCATTGGGGCAAAAATAGAAGAGGCAGATATAATCTGTCATTTATTATTAAATCTGCCAAAGTCGTATGATCCTATTGTCACTGCTTTGGAAGCATTAGATACTGAAAAACTTACTTTGGAATTTGTAAAAGGAAAGTTGCTGGATCAAGAAATGAAAAGGGAAAATCGAATTAATCAAATCAATGAAAGTCAATTGTCATCGGCAGCATTTACTAGTGGTAGACATAAAAGTGGTTTTCAGCCTAGATACAATAGTAATAGAAGTTCCAAGCCAACATTTAGATGCTACAGGTGTGGTTTACCTGGTCACCGGAAAAGGAATGCAGAGTGAAAATAAAACAAGTCAACTAAGTAAAGACTCTAGACAGTCAGAACGGATCAAGTGAGAAGATAAGTTTTTTAGCAGAAGCACAATTTACTAAGAGTTTTGAAGAGCAATCTGAATCAGTTATAAGTTGGTACGTCGACTCTGCGGCTACGGATCATATGGTAAATGATCTAAAATATTTCACAGTTTCGCAAAAGTTGGAACCTCCTGTTAAGGTATGTGTTGCAAAATCAAAAGAATTTTTAAGTGCAACAGTAATTAGAAATATTAATGTAATAATTAATGGTAGTAATCTTTCTGCTGAAATAAAAGATGTTTTATATGTTAAAAATTTAAGAAATAATTTGCTTTCTGTACATAAATTAGTTAAAGCAGGTTTTGAAGTAATATTTGTTGATGATAAAGTAATAATTCAGAGAAACAATGTAATTTTAGCTTGTGGTAAATGTGTCAATAATATGTTTCAAATAGAATTTAAAATTGTACAGAATAATGTAGAAGCAAATGCATGCAATTTAAAGATAGAAACTTGTCGCTTTGGCACAGAAGGTTTGGCCATTTAGGTTTTAATAATTTACTTCTATTGGCCAAATGTAACATGGTTAATGAATTAAAGGTAGAGTATTTAAACTCAAATGATAATTTAAGTATGTGTGATGCTTGTATTAGAAGCAAGATGACTAGACTTCCCTTTAATAAATAGTAGAAAATCAAACAGACCTTTGCAATTAGTGCATAGTGATGTTTGTGGGCAGTAGGTATTGGGATACTTGGGCGTTGCCCCTCCATTTTTCTTCTGGCCACGCCTACTGCTCTCTGATTGGCTATCCCTACTCCTGTAGCTCCTCCCCTTGCTTCTGATTGGTCGACGCCATCTTGGATGACACGCCTCCTGTTCCCTGATTGGACGAGCGCCATTTTGGATGACACGCCTGCTGTTCTCTGATTGGACGAGCGCCATTTTGGAACTTTGGGCGCCATTTTGACCACGCCCGTCCGCCATTATGTGAAACTGTATTACCGACAACCAGCGTATCGTCAATAGAGGGCGTCATGAGGGAATACCGACCACCTGTGTACTGCTAGAGGGCGTCATGAAGAAATCTGTATTACCGCCGGTATTTAGAGGCAGCCACTTTATATCACAACATGTGGCGCTAAAATTTGAATCTGTACTGAATCTGTCATTTTAAATCTGTCAGTTATGCATTTGTCATTTTTGCATCTGTCATTTTTACATCTGTCATTTTTGCAGCTGTCATTTTTGCATCTGTCATTTAATACTGTCATTTTTACATCTGTCATTATTGCAGCTGTCATTTTTGCATCTGTCATTTTGAATCTGTCATTCTTAAAGCAGCCATCTTGGATTTCCCCAGATTTGAATTTGTTTCACCTACGACCTACAAGTTCTGCTGCTACCTTTCTCTCTCACGCACCCTGTACTCTTTCCACCACCACCACCTTTTCTAGAAGAAATAATAAAGCCAGATAGGAATTAAAATTATGTTTATTATTATTAATATATTGTTATGACTACATTTAATTTATAATAAAATGATGATAGATTGCTGGTGATGATGATAATAGCTTGAAGACTTCAGGACTGACCTCTGTTTTCTATTTGCTGTTTCAGGGGCTGTAACAACAACAACAATAGAACATTAAAAAAGGGGTTTATTGTAAACTTGATGTTTCCCCATACCTTATCTGTTTCCACAAACATGCAGTCATCATAGCCGCAGCCTGTTTTTCCCAAGTACACTAGGCCCAGAGAAATCGTTTTAGCTGCAATCTGCTCATTAACTTCCTTAACCCTTTCATCTGTTAACTTGTCGCTGATTCGCTTAGGTAGAAATGTAACGTAGTTTTCACCAACAACAATCACGCTTTGACGTTTATCACGGCAAACGACTCTTTGGAATTGTAGTATTTCGATGACCTCCTTGACCCCGTAGTCGCACAATTTCTTGATAGGTTTCCGGCTGCTGGTGTAGGGTTTGTTCAATTGTTTTAACAAATCCATTTTTCTACGTAAAACAAAGATACACACATGTTAGAATTTAAATAGTAGCAAAAACTTAACACGCACAAGAATAATAATAATAATAATTAGTTTTAACATACCTGTTTAGTTGAAGCAAACAATAATAATAATAATTATCACTATCACCGTAACGTAGCCGGCGAGAACAAAACTAAAACTAAAAAAAACGGAAGGGCTCGGTGCTTTTATAACCGTCTAATCTGCAGGAATTAACACGCGTGCAGCTGTTCGTAAGATAAAAAATCTAAATTTACTACACACCCGAGCAAAAGGGTACAACCTCGTTAACGGTCAAAAGGGGCCGACGGTACACCTGCGCTGTCAATTAACATTTATCTAAGTGGCCAATCTAACCGACTATGTATTGCCGAGCCGTGGAAATCATGCAAGGACTTGCTCGAGGTTGCCGAAATATGAGAATGCGTATAAACGACAGAAGGCCATATCTTATTGTGTCATATATATTGAAACTAAAAAAACGAATTGTTTGCTTATAACAGATTTAATTTTAATTCATGCATCAGAGTTCGTAAATGAGATAGAAAACAAAGGTGCAAATGTGGGCCATTCCGACCAGTTCATAATATTAAAAAATAACATCCATTTATTAGAATAAAAAGGTATTACATTTAGGGATGCATACGTGATTAGTAATTTAAATTAGATATATTGGCTAATCAACTTAATTATTATTTTGTTTGTTAAAATGCGTCCTGTGTTTATAGCTAGCGATCAGGTAAACCCTTTTGTTTATGACTTTTTTGAAAACGTTATCTGATCGTCCCATCTGCCGCAAGAAGAAAGAATTTTTTTTTGAAGATCTAGAGATATTACGTACGAAAATGTTATATGTACAAAGTAATTATGACTAAATCTGTAAATTAAAATCTTTTGAAATGCAAGTATCTCTAAAAGAAATAAAGGTTACACAATATTGCGTAATTATATATATAATCTTGATTGTACGAGTTCTAACAAGATAAATACATTACAAAGCGTAACAGAATTTAATGTCACTTATAAAGTTTAACAAAAATTTGCATTTATTTATGTCAATATAATTTTATCTGTGTTAAAAACAGAAAGAGGAATTTTATGCATCGAGTATAGAGAATGCGATATTAAGAAAATATCAGCAAATTAAAGAATCCTCTCACTGACTGCTCTTCTCAGCGGGTCATTTGGTGGTTATTATATAACGACAGCAAAGTTAGCCTTTTCAGATCAATAAATGAGTTTGATTCAATAATTGTTATATTATTGTCATTTAGAGATAATTCTTCTGCATGATAATCTATGCAAAGGTATAGAATCAAGTCAGTTCGGCTATAACAACAACAAGCGACCACGTGTATAAACATTTTAAACCTCTTAGAGTTTCGTAAGGTTTAAAATACCACGGGGATTGTTTGAATGATAAGTACACCCTTAAAAGGGAACCGTATCGAGTGCTAAAAAAACTCAGGTAAAATTCTTTAAAAAATTATTTACTACATTTAGTTAAATAAAAGGCGTTCTTTCCGCAATTATATATGCCACGACTTATTGTTCTTTCGTTTAAATATTTTATTTTAGGTGAATGTTAAAGAAACACAAAACGTCTGCCGGTAGGAACAGTTTTTTTCCAGAAATTTATCACCTACCGGTAGGAACATAATACACACCCTATTTTTATGTTGATTGTTCAAAGTGAGATGAAACGCACACTCTAGTCTATTGTCCAATTGACAGGGTCATAAAACATAGTCGATTTAACAACAACGACAATGCAGACATCATTTTGTTCGTCGTATACATTTCTGGAAAATCTCAAGCTCTTTTGACAGAACACGTAAAATAGAATTTAACAATCCTCGTTAATAACAGCATATACTTGTTCTAATTATATGTCATATAGATTATAATCTATAATGGTAAAAATTCTTTCTTCGGACAGATAGGACTATCAGATAAGAGCTCAAGAAAATTCATAAATAGAACTGAGGGTGTCAGTTTTACATTATTACGTGTTTTTGTAAATTAAATTAGGCTATATATTTTCGTTCTTATCGTTTCTCTCTCTATAGCGTTGTAAAAATTGAAAATGCATAAACTATGACACCCTTAATTATTATTTTTTGCAATAGATTAGGGATTGTTTCTCATCCAATCGGAGCTAAACAAAACTAACATTAACACCTTTTGTATCTTAAAACACCATGTTTAGGGGGGTGGGACTACATATTTCGTTTTTAGATAAATACAAAAGGTTACTACACGTTGACTAACATTAAGTAAAAAATTTCATAACGAGACTACTACCGTTTATAAATATTTTAAAATGGGTAAGTTGTTTTTCTTTGATTACAAACACTTAGTTATATTTAATAGTATATTATATACCAAGGTTGTGAAGAGTTTTTTCTAGAGCCGAGCATTATTAGATCCCGAGATGCGCAGCATCGAGGGATATAAGATGAGAGGCTCTAGAAAACACTTCACAACCGTGGTGTATATATTATTTTTTTCACTACTAGTACTTTTATTCCTTTTATTCTTCTCACATAAAAAACGTACTATCGCAATCACGGATTTTTTCCTGGATGCCAGTGTATAATGGGATGAATTTTTGCCCCGTGTTACACTAAAATCTGGATTATTGACTAGTAGTCAATAATAAAAAATTATTTACCACTAGGCAAGAAGGCTAACTTCACAAGGTGACAACAGACTAGATAATAGTATGTTTTAAAGCTAGTAGTGAAAAAAATCGTATATTTTGCAGCAAATGTATCGATGGCCGTACGCTCGTGGGCCGGAAGTGTATTGCGTCGACTGTATAGCGACACTACACACAGAGGTGTTGTAAGTAGACTTTTATTTATCTATAAACAGCATACTAAAACGGTGTTAATATTTTTCAGTTCCTGATGCATTGTATGGGCGCTGGGGACTCTCTACCCGACTATCCAAAGCTTGTCGCGGCCAGGGTAGCAACGGGCCATTTAGAAGTTGGCGACATTACGGTCCTTGTCGAGTTGTACGTGCGACTCGACCAGCGAGAGAACTGGATTATTTATGTACGTTTTATCACTCTATATATGACGGTGTAAATATATGTAGCTTTACTTTTTTTTCAGGATACATATCAACTAATGTTGAACAACATATAAACATATAAAATAATAAATGTTTTAAATTACTATCTGTCTTTTAATTAGTATCCAATCTCACTCTCTTTTACAGTGAAAAATAGGAGAAAAAAAAACCTTCTCAATAAAGCTTTTTTTTTTCATTTCATATTTGAAACTATTTACTAGAAGGTTGGTAATTATGAAATTTGGTTTTAATAAATTAAACTGTCAGTGTGACAATTATATATAGATCTGAAATTTGGTACAATTAATACTTTATTAAAAGCTGTCTTAAATTGATATATGTATTGTAGTAGTTTTAAAATTCTCTAAAAATAATAAATAAAGGCTAAGGTGCACATTAAAATTTACAGGCCCTTGAAGAATGCAATATTAAATACAGAGATGCAAGGGTTATTCCGGTTGTCTTTCATAAGCTATTTACATATGTTTCACTCATAAATATTGCGAAAATGTTAGCGACACTACTACGTCAAGACGTACTAAAAGCTGTTCGACGACGACAGTTACTACATACTTTTTGAATGTTCTGTTAGAAAGGGGCAAAACGTTATCAAATGTAACCTTTATTTAATACAGAAGGAATTATTATTACCACGTATATGTATCAAGGATGCATAAACTAAACTTTCCAATGTCATAATTATTGTACCCAGATGGCGTTTGATTAATTAATAACTTAGAGTTCATTTATGATAATATTAAATAATAAAAATAAGAGTTGGAACATGTGGATCCAATGTCAAGGAGTACATGATCTTAATAGTCTGACACTTTCTTTTTTGACAAAATTTACATTACTTTACATCCTAATACACACATTTTTCTTTATATTATTAAATTAGTTTAATAATAATATGTATTTTTTATTAGTAAATAAATATTAAGAGTATTATAATAATGTTGAATCACAGAATTTATTGACATCGATCTTCATATTTTGTCAAATCAAACAACTGAAAGTTGATAGGTGAAAATACTTCATGAGAAATCGAGTCGTTCTTGACATTGGATCCACATGTCCTAACTCTTATCTTATATAACCTATTATTATTATTATTATATAGGAACTCTGTAAGAACTGAGTAATAGTCGAGTAAATCCAGCCATTCTTTTAAAGATTTAATTTTTATTGCAGCCAATTTTGACACTTGGAATTTTTAACATTTTTTCTCGGCTTATAAAGTTCTATTTTTATGTGGTCTGCCAAAGAGTTTGAGAATTATCGCCCCTTCTACGCGATAAACATTTGAGAAGGTCGTTCTAAAAGATTTCTATCTTTCCCTGTTATCGTTAGACGAGTAGTAAAAATTGTCAGAAAGGTATTTTGTTTTCTCAGTTGTTATATTAGATTTGCTAATCAGATTTAAAAAAAAAGGTTGGTTATACATGTAGGTTTATTATTTCACGTAATTAAGCTCTCTATTGTATTAGAATTTATAGACATGCCCTTTTTCCCCATAAACCAAGAACAGAGTGACTGTTAATAAATATAAGCTGTTACCCAGGTAGGGGAGTGGAATAAACTTGTCTAGGTTCAGATCTACATTTTTAAACAGCAATAAATAACAGGCAGGTGTTCTCGTGGGAACTTGATTTTACCAAACTCTCAGGCGATAACTATCAAAGGTATGCTGCGCATCACATGATGCTTTGATAACCCTATGGGATATTGCGCAAGATCTTGTAGTTTAATAACGCATTCACCAGAGGGCTCGTTCACTGTTTGGGTATAAAATCCCAAGCTCATAGCGATACTTGTTATATATACTCGATTACCGTTCAAGAGCTTCATTACGTTTAGTGGTTTTAAATAAAACTCTGTGTGTGTGAGTGTTAGTACCTGCCAAAATCATCAACTTTAGCCGACCATAAGGTAGGATTTTTTCTTATTTTGTAATGATTCATTTGTACTAAATTTACGCGTTGATGTTGTTTTAAGAGAGAGAAAAAGTAACAAAACATCATGTCGCTATTATCATTAAACGAGATCGAAGACGGTAACAGTCTAAATGAGTTACAATTACAACACCAGTTTCGGCAGTGCATCTTAGACGCAGGAGTCAGCATACCTATTTCAGTAGCAGCGCTTGTATGTTATGAATATGATCATTTGCTATCTAGCGGAAAGCTGCTATCTGATTCACGTCGTTATACATCGGCCCCGGTTCAAATACAGAGCAGCGACAGTGAAGAACATATGATCAGTGCGTGTAATCAACTTTTACGGGAGGTTGAATCAATAAATAGACGTTTAGGAGTGAACTGTATCACATTTGTTAAATTTATTCGTTTATAAGTTGATAGGGGATGCTTCTATGTTCTACCATGAACCATATTATTATTATTATTATTGACATATCACTGTTCTCTAGTACGTTAACTCTAGTATATACATCATTTTGATATATGAAAAACTTAACATTAACTTATATCTAAACTTAAGTATTATTTTATACAACCATGTTTATCAGGTATGCGATAGTACCCTACGGTAGAGTGTCGTACGAACCTGGAATGATATGGCGCTTATCGTCGTCATGAGGGCTTAGCGCTGTTTTAGTCTGACAGATGGTTGAAACTCGATGTTTATCAGATCTGAATAATTTTTGTTGAACGGCCGAGTTAGATATGTAGGAACTACAATGAACTTTTTCTTACTATGCTTCTCCAAGATGTATACATTAACGGAAATGTTGTTTTGGCATTCGAATTTGGGAATTTGCTTGATGGTCATCGGCATTTAATGGTTTTAAGATTCAGTACTGAATAGAAGTGTGGGTAACTGCTAACCCTGCTAGAATTTAGTTCTTGAGCTGATGGATATAATGATGATGTCACGGCCCATACGAAGCAGGCTTCATCATTATTGTGCACATTGATGCAAGCTTTCTTCTTTTTTTTATTTGCCCAGGCAGCTCGATGTATGATGAGCCTAGTTGGTGTGTAAACCTGTTAATGTTTATCTGGAGGTTGATGATTGATTTGAGGCTCCATCCGCTTTCCTTTTGCTAGATAAACAATATACGCACACGTTAGTTTATTTCTAACTTATGAGATTTTTAAACTTACTTGAAATTCCTCAAGATCTTTCAGGATAGAGTTTTGAATATTGCTTACGAACCACTGGGGTATATCGTTATCCTGATAAATGGTCCCATTTCTTGTATTCATGTACTTTATTTCCGATCACATCTCTCTTCTTGACCTCGAACAACCCGAAAAGTCGCATTCACTTTCAACGTTATATCCTTCTTTAGCGCGTTCAGTATACGTCGTTTGAAGATACCTCTTTGAGCCTCTTCATAGATTAACCAGAGAGAGGCTATTTTTGACTGATTGTCGACATTCCTGTAACCATTACGAGGAATAACCGACACATTTTACCTTGGTGGCTATTGAAACATGTCTGGGATCTAAAATCACGCCTGCAGTCCGGACACCTAATCATTACGGCTGTTCTCTCGCAGGGCGGAGAGCTACCACAACCTACGCAGGACTTTTCACAACGGTGATGGTTTTTATGGTCGTAGGGTACGTGACAACGTTTGCAGAACTATCTGCATACAAAGGCTAGGAGCATAGATGTAACAAATGATGCTTTTGTTATTATATTCGAAAATTTAGGAAGGTAAATTCCTACCTTGTTGGTTGCTAGGATCGTCTGACGCAAACACTCAAAGTTTTATTTTAATCACTAAACAACGCACAATAACAAGAATAACAACAACAAGTTAGAATGAAAGTACTATGAACAGCGATAGCTGACGTAGACAAGTGACGCAGGTGAGTTTAGGGTTTTTTATGCGGCGACAGAAAAGACCTGAACAGTCCTTTAGGAATTCCCTTGGATCCTTATGCTTAAGATTGCTCGCTAACCCTGTTCGTATACGGCTTGAGAAAGCAGTTTGTGTATCCTCCCTAATTAGACCGATCGAAGATATAAGATGTTGCAACTTTCTTAAACTTTTTCCTTACCTCTAGCAGCTGCGTCATAAAACTTTCGATGCATTTTTCTTTTAGGATCTGTTCTCGCTAGCCAATACAATAATCTTCTTAAAAGCCTTCTTGACCTCTAGTATGTAATTTAGGAAGGTTTGTATAGGGTTTATTTATAATCTGTTGTCTCAGGTGGCATTTTTCCGCATACCGTAATTATACTGTCTTCATTAACGCAATTATCGCATCTTTGTTGAAGTTAGGTACATGTATTCTTCCTCCATTAGGACCGTGTTCATATTGCCTTCACTCAAGATCATAAAATATAACGAGACTGCCTTCCAAAGATGGTTCTCTATTATAGGGCTTAATATAGCAGTAATGGGCTAAAGGTTGCTGTTTTCCATACATTTTACAGTATACCTAGTCACACGTATGAGATCTTTAGGCCGTTATTGTCTTTAGGCACTCAGAGACATTGCTTTACATGTTGGCATACGGTTTTCAGCTACCTTGTTGTTGTTGTTATAGGGACATGACAGCTTTAACCGCAATCACCTCGTCATTTATTTCCTGCACGTGATTTACTTCTACGCCAAGGGTTGGATAGCAGGTCAAAGAACTCCTAGGGTTCGTTGATTATTGCTGTTTTCGCTTGGTTTTCTCGACTTTGATTCGGTCCTGGTGACTAGTTGCTGGTCAGTTGTCTTTATGTACTGGAATCATTTATCATTTGTATAGGTAGTACAATATCTAACTCTTAAGTAGCAAAATATTTGTATAGTAATAAGTACAACACCAGCTGGAGGTCGATGTTTTCAACGATTATCATAATGTACATAATTATTGTACAGTTCAATCGTAGTAGTAGCAGTAGTAGCGTATGTTAATCGAAAGAGCTCAACCTTCAGCATAGTGTAGTTATAATAATAAGTGAAGCTGACGAGAGTTATACTTTATGTACCGTAATTGTAATTAATTATCAAAAGATGGTGAAACTTGGGAGTGATTGAATGTAAATCACAAGAGGATACTTGGGGAACATACTCATGAAATAGAGTTCTTACCTGATAAACGCGATTTTGTTCTTTTCAATTATATCTGTTAAGTAGTAGTAGTAGATCAAGACATTGTTGAAAAGAATATTTGGCATAACAAAGCGTACAAAGCATTCAATAGGCCGTTTCATGAAAAATGTGTTATGAGTATGTCTTTATGGTTATTCGAGAACAGATAATTGTTTAGTTATTTAATTATTGTTTAGTTGTTTAATAATTTTTGAGAAAGATGAATAAAAGATTAATGTTCTATATGTGTATTATTACTATTCTCACCTCTGTACCATGGCATGAAAAAGTGATAGCTATAACTAGTATGAGAGAGAGAGAAGCAAGAATGAGGTAATTACCTACACACCTGCCTGTGATGACGTGTCATTAAACAAGATGAGACTTGGCTGCCAGCGATGACAGGTTGTTTACCGTATGCATGTTACTGAGCATGCGTTGGATCTAGGTAAGTATAAGCGACTATATAAAGTCGACAGTTGTTAACGTGTAGCAGACAGCACTTGTACAGCAGCAGCAGCAATTACGATGATGTCGAGTATAAGTCCTAATTATTGTTATGATAACGAGACCTGTGAGAGCGAACCCCTGGAAATAGGTAAGTTGTTGTTTATAAAGCTTCAAGTTTGTGTTTGTATGCTAATTTGTGTCTATTTTGCTGCTGGTTGTTTAGATGAAGGCCCTGATGTTGCAGATCATGCATCATCATCAACAGCAAGTACCGACAAGTACAGAGAGAACGGTCAAGCGTGGAACAATGAAGAAGAACTAGGTAAGGTGTTTAAAACTTTTGTGTGTGTTTATGCTTATATTAATCGATTATTGTATTATTATTGTTTTAGCGTTCCATGACCTGTCGCAGCAGCAGCAGCCTCTATACTACGCTGATGACGCTGTAGCAGCATCAGCAAACTTTACCATTGTAGATACACCAGTAGCAGCAGTAGCTAAAGGTGAAGTACGTGTTCAACTGCTTGGGGCTGTCCAGTATCCGTTGTATGTTACGAGACCTCCAGGTGAAGAAGAAGAAAACTACGACCATATACACAACATCCAAGTAGGACTTATTCCGCCTGACGACGACGACGCCCAGGGAGAATTTGACGTGGTAGTGAAACTCGAATGCGTGAATAACGTATGCAAGCATGGTGAAATAGTGTTGTCTGAAAGTGATTGGTTCGAGCTGTATGATATAATAGTCGAGGCAATGTTTAAAAATTTATTTTATGATTGCTGCTGCTGCAGCAAGGACAACAGTGTACTACATCGTGATAAACATTTGAAATTCCATCTATGTGAGAATTTATACATCGAGATTATTCACAACGAGTTTTTCGGCAACAGGGTGGCGATTCATCAGAATGATACACAGCGGACTATAACCTTAAAAGATTACGAGTTTCAGTCTATATTGCATCCAGCACCGCTGATCAATCATCAGGCTCGAACGTTACAGCACCTGGACTTTTCGCGTTTCTACCACGCAAACATAGAGAACGTAGCAGAAGGTCAACTGAGACGCCCTGAAGATGTCTATAAAACGCTTCCACCTACAGACTCCATCTTATTCACGACCGAGCTGTTATGCGGATACTACTCAGCTACCAGTTTAATAGACAACGCAGCAGCAACAACTGGTGGTGGATTGACCTCGTTCATTTTATTAGAAATAATAAAACATTATCCGCAAAAGTTTATCGATGCCGTACGTACACGACTGCAATCATATCAACAGCAGCAGCCGAAAACGTCAACGACGACAACGTTTGCACCGTCGTATTAAGAACACCATGGCGGAAATAAACTATCTTAGAAATAGGTTACAAAAATATTTGAACAATTTGCAAGTGTTACGCGATGATCTCAACTCATACTGTGTAATGAATAATTTGTCAACTAATATGTTACAATTGTCCATTAAATGTATAGCAAAATAAATAATATGTATATTTAAACATTGTTGTTTCATTTACTAGCACGACTAAGGGTGAATGAGGGTGAAGAGACTAGCATGACTAAGGGTGAAGGAGGGTGAAGAGACTAGCATGACTAAGGGTGAAGGGGCGACTATATAAAAGGTAGATCGGCGTCATCAGCGAGAGAGTACACGAATAAAACCGAAGATTTCCGACGGCGAACATCCTAAGCTACAAGGCAGAGGAAGGAGAATCCAACCCCCAGAGTTAGCGCTAAAATTCAAATCTGGGAAATCCATGATGGCTACTTCAAATGACAAATTCAAAATGACAGATGCAAAATTGACAGATTTTAAAAATGACAGATGTAAAAATGACAGATTAAAATTGACAGACGCATAAATGACAAATGCAAAAATGACAAAATTAAAATGACAGATTAAAATTGACAGACGTATAAATGACATATGCAAAAATGACAGAATTAAAACGACAGATGCAAAATGACAGATTAAAATTGACAGACGTATAAATGACAGCTGCACAAATGACAGATGTAAAAATGACAGATGCATAATTGACAGATTTAAAATGACAGATGCAAAAATGACAGATTCAGTACAGATTCAAATTTTAGCGCCACATGTTGTGATATAAAATGGCTGCCTCTACATACCGGCGGTAATACAGATTTCTTCAAGACGCCCTCTAGCAGTACACAGTTTGTCGGTATTCCTTCATGACGCCCTTTATTGACGATACGCTGGTTGCCGGTAATACAGATTCCTATAATGGCGGACGGGCGTGGTCAAAATGGCGCCCAAAGTTCCAAAATGGCGCTCGTCCAATCAGAGAACAGCAGGCGTGTCATCCAAAATGGCGCTCGTCCAATCACAGAACAGGAGGCGTGTCATCCAAGATGGCTTCGACCAATCAGAAGCAAGGGGAGGAGCTACAGGAGTAGGGATAGCCAATCAGAGAGCAGTAGGCGTGGCCAGAAAAAAAAGTGGAGGGGCAACGCCTAAGTATACCAATACCTACTGTGGGCCTATCACTCCTGTTACTCATGACGATAAAAAATATTTTGTTACTTTTGTAGATGATTATACTCACTTTACTGTCATTTACCTCATGAGTAAAAAGAATGAAGTAATTGAATGTTTTAAAGAGTATGAAGCTTATGTTACCGCTCATTTTGATACACATCAAAAGATATGTTAAGTTTCTGTAAAGTCAAAGGTATACGATTGGAATACACTGTTGCTTATACACCGCAACAAAATGGCACAGCTGAAAGATTAAACAGAACATTGTTAGAAAAGGATCGAGCAATGATTTCAGACTTGAAACTATCGAAGGAAATGTGGGGAGAAGCCATACTTTGTTCGGCATATTTGTTAAACAGAAGCCCTACATCTGCGCTAAGAAATAATAAAACACCAGCAGAAATGTTTTACGGAAAGAAGCCAAATGTGGCAAGTCTTCGAGTTTTTGGTTGTCTGGCATATTCTCACATTCCAAAGCAAAAGCAAAGAAGTAAAATAGATTCTCGAAGCGAGGTGAATATTATGGTAGGGTACACACACAACGGATATAGGTTGTGGAATCCAAAAATTAGGAAAATTATTTTAGCCAGAGATGTTAAGTTTATAGAAAGCAAAGGTGTAGAAGATTTGATCATAGTTGAAAAGCAGATTAAAACCGAAAATTTAGTAGCTGAAGTAGAAATGGAAAATATTGGAAATAAACAGGTATTTTCTGAAAACTCAGAAGATACAGGCTTACATGATCAAGATGAAGAAAGAAGGTATGAAGAAGTTGACGCAGAACCTGAAATAGAAGAGCAAGGATTAAGAAGAAGTCATCGAGAAAGAAGATTACCAGGTCATTTTGAAAATTATGAAATAAATCATTTAGCTTGTAGCGCTGAAGTTTTTGTTGATGAAGAAGTTCCAAAGAATTACGAAGAAGCGAAAACTAGATCAGATTATAAATATTGGAAAAGGGCTATACAAGAAGAGTTTGAGTCTTTGGAAGAGAATAATACATGGACATTAATAGAAAAACCCGAGAACGCAAGGTTGATTGACAGAAAATGGGTTTTTAAAATTAAGAGAGATGAAAATAGAGAAATTAAACAATACAAGGCACGACTAGTTGCAAAAGGATTTATGCAAAGAGAGAAGTTTGATTATAATGAAACATACGCACCAGTCGCAAAACTCACGACAGTTAGAACTTTATTGTCAGTAGCAAATCATAAGAAATTCACACTTCAACAGATGGATGTGAAATCAGCTTTTCTTCATGGAAATTTGGAAGAATTAATTTACATGAAAGTTCCAGAAGGGCTGGAAGTTAATGAAAATTTCGTCTGCAAGTTAAATAAATCACTATATGGATTGAAACAGGCACCTTATTGTTGGAATAAAAGATTTAACGAGTTTATCAAGAACGAAAACTTAAAACGTTCAGGAAGTGATCCATGTTTGTATTTTAGCAAAAAGGAAGATAAAGTTTTGTATTTATTATTATATGTAGATGATATGCTCATTGCTAGTAATAATATTGAGGAAATAAATAGATTAAAGGAAAAGTTGGCCAAAAACTTTAAAATGACAGATTTAGGAAATTTAAAACAATTTCTAGGAATAAATATTAAAATAACCGACAATGGAATCTACATGAATCAAAGGCATTATTTAGAAAATGTGTTAGAGAAGTTTGGTATGAAAACTTTGTAGCACGACCTCCTTGATTCGACGTTTGATGTCTTAATACGGCCAGTTCAAATTTTAAAAATATCATTATGCACATGTTCTCCGCATGGCGCTAGCTACCGGGGGATTGGAGATCAGAACCGCGCCGGTAATTTGAAATGGTTCGACAATTAGCTTAGATTTTTACACTTTTGACAGTTAACATACTTCAAATAAATTACAATTTATGCCATCGGCAGTGGTGATTCTAAGAAAAAGCATTTTTTTATGAAAAGTATTTATTTGTCAATGTTTGAGTACCTTTTTAGAAAGAAGCTTAATGTACAATCGCGTTCCAGATATGTTGTTGGTGCTTTTTTGGCAAGGTTAGTTAATATTGATTTTAGAAGTATATTTAAAATTATTCTTCAAAGGTCCTTGTTGTGAATCTTGAGAATAGATAAAGAAGAATTCTAAGATAAAGAATTCTGAAGTCAAGATCAGCTAAAATACTGCAATGATTGCATTCTTGAGGTAAATATTGAAATCTATTTAAAACCAGTTCTGTTATTTGGTTTGTTAATATGAAATTACGTTAACTATACTGTCCCGACTGTCCCTTTCTACTGTACAATGCACTAAATACGATGTAATTTAGAAAATGTATAAAGTAAAATAAATGAACATTTTACTAAAGTATATGTTTTAATCCTACCAGAAGGAAGATGTAAGTTTTCAATCCACCTATTTCGTAAGCTAATACTGAAAGAAAATGCGAAGAAACTCGTTGCATTTTTGTAATTTCTGTAAGTAACACATAGCACTTCTTGTTGTGAATTGGCATTTTTTCAGTAAAATTACTATTTTTAAATCAAAAACTTATCAAACAAAAGCAAACGCACTAAATTCGTTATAAAGTAGAATAAAGATTAATTATTCGATAAACGAACCCTTCTGAACCCAGGTAAACCAATTATATTGAGTTGTAGAGGATAACTTAGAGAACGATAATCCGAAAAAACATCGCGCCGGTCGCCTGTAATTAATAAGAAAAACAATGTTAAAATGGCTATTTTGAGGTTAGAATGTTATGATGTTAGGTTACAGTTAGTAAAAAAGTTGGCTGTATTTACGTGAAAATGGCTTAAAAATGGTGTTTGTGTCATCTGATAAGAATATTTTATAATTTTTAACTGTTTTTATGACGTTTTTCGAACGAAAACCCGTAGCACTATATCTAATAATTACTGAATAAAGTTTAGAAAAGTCAAATATTTAACAATAACCTTCAAAAGAGCCCGGATTTTATTTTAAAATCTTATCACAGATTATAAACATTCCAAGCATTTTGCTAAGTGTACATTTGGATGTGTGAACGCGTTGGATAAAATCGAACGGTTGAACGCGTCCATTCCCCCGGGACGTGGCGCCAAGCGGAGAACGCCGAAAACTGGCAAATGAACAGGCCGCATAAAGACGTCAAACGTCGGAGTCGAATCGAGGAGGTCGTGCTTTGTAGATTAATTAATGAGCATTTTGTCACGTTAATTATGAATTTACCTTAATCATAGTTTCTTTTTACACACATAATAAGTTATAAAATCGGGGGTCCGAGCGCCTACGACGCGCGATAATTTAATTATAAAATATTGATTAAAATATGATTAAAAAATCATTTTCGATTCACCATGTTTGAGATGCCAGATTAACGCAGTTAATTTAAAAAAATTCCCAACTCTGAAAAAGGGCTGGGCGGGTGGGGAAAAATAGTTTTTTTGACGATCATCCCAATCAGACAAAAACCATACAAAAGCCTCTAATATTAAAATAATTCTGTATCTCAGAAACCATAAAAGTAGGAACCATAATTTTGGTGTTATTTTGCTTCTCTCGTTGCCCCTAGCTTATATCTAGGTCGCCGCGTAAATTTGATCTTTCGTTCCCGAGATCAATTGGCGTTTTAATATAGTAGGATTTTCATAGTTGAGCGAACGTAAGCCGTAACGGTTATTGTAGAACTGAAACGGCGCTTTACACATAATTTATGCACAAATTTACTTTTTTAAGTTGTGTAAACGTGCCTCGTATTTTAGCCAATCAACGCGAAGATCAAGATTGCCCTATACTTTCGCTTTATTCTTAGCTGAATTCTACTATAGCTAAGACGATAAAGGGATCTAAAACACTAATTAAGGTCAAAATGCATACGTTAGATTATGTCCAGTCGAAGTTTAAATTAATATTTAATTTTAAAAAAGTTCATTTGAACTAAAAATTGCATTTGAACTAAAAAAGCACCTTTGAACTAACCTAACCTGACCTAACCTAACCTAACTTGACCTAAATGCTACATTTTAACTAAAAAAGGTGCATTTGAACTAAACAGTTTATTTGAGCTAAAAAGTTCGTTTGAACTAAAACAGCACGTTTGAACTAACCTAATCTAACCTAACCTAACCTGACCTAAATACTACATTTCAAATAAAAAAAGTTCATTTGAACTAAAAATTGCATTTTAACTAAAAAGTTCATTTGAACTAAAAAGTTCATTTAAACTAAAAATGCACATTTGAACTAACCTAACCTCACCTGACCTAAATACTACATTTCAACTAAAAAAAGTGCATTTGAACTAAAAAAGTTCATTGAACTAAAAAGTTTATTTGAACTAAAAAGTTCATTTGAATTAAAAAAGCACGTTTGAACTAACCTAACCTAACCTAACCTCACCTGACCTAAATGCTAAAAATACTACATTGCAACTAAAAAAAGTGCATTTGAACTAAAAAAGTTCATTGAACTAAAAAAGCTTATTTGAGCTAAAAAGTTTATTTGAGCTAAAAAGTTCATTTGAACTAAAAAGTTCATTTGAACTAAAAATTGCATTTGAACTAAAAATGCACGTTTGAACTAACCTAACCTGACCTAACCTAACCTAACCTGACCTAAATGCTACATTTCAACTAAAAAAAGTGCATTTGAACTAAAAAAGTGCATTTGAACTAAAAAGTTCATTTGAACTAAAAATTGCATTTGAACTAAAAATGCACGTTTGAACTAACCTAACCTGACCTAACCTAACCTGACCTAAATGCTACATTTCAACTAAAAATTGCATTTGAACTAAAAAAGCACGTTTGAACTAACCTAACCTGACCTAACCTAACCTAACCTGACCTAAATGCTACATTTCAACTAAAAAAAGTGCATTTGAACTAAAAAAGTACATTTGAACTAAAAAGTACATTTGAACTAAAAAGTGCATTTGAACTAAAAAGTTCATTTGAACTAAAAAGTGCATTTGAACTGAAAACTATTTTGAACTAACCTAACATAACCTAGTCTAACCTAACCTATATGCAACATTTGAACTAAAAAGTGTATTGGAACTGAAAAATGCATTTGAACTAAAATGTGCATTTAAGCTAGAAAAAGTGTTTCCCCCCTCCCCCCTGGCCCCTTTAAAACTTATATCCAAAATTTGGCACAGTTATTGAATAATTCCAATAATTCCCTTAATTTTCAAGAATGGGTCAGAGAAGAACTCGACTAGTGGAGAAGGGGAGGCCAGGTCCGGGCGTAAGCCCGGACCTGGCCGACATAAAAATAGGTTTAAATAAAACGCTACTATAATTACAGAATCATACAAGAGAATTGTACAACTTTTGAGACTCTCGCTTGAATAAATTCTACTTATAGAGCTGATAACTCAGAAAGAAACACCACCAAAACCAATCACTTCTCGACCTGTATTCTATTGCAAAGACCTTCAACTGCCATTCTATTCCATTCAATTTCTTTCCAACACAATTATTTTAAACTTACTTGGTATGGGCTACGCTATGCTTCAGCTATGCGTCGCAAGACTGCCGCGCGCGGGTTTTTTAATTTTAAAATAAAACTAATTTAAAAAGTGCAAAACTTCAAGTAGGTAGGTGCAATGCGTGACCGGAAAAATATCCACAGGAAAAAAGCCCACATGAAAAATACTCACAGAAAAATGCTCACAGGTATATAAAGCTAAGTACTCACAGCAGCGTATATGTAGTCGGTTTGAGTCAAATCGACTCAAACCGACCAATCGTATGACATCCGCCTGCGGATCCGTTGCTGTGAGTACTTACCTTAAATGCTCACAGGAAGAAAGCCCACACGGAAATATGCTTACATAGAAAAATGCTCACTTAGAAATATGCTCACACGGAAAAAGGTCACATAGAAATATGCTCACATTGAAATAAGCCCACTGATAAAAAATTCACTTAGAAATTTACTTACATTAATCAATCAATAATTAATCGCTTAATAATTATACAGAATTTAAACACTAAAATAAAAATCACATTAAGGACTTATCAAAATTGTTTATGCAGGCAAATATCCCCTTCAAACTTTCTATTTGTGGTTATTTTAAAAAATGCGTAAATAGTGGTTGTGTCTGTATTTTTAAAAGCGGATTTTATAATAACTACAAAGGAATATATTATCGATATTTTCGGTAGATAATGTTATTATTATAGTTCTTAGAAATATATTATCGTACCCGTGTACCTGCAAAAAACAATAAATTATATTTTCCAAGTGAAAATTTAAACATCTGTACTCGTATTCTAATTATTTGATTCAAATGTGAGCATTTTTCAAGGTGAGCATATTTCTATGTGACCTTTTTTCCGTGTAAGCATATTTCTAAGTGAGCATTTTCCATGTGAGCTTTCTTCTATGTAGGCATATTTCTGTGTGGGCTTTTTTCCTGTGAGCATTTTTCTGTGAGTATTTTTCATGTGGGCTTTTTTCCTGTGAGCTTTCTTCCTAGAACCGGTGCAATGGTATATAATTACTGTTATTACTATGGAGACGGCGTAAGCAAGGGTAGCTATTTTTCTAGCGGGCTCTAAAAAGTTTTAGAGCCCTAGAACTCTAATTTAGCAACTTACGCTCTAAAAACAGGCCGCTAAATAGGTCATAATCGCCCGACCGGACATAAAATTATTATAGAGACTCTAGGTTTTCGCTAGATTTTCGCCAAGGTCCGTAAATGTATATTACGGACCTTGGATTTTCGCGAATAAAACAATATTATTCTCGAATCAGACATTTTACGGACCACCTTCTTTGCTATTGGCAACGCTGCTTTTTCCGTTGAACGTAGCTAGTTTTATGGGCTAACTTTATTTTCAGAGTTTGATTACTGGTTATATTTTTTGACATATTTCTGTTTTAAACTTTTAAAGGTTATAAAGGTAAAATACAATTTTAAGAAGATTGCTTTAAGTATGGAATTTCAATTTTAATAAATTATTATTATTATTATTAATAATTTTGCTTGAAAACAAAAGAAAAAAAAATGTAAATTTAACCTAAACTTTTTTTTTAAGTAATGAAATTAGTAGTTTAATTAAAATAAAATGATAGATTAATTAACCTTAATTAGGCCATTAACTGCAGTCGTGCCAGGATTTGCTTATAAGCCTATAAGAGGTTTTGTGTTCCCTATACTGTCTACTTCCACATTTTCCATAAATTATCCATATGTTTGATGACAATCAAAATCTTGCAGTCGCCGCTTGGACTAATCTATAAACCCCTTAAAAAAAACAAATATTGAGTAAGCAAAATATGAAAATTCAAACTTTGGAATGGATTACAAAAATGATTACAAACGACGTGAAAACCAACAATATAATTAGAATTATCATATTCCTTGTTATTATTGGTAGTATAGTTCATATATTGACTAAGTTGAGAATAGATTTCCAAATCAATTTATTTTCCAAATCGTACTCATCACTTTCATTCTCATGTGTGATTGCCTTCTCTATATATGTACAAGGCATGTTTGCCTTTGCCTGTTGGTATGTGTGAGTGGATTGCTATACTCATTATGCTGGACTGAGCTTACTCGTGCTTCAAAGTATCAGGGAATTTACTACATACAAGTCTTCAGAAGTGCTGATACAATAAAAGTATCAAGCAGTCAAGCTGTTTTTAATTAATATTTTTAATTTTATTTTTTTTTTAGTTTTAAATTTTAAGATAATTGGAATAAATTAAATCCATGAATATAAAAAATCAAGTTTCACAAGTTTTAATATAAATTCTTAATCTTACAATTGTTTCGACATTAAATGTCATTACCAAAGGTAGATAAGATTGATAAACAAACGCATTGCTAAGGATAAATACAGAAAATAGGTAACTAGATACAATACATACAAAAACTAAATATCTAACACTTCTAATAAAGGAGAAATACTAAGTTCAGTTTGTTCATTCATTAAAGGTACTGTGCATTTATGTTTGTATATTTCAAAAGCTTCTAAAATGTCTACTTTGTGTTTGTTGTTGCAAGAATGTAAGAATTTTATGTTATTTTGAAGTGTCATTAGTTGGTTCTGTTCCAACAGGTGTTTGGCATAATTCGATTTTTCTGGGTGTTTATTTTTATAAGAGCGTACATATTTTTTGTATCGAATGTCGAGATTTCTAAGTGTTTGTCCAATATAAACTGAGATACAAAAAGAACAATTCAAACGGTAAATACTGGATTTCATATCTTGTGTTCTGTCTTTAGTATCGAATAAAAATGAAAAAGTGTTGGTGTTAGTTTTATAGGTTATTTTGTAATTGTTGGTTTTTCGTATTATATTTGCAATTTCTTCTGATATCTTGCCAAAGTATGGTATTGATATGTAGTTTGTGTCTTGTATTTGAGTGTCAATTGGAAATATTCTTTTGATAGATATAAAATCCTGCATTTAACGTTTGAATTGTTCTTTTTGTAACTCTGTTTATATTGGACAAACACTTAGAAATTTCAACATAAAATACAAAAACACTTACACTCTTATACAAATAAACACCCAGAAAAATCTAATTATCTAATTATGCCAAACACCTGTTGGAACAGAACCACCTAATGACACCTCAAAATAACATCAAATTCTTACATTTTTGCAACAACAAAAACATTTTGAAATATATAAACATAAACGCACAGTACCTTTAATGAATGAACAAACTGAGCTTATTAGAGGTGTTAGATATTTAGTTTTTGTATGTATTGTATTACTTATTTTCTGTATTTATCTTTAGCAACGTGTTTGTTTATCAATCTTATCTAACTTTGATAATGACAATTTATGTTGAAAAAATTGCAAGGTTAAAATTTTATTAAAACTTTTGATTTTTATTATATTTTATGATTCTGGAGTTCCACAAAGTTAGTAAATCCATGAAATTCATGTCTTCTTTGCATTTATTACCTTTTTTTGTGTTTAGTTTTTACTTGTTCTTCATTATAACAATAATTGCTACTACCCATTACCTGGAGAACCATGTCCCAAAAGCTATGAAGCTTGTGGTGGATGGAGGGGTTAGGAAATCAATATAGCAGGGTTGGCAAAAAACCCGGTTTTTTGGTTTAAACCGTTTTTTTTGGTTTAAACCACTTATTAAATTGAAATTATTTTTTAGAATTTCTACTTAAATTAATAGTAAAACAACTACTTTTTGTTTTACAAATTATAATTTGGCATAAAACTGAACGAAACAAAATGAAAATCCTCAGGGGCAGATATTGAAATACCATGATCAGTCATGATGTTATATAATTTAATTCCATCCGGGTTGATGGCACGGCTTCCCCATATGACGTTTTTTGAATTGAGGTCTCCTAAGACCAGCGTTGGTTCATTAGTACTAGAAAATTTGACAATCTTCAAGCATTTATTTATTTGGTGGTTTATATGCTGACGTGAGAATTAAACAGCGTTGTTTTCTGTGAGTATTTTGATAGCGATGGCTTCTATATTTTGAAAATCACTCATATGAAGAAGATGACTGGATTTTTTTTAAATTATAATCGGAACACCACCTGACACAATTACTGCTTCTCTATCTTTCCTTTAGACATGATATCCAGGAATTCGAAACTTTTCAGTACTGACGAAATGAGTCTCTGTAATATACGCTATATGTACGTGTCAGAAATTCAATAAAAGTTGAACGTTGAGACTTAAGACCATTAGCTTTCCAATTAGTCATTGTTAAGTTATTATTTAACGGGGTATTATTTTGGTCCATTGTCTAACAATGTTGGAAATAGTGTGGTTAGAAATGGCATTAATTTATCTAAGTGGGGGATTAGGAGTTCAATTATTTTTTTTAGTATAGTTGTGATAAGGTCAGCTGATTTTTGCTGTTTGTCGGGTATGGATGTGCCTTTGTTGAGTTTGGGTACAGAGCATCCAGATGATGGTGGTTCATCCGCCCTACGTTTTTGTCTTTTTTTTGTTACCTGGGAGTATGATTTATTTGTGTTGAGCTTCTTGACTGGTTCTGGTTTATCCTAAGATAATAACTGCAGCCTTTGTATTTAGCCAGGTGCTTTTCTAGGCAGTTTACACATTGGGGATCATCGTTAGGACGTTTAGGATATTTGGTAAATAAGTGATTGCCTGTACATTTGACGCAGCGTGCTTGAGATTGGCAGTAGTTTCGGGTGTGTCCATATAGCTGACATTTCTTGCATTGGGGAATTTCTTTGAATTTTCTTCTTACTTCAACTTCTACGATGCTATAGTTTAATCTTGTTAGGTTAAAAGTTACCTTGCCTTGTTGGTTGTCACTAAGATCCACTGCACATAGTGAAATCGGGTATCTGTCCTTATTGTATAATCTAGCAACTTTTTGTATTGGGAACATTAAGGCTATTAGTTCATTTTTAATTGTGTCAATCATTAGGAAGATAGGGATGTTTCGAATTATTGCAGAGAGATTATTAGGTTCAGGATCTTTAAATTTATGATAACTGAGTTTGTTTTCAAAGTAGTGCTTAGTCATTACTCTGTAATCCTCTATAGTGGTAAGATTTATTGGTAATTGTTTATTTTTGATTACAGTGGTGAATTCATTCTTGATTGCATTGATGTTTCCTCGGAGATTTCCATGTCGCTTATTGCAGCTGCATGCTTGCCTTGATAAATTATTTTACCTGCTTCTTCGATTTGTTTAGTCGAAATAAAGAATTTATTGCTGGTTATTAAATTTTGTAGTTCGAATAGATACTTCTTATTCGGTTCAGAAACAGGTGGTGATAAAGTAGAGCGGGTTCGTTTAAGGTTGATGTTATTCATCTTGATATATGGAACCTCTCCGCAGGGGTTCTTGTGAAGGGATTTTTATTTATTTAGCAACAATTAAGGTGTGTTTAACTATGCATGCACAGTAAACTAGATTTATTTTGTTACCATAAAGTTTAGGGTAGACGGCCTCAAATTTATCATTCACGATAAGTGTTGACACTTGCACTTCCTGGCACTAGTTTATGCTTAGAAAGTCAAATCGCAACTGTCAGGAATGTCTGAAAAACTAATATCCTATCTCTTAAGGATCAAGATCAAAATGAGGGATAAAGTTTAGAAAGTTGGTATATTATGTCAGGGAAAAGGAGGGTAAGCTGTGAGAGGGGAATACTAGGCAATGCTAGGCTTAACATTTTCAACTGGTTATGTTTGGTTGCGTTTATTTCAAAAATCAGTTGTAAAAATCGGAAGAATTGTAATTACACAGCGAACGTTGTATATAAGTAAATCCTTCAATAAATTAGCCTTTTGACCGTCATGTCTCGACAGGGTTTCCCTAGTAATTACTTATTGCATGTCTTGTGTATCTTATACATGCATGTTTGAATAAATTATTTGTAGGTAATTTTTATTTTTTTAATGCCTAGACTAGTATGTTTGTAGATATGGCAGGGGTTCCGCGATATGTAAAATATTTTGTAAGAGTTCCATGGAAGAATAAGTTTGAGAACCACTGTTCTGTGAAATAAAACTTATTTAAAATAAAATTACAAATTAGGTTTTTTTTTAATAATAAGCTCAGTAAGATTAGATAAGCACATTTTTATAAACAGTTTTGTTGGCCACTGTATCTTTTCTTATAGATAAATAATAAATTTTGATAAAATTGAATGAAGTTGCAAATCTGCAATATTTGACTTTGATTTATTAATTGTAGAAAAATTATATTTTTGTTATTTGAGCTGAGACTAAAAGAAATCTAGGGATTTTTTATTTCATTGATTTATAATAAGTAGAAAGAGAAAGACTGCTGATTAGGAGTAATATTTCAAGTACTGATAGTTTTTGAACACAGTTTGTGATATTTTTATTTATTTCTTAATAACCGTTATAAATTATGCATTTTGATTTGATGACTTTGGCTTTTATTTTCTATTTTGAACTTAGTTCCCTGCTGAATGCTTATTTTGCATTTTAATTAGCAAGTTTTAGAAGTAAAATTATAAATAGCACATATAATTTTTCAGATTGTATCATTGAACCTATTCAAAACATTCTCATCAACCAGTTCCTACCAGTATTTTGTAAAATTAATATAAAGTAACATACTTCTAAACTAACTAAAACCAAATGGCTTTAAAGGGTGTAAAAGTTGTTGAATTAGCTGGTTTAGCTCCAGGACCTTTTTGTGGAATGGTTTTATCCGATTTTGGGGCTTCTGTATTAAGAATTGACAAGGTAAGCAATATAACAAATAGAATCTAAATAAATGATTAAAAATCTAAACCTATTTCTAGATTAGTGCAAATGTGGACCTAGATTGTGTAGCTAATGGAAAACAATCCATGGCATTAGATCTTCGTAACCCTGAAGGTGTAGGAATTTTAAGGAAACTTTGTAAAAATTCTGATATATTGATAGAACCTTTTCGTAAAGGTGTAATGGAGTCTTTAGGAGTTGGTCCTGAGGCTTTACTAAAAGATAATCCAAAATTAATTTATGCACGCCTTACAGGATATGGACAAACTGGAAAATACAGTGCAAGAGCAGGCCACGATATAAATTATGTCGGTTTATCTGGTATATTATCTCTTTTTGGAAGATCGGGAGAAAAACCTTTATTCCCAGTTAACATGGTAGCTGATTTTGCTGGTGGAGGTTTAATGTGTGCCCTAGGTATTATACTAGCATTGTATGCAAGACAGTCTTCTGGGTTAGGACAAGTAGTAGATTGCAGTATGGTAGAAGGTAGTGCCTATGTAGGTAGTTGGTTGTATCGGTCACAAAAGTTACCTATTTGGGGCAATTCAAGGGGCAAGAACATTCTAGATACTGGTGCACATTTTTATGAAACATATGAGACAAAAGATGGGAAATTTATAGCTGTTGGCGCTCTTGAACCACAATTTTATGCTAAATTATTGAAAGGTTTAGGATTAACCGAAGAAGATGTTCCACAATATTCAGATTTTGAAAAGGGCAAACAACTTTTTACATCCATATTTTTAGAAAAGACGCAAGATGAATGGTGTAAAGTTTTTGATGAGAGTGATGCATGTGTTACACCAATTTTATCATTGGATGACGCTCCTAAACATGAACATAATATCCAACAAAAATCATTTTCTGCAACTTGGGGAGATGGGCAATTAGTACCAAATCCAGCTCCAAAATTGAGTAGAACTCCTGGAATATCGCAATGTGGTAACTCACCTCCGCAAAGAGGACAGCACACTGAAATGATTTTAAAAGATTTGGGTTATAATAAACAGGAGATTACAAAGTTAGAAAATAATGGCGTTATTGAAATATATAATAAAGTGTCAAAATTATAATAAAAACTTTATTAAACAAGATTTAATGTTGTGTTTATGTTGTTCATTAGGGTCTGAGGAGGAATTTTAACACTCTTAAGACCACTAATTTTGCCTACGTCCTCATGTTTAATAAACAACTTGAGGGTATTTTTAATTGAATACAAATCAAACCGAGCATGATTATTTCCAAGTTGTCGCTGTTCGGGTAAAGCAATCACAGTTCCTTTTTGTAAAAAGTTAATTCTTTTACAAGCTATATACAAAATAAAATTATAAAATTCTGTAAAATCTAAACTAAATAGAGCACGTAACATGACTTGACAATGATCGAGGAAGTCTTCCATATCTTGACAGTCTTTAATTTCATTTTTAATTTGACACAAACTTTCTGCCATAGCACCCCATATGTATTTTAAATTACATCCGTTGATCCAATTATGATTTATAGATATTGTATCTTTTGGATTCCATACTTGATGGTGCCAATTTGATGGCACAAATATTGCTTCCCCTGGTTGCTGTAAAACTTCAAAACATTTCCTATTATGATTTAAACCTTCTATATCACGTGGTAAGTTTCCTAATTCATCACGAAGGTATTCTTCTTCTCCTGGTGGAAACAATACCCATCTTTTCAAACCACATATGTTACTTGACCAACTGTGGGAATTCATTACATCAACATGAAATGGCGACCTAAAAATTATCAATAAGCTAATGTGCTATATAAAGTTAAAATAACATTTACTACCTACCATGTACCCTTAATTCCCATATAAATAAATCTATAATCATCTTTAGAATTTTCAACAAGATATTCATTAACCCAATCGGAAGTGAAATGTAGCGGCACTTCATAAAAGTTATCATTTGGTGATTCATTTTTTAAATGCCAATCTTTTAAATAATACAACTCTATATCTTTCGGGTAACCCTTCTCGATATTTTCTTGCCAATACTTCATATAATCTTTTAATTTCCATTTTGGTTTATTACTTTTTTGTAAGTAGTCATCATCTTTTTTACATTCTTTTACTGTTACATCTCTATTACCATATTCTGAGTTTAGATAACAAAAATTTGGATAACCATTTTTAACCCAGAGTTGTGCAGAAACCCAATGATTTAATACATTTTTAATTACACAAGCTTGATTCTTAAGTAAATACTTTTCGAAGAATTGTCTATATGTGAGGGTTGATGAATCTTCTACTGGAATTTCGTCGAGATATTCTAATTGACATAAATTATCCTCTAGCTTTACGTGATCATTTATTTCTACTGCTGCTTCCATTTTTCGAATTTCCCGCCAGTGCAACTGATAAATGTCTGGAATTGCTCTCAAATTGTTACTATTTAAAACTCGTTGAATGATGCCACTAAAATTCATTTTTATTAATTAGAAATTACAGAGAAACTCAAATATATGACAATTATGTATTACAATAATTTACCTAATAATTACAACAAAATTAATATAAATCTTTGTACTGGCACAAAAATCCCTAGGTTGATTTAATTTATTCGGGAAGGACAGGAACTTTTAAATTCTAATGTTTGTTTATGAGCCACGAAAAAGTGTATTTAGTGCAGTCCGCAAATGTCACTTTTTTTAATCACGTTGTATGGTTGTGTATGGTGTTAAAACCGGTCACGTCAAGTATCAAATAAATGTTTACTTTTATATTCATTGCCTGCGATAATAAATTATAATTTAATAACTGTTTAGCCAATTAATTCGAATACAACAACGTAAGCAGTGAATTTTATTTACATGGACTGACGTTTATGAAACAAGATGAAAATAATCATTTTCGATATATTGTTAATATATTTTTTTACATGTTTATCTGCTAACGAAATAGTTCCTTGGAACAATTTTAGATTTAGAAGAGCCGCTATTAAAGAGACCATATTAGATGATAAAAGATGCAGTGATGTACAAAGAGTATGTAGTAATGTTCGTGAAAATGATGATATGTTAATACTTGAATGTCTATATTCCTTGGATCCAAATGTTTTGTCTAGATTAAACGAAGGCTGTCAGAATGTCGTATGGCATCACACAGCTGCTTTAATCGATAATAACAATGTTAAAGATACACTACTCACAGTATGTCGTAATGATTTATCGAAACTTGATTGCTCCGTTGATGGTGCTTCTGGCTCATACTTAAGATGTCTTGTTAATAATAAAGATGACATACCTCACCCTGAATGTATATCCCTAATTGAACGTTTTGAAAATGTAGCATTTTATGATTACGAATGGATAACATCATTTTTAATGCATTGTAAAGGAGAAGTCTCACGCTTGCATTGTGGCCGTATTGATAAAAGTGGTCTTTCACAATCGGAAACTGTTTCATGTCTTCAGGAACATATTGCAGATGTTGAAGATCAGTGTCGGAAAGAAGTATTTAGGTTAGCTGAAATTCAAGCAGATAATATTAAGTTTGATCATCAGCTTTATTTAGCTTGTGGTGAAGATTATATGAGATATTGCCGACATCTTGATCCAGGCAGTGGTAGGATATATAAATGCTTAATGCAACATCGTAATGACAAATTAACAGCCCAATGCACCCATCATTTGGTGCGAAGGCAAAAATTAATAGCTCAAGATTATAAAGTTAGTAAAGGCCTTATGAGAGCTTGTAGAGATGATATTAAGAAGAGCCACTGTCGTAAACAAACCTCTGATGATAGAGGAATACGTTTAGCTCAAGTACTTTTGTGTTTGGAAAATGTTATACGAAATGGTACTAAAGTTGATCCTGATTGTGAAATTGAAATGGTGGAGCATCGAAAAATACTAATGGAAGATTACAGATTGTCACCTGAAATTGTAGATGGATGTTCTTATGAAATTTCTAATTTCTGTGCTGGTCTAGAAACAGGTGGGAAGACAATACATTGCTTGATGGACCACGCACGCCTGAAGAATAAAAACAAAAGGATTAGAGATGTCTGTCAACGTGCAGTATGTATTTTTTATTCTTTTGTAGTTGCTTTAGCTGTTCTTCAGTTTAGGCCAGCCACACATGCTATATATCTGCTATAGAGTTGAATAATAGTGTCCATAGCAGTGGCATATTTAGAGGGGCTGTCGGGCTGAAGACCCCCCCCCCGATATGTTTTTTAATAGTGTCAATATCTGTATGTTATTTGAAAATCTAAGTATTTGGATTAAAAATATTTATAGAGTAGCCCCCGAAAAAATTCCTAAATACGCCACTGGAAGAGGAGCCATAGACTTGCATGTTTTGATGCACATGCGATTTACCCTAACCTAACCTAACCAAAACTAAATTAAAACACATATGAATTGATGAACAACTCATACCTAAATTAAATCTAACTTAAACTTAAGTTAGGTTATAGGTGGACGACGGCTATGACGTAAATAACAGGGTCGGAATTGTTTAATATTGTAAACAGAAACATCTTTTAAATTAATCATTTGTTTTATTGTGCAGTATTATAAATGTGATGTCTAATAGTATCATAATATTTCTGTAAGCAAATCCACACCTGGATGTCATCCAATTGTCCGACCTCTAGTTATAGTTTAGGTTATACTGCCATGCTAAGCGAAAAAGTCCTATCTGCAAAACTGCAATGTAGAAATGTACTATATAGAATGTTAATGTGAGCTAAGAAAAGATATGGTATATTTCTGAGTTGATGTTTTGCAGATAGGACTTTTTCGCTTAGCAGGGCAGTATAGCGGGTTATAGGTTAGGTCAGGTTAGGTTGCATGCGCATCAAAACATGCATTTTTAGGTAGTGTAGGAAAATAACGTGTATGTCTATAACGCCTTTTCCAAAAAAAATTTTTGTAATTATCTCGAAAACTACTGCCCCCCCCCCCCCAATTTCACTATGGACACTATTGTGCAGCTCGGCAAGTCGCATCAAATGGTATATACCATGTGCAGCTGCAGGTGGTAGTCTTAATCTAAAGTTTTACCCTTGCTTTTATTAGGAGTGAAAATTGCATCAAGTTGATTACATTACTATTTTTGTCTTTTTCTTTTTATAATCATTAACAATGACAGAAATAGTAAACTGGTTGTATGGTTTAATTTTTGTAAATGCCTTTATTCAATTTGTATTTTAAAGTTATATAACTTTATATAAATAAGCTGTCAGAATGTCGCGGTCGGAGCATACGAAAACGCGGTCGGTGCATATGAAAACGCGGCTCTGCCACAATGCAACACATGTAATGTTGCTCCAATGGGTGGAGCATGATAGCAATATATGCTGGATTGCTGCAGCCGCGTGTTTTAATATGCACCAACCGCAACTGCAGTCAGAGTTATAGTGCTTAGGTTTACTGTAGGGTATACAGTGTGTGCCATAAAGTTGAATCCATATGGGAAATTTTTTTTAATATTCTGATTGGAAAAAACTTTGTAGTGCAATCGCCTCTGCTTCCAAGAATATTTGAAATACCCCATGTCAAAGTTGACAGGTGATGACACTGCAAAGTTTTTTCCAATCAAAATATTAAGAAATTTTCCCATATGGATTCAACGTTACGGCACACACAGTATCACACGGCATTCTCATTTTAAAAGTTAAACATCTCTTATATGTATCTACAATGTCTTATTATTCAAATTTTAAATCAATAGTTACCTCCCATGAAGCTTGTTAGATAATCAAATGCAATTGTAATCAGGAAAAACCTTGTCATAGAGTTGTATTTGATTTGACAATGTTTTTCCTGATGATAATCGTATTTGATTATCCAACATCGCTCGTGGGAGGTGTTTGTCATTTTAAGGGGAAGATTCACTAGTAGAAAAATAACACTAGTTTACAAAATGACATTTTTTTCATGTACATTTGATGAGAGATAGATTTCCTTATGTATTTTCTTCCGCTGAATTCGAAAATCAAGGTTAAATTTTTTTTTATGGAACAGTTTTTGAGATATTGTAATTTTTTCATTTTTTCGACCTTTTTTCACTTGACAAATCATATCTCGAGCTAGAAATGTCCGATTGGGTCGTTCTTGGTACCCAAATGCAAGGTATTGAGATGACGAACAAATATGTATAATCGGATCTTTGATTGGTAAAGCGGTTCAAAATATATCGATGAAAATAGGGCACATTTTCAAAAAAATCATATTTTACAGTGATTCTGTGCCGACAGAAAAGTACAAATCGTTAAAAAAACGTCTGGTTTCTGTTCATGTACGTAAAGATGATACTTTTACGTAAGAACTAAGAGCAACCAGAAGAAAATTGACCGAAAAATGACAAAGTTATAAGCAATTGAGTGAATAAATGCAAATCCCATATTTTCCGAATATTTTATTTATTTCGACAATTTATTGGGTTTAAACATTTTTGTGTGTTAAAAATAGTTGTGGCTCTTGCTTTGTCTTCGGTTGCTTTTGGGATCCGTTTCTCTAGTGAGAAACCATACATAGTCTCCCAACATTGCTTCATCCCAAAATCCTTGATAGCGCCGCTCAATGGTCTTAATTTGTTGGTGAAATCTCTCGCCGTGTTCGTCACTTACGTCACCAAGATTGTCCGGAAAGAAATTCAAATGCGAATGCAAGAAATGGATTTTTAGAGACATATTTACACCTGTAAGAAATAAATAAAATGGTAAAAACAATACAATAGAAAACAAACAGGAATGAAATTAAATAATGGCATTCCGTACCCATCTTGTTGTAGTTCTTCAACAAATCGGTAATAATTCCCTCGTAGTTAGGGCTTTTATTGTTCCCAAGAAAATTGGTAACAACCCGCTGAAATGAATTCCAGGCCTCGTTTTCAACGGGTGTTAAATATTTTGGAAAATCTGTGCTTTTTAACAATTTCTTGATGTGTGGACCATCGAAGACGCCTTCCTTGATTTTTGCTAAAGAAAGCTGCGGGAAAAGGGTTTTCAAATAGGAAAATACTTGGCCTTCCTTGTCTAAGGCCTTCACAAAATTTTTAATGAGGCCAAGTTTAATGTGCAACGCTGGAAGGATTATATTTTCTTTTTTGACAAGAGGCAGGTATTTAATATTGTCTTCGCCCACTGTGACGTTCTCCCTTTCTGGCCAGTCTTTTCTTCTATAATGATGTTCACGAGCACGACTATCCCAGAGGCAAAGAAAGCAGCAATATTTTGTATATCCACCCTGCATTCCACACAACATGCCGACGACGTTGAGATCGGAACATATTTTCCAGTTGTGATGCTCATATTGAATGTATTTTAGCAAACTGGCCATTGTGGCGTATGATTCTTTAGTGTTGATGGCATGAGCGATGGGGATAGAAGGTTTTTCATTTCCAATATGCAGTAGGACTGCTTTCAAACTCTCCTTACTACCGTCAATGAACAAGCGCCACTCATTTGGATCATAAGGCTCTCCGAGTTGCTCAAACAATGCAGGAATATCGTTGCAGTAGCATATGTCGTTTTCCTTCTTAAAATGTTGTGCGTAAGGCTTATCACGGTTTCTGTAAAATGTTCCATTTACTCCCGGAGCCAAACAGTTCCGTTGCTTCAGGCGAGATGCAAGTAACTCCGCTTTTTCCTTTGACAGCTCGAGATCTCTCACCAAATCATTCAGTTCAGGCTGCGTAAAATGTTGCAATTGCGACTCCTGTTGAAATTCATTATCACTGCTTGTGTCTGTCTGTTGTGACGATTCGAAAAATTCAATCGTTGAATCGGGGCACTTAGGATGAGGAAATTCACTTGAATGTGGAACTGGAAGCGAAACAGATGCTACTGTCGCATAAACCCATTTGGCACTCTTTCCAAAACCAGTGGATTTGCTCAGGCAAAAGTAACAATCAACCGAATGGCAGAGCGGCTTTCTCCATATCATCGGTACACCGAATTTCATGTATCGTCTAATTTGGAATAAAAATTCACTTTATTATTAATTCAATTGTATATATAAATTTAATCTTACTGTGATGAACCAGAAGCCCACGCGGCAAGAGTTATATGGCACGATAAACAAACATTATTTGGTGTCCATTGCTCATGAAAAGTTGCAGGTGCTATTCCAAAATATTGCAGATAATTATGTTGTAATGAATCGGTGAATCTACGTCTATTTGGTTGGGGGACAAAATTGCCACACACGTAACAGAAATTATTTGGATTGTTTACGCACTTAAATTCTCGTTTTCTTTTAGGCATTTTGGTGAACACAATGAAATATAATTTCAATCAAATTTGTGAGTTACTATAACATACAAACAACCGGCACTACGTTTTATAGAAGATGTCAAAACACAATGTCAGGGATCTAAGGTTCCTAAATGTGATGTGTTGTTGTTTTGTTTGGAATAAAATCTAAGCACTCTAGCGTCAACGTGAGAAACGGATCCCAAAAGCAACCGAAGACAAAGTAAGAGCCCCAACTATTTCTAACACACAAAAATGTCAAGAATGTATTGCAAGCGTTTAAACCCAATAAATTGTCGAAAAAAATAAAATATTCGGAAAATATGGGATTTGGATTTATTCACTCAATTGCTTATAACTTTGTCATTTTTCGGTCAATTTTCTTCTGGTTGGTCTTAGTTCTTACGTAAAAGTATCATCTTTACGTACATGAACAGAAACCAGACGTTTTTTTAACGATTTGTACTTTTCTGTCGGCACAGAATCACTGTAAAATATGATTTTTTTGAAAATGTGCCCTATTTTTATCGATATATTTTGAACTGCTTTACCAATCAAAGATCCGATTATACATATTTGTTCGTCATCTCAATACCTTGCATTTGGGTACCAAGAACGACCCAATCGGACATTTCTAGCTCGAGATATGATTTGTCAAGTGAAAAAAGGTCGAAAAAATGAAAAAATTACAATATCTCAAAAACTGTTCCATAAAAAAAAAATTAACCTTGATTTTCGAATTCAGCGGGAGAAAATACATAAGGAAAATCACCTCTCATCAAATGTACATTTTCGGTGTAAAGTAGTGTAATGTGTTCGTACCTGTAAAGTAACTTTTTTATTTATGTAATTAATGACACGGGACAAAAACCAATTTGTTAAGATAGGTTTTCTGTAGGTACCTACGACTTGAATATCTTTACAAAACGTAATCTGTTTTAGAAAAAACTTGTTTAAGTTAGTATATTTTCGACTAATCAAAGCAGGCCTAACGGGCCTAATGGGTAACCATAAAATTAATTAAATCTCGTCGTAGGTACTTCAACTGAAGTTTTTTCTTTCATTTAGTAAAAACCGCATCATATAATGTCTTCTACTTTTTAAAATATCTTACAGTTATGATGATAAGATACGAATTTTTTCTTAATACAATTGTCTAACTATCCAGCGCAATGGCCATAGTTTTTGATGGTCAATTACTCATGCAGGCTACACTGTTAAAATAAGTTCATATTATGCGCGGTCTATTATTATTTATGGTGTTTTATTTTATTCCTTAATTTAATTTAATTGAATCTTATTTCTTGATTTAATTGAAATGTTGATTGCAAAAAGGGTATACTAAGTTGCAATTTTAACAAGAATTAAATTTCTGTCGGAAATTACATGTCATACTAAAAGGTATATCAATTTTTTTCACTTATCATTTCTTGAGGTGTCCACGCAACGAATATTCAATAATCACGGTTCGTAATATGTAACTGTCCTTGTATTTGAAAGTAATAATAATGAGTTCTTTTTAAACAGATCTCACCAGCCCGGTTTTCCAAAAATTTAATTTTCTTTTTGTTAACAACACTCATAACTTTTATTCTTGCAGCTGATGCAGGGTATTTGATTTCAATTAATCCGTCATCACTTACTAGTCCGTCTGGTGACGCAAAAAGAAATCTTTATCAAAAAAAATCTGTATTGTTGAATTTGAATATTAGATTTCTCTTGAAATTCCCGAAGTGTTATTATTTCATGATCTTGTCCCCATCTTTATCAAAAAAAAATCTGTATTGTTGAATTTGAATATTAGATTTCTCTTGAAATTCCCGAAGTGTTATTATTTCATGATCTTGTCCCCATCGTGTAGCGAGATTTTCTTTAAAAGTGCTATACAACAGATTTTTGACTATATTTTTACAATGTGTTAAGCTTTTCATTTTACAAATCTGGCCAAAATTAGAAGCTGTTATTCGCGATGATCTTTCTTGATGCCAAAGTAGATTATTATTCTGACCAGTTGTGTCTAACTGTACTTCTGCCGATAACTGCATGTTTTCTTCCTCTACTTTTCCATATTTGCTATCGGCTGGTGCTGACTTGTAAGTCTTCCTCCTTTGTGATTTTTTACTAAACTTTTGGCATTTAACCCACTTTTATTTGGTTTTCACAGCTTTCACGTATTTTTTTGTTGATTGTCCAGGACTTTTGCCTTTTATGGATTACCTTCGAAATATGGCCTGGTTCAAGATTGAAAGTCAAAGCAGCTGCTTCGCATCGTGTTTTATAGAAACTTTTTCCAATAAAGTTAATTTGTTTGCCTCCTGTATATTTTGCAACTATAGAGTTATAACATTCGGCAGCGTTATTGTCCATATTTTGTAAAAGACTTTCAGAATTTTGCGCTACTCTGTCAGTAACAACCATTATGTCTTGATATAATCCCGAGTCTTCGAAGTCAATAATCCAATTGTTTTCATTTTCATGTTTGGATCCGTTGCATGGAGGTTGCGATACGTATCCAAAAGTAGGGCGTGTCCAACAGTGAACAGTTTAGTTAGAAATAGAGTGTTTAGACAATAAAGTTAATAGTGAAAAGTGTAGGAAAGCAAGCAGAGAGCCGGTATAACCAGATTAAGATATAAAGGAAGGGTGAGCGCAAGAAGATAAGGAATATTAATTAGAGTAAAAGGAAGGTAAGCTGATATCAGTAAGGTGAAAATCGTGTGTGCTAGAAGTGTCATAATTAGAAGAAAACGGGACAAAAGAACTACTAAAAGTCATACGAACTACAGGCAGGAATAAAGCAAAAGAACTACCAAGAGTCAAACGAACTACTAGAGTGCAGAGTGTATTAAGAGTGAACTACGAACTATAGAGGTTGGTGCAAGAAGAAGCAGCGAAAAAGTTTTATGGAAAACCAAGGAAGGAGTTTACAGAAGTGATAAAAAATATAAAAAATATGAAGAACAACAAAAGTCCGGGTTCAGATAAAATAGTAGTAGAGCTGATTAAGCTAGCAGACGAGAAACTAGGGAAAAGACTACATGAAATGATTAAAGAAATATGGAAAAAGAAAATAATGCCGGAAGAGTGGTCCACAGCTATAGTATGCCCCATACATAAAAATGGAAATAAGCAGCAACCAGAGAACTATCGCCCTATTTCACTGTTATATGTTATGTACAAAATAATGGCATCAATAATAAACAGCAGAATCCAAGAAGAGGCTAGAAGTAAAATTGGGCAATACCAAGCAGGCTTTCGAAAAGGAAAATCCGTAATTGATCACATTTTTATACTGAGACAAATTCATGAGAAATGCGAGCGAAAGAATAAACCACTACATATATTATTCATAGATTTTAAGCAAGCATTCGACAAAATAAAAAGACCACAGATTTACGAGGCTATGCAAGAATTAGGATTTAGTAAAGAGCTAATAGCACTGGTAAGGATGACCTTACAAAATACAAAGTTTAAGATACGATTTCAAGGATGGGAATCGAGAATAGTGGAAAGCAATGTAGGTTTAAAACAGGGAGACCCGTTATCTGCAACGCTGTTCAACATAGTGCTGGAAAACGTGCTTAGGAAAGGAGAGCTAAATACAGAAAAAAATATACTTAAGGACTCCGTGCAGTGTTTAGCATATGCAGATGATGTAGTGTTATTTGCAAAAACGAAGGAAGAGCTCAAAATAGTGTTCAAAAAGATAGAGCTACAAGCGCTAAAAGTGGGGTTGATGATAAATGAAGAGAAATCAAAATATATGATTTTAGGGAATAGGAAGCAGGAGGAAACACAAAATCTCACAGTTAGAGCACTAGATACGAACAAGCAGTACATTCTGAGCATAACAAATCAAGTGGTGTATTTGGGGGCAGAGATTACAAGTGAGGGTAAATATAAAAGTGACATACAGAGAAGAATAACAGCGGGTTCGAGATGTGTCGGGGCTTTAAAGAACATACTAAGTGATAAAAACATATCAAGAAGTAGGAAAGTGCGTATATACAAAACAGTTATAAGACCTATAGTGACATTCGCGAGTGAGACGTGGGTGTTAACAGAAGAAATTGTGAACATGTTGGAAATATGGGAGAGGAAGGTACTAAGAACAATGTTTGGAGGAATTAAAGAAAACGGAGAATGGAGAAGAAGAACGAATACGGAGCTAGCAGACATATACCAGGAGAAGGGTATCAAAACAGTTGTACAGCAAAATAGATTAAGATGGTTGGGACATATAACAAGATTGAAAGACGAAGACCTAACAAAGAAAATGTACAAAATGGAGGTAAGTGGAAGAAACAGGAGAGGAAGGCCAAGAAAAACATGGTGGGCGGACGTAAAAGAGGACCTAGAGCAGTTTCAGCGAATAATGGAATGGAAAACAATGGCCAAGAACAGAAAGTTATGGAAAAAGAAGATACAAGCCATAGGCCAATAGGCCTGCAGTACTGATTTATATATACACCGTGTCCGCGTAAGTTGGCTACATATGGAAAACTTTGTTATTATTGATTTTATGAAAAACAGTTATTCTTCATAAAAAGTTCTGCATGTTCTAAAACCCAAAATTCAACCATTAGATATTAAATTATATCAGTCGTATCATAATAATAATAATTATATCATTTTTGTTCAAGAGTAAAGTACCTTCATTAGTACCTTCATTTTTGACCATATCGAAAATTTTTAATAAGAAAAGATGTTATGGATTAAAAACAATTTTTAAATATTCAATATTGTTTATTTACAATTACAAAATATTATTTTTACATTTTATTATTATTATTATTATGATACGACTGATATAATTTAATATCTGATGGTTGAATTTTGGGTTTTAGAACATGCAGAACTTTTTATGAAGAATAACTGTTTTTCATAAAATCAATAATAACAAAGTTTTCTATATGTAGCCAACTTACGCGGACACGCGGTATATCCGTTGCAAAAGTAAGTGGCACAATTATTGTGATCCCCAAGAACATGATGAGGACAGTTCAAGATGTCATCTCTCAGCTGTTGTATTTTCTCATAATGAGTTCAAGTTACATTTGTAATACAGGGTGTTTTGGAAAAGATGGCTTTCCAGTTAAAGGGCAATAGAGAAACATGTGTAGAGTAACATCTTACTAACAATTTCCTGAAATGCCCCTTTGAAATGACAACCCCCCTTATAAAAATAATAGGCACGCCACTGCAACATAGTAGATAAAATTGTATGAAAATTATGCCTATTAAATAGTACATACTTTTAAAAGTCATCAAAAAAATAATCATAATAAACCCAAGCCCGATAAATCAATTCTTCGAAATTGCAAGCAAAACAAAGGATTAGGACCTGCTTTTAAAACGTTTTAGCTAAATAATAAACAAGTCATTTTGACCATCTGTAAATAACTGTTGATGACTCAGATCTTTGAAGCTTGTAATTTGCAGTATGCAGTTTGTTGTCAACTTTCTTTGTGTTAAGGTGGTCGTGAACTTGAGTTTCGATTACGTATTAATACACGTTTTAAGTGGGTATTCCACACGATGTTTTGCTGCGCAGTTTCCCCATTTAGGACAAGACGGCGGGGAAACTGTCAAGAAAAGCTACCTAACGAATTGTTGGTTACATTACAGTTTATATTAGTTTAGAAAGAGGTTATTGGTTTTAAAATTTATTTACAGATCTTTTTAATCGAGTTGATAAATAAACTAATAATAATCAAGATATCTGATTCACGTTATTATTCTAAACATTTTATAACTGAAGTTATTGAAATGTATAAAGGTTTTCTGTGCTTATGGAAAGTCAAGAGTAGTGATTATAAAAACAGAAACATTAAATGATCGTCTATGCTGTTACTACTCACTAAGGCGGCTACTCCTACTAAACAAAATATGTATTATAAGTATAATAAGAGCTGTAGGAAAACTGGGAGAGAAGATGCTGCTAAAACAATACAACAAAACAACAAACAAAACAACAACATGTGGAATAGCAAATTTATTAAAAATCTTCCCCGGCTGCTTCCCTGCTGGGGAAACTGAACCTCTTCCCACGTGGCAAAACATCGTGTGGAATACCCACTTTAGAATTAATAACTTGAGTGAGGTGGTGTTACGTGTTAATTAATCGTAGTTAGTTACTGTTTAGATTATGGCAGAACTAAACACGCCTGCTGAATGTACGGAACTTTTCAAATCAACCATTTTCAAAAAGTACACTCCATATACCACGAGTGCAATTTTGTCAATGGCTATTGGAACGCAAACAGGAAAATCCCTAGTTTGCACAAATGGTTTACTCGGGCGGGTGTTTACACGCCTACATTTTCTGGTCAATGAAGTGTTTGATGGACTCCCACTATTGAGCACCACTACACTTTGACTTTCTACAGGTACGGGAGTTTTTACTCATTTTGTTAAAATGACATTCGTAAAATGAAAAACAGGCAATGTTTCCATCACAATTAGGTCAACGAACGTATGTTACATTTTATTTACCGACCTTAATAAATGATCAAGTCATCAAGGTAGTGAGTCACTAGGCAATCGCTGCTGAAATTCAATTCTGTTGTTTCTGTAAATTGATACGTACGTAGCGGAGGTCAGTTACTATTGTTTGCTTTATCAGTAATTCAGGGTCAACATATTACAAACAATCCATAGTCGACTCGTGACTTGTAAAAAATACTGAAAAATCCGAAATTTATTTTATGAGTTTTGGGGTCTCTATATGGTCACCTTTCACCCCCTTAAAGCATTGCATATTTGTCTGGAACACCCTGTATAAAAAAGAACGGCACCTTGTATACCCGACCTCATTCGTTTGAGAGTTGTTCAGTGTATTGCGATGTTATACTGGAACAATTATCATTTTGCTGCTTATTATTTTTTGGGTTAGTTCTCTTAAATTACTACAAAAATTGCACAGAAGATGGTTACAACATTCGATTTTTTTAATTACTTTCTGCTCATACGGACGAACTTCTGCGAGACGTTTTGTTACACTGCTGTCGCCATCACCAACCAAATACAAGTATTTCAAATTATACATTTCTATACTTCTTTTGAAGCCCTCTATGATAATATCAGTTACCATTGCTGTAGATGGTTTGTCCCAATTCTTAAAGCATTTATGTGGGGGAGCTTCAGAATGTTTTGATTTACCACGGCTACACATACAACAGTATTTATTTCTAATCCCTAAGAATATGTAATTTTGTAAATGCAAAGCTTTTTCTTTTTTGTATTTGAGCTTCGTAGGCTTCGGCCTCTGCTCTGTAATCTTGTTAATAATAATAACAATAACGCTAATTCAGGCAGCTGCATTATAGTTCCACACTCCATCTGCAATCACAGCAATGAATGGAATGCCGTCCGAATCAACTCGGCCTTCTTCAATTGCTAAACGGGATCCTTCTAAAGCAGTTTTTTCCATATATTCCCATGCTGTCTCTTCAATATAAGTAGCAAAAAGTTGTTCTGTTTTTGCAAAGATTTGGGCCCATCCAAGGAATATCGCAAGTAGCCAACATGTTCTTCAATTGTGGGTATCCTATTCATGTTGTGATACTTCCTAGAACTGCTGCCTTGTTTATATCCATTACAGTCAATTGATATAACAGTATTAACTCCGCACATCTCACATTAGTTCCTTTCTACACGACAACAATCCAACATGACGAAAACGTATAATTGCATTAAAAAAATTACTAATTTCCACAATTCTCCTTCCACCGACATCTTCGTGCTCTTTTTGAATATTGAACTCCTCATTTTCAATGTCAGTAGTTTAAGTAGGTGGAATTTCCTCTGGGGTGTGGTTACTATTAGTGGAAGTACAAGGTTGATGTGATGGAGCTGAAAGTTGATCAAATGAAGTTGAAGGTTGACTTAATGCAATTGAAGGTTGATCTTATGAAGTTGAAGTGTGATCTAATGAAATTAAAGGTTGATCAACAGGACCAAATTCTGTTGATTGAACTTTTTGGGCAGACCTTTTAAAACCAGAAACGTTTTGCATTCTTCAACGTATGCTCTTTTTTCGAGCTGATACCGTTAATCGCGGCATAATCTTACATACATAAATTGCACGTACAATATGGTATATAAGTACTTGTTATACTTCACTACGTTCCACTAGAATACACTACACGATAATTACGCTATGCTATATTAATACTAGCTACACCTATAAAATATGTGCTAACATGAAAACTATAGCAGTACAACTGTAAACGTTTGTAAACTTATGTAGAAATTTGGTTATCAGTGTTACATAAAAAGGCAACAACCAAGCTCAACAAATTTTTCAACGGATTTGTAAAACTGCGATTACAAAATTACATTCCGATGATTCTGCTTTAAAGGTTGAGTTAAAACTGGCTGAACAAAATGCTTAAGTAGAGCACACATTAGGCTCCGGGATCTGGATCCCCGACGTGAAACTAGGATCTCGTCCGCGACGTGAACCAAATAATGACCGGACGTTTAGATTGGTTGTAATTTATTACATAAATAAATTGTGATTCAGGTTGTTTGTTTAATAAAATTATACGTATTGTATTTCTTTAAAACGTGTATATCGAAATGAAAGGAACAATTATTGGATGATTTAATTCCTGGAAGTCTGCCTTGTGCAGGGCAGCTCGTGCAACTCGACTTCGATGAACGGGCGCGTTGTCGTGCAAAAGCAGCACACCTTTGGCATGTTTTCCTCTTCTCTTTTCTTTAATGGAGTCTCTTCGTTCTTAAAGTGTGGCATAATATTCTGCCGTTATAGAGACACCCTTTTCTTTGTAGTCGATGAGCAGGTCGATTCAGTGCCCCAAAATATGGTCGCAATGAGCTTTCCAGTTGACTGTTGCACTTTAAACTTCTTTGGCGGGGGTGTACCTTTTTTATGCCACTGCATTGAATCTTGTTTGGATTTAGGTTCATAGTGGTGAACCCACGTCTTGTCTCCTGTAACAATCCGAGCTTCAAAGACGGCACACGATGTTCAACTTTACTCATATTGAAAATCTCTTCCCGTTTTGACTTGTGTAAATGACAAATAACTCAAATACCACTAATTCAATTATAATCCAGTTCGATGTTTATAGTAATAAGACATCAAGCTAGACCTTACGATTAGTTTACCAAGCCCCGCCTTTCAGCAACCTCTCCTCCCCCTCAGCAACCTTTCCCCCCCCCATTCCGGGAATATAAAAACGCACCCTCATATTTATGTAATAAATTACAGCAAACTTAAACATTACGGAATTATCCGGTTCACGTCGCGGACGAGGTACTAGGTTCACGTCGTGGGCGAGGTACTAGGTTCACTTCGGGGATTCAGATCCCAGAGCCTAATGTGTGCTCTACTTTAAGGGCTGATTTTTGACTAGTTGTAATACCGATGTAACACATCTTTAAACGCTATTGTTTGGTGCAATTATATACAGGCACTTTTGTCACCAATATTTTAGAAATGTAAAACAGTTAGTCTTTGTTGAGTCTTTGTCATTTTTATTAGACCCGTACCGCAAGTATCGCTATAGTATAATAAAGCAGGCTTTGGGATAATTTGCAAATCTATGATAGGTTTGCAAGAAGTCTGCAATAATAGCTGGTTTGTGTGAACAGAAGGTATTGAGACTTTTACAAAATGCCGAAAATGAAGGTTTCCGTAGAAGAAGCATAGGACAATATACTTTTAATAGACAATAAGTAATAGATAATATACTTTCGGTAAAGTGCAATTTTGCAACACACATTTAGAACACCGACTAGTGATAATATATGTATCAAGAAAATTTTGTTAAATCATATCAAATTATTTAAGAAATTACCTACCAAATAAATTTTGTTTTAGTAATTCAACCATGATCGCAAACGACGATAACATCATAATTACTAATTAGAATAAGGAAATAAATGATATCACTGATAATTGATAATATTATATTTTATTTCTCTTTTAATTAAATATTAGGTGCATTATCACCAATATCCTATACTTACGCATTATTATTACCATTTATACACAGAATTAAAACTAATGAACATTCCATTGTAACAGTGTATATCATATTTCAGTCACAACATAATTCTGATTCATGCTCGTTAGCAGCAATTCAATTTTGCTTGCAAGTTAGATCTGCAGATACATACAGCATTTATTAGTCAGCTACAGTTCTTCCACTCGATCTTTACCCACACGTCATAGATTTTATGCGTACGAATTAATAAAACAAGAATTTCTAATAAAATCCACGACTAGTTTCATATTTTTGACATTTTAGCCAAGTTCACAACCATTAAGAGTCGTAAACTTTCGGATAACCTACAATTTTTAATAAGTTAGTTGTTCCAAAAAATAGTTTTATTTTTTACTTTTTCTAATTACAGAAAATGTATGATGATCTTCAAACTACATATTTAGTAAAACTGTTTTAAGAGTGAATAAAATGTACTTAATAGAAATAAAAAAAGCATGACCTTTTCAGATTCTTCTTAAGAAATTGATTATAAAAATGAAAATGTTCCTTTACAACCCCACTGCATACTTTGTGCATGCATCGTCTCTCTTTTTAACTTGTGCAGGGGAATGGACAAATTGATTTTTTACAGTAAAAGGATAGAATTTACCAAAGAATCATTAATTCCTTGGTACGATTTTCTACGATCCATGAAATTATACTTTTTTATTAAATGAATCACGCAGTTCTCACTCCTTCCCGCACTTTTTAGTTTTTTAAAAAAGCAGAACTAAAAATAAATTACGAAAATTTTAAATTATCTCTCTCACTTCATATTGCTTTTTGTGCAACCTTTCAATTTTTAGAACTGTTACACAGCAAAATTTTATAGAATAAATTTGTAATTACAAATAAAAATTATTTCGGTTTTAAAATATTCATAATGCTTTTAGCGCCATCTCTCGAGAAAGCATTGCATTACCACTTAAAAAATGTACTTTATCCTTTATTCTTTATTATCTCACGTAAGTAATAAGGATGTGAACACATGAATTGTCTTTACTAGCTACACATAATTGATGACGTGTGGGTAAAGCTCGAGTGGAAGAACTGTATGTGTGTCTCACTTCTAACTATTTGATCTTTGTTGCAAAATATATCAGGCTATAACGAATCTTGGCCTTAAGAAATGATTTCAGATATGGATAATGAGAGATGGTACAGTCTTCAATTAGTCCCAAATTGTGGCACTGTTTTTACTAAACTTTATCATATTTAATTTTGTGATATTATTTTGTGTGGTAGTTTATACTATTAAGGGGTTGATTTAGAAAATGAGTTATATACTAGTGAGTAGCCTTTAATTAGTCCAAAATTATTGCCTAGTTTAAATTGATTTGTTATTGATATTTATATGGTGGGACTGCTCAGCTTGAACTAAAATCACCACCCCTAATCTAGTTTTTCATTTCTAATGATTAGGGGTTTTAATCCAAAATTAGTCTATAATTAGTTCAAGATTATGGCCCAGATTTGTTCTGATTTCTATCATTCATTTTGTAACATGGTTTATAGGGGAGAGGTGTTGATTTACCAAGTTAGGGAATAATTAAAAAAAGGTTATGTGAATGAATAGTCTTTAATTACTCTATAATTGTTTATGGCTTATTTATCATTTATATCATCATTCATTTTGTGACATTCATGGTAGGGGGGATTTTGAAGAAGGGTTTTGTGCCAATGAATTCGTTTAAGTAATATGTACTTTTAAATTGATAAGTATTTAATCTGGCCGTGTTAGTGGAATAAGATCCTTATTACACATAGCTTTAACTGTTCCACTAACACAGCCAGATTTTAGCAGTAATATCAACCATTAAACAACTAGCACATGTAAATCATTACAATCACAACATGATTGACACTTTAGTTAAAGAAAAAGATTATAGGTTAGCTATTAAAAGAATATGTCTCATTGACAATTAAACAGAAGACACAAATTACATATCTATACCATATTTTAGCAAAATATCAGAAAAAGTTGCACATATACTAAGAAAAAACAACAATTATAAAATAGCCTTTAAAAACCAACACCAACACTTTTTCATTTTTATTTAATGCTAGAGACAAAATACATGATATTATGAAATCGGGCATTTACTGTTTAAATTGTCCTTTTTGTAGTTCGGTATATATTGGACAAACACTTCGAAATTTTAACATAAGGTATAAAGAACACGTGCGTTGTTACAGAAATAAACATACTGAAAAATCTGATTATGCCAAACACCTTTTAGAACAAAATCACACAATGGCTTCTCAAAATAATATTAAATTCGTACATTTTTGTAATAACAAACGCAAATTAGACATTTTAGAAGCTTTTGAGATATATAAACACAAACTCAGGGTACCTTTAATGAATGAACAGATTGAGCTCAGTAATTCTTTGTTACTGGAAGTGTTAGATATTTACTTTTGATTATTTTTATCTTTTTATCTAGTTACCTATTTTTTTGTATATACCTTAGCGACGTGTTTGTTTATATTTATATTATCTTTGATAATGACAGCTTAGTTGTCGAAACAATATTGTCAGGTTTTAATTTAATAAAAACTGAAACTTTTTATTAATCTTTATTTATTTCATGGTTATGGAGTTCCACAAAGTAAGGCTGGATAAAATAAATAATATTTTTTGTGTGCTACAGTTGTTATTCCAGCGTTATAGACCTTGTAACTCCATTTTGTGACATTATTCAGAGGTAGAGAGGGTGATTTGGATATGGCTTTTTCCAGAATTTCATCATATTTAATTAATTTGTGACATTATTCATGCGGGGAATTTTTTTATTTAGGGGTTGATTTGTAAAATGGATTAGTATATCACTGCAGAGCCGTAGACAGAGATTTATTTCCGTGAGGGTTTTGGGGGAATTTATCTTCAGGGGGAAGCAGAGTAGAAAAATAACTTTATTTTATTATCATTCTATTAATATTAATTTTAGTTTTGGGGGTGGTTCAAACCCCTAAACCCCCCTTGAATACGGCCTTGAGTATATGCCATTGTGTTTAACTAGTTCAAAATTATGGCTTAGTTTAAATAAATTTATTATTATTTATACGGTGAGGGTGCTAGCTTGTGTTTAAGTCAGCACCTCCACTTTAAAATTTTAATGTTTGATGAATAGGAATTGGTTCAAAATGTTTTGAATTAGACCAGATATTTTATTAACGTGTTTTATCCAATTATCAGGTTGCTTAACCATGTAATCAATTTAATAATGTGGTTAACTGCGCTTTATGCAGCCGGCCTATAGACCAGCTATTTGTATCAGTGCATTCTGGATGTAAATTTTTGGATTTCATGTTTTTTTGAGCTATCTAAGAATAATTTGAGTTCCAGACACTGTCATGGTTCACTCATCTTCTAGCCCAACATTTGTTCAGCAAAATTTATCAGATGTTTTTCTCATTATTATTGGTGGTAATCTCATGATAATTTTATATTGACAAGGCAATCTTTAGGAGAATTCTTTGAATTTTTTAGTAAATTGTAAATGTACAGAATATCTAAAAAATTAATTTAATTTATAAATACGAGCAAGACATATTATTAACATAGGATTCAAAAAATCTAGACAAAATCAAGAATGCATTTAATAAACTATGCACGCTGTAGATTAAAAAGCATGCTCTGCTACATCAAATTTTATATTTTTTGTTACGTTTTTTCATACGTCAATGCATGTTACTTTGAATGCCTCTATAGTTTGTTCAACTTAAAGATAGAGCGATCTAAATATCTCACTTTTGAAGTCGAGATTGTTGAAATTGCTTTTCAATACAGTATATATGTACATAACTACAGTAAAGTTTAGAAAACATGTTACATAATTAAGATTGTTTCTCAAAAGTCTTAAAATACAAAAGGTAATTATTCAAAATGCTTTATTTTTAAGTCAAGCATTGTTTGCTATGTTGTTTTCACTACAATTCTCAGATTTCTGTTAGGTTTGAAACTTAGGTATTAAACTACATCAATCGATACTTCATTAAAAACTGGGTTTTGAAAATTTCTAATATGATCATAATTTGACTGGTCGTTGCAATTACTTATCAGGTATTAGTAAAGATTAGGATAAAGCAATCAAATTTGCAGATAAATTTCTATAAATATTTGTTATACAACGTATTGTTATAAGAAATTGATTACATGATGCATTAAGAAATTTAAAAATAATCAATGGTAATTAAAAGGTATATGTTTGTATTAAATTGTAAATCCATGTCAATTACAATTACTAACTCAAGGTTAAACTTCAGAATTGTTATAAACAAAATCCAGTTAATTAATATGCCTAAGGTAGCAAGGTGATAAAATGATTGTAATTCAGATTTTGTAGTTATACAGGGTGGTTAACATTTGATTGCATACTATTGGGATTTCAAAAACCATAAGAAATACGAAGCTGGTTAAATGGGACAAAAGTTGTACAATTGCAAGGCCATTTCAAAACCATTTCTAATATTACAAAAAAGGTCATAGGTCACTACTTCAAGAGTCTGACATTTTGGGCAACTTGACATTCTGTTTATCTTGGCCACCTTGGAAAAATTTTAAACGCACTACTTTTTGAGCACTGATAGTGAACTTTTTTTTTTCTTTTGGACACCATATTGGATTTTTACTTCATCAGATAATGAAAAAAAATTACAAATGCAATGATATACCATCTTCAGGTCAAATAAGTAGTTTGCATTGAAAATACGTTTTCGACTAGTCACCTTATTACATAATGTTATCAGAAAACAACGTTGTGTTGTAATTTGCAATTAAATGTTATGATGACAAACACAGTTTTAGGTTTTTAACTAGTCGCCTATGAAAAATTTGACAAAAAACAACAGCAATGTCTGAAAAAACTAATAATAATTATTAGTTATTTTATTTCAGATATTGCAGACATTTGCTTGAACTTTTGTCTGATGTTAAAATCGTGAAAGCCTATTGAAATTCATTCAAGTCTTTTATGTTCTGCACATGTATATCAACAAATATCAAGTATGATTTATTTCATTTTTAATGTGTATAAAATATTAATAAATGTTTGACGTTTGATTAGCACCTGTTTTTCAAATTTTCAAAAAACCCTACTAAGGCCAACTTAAAATTAAAATTATAAATTGCATTTGCAGTGTTATGATTGTTCATAATATTTTATAAACATTAGGGTGGATCGTATTTGGGTCATGTTGGAATTTCAGTTTTACCAGGTGCCCGTTTGATTTAAAAAAAAACTGAAAATTTTAAGACCAATACAAACTTCCTATTTTTATTCTAATCATTTGCTGTAACGAGGAGAAGTTTCTCATTTAAAATGCACGCTTTTTTCAATTCTTATGTATACAGAGTGTATACATATACTGGCTTGCAAAAAATTCACGTACACCTATTTTTGATTGTATTAAGTCTTGTTAGTTGTCAGTTAAGTCAGTCTTAACTTTTAAGTTGCCAGTGTCAATCAGTTAAAATTATTTTGTTTTATTTTTGTAATGACATATTTATCCGTTAAAAATGTAATGTCAAAAGTCAGAAAGGTCATGTATACATAGCAAAAACTACATAAAAACTCGGTTACTTGATTTTTAAAGTGTATGCGATTTTTTTGCAAGCCAGTGTACATATACATACATACATATCTCCCTTATTTGAAAAGATAAAGAAAACAACCAAAACTATTGTGAATGACTCAACATGGACCTTCAGAAAAACATCTTTAACCGCTGGTTGCATAGCAATGTTTAAGAGATCATGCCAACTTGATTAATTTTTCAAATTGCACCTTCTGTTTTTTTTTTCATCACGGAAATGTATTCTTCACTTCATTATGCATATGGTAGTATACCTTACTTAATTATCTAATGTGCATTTAGGGGTTGAAAAACATATTTTTTAAAATTCTACACTTCATATTCACTAACTAAATTATTTATTCAAAAAATATTATTAGAGCCGTGTCTGTCGACAAGGGAACTACTGAGGCACTTTAAAGCCCGTGTAGGCACAGGAGGGCATTTTGAGCATTTGCTTTAAGTTTAAGATAAATTCACTTTATAAAAAATATTTTTTTCAACCCCTAAATGCACCTTAGATAATTAAGTAAGGCATACTGCCGTATGCAGAATGAAGTTCAGAATATATTTCCGTGAAAAAAAAACAGAGGGTGCAATTTGAAAAATTAATCAAGTTGGCATGATCTCTTAAACGTTGCTATGCAACCAGCGTTTAAGGATGTTTTCTGAAGGTCCATTTTGAGTCATTCATAATAGTTTTTGGTTGATTTCTGTATCTTTTCAAACAAGGGAGATATTGCGTGTAAACAGCATTTTGGGACACTGTATATTTGACCACTGGGACAAATTGTTGAGAAAAAATTTGAATTTTTTTTTTGAATTGACAGTGTTTGATGAAGTGATTTAGGTAAACAAAATTATATGGGGTGTTTGATTTTTTCTAACGATTTACAAATAAATTCAAAATAATACATCGTTCAATTAGTTTTGAAGTGATATAGAATGTTTCATATAATTTCTATTTTACCTAAAAGTAGCATTGATGCCCGCCCATTCATTTCCTAAAATCAGTTTTCAATTTTTTTTCTGAACAATTTTTCCAGTGGTCAAAAATATGCATAAGAATTGAAAAAAAGCATGTATTTTAAATGGGAAACTTCTCCTAATTATAGCAAATGATTAGAATAGAGATAGGAAGTTGATATTGGTCTTAGAATTTTTAGTTTTTTTTTTTTTTGAACCAAATTGGCACCTGGCAAAACCGAAATCTCAACATGTCCCAAATAAGAACCACCCTAATATACATACTGTAAAATTTGTATTGAAGGAGAACAAACGAAGGAACATTTAATCAAAGAAATTCAAAATTTTTAAAATATATATCAGCATTTATTTAATTTTTAGTATTTCAAGCATTTATTTTCAAGTCCTGTCTAGATGATGACGCAAAGGGAGCGTATATATACGTTCCGACGCAGTTCAACAATAAATTGAAGAATCTGGGTCAAAGAAATCACGAGGGTGAAAATGCAAAATGCATCGCGAATCACACGGCGATCACGTGCTTGTCTTAGATTGCTCTCGGAAAATGTCAGAAACCTACTTTTTATCAACCACGATATTCTTAAATTAAATTTTAAATACTGAAATGTTTTTTAATGCTATTATATTACGTTGTAGTTTTTAATAAGTGTTTTTCAGTTAAGTTTTTGACATCGTGTTTTTTTATAATCCGATAATGCTTAATTAATGTATTTTTCGGACACCAATGTTTTCTTTTTGTGGCATAATTTTGTATTCAATAAAACTAATCAAAACTCAAATAGAAATTGGAGTTTTGATTAGTGTTGATTAGTAGCACAATAGAAATTGTGCTTCGGCCGAATATTCGGCGCTTTAGCATATTTTAATGGACGAATATTCGATGATTCGGCCAAAAGCCGCTTCGGAGCATCACTACTTTTTTTCTACCGATTCTTCTTTTGTTCTTTCCCATAATGCTTCATTTCTAATCCTGTCTGGCCAAAATATGTTGCTTAAATGTACTTGGGTTGTCTTCAGGTCTCAGATTCATACAGTAGGATACTTTATAAGTCAAGTTTGTTCAAAATATCTTTAATTTTATGTCTGTGGAAATGTTTCTAGATGTCCATATTTTGTTTAGAGCATTAAATGATTTATGTGCTAAACCAATTTTTCTCATGTCTTTGATTGCTCCTCCTTCAGGATTCAAGATGCTTCCAAGATAGCGAAATTTCTCTATTTCTTGTATTCTTTCCCATCTATCCTTTCCAATCCTACCTGTTTTGCTAAGTTGGCTAGTCTGCTTGTTTTTCTTTGCATATGCTGTTTGTTTGCAATAAGGAGGCATATGTAGGTATGTCATCAAATTCTAAATCTTCAAGACGAGATGTCCTTAGACTTCACCAATTTTTTTTTCACTTTTTCAGCTATGTATGTAGTTTGCAACGTTAAATTCTTCTTGCAGTTTTTTCACACTTCAACTTTTAGGTAATACAGTAAGAATTTGCATCTGCTCACTTCGGGACGTAGTATTACTGAGCTTTTTTGTTAAACTGAAGGATCATTTCTAATTCCGACTTATCAACTACTATCTTCTTCATTAGAAGACAAGAAAATCACTTTTTTCCGGATTGCTGAAGTAAGTTTTCTTCTGGGATATGTTGATTCTTGTAATTGTTTTCTCTTAATTGGTGTTTCGTCAGTTGATTGCAAAGTAGTATTTAGACTTTCAAGAGCTACATTGGCAGTGATGTCTTTTTCATCACTGGCACTCTGTGTTTTCAGTATCTTTAACTCAAAAACTATACAAATTTAAAAAAATAAGATCATATTTGTAATTATTTTTACTTAAGGTACGGGTATTCACAATTTCAAGCAGATCCAAGATGATGAGATTCTGGCATTCGCATTGGTTGGTTTGATATGGAATGACCCCTTGGAATTATTGAACTAATACTTGAATTGTAGGCAAAAACTTATGATTTTCAAATGATTGTTACGAGTTTGATTTGTTAAAACAAAAGTAGTAATAATTATAATTCGTTGTATTATCATATAATACCTTATATACCTACAACAGGTTTTCTCGCAACTGCGTCCCGTGGACTTCGGATAATTCTTGTTGGAGTGTGTACAGTGTATACGCACGATTATAGATAAAATGTCTCAACTTGCAATTATATTGAGATACCAAGTTGATTTTTTTACAATGATAAGGACATATCATGCAATAGTTCTGATTTTTTGGAGAAAATTAATGAAAAGTTTTGAGAGTTATATTCGCTGTTCTTAATACAAATCATTTCAGAACATTTTTTTCGCACTACTATAGAAGAAAGTTCATAACTTCTGATTCCATAGAGATACCAAATAGAATTGTATTACATTGATAAGGACATATCATGCAATACTTGTGATTTTTTTGGAGAAAATTAATTGAACATTTTGAGAGTCACATTCGCTGTTCTTAATACAAGTGCATAATGCATACAAACTATAGAAGAAAATTCATTACTTCTGACTCCATAGAGATACCAAATGGAAATTTTAACACAATTATAAGAACATTGCCTACAATAGTAGTAATTTAAAAAAAAAATTAATGGAACCGATTTTGAGAAAAGTCAGAATTTGTCAAAAACTCAGATAATATACTATGTTGCAAATGTTGGAACAACGAACCAAAATTACTGTAGATAGTCCATTTCATTCTCTTTTGAATGCAAAAAACCCGACCATCCTAACTAATACGAAAGCCGAGTAAATAGCATTTGAATATAGGCATGTATGTTTAAAACTGAAAAAAATAAACCTCTCTATCTCGCGAACGGTGTATTTAATGGTAGTAATATTTGAGCTTTATATAAGGCTTGGAAAGGGTATTACGTGAACAAAATATAAAAAAAGTCTATGATGGTAATGCGCCAACTTTGGTCGAATCGGCGTGGAATGTATCATAATGACTTAAAATAACTTGACTAATAACATAGACTGACTTGAAATAAAGATTATTATTTCTATTATTATCTTATCTGTATCTTTGTAGTAGCCCTTCTTTTTCTATAAGATGCCAAGCTTAAGCAATCATGCAATAGAAAATAGTTAAAATTTCAATTTTAAGAAAAATAACAAATTTAAAAGCTTAGCAATGTATCAAATTGTTAATACGTATTTAGTCGAAAATAAGACCCCCTTTTTTCCTAGATTTTTGCTCTAAAATGTGGGAGGGTCTTATAATCAAGTATAAAAAGATATATTCAATAAAATGTGAAAACAATGAGTGTAACTGAGTAATGTTTACCAGTATTTATAACAAAAATTGTATTACAATACAATAACATCTAAAATAGTGTTCTGTTGTTTAATAATATAACATCTCGCCCGGTTGTCTGCATTTTAGCCGATATTGATGCACGTAAACCTATGCCGCCATTGTGAAACCCACGATAAGCAAAGTTTATTGACTGCAACAACTACAGTAATTACGAAAATTATGAAATCATATACAATTATTGTTAGCTTAGCACCTAGTCAGAATCGCCGTTGTCGTCATCACCCTCTGTAAGATTGTTATTAACCTTTATAATATATTTTTTTATAACAATGGTTTTACAAATTAAGCTTGACAACTGACAGGGTCGATATTAGTGAAAAACCCAGTGATGGCAAAAACATTTCTAAGAAATTCATTTAAGCCTTTCATAGTACCAGAAGAATTGTAATCTCTAAGTACCTATCTAATTGTTAACAATAGTAGCACCTTAATCTTTCTAGTAAGTGTGCAAAATCTTATTATCTATTGGAGTGACATCTGGCCACTTTTTGAATGAACTGCCTACAATTTTAGAAGTTTTCCTGGAATTCAGGTAAACTGCTTCCACAAAGGCTTTGTTTCCGCAAAGAGATAAAGGGTAAAATTTTTTTCCATGAACATAACTAACGGAATTTGTTAACAAAATAAAACTGAAAAATGTTCAATATCTTATATTACTTATATTTTTAGGGGTCCAATATTTGAATACAAAAGCTTTTTTTAGAAATTCGCTCCAAAATATAGGGGGGGGGTCTTATTTTGGAGTAAATACGGTATTTGTTTTACTTTAAGTTTAATGTAAGAGCTTAATTTAATTAGCAGTGATTGATCAATTTCTTATATCAATTACTTGTATGGACTGAAACTAAAAGTTCTGTCCTCAGTAAACATCTAAATATTTTTATTTATTTTTAATTATAGTTTATTTTAAGTTGATTGCCATTTATTTGTTATTGACAATATTACTAGAACAAAATTAGATTTCGTGTGTAGAAAATAATAATATGTTTACTTTTTAAGGATATTTATAATTCCTTGTTTTTGATTTTAAATACATTAGTAGTTTCTGGAATTTTAAAACATACTTTTAAAATTAAGATAAATTAAAAGCTATTTTGGGTTCTGAATTTGATTAAAAGTAGAGCATTTTATTACAGTTAATTAATTTTATGAAAAATAGTGGACAATAATAGTGGAACACGTTACTTCTTACTTGACATGTGGGTTGTTAACATGTTAAAAGATTATTAAATATCTAAATAAATAAATTAAAAAGATGAGGGCATTCAAGAAAACTACTACTATTTACTACTAATAAAAAGTACTTAATATCTGTTTGTTGGTGCCCCTAGCAACCAACACCAGTGATGCAAGTGGAAAAAAGTATAGTGCAACCAATCGACATAATAATTAATTTCACCATTAAACCCCTATATCCTTTAGATTATATACTAGTATTAGAAAAATGTATGGCATGAATAAAAAAAGTAAGAAAGCAAACGGAACAAAAGTTCTAATGAAAAATCTATAAAAAAGTATTTTGATTGAATAGCAAGGATAGAGAGTTCAACACATAAGACCTCAACTATATTTTTTTCTTACTGTTTAAACCGAGGGGTTATCCGCATAGGGAATACATGTACACAATCCGTAGCGTTACTGAAGATTGCAACCCATTGCTTATACGAGGGTGGTCCCAGAAGTACCCGACCTGACCAAGAGATGGCGGTAGTTGTTTGAAAATATCACTGTATTGGAAAGTACGCAGTCTATAAAGCATATGTTTCAAGTTTGAAAGCGCCATGTTGTTCAGTATTTGTTTGGCAGCCATCAATAGTGAACGTTGTCAGTGAATTTGTGAAAATGGAGAAAATTGGTCATCGTTATGTGATACAATACTTTTATTTGAAAGGCCTCAGCCCAACCAATATAAAAGCTGAACTGGATTCTACTCTGGGTGAGTCTGCTCCTTCGTATACAACAGTTAAATTTTGGGTAGCTGAGTTTAAACGAGACCGTAGAGCTGCCAAGACGAGCATCGCAGTGGTCGACCAAATGAGGTGATGACTCCAGAAATGGTGAAGAAAATCCACAAAGCGGTACTTGATGATTGTCGACTGAAAGTGCGCGAGCTAGCACACATTACGGGCATTTCAAAAAGTGCGGTACATCGCATATTATCTGAAAATTTGGACATGAGAAAGCTGTGTGCAAGATGGGTGCCGCGTTTGCTCACACTCTGCAGGCAAGCTTATGGCGTCGGTTTTTTGGGATGCGCGTGGAATAATTTTCATTGACTATCTCGAAAAAGGAAAAACTATCAACGGCCAGTATTATGCAAACTTATTGCAACGTTTGAGCGAAGAAATCAAGCAAAAACGGCCGCATTTGGCTAAAAAGAAAGTGTTGTTTCATCACGACAACGTGCCAGCTCACAAATCCGTTATTGCAATGGCCAAAATTAATCAATTAAAGTTTGAATTGCTACCTCATGCACCATATTCGCCAGATTTAGCCCCCTCAGATTATTTTCTGTTCCCAAACTTGAAAAAATGGCTCAGTGGTCAAAGATTTTCCAACGATGAAGAAGTGATGTCAGCAGTTAATGGCTATTTTGAGGAGCAAGACAGTTCTTATTATAAAAAGGGTATCGAACTTTTTGAACACCGCTGGGAAAAGTGTATAGAGCTGAAAGGAGATTACGTTGAAAAATAAATAAATCTTCCAAAATTTTTGTGTTTTCTTTGTTGGGTCGGGTACTTCTGGGATCACCCTCGTAATTATTAACATTCTTCAGAATTATTTTGCTTTACTCCTAATTACTCCGTACTACTTTGAATTACTCCGGATTATTTTGCATTATAGATTTATTTTGTACTAGGGACGATATACAAAGTATGTCGTATAATACACGTCAGAGAAAAGTGAAGTAGGGAAAAAGATTGATGCTAATGTCAGTTGCTGGATGAATATAATTGAGCGAGCTAGGGCAACTTAATTAATAAGAATTAGCATGGTGCATTTGCCGAGACTACAGGAAAACCTAGCAAAACCTGCAGTACCACTGCTTGCAGCTGATGTTTACATCAATCTTAATCTATCTTAACATAGAATTACTTCCAACTAGTATTAAACATAATAAATTAATACTTAGAGTTATTTTTTCAGATCCTTGCTCTGATCTCAACTAATCCTAGAAGTTCACATGAATTCAAGATACTTATGTTTGTAACATCGTCAATACAGTAGGGTTCAATTTCAATTAAGATCTGCTTAATTATTGTTTTGAATCTATGTGTATTTTTAATGTTTTTTATGTGTCTTGGGAGCATATTATAAAATTGTAGGCACTTATAATAACAACCTTTTTCAAATAATGTTGTCTTATGAATTGGCAAACTAAAATTGTCTATATTGCGGCAAAGACCTCTTGACTTGTGTGCCGCCCCAGAAAATAATTCCATAGTACATAATGGAATAGAAATGTCCAAAATATGCAGATCTCAGAGTGTTTTGATCTACTACCTTTTTTAGCACATTTAAAGCAAAGCAGGCTTTAGTAATCCTACCACAGAGATTGTCTATGTGATTTGTCCACCCTAGATTCTCATCCACCGTAACACCAAGAAACTTCGTTGAGTTTACATAATTAATAACTGCGTTATTTAGATTAATATCACCTCCATAATCAACCTTATTTCTACTATGTCTAAATAAGATACAATTAGTTTTGGACATATTTAACACTAGAGAATTCTGATGGAACCATTCTGCCATTACTGAAACCGTATTTATTGTATCCTGTTTTAAAATATTATGGTCCTTTCTTGCTATTAGAATGTTTGTATCGTCAGCATAGTTTGTTAGTGTTACAGAAGATGAGTCTATCTTGTTTGGTAAGTCATTTATATACAGGAGAAATAATATAGGACCTAAGACACTACCCTGTGGTACGCCCATGTTTATGTCTTTAGATTCTGAGAGAAAGTTGCCAACTTCGGATTTTATACAAACCCTCTGAGATCTAGCATTTAAATATGATTCGAACCATTTCTGTACTGTTCCACGTATTCCCATGATATTCAATTTTTTCAATAGTATTTGGTGATTCACACAGTCGAATGCCTTTGACAAGTCCAGAAATACACCATGTACAATATACCCATTATCCAAGTGATAAATAATGCGTTCTATAAATGAAAAAATTGCTGTAATTGTGGATCTACCCTTTTGGAAGCCATGTTGAGTATTGGTAATGATATTATTTCTGTCAAGAAAATGAATAAGACGTTTGCACATAACAATTTCAAAGATTTTTGAAAAACTTGATAAGAGGCTTATAGGCCTATAATTTTCTATCAACAATGGATCGCCTTTTTTCAAAATTGGTCTCACAATTGCAGTTTTTAGTTTTGAGGGAAAGATACCATTTCTAAAAGATTCATTTATTATATAACAAAGAGGATCAACAATTTGTAAAGCAGCATTTTTAATAATCATATTATTAATATTATCATCACCAGCAGACAATGTATTTTTTAAATTATTTATTACTTCATATAATTCCTCTGTTGTGACATCTGACAAGTATAAAGAGTTATGACATTCTTGTATACATCTAGTGTCTAGTGTATCAACATTGGCATTGCCTAAAATTTGCGAAGCCGCTGTGATAAAATAATCATTAAAAAGATTGCAAGCTTGTTCTGGTGATGTTGTTACCTGTTCATTAATTTTAACTCCATTAAAAGTATTTATGTTCTTATTAGATCTGCCTAGTTCAGTATTGATAATATTCCAGATTGTCTTAATTTTATTATCTGATTCATTTATCTTTTTGTTATAGAACTGTTTTTTCTCAGAGAGCAGCAGTTGGGAATAGTAAGATTTATATGTATTGAATTGATCTTTACTTATAAGATTTTGTAAATACATTTCTGATAAAAGATTCAGAGTGTTCTTTGCTTCATGGGTTGTATCAGAAGCCCATTTAATTTTTTTTTTATTCTGTTGGTTCAATTTCTTTAAAGGAAAAGCTGCATTAAAATGTTTTAGGAAGGTTTCAATAAAGCAATCATAAATTTTATCTACGGTCTGTGCTTCATACATACCTAACCACGTTTCAGTGTGTAGAATGTTAGAAAACTTAATGTAATTTTGCTTACTGAAGCTTCGTTTTAATTCGAATGAATTTCTTAGCAATGGTTCCCCACTCAATACATACACTAGTTGACCCTTATGGTCTGAGAGGTTTGTATTTAACACTTTAACATGGTAATCTAAGAACTGGGAAATGTAAATGTTATCAAGGCAAGTGCTTGTAGTAGGTGTGACTCTAGTTGGTTCCAATTACACTTGATTATTATGCATTATTTGAGTATTACATTCCATTTGCATGTGTAGTATACTAAAAAATTCTTATTAGTGGATGTAAAAAGTTTGTTGTCTGTAATGACTGCAGCATGAGTGCGAGTATCGAATGCAAAAGTTCTGACCCCTGAGTTTGAATGCACATAGCAAAAAAAAAACTAACAGCTCAAATTAATTCAAACAAAAACAGTTAGACCGACAATTTATTTTTGAATAAAATAGTAAATTTTTGTTATTTGATATCTGTATTATTTCTCAAGTTAATCTATGAAATAGAGTATGTATAACCACATACTGGTGTTCCGGTGCCTTAATCAAAATCTTTTTTTTACAAAATATAGTATTTTTTAATAAAACAACAAATTAATATAAAATATTAATAAAATACAAATAAATATTCACGAATTAATAAATAAATAATTCTTTAATGAATTCAAAGTCATAAAAAATAATACAAGGAAATTTTGATTTTACCGCAAAGTGGACAGTTTCGATGTTGCTATGGAAATGACATTGCTCAAATATGCATGAATCGCATAAATGAAATATTTCGTGCAGGTTGTCAAGTAAACATAACCATTTTGCATATGGATATTAATAAAAAAAATGTCATAATTTTTTTACTGCTGTAGAAAAATTTCATTTAGAAACATTTTTCTGCTGGTTGTACCCAGTGGTGCATTTTTACTTGTTTTTCAATGGCCAACTTAAATTTTCATTACTTTAGTTAAAAAACTATAGCTTTTAAACTAATAATGAATTGTAAGGTTTGTGGTTTATCACAACACTATATTTAACGGTGTCTCCTAACCACACATTGTATTTGACTAATTGCCAATGCGTATTTCGGTAACGATGTTACCAGACTGTTTTATGCCAAGAAAAAGGTAACGTCGTTACCGAAATACTTATTGGCAATTAGTCAAATACAAAGAGTGGTTAGGAGACACTGTTAAATATAGCGTATAGCTTTTGAATATTAAAAAAGTTTTATTGTATATTTCTTTTTATTTCAAACATCTTTCCTTTTGCAAAGTGACATTTTTATTATTAATTTTTGCACTCCTTAAATATCGCACCTAAGATTTGACGATATAAAAAATAATTGTTATTCTTGCATCTTCTATCAGTAAGTCTCTTGAGAAGTTAATAATAAGATTTTTTCCACAATATGTACTCTTCTGCAGGCACTGTAGTCAAGTATAAATACCCAAAAAGTAATTCTGCATTATACCATATTACAAAGATTAACAGCTTACTATGAATTTCAAACGCGTTACACTGCATTACCATGTGGCTAATTTCATGCCAAATTCATTAGAGCCATGTCTTTAATGTCTCAGATTTTGTTCAAATTTTTTCCTTGCATAGATATATATGAAATAACATTAAATTATTTTTTCCAGATTTTTTGGATTAAAAATGGTCGAAGTAGAAGTTTTTGAAAATTTCGATTTTCAATAAATTCTGCTACCCGTCACTCTACATCATCTAACTAAACTTGTCATAACTCCCTTATTTTTTGAGTTATTTGGCTCATCCAGGTGTCAGATTAAAGCTAGTTCTGGGTCTTTCAGAATATATGAAGACACGTGCAAAGACATTGCATAGTAGAAAAATAGCAGGATCCGAAGGCAAATTGTAATGTTTTATAAATTTTGACATTGCTCCTGTGTTATAACTATCACCCTTTTGAAACTTTTTTTATAAAATCATCTTACTATATGCTTGGTATAGTAGTAGAGTGCTCGGAGCCCCGAAACTTGCAAAAAAAACACATTTTGTGGGACTTCGAGGTAAAAATGTATAAATTACATAGAATTGTAGCTTTGGTTCTGTAGATTCCAAAACTGCAACTTGTCAAAAAATTCTATGGTGCAAAAGGGCACTATTTAAAAATTTTGAGTTAAGTACGTAGTTGGAAAATAGAAGATATAAGCTACATCTGTAATAAAAAATGATGTATATTTTTGTACAGATTCTTATTGATTTTAAAGTCTTAATAAGAGCTTCCATTTGGAAATGCACGTAAATCCCATAAGCGAAAATTGAGAAGGTTTCACATTTATGCAGATTTCTCGTTTCAAGCACTGCACAAATCTAATTAAATTCGACTAGTTTTTGCTTTACACCGTTTTATCTCGGGAAAGGTAGCATTTAACAAAAAAATGTATTCTTGTGAAATTGTAACCACATTTTTTGCAATTGCGATGGTCCTTGATTTATAAATTTTAAACAAATATTAATCAAGATATGTAATAAAATGTAAAACAACATTCATTGTGATGTTCCACCGGCCCGCAGCCGGCTGTACAATCATATAAGGCGTTCGCATCTTTCGTCTTACCGCGCCTGCCCCGCGTGTAGTACATAGGTATTTATTTATCTCATCATTTACTAATAAATTTACATTTTTGTTTTCTGCTTGCAATTATTCATAACAAAAGTATATTGTATAACTAGCAAAATAATTTGTCTGCATAATTAATGGTAAAGTTACAAATATACATACAGATTAGTATAAGACTGTCATAAAACTGTTCTCCCAAAATGTTTTTGTCACTCAAATTTACAAATAAATTTAACAAAAACAAGCAGGGAAAATACAGAACAAGGAAAATAGAAAAACAACCAAATTTACCGTAAATACATAGATTGAAACTACTAAAGATCACGTTAACAGCTATCAGATAATCTTGCAAAATATTTTAATCTATTTCTTGAGATGGAAATGATGGAGTTTCTATAGAATCTTTGCATGATTTCTATACCATACCCCGACTTGATCCAATGCAAGTAAAAAACTTTTTTCAGCTGCAAGATTTATTCTGCAATCTAAAAATAAATTTTCTTGTACCTAAATAACAGTCCATAATTCAAAATTAATTAATGGAATACTTTTACCTTTTTTACATCCACATGCTATCAAAATATTTAAGTTTTCAGATAATGTCGATAATGTTTGTAAAATAGGTACTATTTTGTCGTCTACTACGGTCCATCCAACACAATTTAAATTTAAATAATAAAAATTAAAATAAAGGTGGCTGTGGATCAAGGAATGAGTTAGAAATATTTGATAACCGTCTGGTGTTGATATCTCGAATAGTTTGAGAGATATTAAAAGGGGATTGTTGAAAAACTTTTCCCTTTATATCAGCAACCCATGGCTTGCTTCAATTTTTTTAAGAAAAATGTACATGTAATTGTCATTTGGCATTTTAAAGTTGAGATTGCTGGGGATAAGGGGGTGGAATGCAAAAATTTTACTGCTATACTACATTTAAATGTCCCCCTCAAAAAATCAATCGACCTGTTTTTGCCACAATTGCTATTTTGTACAGTTTAAGAGATACTTGAGATGGGAATTTTTCAAATGAACACACTGTATATTTCAATCATTATGCTTGATTACTATGCGATGCTTACCTAGCATGCAAATATTGTTAATGCATGTAAAAGGTATTATAAATAGATGTATTCTTCCTCTAGGACGATTATCGGAAGAAACCCAGGGATCCCGAAATAAAGATTATCACCAGTATCGACAATAGTTTGCCCGAAGAATTTCACGACAATAACAAATAGAATGCCTGGAACTAATTTTTAATATCTTCCGATCCTATTATTTATTAACAGCTATCAGAGAGAATCCCCCAAAAACATTTACTACATTCATAACGATGCGCTGTGCTGAATTTATTAAACAGATCAGAAGTGCAAACATTCATCTGTTGTAGATGGTGCGACTAATAATGCACCAAAGTTTCAGAATTAAACAAAAAATTATAACTGATACAATGCAAAATAAAACATGTACACTTATGGGTGTAAATAATTTTGTTCTGCCAGATCATGAAAATTTTACATAATGTGACGTCTGTAACATTGTACGAACAGGCTGGGTTGTGGATCAAAACTGTTATACCATATTTTGGCCTAGTGGTGAGCTCGTAAGCAATGTTACCTTAAACTGTCTTTAACTGGTGGTAACTTGTCAATCATTTTAAAGGCCGCAAGAGCTCCTCATAAATAATTTATACATGTGATGTTGGCATTGTTTGTATACATTTTTGTTACCAGACTATGCATATTATTATTGCCGGCAAGTTTTTTGAAACCGAAGTATTCGGATGAAAGCTGGAGATCAAAAAGTCTCTCGACATATTGTGGTTCAGGAAATAGGTATGAGTCCTTCAGTTTCAAAAAACTTATCGGCATTTCATACATTTACAGGTTGATGAATTAATTTGTGGGATTACGGAAAAAGAGTAGTTGGAAGACATGTAATGTCATACAGTTCATTCCTGTAAGGTGTAGCTGTAGCTATTATTTAAGTAGAGTTCTTGCGACCTCTAAAATGATTGACAAGTTACCAGCAACAAAGATTGCTTATGAGCTCACTACTCGGCCAAAATATGGTGTAACAGTTCTGATCCACAACCCAGCCTGACTGTACTATGTTACAGACGTCGGATGGACCGTAGCAGATGACGATAGAAAAAGTTGAAAAACATAAGGCCATAGATTGCCCTTTTAATATCTCTCAAACTATTCGTAATATCAACACCAGACGGTTATTAAATATTTCTAACTTATTCCTTGATCCACAGCCACCTTTATTTTAATTTTCATTATTTAAATTTAAATTGTGTCGGATGGACCGTAGTAGACGACAAAATAGTACCTATTTTACAAACATTATCGACATTATCTGAAAACTTAAATATTTTGATAGTATGTGGGTGTAAAAGAGGTAAAAGTATTCTATTAATTCATTTTAAATGATGGACTGTTATTTAGGTACTGTTTTTTACTTGCATTGGATCAAATCAGTGTATGGTACAGAAATCATGCAAAGATTCTATAGAAACTCCATCATTTCCATCTCAAGAAATAGATTAAAATATTTTGTAAGATTATCTGATAGCTGTTAACGTGATCTTTAGTAATTTCAATCTATGTATTTACGGTAAATTTGATTGTTTTTCTACTTTCCCTGTTCTTTATTTTCCCTGCTTAGTTTTGTTAATTTTATTTGTAAATTTGAGTGACAAAAACATTTTGGGAGAACAGTTTTATGACAGTCTTATACTAATCTGTATGTATATTTGTAACTTTACCACTAATTATGCAGACAAATTATTTTGCTAGTTATACGATATACTTTTGTTACGAATAATTGCAAACAGAAAACAAAAATGTAAATTTATTAGTAAATGATAAGAGACAAATAAATACCTATGTATGTACTACACGCGGGGCAGGCGCGGTAAGACGAAAGATGCGAATGCCTTATATGATTGTACAGCCGGCTGCGGGCCGGTGGAACATCACAATGAATGTTGTTTTACATTTTATTACATATCTTGATTAATATTTGTTTAAAATTTATAAATCAAGGACCATCGCAATTGCAAAAAATGTGGTTACAATTTCACAAGAATACATTTTTTTGTTAAATGCTACCTTTCCCGAGATAAAACGGTGTAAAGCAAAAACTAGTCGAATTTAATTAGATTTGTGCAGTGCTTGAAACGAGAAATCTGCATAAATGTGAAACCTTCTCAATTTTCGCTTATGGGATTTACGTGCATTTCCAAACGGAAGCTCTTATAAAGACTTTAAAATCAATAAGAATCTGTACAAAAATATACATCATTTTTTATTACAGATGTAGCTTATATCTTCTATTTTCCAACTACGTACTTAACTCGAAATTTTTAAATAGTGCCCTTTTGCACCATGGAATTTTTTGACAAGTTGCAGTTTTGGAATCTACAGAACCAAAGCTACAATTCTATGTAATTTATACATTTTCACCTTGAAGTCTCACAAAACTCATAATTTGATGCAAATTGCACTCTACTATAGTTAAAAAATAAAAAGGACGTTTTTTGTAGTTTTGGAAAAAAAATATTTTTGAAAAAAAAATGTTTTTCGGATAGCAGAATTTGCATTTGAAATTCTGCTATGCAGCACTCATTAATTTACTGCATCATTTAATATAACTCTAACACCTGGAAGAGCCAGATAACTCAAGAAATAAGGGAGTTATGACAATTTCAGTTAGATGATGTAGTGTCATGTTGCGTTCTACGCGATTCGAGTTCATGTTGCGATTATACGTTAGCTATCAAAAGAATATTTCCAATTGACACTCAAATACAAGACACAAACTACATATCAATACCATACTTTGGCAAGATATCAGAACAAATTGCAACTATACTAAGAAAAACCACCAGTTACAAAATAACCTATAAAACTAACACCAACACCTTTTCATTTTTATTCAATGCTAAAGACAAAATACAAGATATCATGAAATCCGGCATTTACCGTTTGAATTGTTCTTTTTGTAACTCGGTTTATATTGACAAACACTTAGAAATTTCGACATAAGATACAAAGATCACGTATGCTCTTATAGACTTAAACATCCAGAAAAATCGAATTATGCCAAACACATTTTGGAACAGAACCACCCAATGACACCTCAAAACAACATTAAATTCTTACATTTTTGCAACAACAAACACAAATTAGACATTTTAGAAGCTTTTGAAATATACAGACATAAACGCACAGTACCTTTAATGAATGAACAAACTGAGCTTAGTAATTCCCCTTTATTAGAAGTGTTAGATATTTAGTTTTTGTTATGTATTGTATCTAGTTACCTATTTTCTGTATGTATTTATCGTTAGCAACGTGTTTGTTTATCAATCGTGTCTACCTTTGATAATGACACAAAGTGTCGAAACAATATTGTCAGGTTAAGATATTAATAAAACTTGTGAAACTTTAACTAATCTTTGTATTTATATTATATTTTACAAAAAAGCAGAATTTTTCATCCAAAAAATCTGAAAAAATCAATTTAAAGTTATTTCATGTGTATTTTAGCAAGCAGAAAAATTGAACAAAATCTGAGAAATCGAAGCATGGTTATGTCTTTAAAATATCTGATTTGGCATGGAATTAGCGATGTGATAATCTATGACATTAACACAGATTACACAGCATTACTCGAGATTATTCGAATAATGCTTGAATTACCTAAGATTACACAGATTATTGAAGTAATGCCTAAATTTAGGAATATATGTCCATATTTTTAGTGTGTGGATGACCCCTCGGCTTACACATTTTTGTTTAGCAGATTTATTAATTTAGTAAGTTATTTCTAAAAACAGTTCTATTATGAAGTAATTAGATCTAAGATTACATTTCAAAACACATTACAAAAAAACAAACAATGCATTTCATAACAATAAAATGCATAGTTGCAAGGTTAGTAAAATAATACAATTCAAATTACCTAGGTTATAGATGTTTTAATAGGTAAATATTAATCCTTATCTAACAATTTTAGTATTTATTGTTATAATATTACATCATACATAATCCATTACCGTTTTATCGCATTTCCAATGTCGGAATTCCACACAAACTTATGGGAGTGCAACGGAGGTAATAGAGCTATTGTACCAAATGCATAATGCTCTCCCATACTGTATCACTCATACAACTTTTATATCTTATCCTAATGAGCTCAAATACAAATGTACTAAATTTTTTAAATTCAGTCACAACCAAGATTAGAACCTATGTCCTTTTGGTCGAGAAGCAGGATCTCTATTACTCAACCATAAGGAGAACCGGAGGGCCTAATAATAATAATAAGATTCTGTAACGAATCTTTATTATTTGTTGTAGAATGATACTAGCAGGACTTTATATAGTTTTAGAACCTAGTGAGACTAGCAATTGAATTCATACTGTTTTTATTCAATTTTAATGTTAGCTTTATATAAAAAAAAACAAAAGCTGAAATAGCAATAAATATTACAACAGTTAATACTAAAATTGTAAGACAAAGATTAAAATTGACCTATTAACATACAGTCAAACTTCCATATTACGAACTTCTATATAGCGAATTTCTCTATATAACGAATTTTTGTGCTGTACACTGCCCTTTTAGAAAAAATACATATAAAAGTGTCTTTAAATAATGAAATAAAATTTCTATATAACGAATTTTTTAGGCCAAACTAAAATACATTTTTCCAGGTAAATGTAGGTATGTATTATGCATCAATCTTTCTTTCTTAGCAGCAGTAAAAGATTATAAATTTAACCCATCTTCCAAGAAGGCTGCACACATTTTTAAAAATCTGTAAACCTTTCAAAAGGATTTTGTAAATTTTTTAAATGGAAGTTCTAAGGGGTTAAAATTGTTATTAAAGGGTCTGCTATAACTGGTTTATCTTTACATTCTTACTTTTTCAGGGGATTTCCGAAAATTTACCTGAATGAGAGTTCTGGAAAGATTCAACTTGGATGCATTATACACATTGTTACTTGTCTAAATGGAGATAAGAAAGATTAAAATTCAATTAGCATTTACATAAAGTTAAAAACTTGCATTGCAAATTTTTATTTTAACTTCAGTTTTATGGGTGAACAGCCCTGCACTGTAGTACAAAAAGTCAAAACAAAAGTGTTAAACCATTACTGAGAAAATCAACGTATTGCGGGAAATCGATAACTGTATACAAAACAGAAAGACATCGCGGCAAAGTTTGGAATTCCTGCCAGTAGTTTATAGATTATAATAAAAAATCGCGAATCAATTTTAAAATCAGTTAGTGATTACTTACTATAACTTACAGCAAAACGTGCTAGAACTTATGTTTACGACGATGTAGATGAAGCAGTTTTAAAGTGGGTGCATTTAATTGACGACAAAAATGCACCATTATCAAGACAATTAATTAAACAAAAGTCATTACAGTTTGCGGAATCACTCGAATTAAAATTAAAGCATTAAAATAATATTTACAAAAGGTGATATTTCCTTATAACGAACTTTTTTTTGGGATTTACCGACTTCGTTATATAGAAGTTCGACTGTATATAACCTGCGTAATTTGGATTGTATTGTTTTACTAGCCTTGCAACTATGCAACTATGCAATCTAATTGCTTCATAATAGAATTGTTTTTAAACATAATTTAATAAACTAATAAATCTGTTTAAAATTAAGATTAATAAATATTTTAAACAAAAACATTTAAGAGTTTTGAACAAATTTCTCTTGTTAGAAATTCTATTTTTAATGTATAATTTTAGAAAATAATGAAAATACTATATTATTTTTTATATTATGAATTTTAAAGTTATATCCATTTTTGATGATACATACATGCAGATTATCCATTGTTTCTTGTATTGTACATTTAGTGGGCATGAGATTTACATAATAGAATTTTGTTGTTAAGATATACTTAAATGTTTTAATGAAGTTATTTCTTTTTTGTTTTAAATTAATAAATAATGAATAATTGTTTAGTATGAGAATGAATTATACTTATTAAGCATTGTAACAGAGAAACTCATTACTGAAAGGAATTGAATTACTTTTTACGAGGGTTTAACAACAAATATCAACAAGTTATGAAACAAATGACATGATTTAGATTTTTCCTAAGTCACTGTCTTGGATCAAGTCTTTATGGATGGTACCATGTTGTATGTAAAACTTATTTTATTTTTTAAATTTTGGATCATGCTACTTCTGTTGTTGCTGGAAATGATGTATACTTTGACATTTAATGTAACACTATTTAGTTTTACGTATTTTGAACCTGCATGGCATTTTGATTCTGATAGAAAACTTAGCTTAGCTTAGTTAGCTTTATTCTAAAATAAAAATATAATAAATTTGAAAAATAGACTTATTAGAACATAACAAAAGAAAAAAATAGAACAAAGTAAAATAGAACAAAGCACAAATAGAGGCTACTGCAAAACGTCAGGTAAGCATTTTATTCCCACAAAACATAGACTATTATCTAGAATAGAAGTTTTTATGCAACAACAGGATTATTCATTATATTATGACTGCTCCTTTATCTTTGTTATTATTAGAGATAAAAAAGAATGTTTCATAAAAGTTGTATTGTTGCACCTACATTCTTTTTAAATAACACACATATGATACTGCTTTGCATTTATTGATATTAAAATCGAGTTTATTTATTTTACATCAATTTGATATGGTAATCAAGTCTGATTGTAGTATAATGTAGTCAGTGTATGAGTCTATGGAGAGATATATCTTTGCATATATGCATACCGTCAACCGGGGTTATATCGGACGATATTTACAATTATCTGCCTGTATTTCTTTTGTTATGCGAATTTAAAGCTAACTAATGTATTCTATAGTGAGAAGTTAACTTACAAAACATATTCACATAAATAAATCTTAGATAATTGCCACTGTTAGTGTAATTTTTTTTTTAAGTCTCTTCCGATATAACCCGGGGTTTGGGGTAATATCGAACGATTGAATTTTTACATTGAAACAGTACGTTTTGAGCCTGGTATTCGACATTGGTATGATTAGAAACCTTTATCGGACATTCTATAATAAAAAAAATTTTTTTGGGGGACTATGCAGGGTAGTGTGCTGTAGTAAATTCGGTACAATAGAAATAAACGTCTTTATTCACAAAACAAATGTATAAACTTCAAAAAACGGAAAATAACATTCTAAAAACTTGAATACTTAGGTATTTTTTCATCCCTGAATTCTATAATTGCAGACCTTCAAACACATGAACGCCGCGATGGATTTTGGGCGCAGTTAAAATACTGCGGACTTGTTGAAGTTTGATTTTACTCTTGTCTTCAACGTCTGGAAAAACAAAGGAATCTCTGTGTCCCTTATAGGGTCTAAGGCAATTAACAGCAATATATTTTTTTGAAATATTTTTAATTCGCGCGACGAATTCTTTGGTCGTTTCTTTTTTGAACCCTTCATTATACAAAAACTTAACTACAGCAAAACAGCCTTCTTGTAATGTATCACAGGTGATTGGAATTTCAACGTCCGGTACTTCCGACGTGAAATCATCGTTACTAATATCACTTTCTGATAATATCACAGGGTTTGTAGCATCATTATTGGCGTTTCCTTGGGACGTAGATGTGTTTCCAGTGGCACTACTATTATTAACATCTTCTTGGTAGGTAGATGCAGTTGACGCACTACCATACAATTCGTGCAGGTCTTCAAGACCCACCGATTTGCCAGCAGGAACGTTAATCTTCGAACTACGCTTGGGTCTCCCCGTGGTTTGCTCCAAAGGAGAAACAATCGCGCTCATCACTTCTACAAACAACGCTCTCATTTCATCTTGCTGGTCGTTTCTGAATCCTTTTCAAAACTTGTTCTGGATCGAATGGGATTATGCCCGTTGCTCGGAAACCAGACACTATATTATTCGACATGCGATCGTTCGATTTGTCCAAAAGTTTCTTCAGCAAAGAAGGAAAGACGGATTTCGGTACGACTCCTTTATGGGTCCGTTTCCAGTTGGTCAGAATTTCTCGCCACACCCGTTTGAGAGGTCCAAACACTCCAGAGGCTGACACAAGTGTGTCGAATTCTTCGGCAAAAATACAAAGTGAATGTTGTTTTCTGCACAACTTTTGACAACGTGGATGGAAAGATGGCTTGCCAGGTTGTCGCAAATAAGAACCTTCTTGCCTTCCTTTCGCCGCAGATAAGGAAGAGCGGTTTTGAAGAACCAGTCCTCAAAACACGGAGTGTCGAACCATCCACTTTGGGTTCTGTTATATTGCGAGTTTTCGGGACCACCTTGTATCCACTCTGGGTAGAGGTTTGTACTTTTGTACACTACGTATGGAGGTAAACAAGTGCCATCTACAGCCGCAGCGAACATAACAGACGTCGACGTTTTGGAAAAATCCATTATCCTTCGTGCATGCTTTTCTCCACGAGGAATAAAAACTAGTTTTTTACCGGGATCATCTGTTAGGTTTGTTTCATCCATATTGACAATATTTTCAGGTGGAACTCCCTGGAGTGTCTCGTTCAAGTGCTCAAAATATTCTTTAATCATATTTTCTGTGATTTCAGCTTTCACTCGTTTAATATTTTCACAATTACGAAGTGATAACTCCTTGTGTCGCCCCATAAAGTGTTCAATCCAGTCATCACCAGGTCTATTATTGTCGAAACATTGTATATTTACGCCCTTACTATTTAAATAATGGCTCACGAAGTCCTTGATTCCCTGCTTCTCAAAAGGATACCCAAATTTTCCTGCAATTGTCATGGCATCTACTAGCCAACGCTCTTCAGTCACAGACATAATTGGGGGCCTCGCAAGTTTGTCAGAATGCTCTTTGGCACCCCGTACATATCTGCTGCCTGCTTGAATGAATATCTGCCGTCTACCACTGCCAACAATACCCTTTCCATGTTTTCTTGGGAATAGTTGCGCCGATAAGGCGTTCCTAGCTTATGACGGTGTGTGCGAGGCATGTCCGATATTACCCCTGAAAAACACACTTTCTGCTAATTTCGATTTTTTACGAACAGAAAAGACGTGAAAGGAATTTTGAGGTTATGGGAGCCTTGATAAGGCTGTAAACAAATATTAATCTCACTGCACCATGTAGCTATCATGCACAGGGTTCGCAGGCCAGAGGAGACTATTTGGCTGTCTCAATTTTAGCGAAAAAAGTGAATCTAAATATTATTTTTTTGTGAGCTTACCTTGATCGTCCGAACGAGCGCGAAACGCATGTCAAATTGGTAGGTTATCTATCCATCTAGGGGTATTTTTGTTTAATTCGCTAACTGTCACCCAACAAGTGTAGCGCGCGCAGATTGAAATCTTACCATATCGTCCGATATAACCCCTTTGATCCGATATAACCCCGGTTGACGGTACTTTAGCATATTTGACATAATATTTTAATATATGTAACATTAATAAAAATGACTAACAGTAATGGTCCTAAATGGGATCCTTGGGGTACAGCAGATGATGCTCTAAGTTCGTTATACAGAGTGTATTATCCACTGGCGGCTCGTGGCTTCCTAGGAAGCTCAGGTACAGAAAAAACTCCTGATGCAAAATCCAATTTAATCTGTGGCCGGCGCAATGTGTACATGATGCTAAAGGTGCATCAGATTTAATTTCAGGCAGTTTAACTCTCCTACCATAACGCTAGCATCATTGTAATATTAGGCAACTAATTCTTGTTTAAAAGGGTTCTAAAACGTTAGATATTAGATCAAATAATGCATTTGCAGTTCTATCAGCACTTACGTCAAAAAATCCTAAAAATCGTCCTTTTAAATTTCCATTACTTACAAACTGTTATTTACATATCTGTTGCATCATCAACAATTATTGCAAAGTAATTTGCATTATTAATATCACTATCAATAGATTCTCTTAAATAATTCTTGCAACAAAAACTAATTGATTTTGAATAGTTTTTGACTGACCAGTAAAAATGATTTAACTTCTTCACCATGATCGTTAATTTTTACATTGAACTTAATCAAGCACTCAAATATTTATTTAAAATTCCCACGATTATCTGAAGTAGTCGACTCATCATGGCCCCGAATGCAGAAATGGCTATTTCTGATTGCCTAATAAAATTGTTACGTCAATTAAATAAAGCATAAGTTGCCGATTTTTTACATTCTCATTGTATAAAATTTTATTTAAATATGCGTGTTCTTGCAAAGCTTTTATAACTGTAGAAGCATTATGTTCAATGCGTTTATTAAGACTTATTTTTAATACATTCTTTTGAATCGTTATAATTTTTTTTACGCCTGGAAAATTTTTTCAATCATAACCTGTACTGTTTTAACCATACATTTTTAACAGTTCCCAATATCTACTGCCACATAGCCACTTATGGCATTTCATACCAAGAATAATTATGAAAAGCCCGATGTAATTTGTCAGCAGACATAACATGATTTTTGGCATTGGATGTTGCTGTAAAATTTGTTGTGGTTCTATTTCATTACACCTTAAAAATGATGTTTCTAGTAAACACATCACACGATCATATTGGGAATCATTTCTTTGCATCTATAACAAACATTTGTTACTAGTTTCTTAATTAAAATCCCCGAATTTTTTTTACTAATATACCTAAATGTTCCTGTGAATGCCTTATAAAAACTGCTGTTTAGCTAAGCGTAAATAAATACATAGCACACAAGTTAATCACGTTAAAATACGATTTTGAAAAGTAAAACAAAACATGAAATAAATCGTCTTCGGTAGTATTCGGACGGAGGTCGCGACGGTAAAATAACTTATGATAGGAATCTTGATCTTTCATTGATTCGCGAAGCTGTGAAATTTCAGCCTCAGTTCTGCCTTTAGGAAGAGTATACGACAACCAAGCCGCTGCAATTAGCCAACGAATGCATACAGATGCATTAACTGAAGCTTGAAATTTTGAGCCTCATCCATTCTATTCGCATGATAGTTTATCGCGCTGCATTGTGTATGCACATATGTCCATAATTTATTCATGAGTCTGCTTGGGAGGTATAGTAGTAACTACATATTAGTTAAAATTACTTGGCAGACGACTTGAAACTATTTTTGCCATACACTTACTTAACAACTACTTATGCTACTTAAAAATAAAATGTTCTGCAGAACAAATTTTGAGAACTACTTTACAGTATTAGATGATAAATTTCAGATAGTCACACTTATGTATATCTCAACATTGTTTTTTTTATAGCTAGAAGACTTAGTAAAACAGGCAGACATTGGCGAAGACTGGAGAGTGGATCCTGTATTGCACGAAGCATGCAATCCAGTAGTGAAAGCAGCATGCAGAGATGTTCGAGGAGGAAATGCAAGAGTAATGTCATGTCTAATGGATAATGTAGGCGCTGATCATATGACAGAGGAATGCGAAGATGCACTCTTGCAGATCCAGTACTTTGTGGCACGTGATTTTAAATTAGATCCTCAATTGTATCGTGCTTGTCGTGAAGATGCTGTCCATTGGTGCCATGCGAGTCGAGATTGGGAGGAGAATAAAGATAAAAATTATGATCCTAATAATGCACCATTAGTTCTGCCATGTCTATACAGGTAATATTACCATTCTTTTTATAATTTAAATATCTAGTTGAAAATTATTGGGTGGAGCTCATGCTACTCAACAGCTAATTATTATGTTAGACGTCAGAAATGCTTTGAATGCTACTTTATTTAATTTAAGCTGTTTACTGAATGATTCACAGTAAAATTTGTATGATTGAGCAATGAACACTACTCAAGGCTCATGGTTGTTATTTCTAACATAACCTCACATTTAGCTTTTGTGTGGTTGTCTATTTTCATTTCAACTATGGTCTGGGGCAGGATAATTGATACAGGTCGAAATAATAAAGTTGATTTAAGAAAATCAGACTTTTTTATATACCGGCTGTCCCATTATATTTTTTCCTATTTTATCTGCTTATAACGTTTAAACGACTCGAGATAGAAATGTGCGGTTTTCACTGAAATGTTTCAAATTAGCACAAGTTTTGTTTGGATACATTCAATTTTTTCTGTCACTTTTGATTACGTCAACAAAAATGGCGGTTTTTTCACGATTTTTTTTGTTGGCTTTTTTTAATGGAACGCCCAGTATTTTTTTACAATTCTAAAAGAACTGTTCTTCGGCTATCCAGTTGCTTAAAGTTTTTTAAAATCAGCATAGACATGACAGAGTAATTGATTTTTAAAGAGAAGCCCGAAAAAATAAGAAACAAATATAGGAACAATAATTTATTTTAAACAAAGTAGTCTCTGAAACAAAAAGGTATATGTAGTTAGTTAATTAAATGTTCAACATGTCTTTGTTCTTCATGTACGCATTTGTTCCAATGTAAATATAAATTAATAAAGGCCTTGTCAAGCATTTTTTCAGTAATGTTGTTAAATACCTGGCGAATGTTATTCCTCAGCTCATTCAAATTGTGTGGTACAGGATTATAAGCTAGTGATTTTATGTATGTATCCTCATACAAAAAAAACGGGAACTGTTAAATCAGGTGAATTGGAACCCCACTGTACTGGGCCACTCCTGCCAAACCAGTTGTCGCCAAATTTATTGGAAAAACAGTTTCTAGCTACTAAGGAATAACGAGCGGGTGTCCCATCTTGTTGATAATACGTTTCATTTCTGTTACCATTTAAATGTATGTCTTGATTGATTGAACTGTGGATAAAAAAATAATTCTAACATGTCTGTATAGTTATTGCCATGTATTGTGTTTTTGGTGAAGAAAAATGGTCCGTATATTTTGTTTTTGCAAACAGCACACCAAACATATATCTTCAGTGAATTCCTTTCATGTTCATGGAACTCGTGCGGATTTTCTTCCGCTCAAATTCTGCAATTGTGTGTGTTAACAGCTCCATTCAGATGAAAACTGGCTTCATCGTACATTATTATATTGCAGTCTGGTACATTTCTTATAAGATCCTTTAATGTCTCACACATAAAAATACGTTTTTCGTAGTCTCTCTCGTTCAATACCATTTTCAATTACAAACATTAAACAATAATGTCGGAAAATGCACAAACTAATAAATTTGACAATTACATGAAATTTCCAAAGTCTACTTTCTTTAAAATGAATTATTCTGGTTACTCTGTTCTGGTATTGGTTTCTAATTTTGCAGGCTTCTCTTTAAAAATCAATTCCTCAGTCATATCTATGCCGATTTTAAAAACTTTAAGCCACTGAATAGCCGAACAACGGTTTAGAATCCTTTAGAATTTAAAAAAATATACTGGGTGTTCCATTAAAAAAAGCCAACAAAAATGGTCAAAAAACCGCTATTTTTGTTGTGACGTAATCGAAAGTGACAGAAAAAAATTTAATGTATCCAAACAAAATTTGTGCTAATTTGAAACATTTCAGTGAAAACCGCGCATTTCTATCTTGAGCCGTTTAGAAGTTATTAAGCAGTTAAAATAGGAAAAAATATAATGGGACACCCGGTATTATGCTAATCTATAGTAGAACCTACAAATATAAGATTTAAATAATTACAAATTAAGATTTTTTTCTACTGTTAAAATATATTGTATTTTTGGATTAAATAGATCTTAAAAATAGTTATTTGTTTCATTAGTACAAAAAATGCATGTTTTTGGGATGAAAGGCAACCTTATGAGTCCTAAAAACGCATTTTTTGTACGAATTAAACATACTATTTTTTCTCCAACTGCTTATTTTTAACAAGCAAACTTTGTGAGAGGACTGTTTAGAATAAACAACATGACATGTACTTTTCATTGACTGCAATTCTAATATGTGTATAAAGTAGCAATTTGAATATTAAGAGTTAATATCATTAAGAAATACTCACAAATGTATAACCTCACTCCCATTTCGTCAAAAATTCGAAGAAATTTCGACAGGCGTTGTCTAAGATGTATGTGTTTACCGTTAAATAATTAGAGGTGAGGATTGGTTTTTGTTTTTGCGACGTCGTTCCGAGCAGCAACTAAAATTTTAATAGAAACGTCGAATGTGTTTTTGTTTTTTTATGCCGTTAATTAATTTAATATTTTAATATTATCATAGAAAAGATAAATGAAAATTTCTACTTATTACTTCGCATTATTGCTGTAAAAGAAAATCTTTTAGAGTACCGCGGAAAAGAGTTCATATATAACCTCACACTGCTTTTTGTATTGTACAAAAAGTGATTACTTTTTGTACAGTTGCTATGGTAACGAGTAACAGTTCCTAAATGGTTTACTTTTTATACAAAATAATTTGATGTTATAGTGTCATATTCGTGCGGTTGGATAAAAAAAGTTTTTTGTTAAATAGACAGGGTTGTAGAAAAATTATTATTTTCATAATACTATCATGATAACAATTTTTTATAACAATTTAAATAATTTCAAATTGTTATTTCATTATAAATTAACCAAAATCTGAAACATGTTATTCAAGCAGCTCTTTATCAATGTGAGCTTACGCTTCAATATAATGTAGCCATTGATATTTTCTTGTGACATGTTTAATTCATTTAAAATTACAGATTATTACAGAATTAAATGAAATTTTTTTTTAAGATATGTTGATCATTCAAATAAAGACATGCAACTAAAGCCAGTTTGTGTGGAGCAAATTCGACGAGTAATGAGACAACGTGCAGTTACTGTAGATCTCCAACCGGAAGTTGAAGAAGTGTGCCTTGAGGATCTTTCCTTTTATTGCGCTGATAAGACAGGAAAAGGTGAAGAAATACAATGTCTTCAAAAGAATTTAGATGATTTACAAGATAAGTGTAAAAATGCAATTATTAATTTTACCGAAATCGAAGCTCAATACGTGGGTTTAAATCCGTTCATTACGACACATTGTAAGAAAGCAATGGAAACACATTGTAGTCAATTTTTGAAAAATGATGATGGTGATATAATGGACTGCTTGATTGCACATAAGAATGATCCTGATGTGAAAGCAAATAGTAAATGTCGTGTTAGCATTGAACACTTCCAAATTATATCATTGAAAGACTATCATTTTTCTTATAAATTTAAAATTGCTTGTAAAAATTATGCTGTAAGATATTGCAGAGATGCTAGAACCAAGGCATCTGTTGTTACTTGTTTAAGTGAAAAGGTTCGTAATGATACAGTAAGTGGTTATAAAAGCGACATTCAGAAAGAATGTAGGCAACAACTCAAAGCTCAATTGTTTCAACAAAGAGAAAATATTGAATATGATCCCAAATTAAAGGAAGCCTGTGCAGGTGATATAAAACGTTTCTGTAAGGATATCGAACCGGGAACAGCGCAGGTATTTGTTTTATTTGGTAGATTGTTTCATTTTTGACATTTTTTTTTCTTGTAGGTTTTAGAATGTTTACAATCAACTTCAGAAAAATTAAGCGATTCTTGTCAAAAAGAAATGTTTAAAATTAAACGACAAGAGATTACCGATAATTCAGTGGATTATGCTCTTATGACCATGTGTGCTGAGAGTATCCAACAGTTTTGTCCTCGTACTGAACAAGAACATGTTTTGGAATGTTTAAAGGTAAATATTTGCTATGCAAGCATTTTAAGTGAATTATAATATGATATCCATCTTTTAGAAATACAAGGATGACTTAGCTTTCAACAAAAAATGTCGTTTGGTAGTAATTCATCGCATGATTGAGCAAAATTCTGATTATCGTCTAAATCCAAATCTACAAGAAAACTGTAAACCAGATATTAAAAAGTTCTGTTATGATAAAATTCTACATGCGAAACCTGATCAAGAATTGAATGGTGAAGTAATTAAGTGCCTAAAAATTTCATTTAAAAAATCAAGACTATCAAATAAGTGTGAAAAAGAAATGGCTAATATTTTAAGAGAACAAGCTTTAGATGTAAGATTAAATCCATTATTAAAAGCAGTATGCAAAAGCGAATTGGAAACAATTTGTAAATTAAAAGAAGAGGAAGATGAAGATACGGGAGATATTGAAGAATGCTTGAAAAATGCTTTAATTAATCATAAAATACCTACCCCTGCGTGTCAAGTTGAAGTCGCAAGTATGATAGAAGAGTCACAAGCTGACATTCATGTTGATCCACTTTTACAAAGAGCTTGTGCTTTAGATTTGTTAAAATTCTGTGATGGTATACCTCAAGGTGGGGGAAGACGTAAGTTTTAGGAGGAATTGTTTTTTTTACATGACTAATAATTTCTTGCTCTTTTAGATATCAAATGTTTAAAAATAGTTATGGCTGATAAAAATAAACAATTAGTACCTGAATGTAAAAATATGTTAACCAAACGGTTGGAGATGTACAGAAATGCAGAGGAGGTAGGTTTTGTGTAAAATAAGGATATCAAAAATTCCCAGATTATTAAAAAGAAATAAATAAAATTAGGACTTTTATAATTCGTAGTTTTCAATTCAAATTGACTTACATTTTGGTATGTATTAATCCTGACGCACTTTGTTGACTAGAAATCTTTCCTTTTTTTAATATTTTAAACTCTCAAAATAAACATTCACTTATTTCTTCAGTTTTTCTAGACCATAGTATGTTGAATGGTAGTATGCAATAGAACCTCCGTTTTTCTAGACTAATTAGGACCCAGCTTAGTCTGTATAATCAAAAATAATTGATAATAACAGATAATTGATTTTATAGAAATTAAGGGAATTTTACACCAAAAGATCATTGGAAATACAAGTTAACAAACCATGTAATGTACAGGGTGGCCCACGCAAGATGAACCTGTACCCTATCTTGGAAACTGTAAGAGTTACAAGAAAAAGTTAATATCAAAGTTGGTTGGTGTAAAACAAATTTTATAATAGTTTTGTATATAGGGTGAATCTTTTAAAATGCACCTGTGTTTATGGGGCGAAACATGAAGGTGGATAGATCAGAAAAATGCAAAAAAAATTTTTGGGACTCCTCAATAATTCATTGAACTGAAGCTGGCCCTGGTAGTCTGGTTGATAGGTTTCATACTAGATTGTCCAGGTAAAATAACACACTAACAGATGCTCCGGCATAATTTAACAAATGCAAACGTTGGCACTTTAAAAATACTAAGTCCTTAGTGAAGGTCATCACATGGTATTAATATTACTTGAGTAAAATAAGGATTCAACCTCGGAATGAAAGTAAGAAAGCTATATTTTTGCATGAACCTTTGTTTTGACGTTCTGAAGACTGACCTACAATTTTTATTCTGTGCATTTGGTCGTATGATCAACCGTTCTCTAGATATAGTGTGGAGAGTGGCACATGCGCATTCACATACAGGACAACGCTATGTAAACTGCGGATCCAGGTATATAGTTCGCTATACAAAGTTAATGATCGAATAAAATGGCACAATATTGTAATTTTTTTTTATTCAATGTTAACAGTTTTTAATTAATAATAAAAGAAAATTAATAGGCTGTAGGGCCATAAAAGCAAGTTATGCTCGCTACACTGCCCTGCTAAGATCAAAGGCGGTAACTGCAAAACTACAATTTATAAATATACATCATCTTTTATTAATTCTGGCTTGTTAATTATAATAAACAGAAACAAAGCTGCATAAGAAACATCAATTAAACTCTCGAATAACAATAATAAAAATATAAATTTTATTATTATTAAAAAAACTTAATAAATTTTGAAGGTTAACACATGTGGTTTGGCTTGACACTCATGGTTTGACTGTTGCGGCATCTAGCGGCGACTTTCGAACTAATGATCTCGTTACAATTTTAGGTGAAAAATTTATTATGGCAAGCATAGGGGAGTTGACCTACCAGTGTTTTATATATCTTGGCTTGACTTAAGCTTAAGGCGATTAACTACACGTTGATCGCAGTTACCAACAACACTCGACCATGCACTTGCAAGCTCTTAACGCCGCATCACCAGCTATTAATTCCCATGTATTTTGCATGGGAAAAAACACGTTTTCGTAGAGTTGGTGTAGAATCTCAGAAAATCAATATTTTTCAACCAGACTACTCTGTTTCTCTTCAGAAATGTTCAGAGAATGACATCCAATAATTTATTGGTTAAATTTCTTAGATTAACTATTTTTTACAGACTTGCAAACAATCCCACAAATGGAAGAAACACAGAAAAATCGTTAAAAAAATATTTATTAGTATTTTTTAATATAAAAGATTTTGATAAATAAATTATTGGATGTCATTTTCTGCACATTTCTGAAGAGAAACAGAGTAGTCCGGTTGAAAATATTGATTTTCTAGAATTCTATACCAAATCTATGAAAAAGTGTTTTTTTCCCGTATAAAATACATGGGAAACTTTAAGGGCTTTGAGGCACCCCTAAACCTTGTCCGATTTCAAAATAAAAAAATATGGGGTACCTTTTTTCGATATACAATAATCCTAGGGGGTGAGAGCATAAGATTTCCGACTTTGCTTTTTTGTTGGACCACGCTAATAGGTATGGTCCAGTGTTTTTGGTAACGCCCGGTCAACGTGGTGCTAATCGCCTCATATGTACTGCTATCAATGCTATGTAATCACTTAACACACGTTAACAATCGCGTGTTAGCCAACGCTTCAGTGTACTGAATCTATTACATATTTAATACTTCTAATTTTTTCTCTATTTTTGCTTATCTATTCTTTATTAACGTTTCAAAGCAAAGAAATCTTAGGATTTACCTTACTAGCTTAGATTTACTTTAGCGGGAGCTTCTTACAGAATGGAGCTTCAACGCACCACCCTACTCTATCGGTGCAGCTTGGCGGGCTGAGTCGAATGACTCTAGTCTCGAGGTGTGGAACTGCCCCGTGCAAAAGTTGTGTCTGTTTCTGCTACCTATGTTAAGTCTATGGGAGAGAGCTTTATTTTTTTTGTTGAAAATCAATAGTACTTTGATTTTCGAAATCAATTTGTTTTTGCGAGTTTAAGTTGACGCTCAGCGCCTAAACCTCCCTTTTATGGGCGTGTCCCTAATTGATTTTAATAAATATTTTGATTTTCGAAAAATTCCTTTATTTTCGTAGAAAAATATTCAATTAGGTCAGGTTAGGGTAGAATAGGTTAGGTCATGTCAGGTCAGGCTAGATAAGGTCAGATCATATCAGGACAGGATAGGTTAGGTCAGGTTAGGCTAGGTGCGGAATATCATTAAATTTATTGCGCTATTGAATTTCAATGAAACAAAAAATTTCTCATAAACTTAACATGAGGCACAAAAAGTGGCGTAACTTTTTAAGGGGGCGTTTCCACACTTTGACACCGGCACCATTTGACTGCCTTCTTGAAGCTCTGCCGATTGTCGCCACTCCCGCCCCTTTTGGGCGTGCCAGCTAAAGTAAATTTATACTATTTGATCATGAAAGTAATTATTGAAGGAAAAAACTGGGAAAAATGATATTTTACGACCTGGAAAACCGGGAAAATACCTTGAATTTAAAAGTACCACTCTTGCTGGCCACCACCCTGGCATGCATGTTATGTTTTGAAAATTAAATTTAACCATTAGTAATTTTCTTATGGTATCAATTCGTTTTGCTTGTTTCTCCACTGTGACTCCCTTATATTAAATATTTTTTATTATATTTTTTTTTTGGTAACAGCATTTCTTGCGAAACTTTGATGTCACAATGAAAAATGGCAAGATAACAAGTGCATTTCACATTCCTCCTCTATCTTTTTACTCCAACCATTGTCTTAAGACTCACTACCAAATAAAAACATACTATTATCCATAAAAATAGAAATGCTTGTTGTGTATGTTCTGTGATGCAGCACAATAGACACAGCTTAAAAGTTGTAGAACGATATTTCTTTTTTGCAAATGAATAAAATTTCATTGCAAACCATACAGTTTAAACTAAAAACTTTAAAGTAGGACAGTTTTAATTTTTTTTTGCTGGAGACGGGAAGGAGGACAGAATGATAAATTAAAGGACATGTCTTCTCAAAGTAGCACATTCGATAACCCTATCTCAGTATGCACTATGTATAACGATGTATTAATGTTTAGTACATATTGTAACATAACCTCCAATATGAAGATTTTGACATTGAATGCTTAGTGTTTATATTGAATTATTGATACTAGCCTGACTTTGTGAAAATTCTTTAGTGTTTGTGACCAGCTGTCAAGTGACATCATATATGTGAAAAGGATAAGGTGTGAGCAACGGAATTTTGATTCAGAGAAGGCCTTGGAAATTTTAGGTTACATCTGATATTAATTTTAAGTAGGTAGTAGAACTACTACAGATTAGTGATGGGGTCTCGACACTACCCCCGTGTCGCGACACTTGAGAGTCGAAACAATATGACGTCAGAAGTGTCGACTCTTCATGATACTTTAACGACACTTCGCCTTTACATCATGCATGCGCTAGTGTAAATGTAATCCAATTGAAACGAGAAGCAGTCGAGATTCATAGCTACATAAATCATAAGCAAACTATGGATTAAAAAACAATTATATGAGTAAATTCTGTTATGGTTATATATTTATGCATTAAGTACATTAAAAGACATTAAATTATTTATAAAAGCAAATACATATTATGAAACAGAAATTTAAAAGAAAAGAAACAAATTCTATAAATAACTTGTAATGAATAGACTTGATTCGTTGGATTTATTATAAAAACTATTTAAAAATGTAATTTCGCTGACGACGTTGGTCTTTAGAGAACGTGTTTTTGTTAAGATTGAAGATGATACATACTTTTATTTTGTGTTTTCAGCAAAATAAATTGAATTAATTAAAATTAATGATCATTGTATTTATTTACACGTGTTTGGACAGTAGTCTTTCTTCAAAATACATTATAAGGTATAAATATAAGAAGCTGAAATAATAATTAGGTACATGAGGAACTTATTCAACTTCAATTATTGATTTTAATTTATTTTGCTGAAAACCCAAGATAAAATTATCACTGTCAATATTATACTAATACAAAAGAAAAAAATCCACAACAGAATAGTTTTATATGTACGTCTCATTCAATGATTGTTGGACGGTTCAACAAATCTGCCTTTAATTTCTTTGTAAGAATGATCAAGCAACTTCGAATTACACTCTAATAAGAGCGATACTGTTCGACACTAAGAGTCGTGACACTTCAAGTGTCACGACCACGACACGTATTGCAACACTCGGACACCCAAGTTCCCATCACTACTACAGATCATTTAGAACTACTACAGATCATTGACAACTACTCTTAGTCACTAACTGACAGACCTACTTTAAATGCATTTTAGCATTTTGGTTCTGATTTTGGAGCTCTCAACAATCTTTAATCAAGAAATTTTTAAATAATTCAATTAAATTAAAAATTTAAATGAGTTATATGGCCCCCACCTACATCTCTACACAATGCAACTCTCCTTTTAAAGGAATCGATAACATTATGGAGGATACAAGGTGTGTTATTAATTTCTTCAATTTTGTTGCTAATTCTGTGTTAGATAAATTTCTACCATATTTCTTTTTTATACTTCATTAAATATGATTGTCATTATTAAAACCTGATTTTTTTCTGATTTTTTTCAAAAACAGTTAATCTGACAGCTCTTTTCAAAAAGTGACAGTTTAAATAAACTAATTCATACGATTCAAAATTGCACATGACCGATATATCTATCTCTTTCTTTCAAGGCCAACTCTGAATCAAAATTCCGTTGCTCACACGTTATAATATTACATCACATTTGAAGCCATTAAGCAGTTGCTTACATAGGACAGTTCTTACCTCGCAATTTCTTTTTTATCAAAGTTGACAAAGAAAAACCACACTAGGAGTTTTTTCTTTTCAATTATACAACTCAAATGCATTAAAATTAATTTGGGAAAGTTTTGATAACATTCTAGTAAAATGTTTAAAAATAAATATAATGTGAATTTTAATGTTTTTTTGTAGATGGAACCTCCTGAGGATTTGCAAGCATTGTATACTCAAGTAGTAGCATCTCCAGCAAAACATTACTTCTTTATGGTAGTTATGATGACATTAGGATCGTTCTTTGTAATTGGTATGTTCTGCGGACGTGCATCAAGAAGACATTCGATGAGTAAAAACAAATGATCTTTAGTATAATGTAAGAGGAGAAGTAAAAAAGAAGTGCTTGTGTGATAAAGTGATTTTTTAATGGTATTTTCTTATGGTTATATCCATGATTTCTTTTTAATTATTTCCTGTGATAACTGGGATTTAAAATTAATTCTTTATCACAATTTAATAGATTTTATGATACTATTTTAAAAAATAGTTTTAATGATTAGTTATTTGCTTTCTTTTATGATAAAAGAGTTTTATTGTTTTTAATTTTTTTTTCATATTAAGGATGTGCAATGTTTTTACTTCTTCCCTTACTGAAGAAAATTGATTAAAATCGAATTTATCAAGACTAAACTTATGAAGAGTAAGGATTAAAATAAATTGTGATTTATCCTAGAAATAATTGCACAGATTTTTATAATAAACTAAATGATTAATTAATTGAAAAGAACAGTTACCAATTTAAAAAATATATAAAGATCATTTATATTAATTATGTTCTTCAAGGTGCTATATTTTGTTACCACACATTTTAGAAAAAATTGCTTTGCTTAATATATGATTTTTTTAAATCTAATTGTCTTTACTTTTAAGCCTTTATTAAATTGTTTTGGGATTTTAACATATTTTGGATTCTTTTCATTTGTTTCATTGATTTGATTGAGTTGAAATGTAGAACTTATGAAAATGTCCTATGACTGCTTTTGATTGGTTCAATTATAATTAGATATTAGCACTAGAAAGAAAGAGTTTTAGATTTGATTCGGATTATTAATGTGTTCGCTTGTTTGCTATACAATGTTAGTTTTTACTTGCATTAAGTAATTTGGTGTTATCTTAATATTTGCTTCGTTTGCATAAGTAACTAAAGAAGATTGTACATTCTTAAAGCATGCATATGGTACAGTTAAAGTGTACTATAGCTTCCTTTCAAAAACAATCTTTATTTGATCTGATCGTATTTTATTATTTTTAACAGTAAATTTCTTAAAATTGATTTTAAAATAGGTATATATTAAAAAAAGCACGTGTTTGTTTAAATGGAATCTTCTTCAGATATAGGGTCAACAGGGGTAAATATGAAACACCAAAAATTTGGGGTAAATGTGAAACATGTTGATAACCACTCTATCTTTAATTTTTAGAAAATTCTAAAAAGTTAATATAATTACTTCAGGTTTATATTACTCTTGTATAATTATAACATGTTGGACTGCACTTTATACACAATTTATTTATTCAATATAAAATCTGCTAAAAACCAGTATTCAAGTGAAAAAGTTGAAGTATATATTTGAATAAACATTTACAATAAAAAAGAAAATTATCCAAACAACATTTCCGTGTCATAGCGGGTCTGTCATCATAATCCATCCATTCGTCTCCAGTTATATTCAGTTTTTTTTTATTGTGCGTTGAACAATTTTACTATATTTAGTAAATATAGTAATTACTATGAATACGCAGGAAAGAGGTTTTAAAAGTCAGAACCTTAAGTACAGTGTTACCCAGCTAGGGTCATAATGAAAAGTTTATCATGTCTATGACGAAGCAAATTTTATGTTTAATCAGCCTTCTACCTCAAGTTTACTGTTTGTTAATATTCACTGACGGGTAATTATTATCAATAGGCTTGATAAGACATGATAATAAACCTCGGTGAAGTTAAACGCAATTACAGAACAATGCTGCTACTAGGCAACAACTATATGATAGCTACCGAATAGACTAAGAGATTACTGCTCAAACGCAAACATGTTTTCGAGCAAATAAAGGCAAGAATCAATCCTCAGTGACAATTAGGATAACTCCACAAAACATAGGAATAGATTTCTGATAAATATTTTGGGATTACGTGAATGTTTAAGCAAACTTTTGCATCTTGTTTTAGTTATTTTTCCAGTTCTGATCTTTTGTATTTTGATGTACTATTGGTTTCATAATTATCTAACACAGCAAGGCTGACATGATGCTATTTTTTAGTGCTTTTTAAAACAAAAAAAATAACATCATATTAGCATTGCTGTCCTAGATCATTTTGAAACCAATAGTACATTAGAATATATGTGTTTTTATAAAGAATGCATTTGAGGCTAGCCATAAACAGGATTCCAGGTGATCTAGGTATGCTGGAAAATGATATATCTAGATTACCTGCATTTTCTATGTGGCCATCCACGAAAGAACTTTTTTTGAAACATTTGGTATTATAGCTTTAGTGCAGTGTATGTAGAATATCCGTACTTTCATTCAAACATTGGACATACTACATGTGTAACACTAGAAAAAAAACCTTTTAAATAAATTTGATTTTCTATTTCCAATTCTAGTGTGTTGCACATTTTAAATGTTGTAGGTTTAAATGAAGATAAGGTTAATATTTAGTAGATAGGTTAGAATTAGGTTTAATTTAATCTAAACGGAATTTAGGGAACTGATGGATTTGTGATGGGGTAAAATTGGCAATGGTCTAACATTTAGTTTGTGTCCAATCATTCAGTTCGTAAATAGCTAGTACTCAGAAGCTACAGTTTTCCGTGGTATACTTCAAAGAGGTAAAAATTGCAGATTGAATTGTATATCAGACCGACAATATACCATACAACATAATACAAGGAATATGTTACCCAATGCAGATTTTATCGTTATGAGTAACGATTAGATTAGATTAATTCGGTTAGATTAGTCTATAATTTGATACATTTTGAGATACGCCAGTTTTCAATAAAATAAGACCGGTGTTTAAAATATTTTATCTTGATATAGCTATTTTGCAAAATATTACATCTTTTATTAAAACTGTTAACAGCGTAGACTGAGTTCATAGTGACGGAAATTAGAGACCAGATGGAATTTTGATGGGATAAACTTGACATTGATGTACAAGGTTTCTTGTATTCTACCATTCATATGTTAAATAGTGATGAATTACACACAACAGGTCTTTATGATGCACCGTTAGTTTATAATTTTCATTTATTTTTATTTTTCATTTCTAATTATTAAAAAATATAGAGGTTTAGAAATATAGTAAAATTGTTCAACGCACAATAAAAAAAAACTGAATATAACTGGAGACGAATGGATGGATTATGATGACAGACCCGCTATGACACGGAAATGTTGTTTGGATAATTTTCTTTTTTATTGTAAATGTTTATTCAAATATATAAATGTTTAAATGTATTTTTTCAGTCGGCAGTACAGCAGGGTGGTTATAGTGAATTTATCTTGCTTAACGTAGTTAAGTCGAGTTTGCGTCGGTCAGGACTCGGATGGGTAAACCACGAGCGCAGTGTACTTGCCTATATGGCTCCGCTGCCTCGTCTCACACGCACATATCCACTCTGCGGCTCGGTGTGTCTGACGCCTCGACACCGAAAGGTATATGAGGTTAAAGATTATGTATGTATGTATGTATTTTTTCACATGAATAAATATTCATTGCAAATTGTATTCAGTTGTATTCAAAAAAATGTTCAACGCACAATAAAAAAAAAACAAAAAAAAATTGAATACAACTGGAGCCGAATGGATGGATTATGATGACGGACCCGCTATGACACGGAAATGTTGTTTGGATAATTTCCTTTTTTATTGTAAATGTTTATTCATATAATAAATGTTTAAATGTATTTTTTTTGCATGAATAAATATTGGCCATATATTATAGATGGCCACGTAGAAAAATGCAGATAATCTAGATATATCATTTTCCAGCATACCTAGATCACCTGGAATCCTGTTTATGGCTAGCCTCAAATGCATTCTTTATAAAATTTCTAAACCTCTATATTTTTTAATAATTAGAAATGAAAAATAAAAATAAATGAAAATTATAAACTAACGGTGCATCATAAAGACCTGTTGTGTGTAATTCATCACTATTTAACATATGAATGGTAGAATACAAGAAACCTTGTACATCAATGTCAAGTTTATCCCATCAAAATTCCATCTGGTCTCTAATTTCCGTCACTATGAACTCAGTCTACGCTGTTAACAGTTTTAATAAAAGATGTAATATTTTGCAAAATAGCTATATCAAGATAAAATATTTTAAACACCTGTCTTATTTTATTGAAAACTGGCGTATCTAAAATGTATTAAATTATAGACTAATCTAACCGAATTAATCTAATCTAATCGTTACTCATAACGATAAAATCTGCATTGGGTAACATATTCCTTGTATTATGTTGTATGGTATATTGTCGGTCTGATATACAATTCAATCTGCAATTTTTACCTCTTTGAAGTATACCACGGAAAACTGTAGCTTCTGAGTACTAGCTATTTACGAACTGAATGATTGGACACAAACTAAATGTTAGACCATTGCCAATTTCACCCCATCAAAAATCCATCAGTTCCCTAAATTCCGTTTAGATTAAATTAAACCTAATTCTAACCTATCTACTAAATATTAACCTTATCTTCATTTAAACCTACAACATTTAAAATGTGCAACACACTAGAATTGGAAATAGAAAATCCAATTTATTTAAAAGGTTTTTTTTCTAGTGTTACACATGTAGTATGTCCAATGTTTGAATGAAAGTACGGATATTCTACATACACTGCACTAAAGCTATAATACCAAATGTTTCAAAAAAAGTTCTTTCGTGGATGGCCACATAGAAAATGCAGGTAATCTAGATATATCATTTTCCAGCATACCTAGATCACCTGGAATCCTGTTTATGGCTAGCCTCAAATGCATTCTTTATAAAAACACATGTATTTTAATGTACTATTGGTTTCAAAATGATCTAGGACAGCAATGCTAATATGATGTTATTTTTTTTGTTTTAAAAAAGCACTAAAAAATGGCATCATGTCAGCCTTGCTGTGTTAGATCATTATGAAACCAATAGTACATCAAAATACAAAAGATCAGAACTGGAAAAATAACTAAAACAAGATGCAAAAGTTTGCTTAAACATTCACGTAATCCCAAAATATTTATCAGAAATCTATTCCTATGTTTTGTGGAGTTATCCTAATTGTCACTGAGGATTGATTCTTGCCTTTATTTGCTCGAAAACATGTTTGCGTTTGAGCAGTAATCTCTTAGTCTATTCGGTAGCTATCATATAGTTGTTGCCTAGTAGCAGCATTGTTCTGTAATTGCGTTTAACTTCACCGAGGTTTATTATCATGTCTTATCAAGCCTATTGATAATAATTACCCGTCAGTGAATATTAACAAACAGTAAACTTGAGGTAGAAGGTTGATTAAACATAAAATTTGCTTCGTCATAGACATGATAAACTTCTCATTATGACCCTAGCTGGGTAACACTGTACTTAAGGTTCTGACTTTTGAAACCTCTTTCCTGCGTATTCATAGTAATTACTATGAATATGCAGGAAAGAGGTTTTAAAAGTTATTACGTTAATCGCTATTTAATTATTCTGGTTATACACCACAGTGCTATAAGCACCAACATTGAAAGGCTACTTTTAAAGTTGGAAATCCTAATCATCATTACAGTAAAATTTGCATTATGTAACATATTCCTTGTATTCTGTTGTATGATATATTGCCGTTTTAATCCAAAGTGGAATCTGCTATTATAACCTGTGAAATATGCCAAATAAAACTATTGCTTGTGAATTTTACTAATTTAGCAAATAAATGACTGACCACAAGGAAAATGTCACACTATTGCCAATATCACCCCACCAAAATCTATCTGTTCTCTAGATTCTGCTTAAACCAAACTAATCCTAACTTTAACTACTAAAACTTAACCTATTATGTTCTATTTTACCCTGCCGTGTTTTCATTTAGCTTTTATATGCAATGATATAACTGATAAGTTATAGCTTTCTAATTTTCATTACGGCAATAAATGCAGTGCGTAACATATTTCTTGTATGCTACAGTATGGTATACTGTACTTCCAATTTTTGTAATTAGAGAATAGTGGTATTGTATCAGGTATGGTATCATCACGTAAAAATTTAAGATTTTAGGTTAAAGAAAAAACAAAAGATGTTCACCATTTAATAACGATATAAATTTATATTTTATTAGGCTTCGAATGGATAGATGAGTCGTAGTTTTTTCATTAATTGTAACAATCAACTACTGTGTACTGCGTACCACAGAGGTCGTCAGGCTAACTATAGTCGGTGAAAATCAAATTCGGGGAACTGCAAACTCGACTATGCACAAACGCCTGTAACAAATATAACGTATAAGAAAATTTAGAAATAGTTAGAAAAAAATGTAAAGTTTCAAAAGAGCTGTTTGAAAAATTTAATATTCTCCTAAGTGATATCTGCGATTAGTTCCGCAAATATAACCGGATTTCTATGTTAGGCATTGTTTTATCTTCAGCTTGTCGAGAAGTCCGTGCGATTAGCTCGGCAAAGACATCCGGGACTTCTATCAGAATATATCAAGTATTGCTATATTTTCCACTTTGTAGGATACTCTTTGTGATTAGCTCAACTTGTTTACCTAGGTTATTAGGAAGTTAATAATGACGGTTTCAAACCTCACAATTGAATAACGACTATTTAAAATATTCATTACTTTAATATGTATTGGTTTAGTATAGTACAGCGAAATACATAAAAATAGAATATATAATGTTAATTGCCTATAATCGACTTTGAGAGTGGACACCCAGTATGCCCTTGATACCTCATTAAATAAAGACTTAAGGTGATGTTTCACTTTTTCCTGTTTGCGTTTCATATTTACCCCATATTCAGGTTAAAAATGAAATGCACTGTTTACCTCTTCATGATTACAAACATAATTTTATATAAATTGCTTTTATATGGTCTTATAGGTAAGGCTAAAAGGAATCTATTGATGTATAAAGACGAAGACTTTTTTTAATTTTAAGGTAGTTTAAAATTAATAGTTTTATTTTTCGTTTCATATTTACCGCAGTTGACCCTACTGAGAAAAATAACCACCTTTTTGCATTGAGAATTTAAGTTAAAGATTATAGATGTAAATGGTAAGAAACATGCAGAACATCAAGGCACAAACAACATATGATTTTGGTAAGATTGTGGTAAATGTGTAAATATGAAAATAATTGATTTAGGGCCAGTCTTTTCATCTTTTAGAATTTAAATATACCACATAATGTTTGTTATAACAACTGTAATCGGACCTAACCTAACCCAGATAACTAGAAGATCAAAAGACCTACCTTTAAACTGACAAACCTGCAAATTGCATTTGCAATGAAAGACACACAATGAAAATATAATTTAAAAACTGTGTAATATTTTCTGGAATAAATATTAATTGAATGCGGCCGACGATGAAATTGCACTATGTGACATTTCACTTAAGAGACGAGCCGTGCACTTGTCTAGCTAGGATTCTTTTGTAATTTTGCAAAAAATATTTGTATCACGTAGCTTGTTAAGGAACATAATAGATTTGATGCAATAAGGGTGGCAATTCCAAAAATAAAGTTTATGGCAAAAGTAAAAAAGTCAAGTGTATATAGGGCCGGATTTACGATTAAGCTAAATAAGCTATAGCTTAGGGGCCTCAGTATCTCAATGTGTTTTTCTAGAAATTAATGAAATACAATATTCTTACTGACAAAGATTTATCAACTCATATAAGTACACTTTGTTTATGGTAAATATATTAATTATATTACTGAAACTCGCACGCGGAAATCTTGAGACGCATAGCTGAAGCTTAGCGTAGCCCGCACTAAGTAAGATTAAAATAATTGTGTTGGAAAGAGGAGAATGGAAAAGAATGGCAGTTGGTGGAGGTCTTTTCAGGAGAATACAGGATTGGTTTTGTCGATGTTTGAGTTTTTTTTTGGAAGTTTACAGCGCTAGAAGCAGAATTTATTCAAGCGAGAGTTTCAAAATTTGTACAAATCACTTGTACGGCTCTATCATTACAGTAGCGTTTTAATTAGTCAGTTTTTTATGTCAAAGTTACTTTGCAATTATTTATGCAAATTTAAAAACCAAATGCAGGATTAGAATTTTCAATGTTGCCAAGTATCAAGCTAGTTAGCAAAGTATCCCTAACAAATTTTGTTTACAATTAACTTTTGTTTAAATGATTACAAATTAATGTTATAAATGGTAAAGAAAAAATGGTATCAAGTATTCGTTTCATAAGACGTTTTAGGGTCTCTATAGGGCACCTAAACTTGAACTCGTGCGCTAAAAACGTGTCTTATGAAACGAATACTTTAATATACTATTTTCTATTTGCGTGTCCAAATGAAGCCATTAGAACACATTTTGCGTTCTTAAAACGTCAAAATTACTTACGCTGTAAATTTGAGAAACAGATGCAGAATTAGAATTTTCAGTGTTGCTAGCTCTCAAAAAACTTTTCAACAAACAAAGCTTCCCTAACAAATTTTATTTAAAAACTAACTAATAAGTTATTATTTTTTAAATGATTACAAAATACCGCAAATAGTATAAAGTATTCGTTTCATAAGACGTTTTAGCACACTTGTTCTTTAGAAAGAACTTCTTTAGAACTTGTTTCTAAACTCAGACGCATGAACTAAAAAACATCCTATGAAACTTATACTTAATATACTATTTCCTATTTGTGTGTTTTAATGAAGCCATTTGGGCACGTGTGTCCAAAAGAGGTCTATTTGAATACCAGAAACAGTAACATTTTATACTTTAAAGTTGATATCACTATTGAACAGCTGTTTATTGCCACTTATAAATATAAATGTAAACTTATTTACGATGTAAATTTAGCAAAGAAATGCAAAGTGCAAAAACGGCTTCAAGTTTTATGTTTTGTTATTGTTAATTCTAAATTAAAGTTGGTTTGCGGAGACCTGTCGCAAGACGCAAACACGCTTGAAGTTAGCTGACCCTTGAAGCTTTATTTACAATTATGATCACATTATCACATCAAACACACGTAGTCCCTAACAAGCTATGGGAGACGAATGGTTTTGCAAAATTACAAAGAATCCCAACCAGACAAGTGCGTGGACTCCCCTCTTTAGTGTAAGAGCTGCATGATGCGAAGCTAATTTAAAATTTTAATATGATCTGTATTATATTTAAAATTGAAGTAAGCTTCGTTATCTAGGCTCTATAAAATAAAAGAAACTACTACAAGACTATTTAAATACATACATATATGGACATTTGCTTATGAAGTATTCTCTATAAGAAATGAAGAAAATTGTAATACAGTAAGCATTAATTAAAATGTACAAAAATCTTCTAATAAAATAATTCCATTTTAATTAGCTTTAAACATATTTCAATATTACAACACACAACAATAATAATTTATTATTATTGTTGAGAATTTTATAAATTCTTGCCAGAAACTTCACAGAGGTTGTAGTGTGTGATGTAATTGTACCTTGTAAAGTCTTTATAAAATAATGTAAAGTACAAGTTTTTAAGGGACTATTTCCCATTGAGTATTATTAAAAATCTATCATTCTATTTGTTTTTTCTTTAAAGATGTTTATGATAAAGCAAAGTATTTTTTTATGATTTAAGAGAGATGATAAGGAGCAAACTATTAAATAGGTTTTCCTGAAAATAAAACGCTTGCAGAAGAAAATCATTATCATATTTTTAAAATTAAAAAGTTATTTATACCTAATGGTATTCCAATTGTACATAGTTTATTTGAATTTAACTAAAAGGTAGCTTTTTAAATGTATTAAGCAACGTTTTGGTACTAATTCAATATCAATTTTATAAGGTTTGTATATCTAAGTAAATTGTTACATTGTATATAAATAATAAATAATATATGCTTGATGAATTTTTATGCATTGTTTCTATTATCACATGATGGACCAGAAGAATAGCTCTGTTAGCCACCAGCTAACTATTCCTTATTTTCATCATCATTTGATCAAAAAATCCTTCAGTCATTCCTAACCTAGTTTATGTTCGTAAAAGTGAAGAGCAATTTTATTCGCGATCAGGTTTGTGGTTCCCGAAGCGTTCAAACCATGAAACAGAATGGATTCAAGATGGCTGAGAATCATGTACTTAAAATACAGAAAAAGTATTATTCTACAACCTTTAGGAATTTTCCCATGGTTTTGAAGGTATGGTGTAAAAGTGACAAAACATGTCATTTTCAGCTTATAAAATTTTGGCCCATTCAGCCAAAATTAAATCCTTAGAATTTACACTCAAATAAACTCACTAACACATAAAGGATCAGTGACGTAGCTACTGTGGAGCAGGTTGCTCCAGGTTCCAAAAATCTAAGGGCGCAATGGTAAAAAGAGAAAGCTGTTAGTTATTTTTGATACAAGTGCACTGTCACGTCAATTTCTAGGCTAGGGGTTTGATTTCTTAAAAGAGACCAAGAGCCTAAAAATTAGTATTGAACAATATATTTTGTATTTGTTTATACTAAATAGTAAAAAGAGCTATTGTAAATTTGAGATTAACTTAAACAGATGTCAAATTAGATACATATCGACAGTATAACTGCAAAACCTGGTAAGTCTGAATTGTCTAAAAACTTTAAAATAACATAGGTCTGAAGGGTTCCAGAAGGGTTGTAATTCCTTGTAGGTTATATTAGGCAAGTGATCTAACAGCTACAACACTTTGCACGAATCCACAGGGACCACCTCCGATATCAGAAACACGACAAAGTCATTTTTAGACAATTAATAATAATAATACATTTATTTGCCCAACACATACACCTCAATTGCAGGACAAATACATAAATATAATTAACGTTAAATTATATTAAGTACAACTACATAGCTCAAAACCACATTCTTAATTACTCCTACATTCAAATAAGAAAAATTTATAATTTAGCTTTCACATACAATAATTAATTAAATAATAACTATACATTAAAACTAAGTCTAGCACATTTTATAATTTCTGATTTTGAACATGTACCGGTGGGGCAATAGTGTGGGGAAGTCCGATAGCTCTTAAACGGTAACAGCTAGAAAAATCGTTCTAATACGGCTGTAAACAGTGGATAGAGGCGCATCTAGAGAAATTATTTTCAAATATACAGGGTGTTGCACAAAAGTGTGGCATGCTTATATTTTGCCCCAAATATTTTTGCATATTTAACACCTCTCTTGGCAGGTTGATTCATATCTAAAATTCTAGCGCCATCTAATGACCGGTTTAGAAGTTATAATTTTTTTTTCAAATAAAATTGAGTTTTACATTATCCCACTTAACAGTTTACCGCTTTCACGGCCGCAACTGTGAAGACGAATTGAAGTAGGGATTTTGTTGCAGGGGCTTGTAGGGTGCTACGTCCCTATAGCTATCTGTAACCACTTTTGATTTATTGAGAAAAAACTGCAAGAAGTACACAATTAAAAAATTATTTATTTAAAAAATCAAGGTTTTTCAAATAAAACAAAAGAGAAAAACTATAACAAATACTCCATATGTTGCCCATTTGCATGGACACACATTTCGATGCGCCTTTGGAATGATCTTTGTACGTTTCTTAACATTGCCGGCGTGATACTTCTAAAAGCATGTATTATTCTATCCTTCATATTTTGGATTGTGGTTGGTGTCTCTGTATAAACAATTTCATTCACATATCCCCTTAAAAAGAAATCCATTTTTGTAAGATCAGGAGATCTCGCAGGCCATTTAGTGGGTCCATTCCTTCCAATCCATCGATGTGGGTAGATATTATTTAGGTGGTCTCTTACTGCATGTAAATAACGCGCACAATTGCTAGATGCTTTAATGTTTTGTTGAACAAAAACAACCAACACACTTGACAACTAAATAAATAATTTTTTTCACTACTAGCTTTAAAACATACTATTATCTAGTCTGTTGTCACCTTGTGAAGTTAGCCTTCTTGCCTAGTGGTAAATAATTTTTTATTATTGACTACTAGTCAATAATCCAGATTTTAGTGTAACGGGGCAAAAATTCATCCCATTATACACTGGCATCCAGGAAAAAATCCGTGATCGCGATAGTACGTTTTTTATGTGAGAAGAATAAAAGGAATAAAAGTACTAGTAGTGAAAAAAATAATATATACACCACAGTTGTGAAGTGTTTTCTAGAGCCTCTCATCTTATATCCCTCGATGCTGCGCATCTCGGGATCTAATAATGCTCGGCTCTAGAAAAAGCTCTTCACAACCTTGGTATATAATATACTAGTTTTTAATTGTGTACTTCTTGCAGTTTTTTCTCAATAAATCAAAAGTGGTTATAGATAGCTATAGGGACGTACATACAAAAAATGTTCGTTATTTAATTCTGCATCACAAAGGTACAAAATATACAGGATGTTCCATTTGAAAAAGTTGTGAATTTTAGCTTTGAAGTTCTCTAAATTTAAAAATTAATTTTGAACACCCTGTATATGGTGGGTTCATTTTGTTTTAAAGAAGAGCACCAATTGTGGCACCATTTCAATTGTTTTGAAAAAAATTTATAACTTCTAAACCGGTCATTAGATGGCGTTAAAATTTTAGATATGAATTAACCTGTCAAGGGAGGTTGTTAAATATGCCAAAATATTTGGGGCATTTTATTTAAAAAAAATTACCTTAAGTGTGCCACACTTTTCTGCAACACCCTGTATATTTGAAAATAATTTCTCTAGATGCGCCTCTATCCACTGTTTACATCAGTATTAGAACGATTTTTCTAGCTGTTACCGTTTAGGAGCTATCGGACTTCCCCACACTATTGCCCAACCCAGTATATAAATCACAAAAATTTTACTGCTTCTATTAAAATAATTGCACATTAGATGAAATGGTGATTTAAGCAGCATGTTTGTATTAGCTTTACCATAGTAAAATGTACAAGTATGACGAGCTTGAAGTCTTGGAATAAAGAAATTAATTTGTGATAAAATCTGGGGAACATCAATTTTGTTATGTAATATATTATACAAAAATACTAAAAAAGAGCAAATTCGTCAAAATTCAAGGCTATCAAAGTTCAAAGATTGCAGTAGAAAATAATTATTTGTACTCCGTTTGGGATAATATCCTGTTATCTTAAACTTTAAAAATTTTAAGAACTTCCTTTGTTCTAGATAATTTTTTTTGTATCTGACTATAAATCTATATTCAAGTTTTGACCTGATATACGAATAGTATAATAGCTCCAATGCTTTTATTAGTAACTGATTTGCAGTTTCTTATTATAAATTCTAACATTTTAACACCCTTTTTACACGTAATTGATATGTGTTCAATGAAGGTCAGTTCGGTATCAAAATAAATTCCTAAATCTCTAATTATAGTTTGACATTTTAAAACATTACCATCTATAGAGTAGTCTTAAGTATAAGTTTTTTTTTTCTTGTGTATGATACAACAATGCATTTATTGATGTTGAGATTTAATTTATTGCGCAAACACCATCCTTACTTGAGCATATGACTTTAAATATTTTTAAGTCATCAGCAGATACTAGTTTGTCACATTTAATTTCTTCACATAAATCATCAATGAATAACAAAAACAGTAGAGGTCCAAGGTTACTCCCCTGTGGTACTCCAGACGAAGATGTATATATGTTGATGACTCAAAACCATTGTAAGAAACAAACTGACACCTGGAAGTCAGATATGACTGGAAAAACAATAACATTTTCCTATTAAATCCAAAATACGCCAATTTAGCCAAAAGTAGTTCGTGATTGACCCTATCAAAAATCTTTGAAATATCTGTATACAGTACATTGACCTGACCTCGATTATCTAAGACCTCAGCAACATCTTGAGTAAAAACTATCAAATTTGTTATTGTTGACCTGTTTGCCATAAAACCATGTTGATATTGTGAAATAAGTGATTTAGTAGAACAAAGAAGACAAAGAAATGCGGTTATACAGAAGGATTTCAAAGACTTTTGCAAAGTTAGACAAAATGGTATTAAATCTGGCCCAGATGTCATTTTATTACCCATTTTTTGTATCGCATATGAGGCTTTACAGGTACCGAAAGTCCTTGCCCAAATGTTCATGGTAAAATGATGATGGAGTCACGAATTTGCCTCAAATTTCCCAGTGTCTCGTAAACCTTGATAAATTTTGTGTGTCTGTGATTGGGACACACTTCTTGATATAATCTTGCTGTTTTAGTCGCATGCCTGTTAATTCAGAATTAACCTAAAAGAGTAAAAAATCTAGCTGCCCTGAAAGAAATCTAATTTTTATAATAATTATTTGTATTCATTTAGTCAGATATATAACCCATAAAGTGGTAAATTATGGCATATCGATAGTAGATTACTTGATCTAACTACATTTTACCTATTAGATCGAGAATATAATTCACGGGTCACATGGTACATTTTTTATTAATTTCATTGGTGAAAGTACAAAAACAAACTCGCAGAATAGGCTATCAAATCGATGATAATTCTATCACCGCAAGTTGACTGTCACCTGTTTTTAATAAATAAAATTGTTTACTGTCAAAGTGACAGAAAGTTTCAGTGTTTATTTTCTTTCAACGTTCATTATATTCTCTCACCAAATATAACACGTGTTATGATTAATCAACGATGATACCACTTGTTAAAACCTTTAGAAAATTGAACTCGTGCTTCGCACTCGGTCAATTTTCGTCGGTTTTAACTCGGGCTATCACCGATGATAATCATAACACTAGTTATATTATCCCCGACAATATATTTCTTACAATTAATTTAGTAGAACTTCTAGTTGATGTTCCTCTACTACATAGACAACACATATGGTACGTGCAAGGTAGTGCTCCTGTTCATTATACTTATTAGACAACATTTAAATAATCATTTTTAAGAAAAGTGGATAGGACAACAGTTCAGTTGTATGGTCGCCTCATTCACCGAATTTAAATCTGCTAGACTTTTACTTGTGGGGACACTTGAAGGATATGGTGTTTGCCGCACCAGTTGATAATTTAGGGTATGTGAATTAATACAGAGAAGTCAAAACTAATTGTTGCTGTTGTGTGCTGACGTAATTTACTGTCTAATATAAAACCAGCTATATCTTTACGAAACAGTTGAAAATCAAACAGATATTTATTAGGATTTTTTGTGGTTTTGATGAGTACTAGGTACATATCCTTAAGTTTCGGGTACCAGATTTTGGGTAATTCTGGTACCACTTTTTTCAACACCCTCTATACAGTTTGTTTTGAAATGTAAGATTTCGTTCGGTTAAAATCTTTTTGCTTACAACATTTAAAAAAAATGCTGGGGGGGGGACGTTTACGTTCTACCAGCTGTAGGGCCTATCGGGATGTAGCTGCGCACTGTAAATGATTATGACTACTTCTAATTCACTCATTTGTAAATCAATTTCACGCGTCTGGGGACATCTAATACAAATCATAACCAAAACTTTTGAAGAAAAACATAATTTATTAATTTTGCATTATTGTTTAGGGATTGCCGTTTTTGAATTATTTATTTGCATATTCATAATTGTCTTTTCGTATCATTTTGAATGTATTTGTAAGACATAGTGACTTGTGTGTTTAATTTATCGGGTTGGAAACCATGTTTGTGAGTCTAATGTAATGATGTCATAATTAAGTCAATTATAGAAGAATCCATTTCGAGATTCTCGTTAGTACACAATCTAGTGAAGGAGTCCAGAGCCTCCTGGCGTCGTATGCCCATATTTGATCACACGCCCCCGATAGCTGAATAATCACCTGTAAAGCACAGGCGCACCTATGTTTACCTATAATGTTACCTACATGTAACCAAATAAAAGGTAGGTTTGTTATTCTTCCCTGTAAATTATATTATATTTTAAATGTACAGTGGCGGCCAAAAAAAAAAGTAAAAATGTAAAAATTTCTACTGATAGATGTTCAAGAGCTGTAAAGAAATTTAATTAAACAGTATTCCAAAAATTGGACAGCTTTTAAAGCACTTTTAGTCAGTAATGAAGAGCTATTACCAGCGACTTCCGCGGCTTATCGGACAACTTCCATCTCTCAGGCTGGAACATCGTCACCTTGCTGGCTTTATCATCATACCACCTTTGCTACATAAATAACTTAATTTACAATTGTTGGCATTGCCAAGAACATTGTTTATGTTTATTTTGAAGAGACGTATTTTTTTTATTTAGTCCGGTAGACAGTATATTTCTAAATTCAGTCGTGTCGCAAGTAACAAAAAAAATAATAACACTTGTATCAGCATTTATTTAGATTTTTCATGAAATTTTCAAGTGTGCCATGAAAAACAATGATAACTGTACAGTTTGTATTGCAATAGAGAAACTAGTTTGTTAATTGAATAAGAACGTTTACAATACAAGATTCTTAACAAAGCTAAAAAATTATTTAAAAAGTGTTTAACCACTGCACTGTTACTACTGCAGTTTTTGAATAAATGGCAGTGGCGTAAATAGGGGTGTGCAGAGAGTGCGGGACACACAGGCCTGCAAGGTAGAGAGGCCCGTGGCCTAGCATCCAAAAGATACAAGCAGATAGCAAATTCTGATACGATCGGAAACACTGCAGAAACTGAACAGGCAACCGTTTACCCCATTTTTTGCCCACTACTACTTCAGTCACATGTCACAACTAGCAAGTCATAACTTATGTTTGGCTTTTGCCAGATACACCAGGCTGGCTGGCGTTATGTCTCTCACTATTGGATTGGTGTCTCAGGACTGCAGTCCCTTAGTTTAGGGTTGAACGAGGTTGGACTCAGGACGCGAGAGTAACTAATAAAGTTTATTCCGGTAGTAACTGGGATCACTGTTTTTGATAAGACCATTTCGCCAGGTACTTTCTCTAGTGTAGTCAAGACTGTGGATCAGCTATTGTGGAGACGACTCTCCAGTCAATTTAAGCCACTGGTATGGTTGAACCCAGGTAGGCCATTCCAGAGAACATTTTTAAGGGAGATTGATGCAAACACATTTCGTAAGACACTTAGCCTTAGCGTAAGACACCAAGCCAACCTCAACCCCATGTTGGTATAAGTCAGGTCTCTACTGTTAGGAGTCGTTTGCTATGCAAATGCGTGCTGATTGGGTGTACCTTAATCACTTCCTCTTGGAAGGAAGATGGGGGTAAGTAATACAGGTATCCCACATAAAACAATGTTTGGAATCTGTTAGGAGTTGGACAGGGCCCTGTCAGAAGCTCACCAAGCCTTTATTATGGCAGGTCGGGGTGGCAAAGTCCTAGGGTATCCTAGGCAGACCTAAGACCAAGCCCAGCCACATTGAGGTTGGACTCGGTGGGGCAGTGATAAATCCACATGCTGGACCAAGGGTGAAGGGACTTCCTCAGAGACAGACCTCGATAGGTAAGTACGTTAATAGCTCCGGCACTAGCCTGGAGATCTAGTAGATGGTAGATAGGCAACCTCACTCCTACCAGTGGGAAATGCTAGCTCTTACATAAGTGACACACTAATTGAGTGTATCTTAATTCGTTGAACCGTTAGGTAGCCGTGGTCATAAAGCTTAATGCAGGTGAGCCATTTTAAACAAATCTTTCCAAGTTACTTCCAGTTACATCCAACCACCATCAATAATTAGGAAACCATCAATAATAGAAGAATTAGGCGACGTAAGGTAAAGGGTATTTTTAAATTTTAATACTGTAACAAATGTTTAAAAAATTTTATTTATTTGGTTATGTAATAAACTGCATACTACTCAAAATTAATAAGTATTTTAAGCATTTGTCTAGATTTGTCAAGAGTAAATGAGAGCAAGATGAAGAAAATAAGAAAGAATTACCAAAACTAATTCACGCATTTTTAATGTCCACATAGTTGCCGATCAAACCTATAACAGATAGCAGCTAGGACAATGTATTGACTGATTTAACCTAACAATTACACGTTGAGGTAAGCTACTGGGGAAAAGTTGTGCATCGTATAATTAGCATAACTTCACCTTTGGCTCAAAATGATCTTGCTTTAGACCTTTAGAGGTCAGAATCACTTAGCCATGAGAGAAATTCAGGAAATTCTTTGAATATAATTAAGTTAGTCTCATCAATGTATGATCTAATTTTAAAGGAGTTGGAATGGGAATGGGAATAGTAGGAAACTTAGTAGCAACCTGCGAATGTGTACTGAACACAGGCTCAACCTCTTCAAGTTACGCCACTGATAAAAAAAAACGTAAACTATATTGCTTCCCGGACTGTACAAGCATGTGGAAGATAATGGAGAGTTGGAATGGAGTTGATAAATAATTGACCAATCAGGAGTCGTTATGCGATATAACGAATATCGGGTCTAATGGGGTTTTCAATTGGAAGCCGAATTGCTCAATTTACAGATTGCTCGCAAAACAGGTATGACGTCATTGCTCTTATGTGGCGATTCAAAGAGCGATTCACAATATGCAACCGAATAAAATAATTTCGATCGTCGTATGTTTGTGTCACCATTATTATACCTAATAATAATAATAATAAACCACTTGGGCAATACTGACTGTTTTGAAATATGATCGGTAAACGTGGTTCTGTTTAAACAAATCAGAAAATGAATTTATCGTCTCCAAAAAAATTACGGACTTTATATAATGGTTGTTTCTCATTTAAATATTCAATAATAGCTTAAATTTCTTCATGAGACGAATTTGATGATAAAATTTCTAATAAAGCTAAAACAACACCTTTCATCATCCATAATAATACTTTATATAAATGCAGTTTTCCAGTTAAAGTGTTGAAGTAACGCATATACGAATGAATTAGAGGGTAGATTTTTTATTTTGATCTGAACTGATGTCTCACGAGGCAGATCAACAAAGAGCACTACCGTCGTGCTTTTACACAGAGCGCCTTACGCAATCGAACACGCAAATGTCGTTGGTTGGAATGCTCGGTAAACCAATCGAATACGGAATTTATTCTGAGAGCACTCCAGAGCAGTCAACTGAAAACGTTATAACGTGAATACGCATCCCGGTGCCGGTGGTCCCATCCGTCCCTGATCAAGCCAGTCGTTTGTAGACGCTCTGTACTTCCTTTTTTGTTAATTTTTGATATAAGACATTCGACTATCACTTGTAATCCCTTGGTCTGATCATCAACAAAGGAAATAAAGCATCAAAGGTATAATAAGAATGGGGTAAGCAACAGTATTCTTTCGCTGACTGTTTATGATATATTTTAAATTTGGTGCCTGAAATGTAGTGGAATTTTGTACTGCAGTCGATAATGCAGTAACCGTTAAATATTAGTATTTCAATATGGTGGGTAAAAGTAAAAACAGCTTCTGCCATTTTGCAAAAGTGGTTTAAGATTTTATTTTTGTAGCGTGTTTTTTATGTTTTGAAAGGGTGATTAATAAACAGTAAATAAAAGACGGAACAAACAAATGTTTAAATGGACGCATCGTCCATTATTACACAAGTGTCACGGGATGACGAACAGTTGAACAGTTATCCACCCGAAAAAGGTAAATAACAAATGACAGATTTTAGCTAAGGCTAATATGATTTTGTGTGTATTCAATGGTCGATAGTCACAATCTTCAATTGTTATGGAATTAAACATTGTTGTCAAGTGCGTGGTTGAGCCCTTTAAAGAATTATAGGGATGCGGCCATCCAGAATCGCGCCGTAAAGTAGGCGTGTATCATATGCAAAGGTAAACACGGTAAACAAGCTGTTCAGGACCAGCTAACCTTGAGCACGACCATGGGATTGGGCGAAGTCGTGAAATTCTTTAGAATTTCGTTCTTTAATAATAAACAGTTTTTCATCACAACCATCCGAACTATGTATGCAAATTAACTTTGCATTCCACACCTCTATGACCTCTTTAGGATTGGAGAAGCCATGTGTCATTTTGTTTATGGTTTTATTTTGTTTTTTTCCATAGGATCACTAACTAGGACTGAAAATGACATATCAGAAGTCAGAACATCCCAGCCAGGAAATAACAAGAAAGTTAAACGAGGGTTTTTGCGAACCCTTCTTTGTTGCCTTGGACGTAACCGAAGCAAGACACAAAGTCCCAATCAATATGTATTTGGCAGAGGATCACCTACAAGTCCGACAGACTCACCTAGATTTCTCTTACCACCCGTCCGTCATCAGGACATGCATAAAATGTGCATGGTTATAGATTTAGATGAAACCCTTGTTCATAGCAGTTTTAAGGTGTGTTGGAAAAAAAAGTGCGAAGACTATATTTGTGTTGGATCACTAATTATTAAACTATTTTTTTTTTCTCTTTGGACTTTTAATTTGGTACAAAATATATTCAATCACTTTTGTCATTTCCATAAATAAACTTTGATGTGATTGATAGATATACAAATAATGCAAGATAAGTGAAGATATAAAAACAGTTGCAAAATGTGTATAGTATGAAGATTATTTAAAACACACTAATCTTGATTTTGTTTTTTTATGGAGTTTTCAATTGGAACCCGGATTGCTCGCAAAATGGGTGTGATGTCATTACTCTTACATAAAAGAGTGGTTCACAATATGCAACCAAATAAAATCAAATTAAGTTTATCATCATATGTTTGTGAGGCCATCATTATACTTAATAATAATAGCGTTTATTAAAATTATTCTTGAACTAATGAGCAAAAGCGATTAATAAAATGTATGTGTTACGAATTATTATAACAAATGTACAGTTCATCAGAAAATTTTAACTAATGGTTATTTCTCATCAGGGTTGGCAGAAAACCAGATTTTAAAAAAAAACAAAAAACCCGATTTTTTTGGTTTAAATCGTTTAAATTATTTTTTAGAATTTCTACTTAGCTATATTAATAGTTAAACAACTATTTTTTGGCGTACAAATTATAATTTGGCATAAAACTGAATGAAACAAAATATAAAAACATAAAACTGAACTATAAATTTTACATTGACTCCATGTCCTTTTCTGTCAGTCGCATCTTTGAGCTCATTAAAATACAACCAAACTAGATTTTGTTTTGTTCCACTCATTGTAATGCACGAGTTCACTTCCTGATCGTAAACAAATATTAAACTTTCATTCCCTATCATCGTGCAAATTAGGGGAATCCATTCAGATGAACCAATAGAATACGGAATTTGCTTTCAGAGCCATTTAAGAGCAGCCAACTAATAAAAACACTTAAAAATTATTTTATTCATGATCATATTGCAATATGTGCTATTGGTTTCATAATGATCTAGCACAGCAAGGCTAATACGATGCTATTTTTATTATTTTATCCTATGCATGTACACTGAGAAAAAAAATAGCATCATATTGTTTCATAATGATCTAGGACAGCAAGGCTAATATGATGCTATTTTTTATTATTTTTTCCTACGCATTTACACAGAATCTTTTTTTTTTAAATAGCATCATATTAGCCTTCCTGTCTTAGATCATTATGAAGTCACATTTCTGTCATTGTAAAAACCTTGGAAAGTAAGCTATTGCTGTAGCAACAGCAAAGTGGTTAACAATTTCCTTTACATGTCTGTAAAACTGACCAGTAAAGTCTTGGCCAACTTTTATTTGTAAATAATTTAAAACAAGATGTTTTATCCGATTTAAATTTAGGTTTTTATAAATGTACCGATGGGGCCAAAATTATATATAACAGACGTGAGTGGAAGCGAACAAAGTGTATACTTAGTATCAAAGAAAAAGATACATATAATGTATCTAATATTGTAGTAGGCCCGAACTGTATGTTTTGAAAATTTTTATGACATTAAGCTTTCCAAAATATACAGTTTTGGCCTACTACAATATTAGATACATTATATGTATCTCTTTCTTTCATACTAAGTATGCACTTTGTTCGCTTCCACTCACATCTGTTATATATAATTTTGGCCCTATCAGTATTTAACACTAAAAATATCTTTTTTATTTAACATTAGTTTTATTTTGATTTTTCCATATTTTATATTTCATAAATACAATGGAATTTATTAATTCCCAATTTAAAAATACTGAAAGCATACATTGCCATCTAACGGCAAACATTGAAATCTTACTTAAAATTTCTTTTGGTCGATAGATGGCCGATTGGAATTTATTGACTGTTTACAGAAAATTTTAATATTTTGATTATTTAAGGCTAGTGATTGTGAATAAAATAGTATATATACATGTTTCGTTGGTAAAGTTTCCAAGCCTCACGATATTGTTTGACATTGTTTAACAATATCGCTTGGCTTGTAAAGATTTCCTTTACCAACTCAACATGTGATATACTATTGTTTTTCCCAGTTTTTCCTTTTCACTGACAAAACAATTGAATGTAATTCAAAAAACTTTTGCTTATAGTTAACCACAGACAGCAAGGCAGATAATGTGGTTATTAGATATTTAAACAATAAACCAATATCTTTACCATTGCTAATGCTAAGGGAAAGTCTTCTTCACTCAAAAAACTCATTCTGCCAGCCTATATGGAAATGATGAAGTGAATTGCATTATATTAATAGATTTTTTTATATTTGCATAGAAAATTTGCAAAAATTATTTAAATTTATATGCTTTTCTAGCTTCAAAACAACCATAATTAGACTAGAAAGTTGAAACCTATTTGTTAAAACACAGGATATTATTTAATCATCACTTAAAATAAATTGCTTTTATCTTCTAAAGTAACAAAAATAGATCATATATGTTTACACATAAAAAATAAAAAAAAAACTAATGATTGCTGCAGTTTTAATTTTTATTGTGTTGTTTTTTTACAGCCCATAAGCAATGCAGACTTTGTAGTACCAGTAGAAATAGACGGCACTGTGCATCAGGTGTATGTTTTAAAAAGGCCGCATGTGGACGATTTCCTAAAACGAATGGGAGAATTGTATGAATGTGTGCTTTTTACTGCATCTTTAGCCAAATATGCAGATCCAGTCGCCGACCTTTTAGATAAGTGGGGGGTGTTTAGAGCACGACTTTTCCGTGAAAGCTGTGTCTTCCATAGGGGTAATTATGTCAAGGACCTTAATAAATTAGGAAGAGAATTACAACAAATTGTTATTGTTGATAATTCACCTGCATCATATATATTCCATCCTGATAATGCTGTAAGTATATTGGTTTTTCTTGCTTAAATTTAAATTTTTCATTGATTCGTGCAAATTTGCCATTGAAATTTGTTATTGATTACCAATGTCTACTATTTGCAGATAACCTTATTGACCCTTTGTGGTAGTTTTTGTTATTGCGTCTTGAAATTTTTGTCATAATTATCACTAATATTTAAATGAAAATGATTAGCATTTTTGCTTATTGCACTAGATACAATGAGCCTTACTCCCATTAAAGGGCTACAAAAGTTTTAGTATGATTAACCTTAAATTAACATTTTTTTTTTTACTTTTTATAAGTTTAAATATAAAAAGAATATTGGAAAAATATATTTAAAGTATGGTCAAATTTCTTTATCATCCAACATAGTAAATAAGAAAAAGTTTTAGATTAAAAAGGATGATGACATCGTCACTAATATCAAGATGAAAATATTTTATGATTAGATTAGAAATGAAGTATTAAGTTGTTAGATTTTTTATCTATTATTTTTTTCTTAGTATTAGTATTAGTATTTTTCTTAGTATTTATTATAAATATTATTGTCATTTGTTAGAGTACAATGGTTATTTCTTTTATAGTAGTGTTACTGCTTTCCTCATGAGATGCATCACATTTCGCATTCATATTTTGTTTTTTTTTTAAATACGGGGAAAAATGTATTTACAGGAATCTTAGAATACTGTGAATTAAGTTGAATTTGAAAAAATACTTGATTTAAATTTAATTTAGAAGACCTAAGCTGACGAAACAGAATTAGGTGAATCCATGTCAAATCAACCAATAAAAATATCATTTTCAGCCTTGCCCTCTTAGATATTTTTGAAATCATGTATAATTGTAATACTAATAAATACATAGTAACAACACAATCTTTTTCTAGATTTTTCTGATAGACGTTAACCGAGTAATGGGTGTTCCAAGCTGTAAAAAAACAGATTTTTGATTTGCGAATGGATAGTACACTTAAATATACAAATAAATTATCTCTAAATTATCCTTTACAGATATATACAGCTGTTCAGGTGTCATGACTTGACTTGCTCGAGCAGATAGTCGCTTGACTGCTCACCAAAACCATCGCAGCATCTTTACCGTGAGAGGTACAGAGTTGATAAAGTCCTTTGTATTTTGGTACTGTGCTGCCACTTCATCAGAAAAGTAAAGTACTTGCTTGGTTTTTTATCAAATTTATTGTTCAAGAATTCAGTCAAGTACGACCAGAACAGATGCACAGTAACAGTGTCATGTGTAGAGACATGATTTTAGTAAAGCATAAAACCACTATGTCAACGAAGCAAAGCAATTCAAACTGCAATATAACACAAGCAGACGCTTGAAAATGATGGGAATGAAAATGAAATGATTGGAGTACCCTTGCCGCAAAAACATAAAAGTGAAAAGGGGTCTATTTAAAATAAACAACTTGAGTTAAAGAAATTGTCAGTGGTGTGGCAAGTTTTATAGAACAGCTTTCGCATTTGTAAACTATATGTCCTATAACTTGTAAAGACGGCGCTTATGAAAGACGGGCTAATCAGCGGTTTTTGAAGCGAGGTAACATTTGTCGGTCAACTAATAAAAATTTAATATAATTTTCGCATTTTTGTAGTTTTCTTATAATAAACCATGTTTTTGTTACAACAGGTATTCGAAGAAATCGTTTTTCTAAGCTACTAAAATATTAAAATAATTCTTTGGCAAACTTCGCATAAAAACTACGAGGATGGGTTGATTAATTCGTGGCCTAACAAAAAAAACAATAATTTAGATGAATAAATTTGTTTTTATTTTTCAACATAATCTCCTAGTTGAATGCACTTGGTCCATTGATGTTCCAAACTCTTTATCCCATCCCTGTAGGCAGATTCTGGCAACTCTTCAAAATAACTGTTTGTCGCTTCAATCACTTCCAAGTTTGAAGCATATTTCTTTCCCGCATGAAATTTCTTCAAGTTGGGGAATTGGCTGAAGTCCGACGGAGCCAAGTCAGGGGAGTAGGGTGCATGAGGTACCAGTTCAACGCCCGGGTATTAATTTTATTCATCGCAATTCTTTTTGGCCAACCCGGGTCTTTTTTCTTGAATTTTTGGGTAGAGCTGTTCTAGTAGATTAGCGTAATATTCGCTGTTTATTGTTTTTCCTTTTTCAAGGTAGTCAACCAAAAGAATTCCTTTTGAACCATCGCCATCACCTTTCCGGCCGAAAGAACTGTTTTTGCCTTTTTCGGAGCCGGTTCACCCTTTGCTGTCCATTGTTTGGATTGCTGTTTGGTCTCTGGTGTATAATGGTGTATCCAAGTTTCATCCACTGTTATGCTCAGATGTGATTTTTCGGATGAGCTTTTGTTCAGGGGTAAGGAGTCGCGGCACCCATCTCGCCGATAATTTTCTCATGCCCACAACTTTATGAAGGATATGATGTACCCGCTCTTTTGAAATCCCCACAATCTCTGCTATCTCATTCAACTTGAATCTGCGATCTTGCTGTACTGTTCTGTGGACTTTCTCGACCATTTCAGCAGAAGTCACGGTTTTCGGCTTTCCTGGACGTGGTGCATCTTTAATGCTTGTATGCCCACGTTTAAACTCTGCCATCCACTTTTTAACCGTGCTGAACGATGGAGAAGATTCACCTAACGTAGAATCTATTTCATTTTTAACCTCTGTAGGTGTTAAACCTTTAATATAACAATATTTTATCACGGCTCGAATCTCAGTTTTCTCCATTTTTCCAAACACCGACAACTTACAAAATTTGATAAGACACTAAATGAAAACTACTTGACAGACTCGGACAAAGTTTTAATGTCAAACTGTGACAGGATGTTACTAGATGCAAACATAAAAATTAAAAAGAAAAACCATGGCCTACTATGGGCGTGACGTAAGCCGCGAATTAATCAAACCATCCTCGTAAGAAGTCAAATAATTTAATTTTTTTAAAAGGCTAAACAAAATAATGCTGAGAATAAATAACGGTTGGCTCTTATATATCAATAAATATTTGGTCCAGGAAACAAAATCTTAAAAAAGACCCTAATAAAAGATTTAGTTTAATTCATTGAAAATATTTTTGTCGCTTATAGTAGGCATTTAACTCTAAAATTAAAAAAGCTGTCTCGTTCGGACATTTTCCTCTGCAAATTTTAAACATTTCATCTCAAAGCTAATATTTTGTTTAACAAGTTTATTTTTGCGAAGACAAAGTTTTCTTTACCATGAACTTGTCAAAGAACACTTGCAGACTATTGTGTAAAAAATTGAGGTTAATCAAAAGTAAAATAAATAAGATATAATGTGTTATGTGAAAAAAAGTGTTTTATAAATTGGCAATGCGGCTGTTTTGGCAATCTCAAATCAATGAGTGAACAAAAAAATCAAATTCAGCAGATCGTTTTACACTAGATTACCTATATTTTAGGTGTGTATTCGTGAGTTGTACAGATCGTATCGAATTCAGAGGGTCTGCTAAATAAATTACAAAAAACATTGTCGTGGTCATATCCAACTAACGCAAATACCAGAAAAAGATGTAAACTGTAATGAGTTTGATGCACGCAGAAATGAGGAAATCAAACAGTTGAGAGAAAAGATAAGTAAACTTTCTATAAAGCATCTTGTTAATAACAGAATTTAGATTATGACGGAGCACATGTTCCAAAAATTTGTCAAAATGTGTATTGAATTGATAGCTTGAATTAATTTTAAAGTAATTACATAACTTGATATCGCAGAAACAAGAGTGACTGCACCAATTTTAACACAGATAAGTTCAGCTCTCAGTTTTGTTGTTTTAAACTCGGAAACAAAATTCAGCGAATATACAAGCACCACCAAGGGAGGAGCAAGGATGTTGGTTATGTTGGCGGAAGACTTCAGATTATATTTAAGAGCATAAGACGTGACCACATTTCAAACAAAATTCTTAACATAATTCTTATTCTATTTCTCAAAAAGTTCTGTAGTAAAATATCAATTTCTCTTTGTTTATCCTACAGTGCCTTACCTAATCGAACAGAGAAGGGCACTCAACTGCAAACTGGCAACCAAAGCCTACACACCAGGCATGAAATAGATAATCAGTTGCCTAACTATGTTATTATAAAAAATGAGCAACGTTATTGTTTTGATTTATATGGATGATTGTAAATTTTAACCACACGACAAATGCACATCTAGAATTCGACACTGTACGACAAAGATAGTGCATTAGCTTTATAACTGATGGGAACTGAGATGGGCAATGCAGCTTTTTACTTTAATTTCATTATTGTTATTTAATTAAACAAAAAAAAAATTTGGCAGTTACCTATATGTTTATAGGTTAGGGGGAAATGCAGTTCAATTAAATATAGTTAGTCTAGGAATTGAATGTTTTAATACATACAGCAGTGATGGCGAACCTTTTTGAGAAGTGGGTCAAATTTTGTTTGTAGCCCGTGGGTCACTAAGTCAGTGGTCAGTAAAAAGGTTACCAATAATTTGAAAACACCGAAAATTTGTTAACAGAAAAACTTGACAGTTGACCCTATTTTTTGGTTCTCATGTTTAAAATGCTTTAAAAAGGTTTACGTTTCCTTTTTCCTTTACAACTTTAACTTAACAAGTGAGGAGCAAAATTCGACATTAGATATTTATATTTTAATTTTTTAATATTTTCGATTGTCTGTTGTTTCTTTTATGATATAGAAAATAAGTTTATAAAAATCAACGTGTGGGTTATTTAAAAAGCCTTCGTGAGTCACTGTCTGACCTACGGGTCATAGGTTCGCCACCTAGTTACCACTAACATATAGTAACGAAGTTTTGTTTTTAATGCCATTTATTTACACTACTATTACAAATTTGTTCAGTTTAACATCTTTTACATATTCTAAAACTATTTAACTACCAAATTCATTACTTTTTTTTTCTAATAAACTTTTTCTTTTTGCTACATTTGTATTTTTATAAAAATACAAATAACTCAGTCTATTTCCTTCTGATGTTTCATATATGGTCATTAGTAAAAGTAGTCGTAGAGCAGTATGCGCTTTGTAATAATCATTTAATGTGGGATAAGGGTGTCCTATTGCCTTAACATATACATAACATTGCGAACAGAAATTGTAAAGTAAACAGGAGTGATGTAAATATAAGTAACGAATTATAAACGAAAAATGCAACTTTTTCTGTTAGGTGTAATTTTTTTATTATTGGTAGTTATAAAAAAGAGCATGTAGGAAGTATGTGAACATAATCTTGTAAACATTTACCGATCTAATTTACATACAACTCGGTAAAGTAACAGCGCACAGAACGTTATTTCAAGCTCTTCAGGTTTAAATTATTCTTATGTTTTACTTTATACATCTATATTTTTTTTGGTAATAGTAAAAAAATATATTTGCATGTATGCATAATCTCTCAGTAATAATTTTTGTATACCAGACAGTGTTGTTCAGTTATAAAATGTATTTTAAGTTAATACGTATAATAAGCCCTTTTTAAAGAGTACATTCAGTTGAGTGAACATCTCATTTGTATGAACAAGCTTGGTTTTAATTAGTTCATGTAATCGAGTAACTACTGTAATTGCAGCAGGGTTTGTAGTAAATTCCACATTACACATTGAAAAAAGTTGGTACACAATTGTGTACTAAACTTTTATTAGAAAAATAATATGGCTGCGGAAATTACACTACTACGTTGTTTTGAATACTAAAAGAATCCAAATATCAATTATTCTTAAAATTCAAGTGCAGAATTCAAGTCAGGATTCGATTTTTGGTATACCATAATTTATGATAACATTTTTTAATGTTCTAGAAGAAGCAGATATTTTATCATAATGATTTTTTTTAAAAATGGAAAATAATTTAAATTAAAATAATTTATAAATTATTAACTCAGATGAGATAGAACTTTTTAAAAATGAATTCAGTATTTGTATTTACCTACAACACATTGAACACATTTTATTTTAATTTAAAATCAGAGTTAATTAACGTCTTAATACTAAAATTTGCAATTCTTATGAAAAAGTTTGCAATAGAAATTTTCTATTGTAAAGTAATATATTTTAGAAACTCCACAGAATAGATTTACTTCAAATTTTTTGACTCTGAAAAAGTTGAAACATATCTGTTAGTATACTTTTTGACTTGATTAGGTGAGATTAAAACAATTCGAACAATTTTTAATTCTGTTATTTGCATCGTGTCTAAAACTCTTATTTCTTAAATAGATTAGAACACGCTCTCATTTTACCACTGTTGGTCGTATGACCTAGAGGTGTGAGTAATGGCTAAATAGTATTCGATGTGAAGCAACATTGATTCGGGTCACAAGTTGGATGGGTGACCCCTCTAGTGGTGTAATTATCATTTATATAGCAAGATTATACCATGGACGTTTTTGTATATGAACTGTCAAAAATGGGAAATTTTACTAAATTAGTAGCTGGTAACTTTGCCATATTGCAATATATATAAGATACTTATCTTAGTGATTGATTGTCTGAAGTAAAAAATACTTCCGAGGAGCGGTGGGTAATGGGCAATTATCGAATAACCATTTTAAGAAATTCCAGGATGACTAGATGTAGCTGTCATGTAGGAGAACCAAGTGGTAGGAATTATAGAAATCGGCGTGGCAGCGATTATCTCAGTTGGGTTTTACTTGTTTGCATTGTGGATCATCATTATAGTGTATGGGGTGTCGGTTTTCTTATTGATACACTATTTTAAAGGGTACGTTCTTGTAAGAATACCTCAACCAATAAAAGGCGTGTAGACTTATAAAATCTTTATTTATTACTTCTTTATTATTGTTGCTATGGCAATTCAATGCTTTCCTGATGGAAGTTATGAATGCAATGATACGTGGTGATCATTTATATAGCAAGATCATTACGGTGGTATGGAAATCACCACCGGTCGCGTTTCGGAGGGCACGTTCAGCTGTTAGTCTCAGATACTGTTGTTATTGCATTGATAGCCATTAGGTCATATCAGAGGCACTGCCACCTGACCTGAAAACTCTGACTATCAGGCTTCACTGCAGTCATACAATATACAATGCAATTTTACCATCTATTTGAATAAAACTTCTCGACTATAGAAGGAAAAGCTTCTTTTTTACAACTCTTTTTAAGATGTCTATGATAAAAGTGTTTTGCATTAACCACAATGGTAATTAGAATCTCTCTTATATGCAGATTTAAATATAAAGAATTGTAAACATTTTTGAAAGCTATTTCATTAGCCAATTATCAAAATAGCAGAAAGAAAAAACATAACACTACAAAACATAAAAGAAGTTACATTAGGTCTTTTTTTAATTGAACATAAAAACTCATGGAGAAAATGCTGAATGTCTGAAATTATACACTTAATGGAGATCAGCTTGTCTCTTAAGAAGAAGCTTCGTTAGTTGAATTCATTCATGTGATTTATTACTCTTCAAGAGCAGTGTGGTTCATTCACTCATCAATGATCAATCAATTATGTGGATAACAAAATTAATTGCTTTGTTTCTACTTCGAAAGTTTTAAAGCAAGAATTGAAGTGAAGGAAGATTTGTTTTTTATTTGAGAATTGACATTTGTTACAATCCTTCCATGTCTAACATATTTATTAGGGTGCCCGTTATTTTGCAAAAGTTAAAATTTTGTAGGTCTCTCCCACTAGATCTCTTTAAAATGTCAAAAAACGTGCTGTGCAAAATTCCAGCCCATTTGGTTAATATTAACCCGTGCCACAGTGAGGTTAAAGTTTAAATGGGATTTAACATGGGTTTGGAGCACTTCTAGAGACCTTGTGTCATAACTTTTTTATCTTTCTATGTTTTAACGTGAAATATTATGTACTTAACACATCATTCAATAAGTCCCGGGACTAACTAAGAAAAAAACATTTTTTTCGAAAAACTTACTTTTATTCATCAACATAATTTCCTTCAAGGGCTATACAGTCATTCCACCGCTTTTCTAACTTTTCAATACCGTGCTTGTAAAACGATTTGTCCTTGTCCTCAAAATGAGCCTCAGCTGCAGCGATGACTTCCTCATTCGAGCCAAATCTTTTTCCTTGCAACATTTTTTTTAGATCAGCAAACAGCCAGTAGTCGCTCGGAGCCAGATCTGGAGAGTATGGTGGGTGGGGAAGCAGATCGAAGCCCAACTCATTCAATTTGGCCATTGTTTTGACTGACTTGTGGCACGGTGCATTGTCTTGAAAAATGATTTTTTCTTCATGTGCGGTCGTTTTTTGCGATTTCGTCCTTCAAACGCACCAGTAACTCAATGTAGTAGTCGCTATTGATGGATTTTCCCTGTTGAAGGTAGTCGATGTAAATTACACCTTGCGCATCCCAAAAAACTGACGCCATGACTTTGCCAGCTGACTGTTGCGTTTTTGGACGCTTCGGACGGCTTTCACCGGTTGCACGCCACTCAGATGACTGCCGCTTCGACTCTGGAGTGAAATGGTGGATCCATGTTTCGTCCATTGTCACATACCTACGCAAGAATTCCTTTTTATTGCGAGTAAGCAGTGACAAACAGCTCGTTGAATCGTCGACTCGCTGTTGCTTTTGTTCCATTGTGAGGAAACGCGGCACCCATTTGGAACAGACTTTTTTCATGCCCAACTTTTCTTGTAAAATCGTCCACGCACTTCCAGTTGATATGTTCACCATCTCAGCAATCTCACGAACTTTCACTTTGCGGTTATCCACCACGATTTTTAAAACTTGTTTCACATTTTCTGGGGCTAACTGCTTCATTTGGTCTACCCGAGCGTTCCGCATCATTTGTATGCGTGCGACCGCGCTTAAAATCAGCATACCACCGGCAAATGGTTGTTTTCGACGGAGCAGAGTGCGTATAACGTTTTTCAATCCATTGCTGAGCTTGCACGGTATTCTTTCCCATTAAAAATCAATGTTTTATCAATACACGAAATTCGTTTTTGTCCATTTTTTCTACAAATGCAAAAGTAGCGTCAGTTTCACCACGGTAACTTTGCTGTTTATGATCCGATTGACGTGAAAATCAGACATGTGTCATTTGAAGGTTAGATCTTTCGGAAAACGAAGTCGAGTTGATATTACTAACGCCATCTGTGGGTTAGTCCCGGGACTTATTGAACGATGTGTTATGTGGTTGAAGTTGCTTAACACAAATCTGATACCAAAAGAACTTTGGCAGTTCCTCAAAAATGCTCATTTTAGTGAAATTGACCGCTGTTTTGACAGCTGTCAACTGTCAAATGTGTTGTGTTTCTGACAGTTCGAATTTGATCATATTCGTGAGTCTATGACAAAGCGCTGAACGGACAAAACGCCAAATCTTGATCAAAACGCCGAAAATGGACCGTGAACATATTGCCGAATTTTGGACAAAACGCCGAAAAGAATATCTGGACGAACCGCCGAACCTGGTCGGAACGCCGATACTCATATGTGGACAAATTGCCGAAAGTGGACAAAACGCAGAAAGGTAAATCCGGACAAATCGTCGAACGGGGTAAAAACGCCAAAATTCATCTGTGGATAAATCGCCGAAACATATCTGTGCACAAATGGTCGAACTTGGACAAACCGCCAAAAAGTTTAAAAAGATTAAGAAGGAAACAGAGAGAGAGAGAGAGCTGTTTACTAAAACTAGATCTTACATACGAATATTGGATTTTTAATTTAAAAAAACATCTTGACTCAAGTTTTTGGAATAATTTAATCATTTTTACTTGATTACAAAATATTATAAAGAAAATTAGTGAAATTGAAGTTGTGGTAGGATCCTTGTGAAACATTGCTAATAATAGTTTTAAGGAAAACTGTTGTATTTAAATGCTTCCATAAGTTATGCAGAATACTCTACACGTGTTTCGGTCTATTAAACCTTCTGCAAAGAGTGCGCTTTTGTTTCGAAGCTATTTCAGAAAATGTTAAAATTATATCCATATTTGTGAAAAAAGAATTTTAGTGTGTTTATACAGAAATAACTATTTTTCCTATTTTAAATTGATTTTTGCCTACTTGTGTATTTTAAGATTTTTATATTTTTTGAGTATTATAATCACTGAAATAAAGTTACAACTGGTTGAAATAGGTACAACACATATCGACATTTTCAACGCCTAGATGCTAGTTATGGAAGTAGTAATCTAAGGTACACGCGTGAGTAATTCCGAAATTTAGCACGCTGGGAACTAACAAGGCGCTGCAAGTGGATGGGCCTTTCTCCAGTGTCTCGAAATAAATATTTTTTAATTTTTGTATTTAAAAATATAAAAATTAATAAAATACAAAGATTAATTAGTGTTAACTAATCTATACATAGAAAGCTTCAATATAAAAAAATAATTACGTAAATTGACCCAGTAGAACTCTCAAACAAACTGGAACAAAGATCAGCCTTGTATTTTAAATATATAGATTGTTCTAGTTGCTGACTTCGAGAGATTTTTTTACAAATTTGTTTAGGATGTGTAAATTAAATAGTATAAACGTTTTTCGCAATACTCTTACATACTACATTTTCTTTATAGTATTTTTAATATAAAGTCATGAAATTATTTTGAAAACTTGGGACATAATGGGTGTGTCTAACCTTATTTAGCTGTTAGCGCAGCGCTGAATGCAGCTTTTAAGCGCTAGATAGCGTACGTTAGACAGACTTTTCTGTACTGTTTTAGCGCAAATAATGTTAATTATATTTGAAAATTAAACTAACCTCAAACAACAGATCAATCAAGAAACAGTAAAGTTTAAGCTCATTTTAAATTTCACTACAACTATGGACAGAATTTTAATTATAAACGAATCTTTAAGGTTATGTTCAAGTAAAGTGGAGTAAACACATGTTACCTTACCCCTACTTTTATAATGGAGCGGTGGCTTCAAATCTAGCACAAAATTTTTACGCTAAATTTGGCAAGCAGCGCTGCAATTGCAGCGTGTCGTCTAACAAGTTACGCTGCATTCAGCGGTTCTAGCACTAGATGGAATTGGACACACCCATTTTTTTTTAAATTAAAGATTCAATATTGGTATGTAAGATATAGGTTTGCTCTCTCTGTTTATTATCATTTTATACTTTTCGGTGTTTTATCCACGTTCGGCCATTTGTGCACAGATATATGTTTTGGCGATTTGACCACTTGGCGTTTTGTCCACAGATGAGTTTCGACGTTTTGACCGCGTTCGGCGATTTGTTCAGATATTCCTTTCGTTGTTTTGGTCACTTTTGGCTATTTGTCCACATATCTGTTTTGGCGATTTGTCCAGATATCCTTTTCGGCGTTTTGACCAAAATTCGGCGGTATGTCCACCGATCCTTTTCGGCGTTTTGTCCATTCGGTGTCTAGTGTCCATGTCTAGTTTCCCTATTCGTGCTCAGCAATTTCAACAACATATGTGTATAAATTTTTAAGTTAAAACATAGAAAGATAAAAAGATATGCTAGAAAGTTTCTAGAAAGTCACCAAGTCCATGTTAAATCCGATTTAAACTTTAACTTCTCGGTGGCAAGGGATAATATTGACCAAATGGGCTGAAATTTTGCACAGCTCATTTTTTGACATTTGAAAGAGATTTAGGGGGGGGACCTCGAAAATTTTAACTTTTGCAAAATAACGGCTACCCTAATATTTATAGTATTGTTTGAGCTTGAAATCAAAAGTATTACTAGATATACAGTGAGATCTAAGTTGAGTGAGGTCGGTTTGAATTTCGCACTTTAGGTTTTAGTGTATTTCACGTTGCTAGTGTAGCACAATTGAAATGTGTTGCGTCAAATTACAGCGTCATTTTCTCGTTTACATCGTTGTGCTTTGCCACATTGTTCTGGGGTTTCATTGACTTTTAACTTTATTTCGCTTGTTTCTTATTTTACAAAGCAGTTCTTTTCAGAACCACATTTTGTTAGACAATTTTATTATCAAATAAGTTTATTATTTAAAATTAATGAAGTTTATAAGCTATATTATTTTTGTGACCCCACTGTAAAGTAAAAGCAAGATAAAAATGTCTAAAAGGTATTCATGTTGCCAATGCGACAATAATTTAATGTAGCGGTAAATTCAAACTGTTTTCAGTCATTTTGGATCACACTGTACAGTCACCCATAATCTCTATTGTATTTATAAGAATTTAGTTTTGGAATTGAACTACTCAAAACAAAAAATTTGTAGTTGACTTTATTGACAATTTTATTCTTTCTCTTGAAATTAAAAGTCTTAAGCTGATTGTTTCCTACTTGTTATGATCATTATTTAATAACCTTTATTAATAACTCTTTTTGTTTTATGTACAGGTACCAGTAGCATCGTGGTTTGACGATATGACAGATTCAGAACTGCTAGACCTTATACCGTTCTTTGAAAAACTAAGTAAAATGGATAACGTGTATACAGTGCTGTGCAATTCAAATCATCCATATAATAACGGTGTGTCCCAATTAAAAGGACCTTCAGGTTCCTCAACAGCTGCCCAATCACCAAGGGAACAAATGCCAAGTTCGTAGCATTACGCCACACTCGGAAGAATAAATAAGGTGATCGTGTTCGTCATTCGAGCTTTCATCTTAGGAGATTTCAATTTACAGCCCACCTGGTAATGTAATTACTTGTTTTATAATATATACACATTCTCCTTTGCCTCACCATCCTGGAAGAAAATTAATGTGTGTATATATTTTAAGAAGATAACCTAATTGTAATAAATAATTGATTATTGTGGTAAATTTTGTTTAAGCAAACAACACATATGAAAAAATTGAGAATAACAGGGACTTTAATAGCTAATGTTTTTATGTATGAATGTGAAGTAGAAGTAATTCATGCCAGTTGGTAATAACTTCCCTCAACTATTGGCGGTACGACAAACTTTTGCAATTTTTTTTAAAACATCAAGTTTTTGTTTTATAAAAACTACATATACAGTTACGAGTATGTGAACTGTTTTATATTAAGATTGATAAAAAAAAAATCAAAAAGAAAAAACTGTAGTTGATTTTTTATATTCATAAAAATACTACCAACCTTAAAATTTTTATTTGATTATGTTACGAGTAGTGTAAGTAAAACTAGCAATGCTCAATTACAATGAACTGAATTTATTTAAAAACTGTTTTAGCATGCCATGTGTTGATTTATAAAAAATTATATTCCAAACTTTGTTTTATAATAATTTAGAAATATTGGAAAGATTGTACTATTTAGTTTTACTTACACTTTGAAGATCTAATATGCAAATCGAGAAAATTAATAATAAAAAGAAAGCTTATTAATAATCACGTAAAAATTTTCAGGTAACATTTCTGTGATAAATTTATTTATTTTTTTCAAAAATAAAAACTGAACTTATCTGTTTACAAAGACCATTGAAGTTACTTCATTTGTTTTTTCTTTACTGTTAATAGTTATTAAATAATGATTTTTCATTTTTTTAATAATAGTGGCCCAATTCATTTAGTCTGTCATCATCAATTGACTAACTGATTTGTGGATAATTGAAAATATATCAAACATACGGTGTTTTGCTAAATATCATTCTTTTTTAATTTGCATTAAAACAATCATATCTCATGTAAGGTGATCATTATTTAATATTATATTAAAAAATAAGAACAATGGGAACAATAAGTTCCAGAAAAAAATACAAACCGTGGCCTTAAAATTAATATCAGTGAACACTTTTTAAGATTTTGATTGGAGAAATTTACTGTAGATAAATATGGCAAGTATACCAGAATATTATGTGGGAGCAAACAAACTTGGAAAGGGTGTACTTTAAAAATAAACACAATTTTGCCATTTATTAGCGAAGAACATTTTATACAGAATATACAGAATAGTATTGAGTAAAATTTAAGTCATGGTAAAAGTTTGTATTTATCAAAGGATCTATTAATATTTGTTTTTGTTAGATATTCGTATCGAATAATAAATTGTAAATAATTTATTATTTGTAATTTATTATCTTATTAAGCGATTTAACTGTATTAAGTAGAATTACCTTAATTAATTTCAAAATGCATTTAATGAATTTAATTTAATAAATGATATTTATTTTCATTTTTTGGTAAAAATGTGAAATAATTTAAAAATAATAGAGAAAGAAAACACTAGCAAAAATTTCACTAGAACTAAATTCTTTTTTGTTTAAAATACCTTATTAAATATTGACAGATCATTCCTATAATTTGTAAACTCATTTGGACTGATTATAACTTAATCTAAAAATACTTTTAAAATGTGTGGCTTTAAAAAAAAGTATTTTCAAAACTATCGTTTATAGTTAGTTTATTTTGTAGTTAATTTATAGTTAATCATGTTGTATGAGAAGGAACACCATCTCACTTTTTTATAAATAGTATGTTTAAGTAGTAACCCCATTTCTTTTTTTAATTAAATTTTTCAGCATTAAATTAAAAGAAGACGAAAAGATGTTTAAATGTAAAAAGTATATTCTTTCTTCTTCTTTTTCTTTCCTGTAATTACTAGTTTTTACTTCTCACTAGTGTTTACTTTCTCTACTTAAATACCTAATTTAGAATTTCTAATAAATTTTAAAACCTTTAAATAAATTAGAATATACAATGCCTCTTGCATTAACTAAGGTCCGAGTATACTCATGTTAAGCTATTTTGAAACTGCAATGTTGTATTAGATCAAAGACATTGGGAACAGGCTTTTATGTTATTGTAATTACGTTCAAATATTAACATAACAATCTAAATGATATTGGATTTTTTTATTATTAAAAACAAATATTAATAGTTGCCTTTTAAACACATAAGTGTTAGTTTTCCTACTACATTTTATAAAATGTAAGAATAAATTTCATTCACAAAGTTGCTGTTTATAATATACAGTACAATGCATTTTGAATTTGTAATATCTTTTGAAAACTGTGACATGAATCATATTTATAGTATAATTTAAACTTTGATACCAGTGTTTTATTCTCACAGTATACTTTTAATATAAATCTTTTTAGTTATTTTTAAGTTGTATGTTTGTAATTTATGTAAAGAAATTGATTTTATTATTATGAGCAAATATATTTTTTTTAAGAGAAATTTTATTCAAAATACAGGTTTAAAATAATTTTAGTTACATATTAATTTTTGTCTAATAACTTATAATTTTTTTTTGTTTATCATTATTATTTTAGTACAAATATTTTAATAGCTTTCTTTTTTCCCCCTTACAGAAATTATAATATTATTGTAAGTTGTATTATTATTATTATTACTATTGTAATTTGTACAGTTATTTAGAGATAAATAATATTAAATGAAATACTATATTACATTTGGTTTATTTATAAAGTATAAAGATATTTCGATTATTGTGTTTAGTCAAAAATATAGATAAATGATTATAATATTAATATATACATGCCACCCATATACCTCACATTATGACGAATCGCAAAATAAATGTACAACTGTTTACAAGATTTATTAGTGGACTGTAACATTGTTATATTTATTGTAAAACCAATTTATATTATGTATTTTAATTTAATCAAGTCACTAGATAACTTATTCTGAAATATTAATTTGAATTTCTTGATTATTAACAGAAATGAACTAAAAATGTGAGTGCCTGCAATATTATCAAATAAATTAATTTTGATTCCAAATAATTATCCTACTTTTTATATTAAATTTGTAATTCAATATTAATATTAAATAGTAATTACATATTTCTTTAAAAAACAAAAAATGTTTTAAACACTTTGAAATTATTATTGTGAAGTGATCCACATAAATGATTCATTTGGATCTTTTTGTAAACCATTTTATATATAGAATTGTTTCATGGGTTATAAATATGACAAAATAGTAATTAAATATGTTACTCAGGGTAGTATGAAATATTAAATTGTCGGTAATTAAAAAAATTAATCTTTATTAATCGGTGTCTTTTAATTAACAGATAGTAAGTAAACACCTCTAGCTTGCTTTCTGAATATATTAGTTTTGTTATATTAATAAAAACAATTTATTTTTAAATGTAATGTATTAATAAATGTATCGTGTTGCATAGTTGCACACTCATTGCATAAATTTAATTTAGCATGAAATCAATTGCTTTTAAGAAAACTACACAAGACATTTTGTTAAAGAAAGTTGGCACAAATTATTTCGAAAAGTGTTACTCAGAATTTTTATTTATTACAAAGAAATAAATAAAAATTGCCCATTTATATTTAATAAATTGGCCTATTAATATTACCTTGTTTCATGTTGATAAATTTATGTAATGCACATGTAACTTTAATAAGTAATAATTACTTACATTGTTAACGTCTTTATGTGCATCACCTTCACAGTATTACCTAATTAATGAAAATAATATATCTTTATAAGCTCATTTATAGAAATACTAAATAAGAAGAAATATGTTTGGTATCTAATGGATTTTTCTTGTAGTAAGTGATACATACTCTCTTTTTAAATTTCTCTATAAAAAAATACTTTATGAAAGGAAAATACAAAAAAAAAAGAAATGAGCTTCATTGATATTTTACAAAAATAAACCTAGTGGCTTTGACTCCTTTTGTCTTAACAAATAGTATCAAAATTTCTAAAATGCATGTACTGTAATCTTTGGTGTTTTGACTTAAATGAAAATTCAACCTGGAGGAAGCAAGATATTTGCCATAAAAATAAGTGTAGTTATTTTTTAAAGAAAATACTTTTCCATTTGTATTTTTATTATATAAATCGACCACGGTTTTTGTTAACAAAACATCTTCTTGTTATTTCTTCATTAATAATTGAAAAAATAAATAGTAATTTTTAATTTACGAAGTAATAACATCTAGATATCTCTGCAAATACTATGGAAAATATTTTTTAAGGGGGAAGTAATTTTTCCTTTTATTTTCTTCTTTTTACAATTCACGTATTATTAGAGTTGCAATATTTTAATGTGGGGTGAAATGTATAAAATTAACTTTAGTTTTAGTTAAATATAATTTTACAAATTAACTCCATTTTTTGTTGTTATAGAGTAATATATAATTGTTTATGTTGAGAGATTAGAAGTACTGTACATTTGAAACTTGTACAAATTTCACTGTTTCATATTTGTCATGTGAATACATAATAATATGCCTTGATTTGTAAATAAAAGCCTGTCATTTATATACATGAGATTTTTATTTTAAAATACCTTTTTTATTACTAATGACGTGTTGTTTGCGCCATTCTTGTGTCCGAATTAATAATAGAGAATGAGTCTCAAGTAAAATTCCCGAAAAGTTCAATTTTTAAGTTAATAGATGATAATTTAAAAAGAATTCAGTAAATCTATATAATTTATTCTAATCACAAAAAATATTTAATGGTTCTTCAAAAATATAAAGAAATAAAATATTGCTGTAAGATGAATGTCATACATTTTCATAAAAGAATGATGAATGTTTTTAATTAACCTGCTTGCTGCATGAAAAAGTAGAACAGAGAAGGTGGTACAGTTATAGGAAAGTAAGGATGCCACTTTTTTTTATATCAAGATTAAAAATGGCGCCAAATATTTATAATTCACTCAGTAACTAAAACTGTCAATAGATGGTAGTAGTTCATAAAATAGCATCCCAGGTTATTTTAAATTATTAAATACTAACAGAAAATACTAAATTTATACGTAATTATGATCATTACGTCTACGATCTTTTATAGTCTATTTTAAATTATTTGACAACAAAACTTTCAAGAAAGTTAAATTTAGAACATTCGTTAGGTTCGTATCACAGCTAAAAGTTTACAGTTACGTCAGTGCGACTGCGTCGAAGTGCGATAAGCAGCTGTGTTAGTTGCGCCTCAATTTTACAAATTTCGAAACTTTGACGAGGTATTTACATTTATAATTATCACTAGAAGATATAATAATATGTCTCTTAGTTGTCTCATTTACTTTTATATGTTGATAAACTTTGTGAGGTTATCTTCCAGACGCGAGTGTTTTTACAATGAGTCACCATGTACTTTTTGTCAAACCAACCGTTCTAATACTTTGTTGCTTTTTTAGGACGACAAGTCTTTGTCATTTTAACGACCATGTCTTTGGGAATTTCTGCGAGATTGAAATATCCTAAAAAGCATGAGCTTGTCAAATCACACAGTCAATCACAAATATTGGCCAACAAATTACGACAGGATGGTGTTATGAGCACAGGTAAATAAATATTGTTCGTTTTGTAATATCAATTGTTTCATCCACTACTATTCGCAGTGGAAAGTGTGATGCAAGCCGTTGATCAAGTAGCTGCGCTTTTAGTTTCAAAACACATTGATCCAAACATACCATATAAAGATAGTATTATTAATTTATGCCAACATCTGAAGGTAAATAATGTGAAGAAACATGCATTGTTTTGTAAGAGTTAATTGTTTGTAATTTTGTTAGGTATATGGAGCATACCTTGAATTACTGTTTGAAGATCAATTGAATCGTGCTTTTATTATATTTCGCAATAGTTCCCAGGATGATGAACGACTCGATTACCTATCTCGATTACATTTACTCGAACTTATTGAACTACGAGCAAAAGGCTGGAAGGGTACTGACATGATGAATCAGTATTATAGAAAAAAGGCAAATCAATGCGTTCAGGTAGGTATATATTAATTTGCTGTTTGATAGCAAATAACAATTGACTAGGAACAAATTGATTAGGTATAGGTCACATGGTATCGAATATATCTATACAGGGTGTATTATCGGTTTTGTAACATAGGAGAACAGCATGTAAAAACACAATTTCTCAAATATTGGCTCTACTAATTATTTTAGAGAAAAAGTCACTATAGCAAAGTTGTATTGAATACTGTTCAAAACACCCCTACTTTAGCATCTGTGTTAAATAGTTTCTAAGATATAAGTGATTCTCTGGTATAGGAAATTAACATTGTAAATCGGAAATTCTCTAATTAGGGCAATTTCATAGTGTCGGATGTAAAATTCAAAGTAAAAAAACCTTATTTCTTTATATGCTTTTCATAAGATAATTGATAATAACACGTCAATCTTTATTGACTAGCACCCCCACATCAAAAAATTTTTAAAAAAATAGCCTATAATCTAGTACTAATTAAGTACAAATTTGTACAAAAAAAATTAAATTTGTACCAACAACCGTCTGGCTGCAATTCGCATTTGAAAAGTGGGGGTGCTGGCTTGAGCTCAAGCTAGCACCCCTACTTTAATAAAAATGAAAATTTTCTACGCTATAATTTAGTAGGTACTAATTAAGAACAAATTTGGACCAAAATTTCTTTTTTCATAATTACAACCATATAGCCGCTATTCAAATATCACGACTGGTGGCGCGAACTGGCAATCAAGGTAGCACCCTCGCTTTTATAAAAATGAAAATTTTCTACCCTGCCATTTACTACTAATTAAGGACAAATTTGGAGCATTAAGCCAAGTGTCAATAATTGGTTAAAATAGTTTAAAGAATATTATTTTCCTATTTGGAAGGTTTCCTAGTATTCAAGGTTGCAAACAAAATGCATTTTTGCACCCTTTTTACCTCTAAAATTATTATTTATGACTAGCAATAAAATGAAAGGTTCAAAATTGAATTTATTAGAAGCATAGGAAATAAATAAAGTCATAAAATATAATGAGGGACTTATGAATGACCAGACAGACAGTCTTTATTCAGATATTCTGGAAATACTTGCAGTTTCTTCGTTGTCTAACCCTAATCTGGTAGCACTATTACCTGCAAAGGTCGAGTATAAAATCGAGGGGACTGTTTTTGCCGTGGATGTTGTTTTTCATAGTTTACAAATTTTTCGAAACGTCGATGCTGTAATTCGCTTCCTTCTTTCGCTTTTCCAAATTTCGCTATTGGATTGTGCAATTGTATCGTTAAATAATAATTTTTTATCGGTCTGCTGTAGTCTATTCAAAAATTCTGCAGATTTTAGAGAGTATAACTCCGGGTCCATATCTGCAATAGGTTCAGAAACATCCAATCCATAGTGTTCATCGGTTGTAGCAAGCAAAAGTTTTCGTTTTTGCAGACTTGCCTGTAAAACAGTATATTGTTAACTATTATTGACAACAAGAAAAATTAAATATAATACCGTTTCTACGAGTTTTCCTTGCTTTAGCTCTTCTTTCGGAAAAATTCTTTAAGTGCAGTCCAGTGGTGCCATTAGGGTCCAATCGCTCTAATGTTGCACGTATAAAATGTCCATTAGTATTATATGAAACTGCAGCAGCCCTGCATCTCATCTCGTATGAACCTTTCAATGAAAAATTCAGACGTTTGCCGCCCACGAATTTTGCGACTAGCGAATTGTAATGTTCAGCTGAATTAGTTTCTACATCATGTAGTAAACTTTCTGAATTGATTGCAAGCCATTTATTTATATTTTTAAGCATATCGAACAAACCGCTTGTTTCCAAATCAGGTACTATATTTTCCTAGAAAAATTCAATTTGAATATTCTACGTAAGATTCTTAGTTTTTAATTTTCTACAATATTCTAAGTTAACTCAAAGAAAAATTCATTATCTCCTTTTCCTTATCTCTTTTACAGAAATAATCGGCACAGATGGAATGGTTCCCAAATATATGTTTCGGTCCATTTATAATATCACTTCTCAACAAAGAGGATTTGACCGAGAATGGCTCACTACCCTGTTTTCTATATTCAATGGCCTTGGTGACAGCATTTCTAAATCTCCCCAAAGTATCACTGTGATTTTTTTCCTAAGTGTTATAGGATATTTTGAATCTTTGGCAATCTCCGAAATTTTACTTAAATAGTTTCTTAGTAAGTGATTGCGACATTCAATTTTCTCGATGACAAAAGTCGGACCGTAAGGTGCTGTCTCTGTTAGCTTTCTATAGACACTACTGTCACCATCACCGATTATTCGGGCATAAATTAAATTGTGCGTTTCCAGAGATTTTTTAAATCCTTCCACAATAATATCAGCCTCCATAGCTGTAGAACTATTGCTCCAATTTCTAAAGCAGTTATGGTTAGGTTTATCTTTTTCTGTAGCGCATACCTAGCAATATTTATTTCTTACTCCTACAAATAAGAGTTTTTTGGTTTTTGCTCCGATAATACAAGCCTAGCAACATATAAGTTAAAATAAATTTTACCAACATTTTATAAATAACATCACTTACTACCCCAGACAAGGCATTATAATTTTTTCGATACGAACGCTTACTCCATGCACCGTCAACTACAACAGATATTACAGGTATGCCATCTTGGTTGATATTTCCTGCTTCTATTGCTAATTTTGCCGCAGCTTTCATCGTCTCCTTATTTTCATCGTAAACAGCTGAAGCTATTTGAGCATGATATTTTGTATATGTCTTACTAGCCATGTTAGGTACGTCCATTGCTGCAAAAAGTTCAGATAGCTGATCGTATCCTATGCCGGTGGAAATCGTAATGTTTTCTGTTGTTTGGGTCTTCAGTCTTCACAACTTGTATAACATTGCATACTGCACATTTAAATGATAAAGAACTTTGTAAACCCTCTACTTTTTCCGAAATAAGGTACATGTCAAAAAATGAACAGTCAAAACCTACAACATATACACATTTAACAAAATTGCATAAATGATAATTAACTTTTATAGTACCGGTATGCTTCAAAGCTTTGAGCTGATTGAGAAAATAAGAAATATTTACAAGTCTCCGACCACTAATTTGATATGAATTTTTTGTAACGTTTTCTGTTTCGAAGTAGAGTTCTTCAAGCTCACTGCTGTCATTGTTCTCTTCATCGCTGGAAGTTGATGTACGATAAGTTGTTTCGTTGTCTGGTTCGACACATGGATTCTGTTTCGGAGACATATATATCATCATCATCGTTGTCATTTTCACTGAATGAAAGTTCATGTTCATTTGCAGACGTACATTCAAAAAAGTTATCATTACTTTCAAAAGAAGGCAGTTCAGATGGTAAAGAATTTATCTGAGATTCAGAATTACAGGCAAAGGAAGTTGCGGAACCGGCAACTAAGGCTGTATTTGGCTCTGTATTTAGATGAGCGAGCAGTTTCCACCTGCTGAAGAGAATTATACATTACGTTGTTATTGCCATTATGAGCAATCTTTGATATTTTTTGTTGTTTTGTGTATAGTAAAGGAATATCGCACAAATGACGCTCCCTGTATAAAATAATTGTTACCAGTTACTAAATTTATTGTATATTTCAACGACAAAACATTTGTAGTAATGATCAAAATTCTAAAGGTTTGGAAACATTTACCAGTTTATATAAAACTAGCATTTTCTAGCGTAAATAGAGTAGGGTATTTGAGAAAATGAACAAATTTGGTATTGCCTCATCAGTTGAGTTCTTCTATCTTGTTTGTGAAATTTGTTAGGATAAATAAATTAAAGACAGTACATGAAGGGCAAAAACAAAATTAAATTTATCTAAAGCCAAAATTTTAGTATAATTCTACGTTACTGCTACTTACTTTTCACAAAGTTGCTTCATAATCACATTTTTACTTTTTCTTGGTCTGGACAATCTATATTTTCCCTTTGCCATTTTAATGGATGATAGCACTTAAAACACTATAAAAGCACTAGAACACTAATAACCACTGTTACCTAAAATCGAGCAAGACAACAAGCACGTAAATAGGAATGATTACCTTTCTTCTTCAGGTGTAAAATCTAAACTAAGTAACTTATTGGGTAAAACTACAATTTTTGTGCATAATAGACCTACCATAAACATTATATTGCTATTAGTAGGTGTTAAAATGTGGGTTAGGATCCATCTGTATTGGCAAAAATATTGTAAAAGATTTTATTGCACCAACCAGCTGGGGAAAAGTTTCAAAAGTTTGTTATTTATAAACATAACGTATGTACTAATTTCTACAAACAATGAACATCATAATATTTTAATGAACAAAGGGCATTGAAGGCTCATTAGGGTACTTTCACTATTTGTAATTTATAATGATAGGTAATTGTTATTATTGGGCACATGAAGTTTTCAGATTCAAATTCCTACAATTTCTCAGTACATATTTCGGAATATTGTTAGAATTATCTTGAAAATCTTTAAAACATTCCGGATGAAAACATGTTGCGGGATAGATCAGACTAATGTAACCGCGGATGAAAAAAGGAATTGTGTCAAAATATCGATTTTGAGTTAGAATATGGGTAATATAGCAGAAAGTTTGGTGCAGTTCTACTTTTGAAGTCTAGATGCCACAATTTTTTGAATATTTTAGAAATTCCCTGCCACTAGTTAGATTTTTGCTCATTTACGAACTCAATCTGTATTTTGATGGAATATTTGTATTTTTGTATTTATCGGAACAGACAGCAAATTTCTTTTCTAATATACTTATGTGATTATACGAAGTTCGTTACCATAGTTACTATTCCAAAATATTTAATTTCAGTTTATTTTCATTGGTGATAAGTTTACAAATTATATTAAGAACCTTGTTTATTGTTTCCAGCCTTATTTTGTGGAACTCCATAATCATGAAATAAATAATAGTTATTTAATAAATTAGTTTGTTAATGAAAGCGATTAATGATCGAAACTGTTTAAAGCACGAACGAGCGATAGGGAGTGAGTGCCTTTAATAGTTGAGATCATTAGTTGCTCATTAACAAACGAATTGATTACAACAGTTTTTCGTTGACCGTAAAATTCTTCGATTTTAAGATAGAAAATTTCAAATAATACCGAATCCAAACTTGTGCGTATATCTGGTTGCCCAAAGTAAAACATCATCAAAACGTCAAAATCACAAACGGGTTTATTAATGAAAAAGAGTGTATTAATGAGGTCCATTAATGCATCCTTTTTTCACAAAACAGTTACTTAATAAAAAAGAGTGTATTAATGACGTCCATTAATACATCCTTTTTTAGAAAAAATCATTCATTAATATTGACATTAACAAACGGTCAACGAAAAAGATTATTAAAAGTTTCACAGTTTTATTAAAATATACCTGACAATATTGTTTCGACAGCTATGCTGTCATTATCAAAGGTAATATAATTATAAACAAACACGTCGCTAAGGTAGATACAAAATAGGTAACTAGATAAAATAATAATAATAATAATAAGAACCAATCAAGTTCTACAAAAAAACTTCTGACATTTAAATGACTTTTCGTTATTGCCCGTCTGACCATAAAGAGGCCCTTGGGCTATAAAAAGACGTTTATGTTTAGATGAGTCTTGCAATAATAATCTAATTATAATGCATCTGTGCATAATAGGTATTTATGTATTAAGGGCATAATCTATTAGATTATGGCATGAGAGAATGTTTAAAGCCCGACGAAGGAGGGCTTTTAATTTCTCGAGGGCCATTATCTTGATTATGCCCGTGGTACATACAACGTTTTATTTTATTTTGCTTCATGGAAACGATAATTGCAAGCAATTGCACATTTCATTTTGAAAAAATGTAATAGTTATAATTATTTATTAAAATTGTTAGAACTCTATAGAAACGTTTTCTTTTTATCTTAGCAACTTTATACGCCCTCGGGCTAAAAAAACCAAATTACGCCCGCAATTGAGTGCCAATAAAGACGATTATCATGTCAAAATAAAATAAAGTATATTTTCGTAACTGCGTTTAGAACATAGATAAAGTAAGCTCTTATGAATTCTTGGTTCTCTATGCAAGTAAGGAATGTGTACATACCAAAATAATATTGAAGAACGCAATGTGTATTATTAGATACACGATGAAAATGATGATAATGAAGGCAATGTATACTATAAGATACTACTGTATGCAAGCAATTAGGCAAAGGGACTCAGAAGATACACGTTTAATTCAAGAACTCTCTAATTTATCTCAGGGAAATAAAATCAAATATAATCAAAATTGCACACATACAATTACTAAAGTCTTAGTTACATATCTGTATTAACAGAATGTAATAAAATGTCATAGAAATCATAATATAATCAATTTCATTACTTGAAGCGTGAGTAAAACTTGGCGTTTGACAGTAACGCACAACACCAACATACAAAACTCACTAGAAACAGCCCCGAATTTAAAAAACGCTGAAAATTATCACAGAAAGCTAGTATACATGTCTGTCTAGGTATACACTGCGTTTTAGTACGATATGCTTAATTATAGACTTGGAAAAAATTATAGAAGAACGTGTATCTTAGAATACACATTGTCAAGAAAATGGTTAAAGAAAGCTTGTAAAGGTAAATTCATATTTATGGGCAGGTATTGTTTGCATATGAAAGTATATATTTTTATCCAACACCTCTATATAAATACCATGTTTACTATGGTCATTTTAAATAAGGAAAGTGATTGTTTACTCTTATGTTACATTATAACCTACGTTGCCCCTAGCAACGTGGGTTATTTTTAAAAAAACTCACTCGTTCAAAGATAACAACCAATCACCAGCTTACGTTACTTAATATTATTAAAATCTAGTCATCGTGCTAGAGCATTACTGTCAAAACTACAGACTAACTAAACATTGCAAATTCGATGTTTAAACTTAAATAAAGAGGTGTTGGATAAAATTTTGTATGGCACGCGTGAGTTAAGGATATTATTCACTCAGAAGAATTAACCCTCTCGGGCCTGCCGGCCCTAGAGGGTAAATTTTTCGTTCGTGGATAATATCTTACTCAACTCACTTGTACCATAAATAACTATTAACCAACACCTTTAAATAAAAATGGCTTCATTTAGATGTTTTTAAAGAATAAAATTTGAAGTTTATTCACTTGCGAGTAGAAAAAAACTGTTTACATACTGTGGAATGGTGATTGGCTGTTATTGTAGGTAGCAGCCAATTGCCAGCTTACATTGCATAATATTATTAAAATCTACTCATTGGATTTAAAATGGACTATCAAATTCATTACTGCCAAAGATTTCAATCAGGAAGAACTGTTTTTCTTTTGTAAGTTCTTTCCTATAGCTATATTTGTAATCAGTTCACAAGTAAAAAATATCTCAGCAAGCTTTGATTTATTTCTTTTAAGTACGAGTTACTGAAATTTTTTAAAGATCAAACATTAACAACTAGCATTAATGTTGACTATATAGACTAGTGTAGAAAATTTTGATAAACATGAAATAAAAATTAATACTTTTTGCATGCTTTTCCTTACAAAAAATAAAACCAATTCAATTTCTAAAATTCAAATGATGGAGTATCATGTAAAATTTAATATTTCCTAATTCGCCTTTGTAAAATATAGAAGTAAAGTGGGTTTGTGTAGTATAATCTACAAGTCCCATCTTCATCAATCACTCACTTATTGCACTCTAAATGTTTTATCTACAGTCATACAAAAAGTGACTACTTTTAACACTGATTTTCGTGTAAAAAGTTAATGTTTATTCAGCTAGTGTTATAAAATTTTTATTGCACACTAATATCAAAAAGAAATGTATGATAGATGATTTACGAATATTTTCTATACTGGCTGCTAAAGAACTTAGCACATAAAAATTAAAGCACGTAGATATGCATGACGTATACATGTGTAAAAAGTCTCTTCATTGCACTCAAATCTTTTAAAATACTCACTCGTGTTTTAAACCATTTGCACAATAAAGAATGGCTTTTTACACTTGCATCTTTATTATAATATTATCAACAGACTGTATAGTCAAATAATTTGTTTATATTCTTGGTATTATACACCCTCTATCGAGAAATAAGTGTCCATAAATAATTACCTTACATTTTCAAAATGTTTTCCAATCAATAACAAGCATACTACAATTTACTTGTTTACATATCAGACTAAGTTAAGGTAATTGGCAAGTTTCACCGCCAGTTGCCATTCCTTAAATCTTGTTTACTGTAAATTTCAATAAAATTTGAAGTGGAACACTCATTTCTGGACAGAGGGCGTATACTTAAAATTACTAAAGAAAAAACAAATTTTTATTTTTAATTTTTTTTACTAATTATAAAAATTGTAATTAATTATTTTGGCTCCCCCTCCACCTCCGCCACGCCCACCTCGGCCACGCCTGCCTCGTACACGCCTGCCTCGGCCACGTCCACCCCCACGTCCACCTCCACGTCCACCCCCACGTCCACCTCCACGCCCACCTCGATGTGCTGGCCCCTGTTGCTGCCTGTTCTGAAACATTAGAATTTTATTGTTATTTTCTATAACTGAATGAGAAATGCTGTAGATTCACTAGTTGGTAACCAATGTGTGTTTGCTGGACAATGGTGTTATGTATAGAGTTATTTTGTTTGTGTAGCAGATTAGAACAATATTTCAGCTGTAAAAGCCCAACATCATATTATTAGTTTGTCTGCTTTTCTTTTTGTTAAAAGACATCCAAACATTTTTGTATTGTTTCAAAGTGCCCGGTCCTTCCTGCTAGAGTGATGTGTTGTGTCCCCCCCGCATCTACTTTATGCCAAGTTTCGTGAAATCCTGGAATATAACACATTATAACATTTTATACGATAAACTATTAGGTTTAAATTGAAAAAAAAACTAATCTATATAATTAACTGGCAGTTTTAGTAATTTGTATTTTATAGGTTAGTACGACGAGTAGGGGAGGTAACTAGAAACTACTCAACATGATTCTCTTAGTTGTGACTGTTGATTAGCCAAGTTGTATGTTTTCTGTACTACGTACATTCAAAGCTCTATTTCAAATTATGAACAATTGCACAAGCGATGCAAGATTATCTAGTTATTCTTCTGACAATGACACAAATTCTGAAGTATGAATGATTGAATGCTTGTTTTATTATTGACATATTAGAGACAGCAAACTTATGCCATGTTGCCACATAAACAAAGAAAAGGTACCGATGAACTAATTAATACTCATTTTTTATTAAGAGTTTAGTTTTTACTATTTATGAATAACATACTCGACACCTATCACCACATCAAAAAACTGTGTTTTAAATTTTCGGAACACGATCATAATGACTTTCACCATCTTTGTTATTTTGTCAAATCAGCTGTATAGACTGTCAACAGAATTTATTTGTAATAGTGTTTAGCAATTTCAGTTTGGTCTATTATTATTGGGACGAAACAAATTCTTTTGCTTTGATTTACCTGCGGTTGGGATGCTTCCACAAGATCTGTAAACAGATCCTTCACCCGCGTTGGATCGTTCTGGAACAAGCATTGTTGATTTTGGATATGTTATTTGGACCCTAAAACATTAATATGTGTAAGAAATTCTTGAATAACAGATTTTTTTAATAAATGTTAGACTTTCTTATCCTATTTACTTGGATTTAAGGCCTAACTTTATACGGCAATCCAGAATGTTGTTAAACTAAGTTCCTGAAGGGTACATATAACCCCAAATGCTACCATAAATTGTTATTTTCGATGTGACATAAAATATATTCTAAAATAAAAAATAGATTTTAAAATTACCAATACACAAAAGAGATATTTAAAACTAGTGTTTCAACAATTTTGTGTGCTCTCCAGCTTCCCTTTTAACTAACATATTTTGGATTGCTCTGCAAGGCCGCAGTCTGACTGCAGCTTCTACCACCATCCACTAACATCGACCACCACCAATTAGAATAATCCTGTGCAGTCCCATTGAAGCAAGTAGTGACCACCAGCATCATGTACAATTTTAAATTTCGTGCTTTTTGAAGTAGACATATTGCCAACTTAGCAAGCTTAGCTTATTAAATGAGGTTATGTGCATTGGTTTGTTTACTATTGTCGCGTTGACTAATTTTTAAAGTTATGTACTATCGTAATGTAACGAAGTGCTCGCACGTTGGCACTACAAATTACCAAAAACGAAAAGCCCGTGAATGGGATATGCAAATTCGTAGTTATCATTGTTGGTAATTTCAAACTGGTAGTCACTGCTTGATGGCAATAAATGGCAAACAGTGCCATTGTTTAAATTTTACTTGATGACAATTTGGTACACTTGGATAAAATATAGATAGCATCACATTTCAATACAAATATCCATGATATTAATACACCCATTGTAATCTAAACTTTATGTTCTTATTAAGATTGAAGCGTCGGAATCAACGAGCAGTATGACCGAATCCATGACATCGACCACATCCGCCCCACCACTTTTGTGTCCTGGAGAAGTAATTAAACCATCAGGAAAATTTACAAAGCCCACTAGAATTCCAGGAAAGAACTATTGTAAAGATGAAGTTGTAATACGTAATGCTGATTCTGGAAAAGGTCTCCATTTTTTTAAGATTTATTTCTTATTATATTATTTATTGCAATGAAATGTTTTTTAAATGAAATATTATAAAAATAATATAAACACTCCAATAAAAAAAAAATTTATAAATTAAACAACAGGATTTACATACTCGTCTCGTGTAAAATAAAATTATAAATTATTGCCATATATGTTTCTTATAGTGATGGGAATCAAAGGTCGAAGAGTGCACATGATCGAAGAACTCAGTGAAACAATAATTTCATTTCAAAGAGGTAAAATTGTGCACCTGGAATGAATGCTGTTTTGTTTTGCTTATAATAATCATAATTACAGTGCACTACTAAATTTGTATTATTTCAGAGCACTCTTATTTTATAAGTTTTTGCAGAATTTAACAAAAACAAAGAATTGTTTTCTTCACTCCCTTTTTTACTTATCCCAGCACTCAGCTTGTGCGTGGTTGAAGTTTGTGCTTAAATTTCTGTTTCATACCATTTATTAATATGAATATTTTTTAATTACTAAATCGTTTTAACTTTTATCATGTGACATTCATTTGTACTTTATAATATTGTTTGCTGGATATGTCTTAACATATTTTTTCCTTACTATTCTTTGATATTATCATTATTATTAATTAGATATTAATTTATAATTGTTGTTTACAGTAAATCCCGGCGCTAAAGAACGTTTAGTCCAAATTACTGGCGCAAATGAAGAAAGCATCAAGTAATGAACTTTATCATTACCAATAGTTTTTTTTATTTTAATTCAATTTAATTTTACTTTAGCCATGCCAAGCAACTGATTGAAGATACAATCCGTCGAAATGCATCACCAGTCAGAGAACATGGCATTGCTGTTGGAGGTCCTCTCACTGGGTCTAGTTCAAGTGTAAATTCTTCTGCATCAGAAGACAGTGCCTTGCCACATTCGGCACGTGCTTCCCGTACACTTATACATAGTTTAAGCACCAATGATGCGTGTATTGGTGAATTTAAATATACTGTAGTGGTTGGAGGTTGCACTATTAAAATTACAGGGGACAATCTGGATCTAGTCAGGGTGAATATTATACTAAATAAATTGATGTTGCGAATCAATTTTGTTATTTTATATTTTTCTAAATTTCTAGACTAGTAAATTGGTTCTTGATGAATATTTTTCTGGTGAACCTCTCCAAGATATAGGACAATTTTATAGTTTCGATAGCTTACCGCAACCTATAGTGACGCATGACTTGACGGGATCTCCACTCTCACCACCTGAATCGTTACCATCACCTGGTCTTTCCAATGGACAGGCAGATGATACATCTGGTCCAGGTAGCTACATTTTATATATACTTTTAGAATAGTACATTGCCTCACATATAATAATTCATAAGTCTCCTATCTAAAATTGTTGAATTAATATTTGCAAGACTATTCAAAATTATTATAATTAAGTATAACGTAATCAAAAATTTGCACTATGTGTTTAATTGTAATTAATCACATATCATGATTTTCAAATAATATTTAGTGTGCTATGGCTAATTACTACTGTAATGACCCGAGGTCCCTACCCACTAGACGATCACGGCCCAAATTTTATTATGATAAATATAACAAAAAGAACAAACTGTATCCTACGTTGTGATTACTTTTTATAACATGTGACCAAGCTTGATAATGATTGACTTACTTCATAAGGACGGAGAAAGAGAGAAAAACACAAATAAAAGAACAGTTAAATATGATTGTATTATTTTATTAATTTATTCTTAATCTTGAGCGAAGGGGGGCGGATTTAAACTGATACAAAATAATAAACGGCTAGTTCTGTAAAAACCCCCTTGAAAGTATGCTAGCCCAGCTTAAATACGTCAACTCTTCAAGTCAAATTATTGATTAGTTCGATTACAATAAACAATACAGAGCAATTTATCAAGTTGATACAGTTGTATGTTTATACAAGGTATTTATAAATAGTCAAACGCAAATCTCTCAATGACATAAAAGATCAAAAATCAATGTAAATTGAATCAATCATGTAAAGTTAAGTACAAACTAGAAAACGTAAACGTGACAGTTTAAAAAGAATAGGCATAAACTACTGAACAAAAGTTATATCATAATTGACATCAACAGATGTGACTAAAACATATATACAGGGTGGGATTAAAGTAGGTATGGAATATTAAAAAAAAGCAAACTCAACCGGTTTTTTTTAAAATGCTGAAACACGTCGATTGTGTTTTTTAAAAATACACATTAATATGTGCGATTCACCTTCCGACTTTCATTTGTTTCTAAGTTATGACGTCATCACAAAAAAATTAAATGACAATATAGATTTTTAGTAGTGGAATCCGATAGTGATTTCTCTTCCCTTTATGATCATGCAAATAAATCATAAGGTTGCATAACAAAAATTCTGAGAAAAATCAAATTTAATGTTATTGATATTATGGTATCAATATATCAGATATCAGAAAACACCTTAGGTAGAGAATTTGCGTTTTTCATTGTAACGTAAAAACTCTTCTCATGAAAGTACACATTAGCAACGTTTTTTCATCACTATTTAGTAAAAAAATATGAGAAACTGTTATTTGCACCTGTAAATATGCCAGAAACGGCGGAAAATGCAAAAAGTCGGTTTTTTGCGATTACAGCGCCACCTGTTGCCAAGATAAAAAAATGCTTCAAATAAATTATTCATATTTTGATGAGTAGAATCTAAATATGCAATAAAATTTAGGGTTTCCCATTTGAATTTTCAAAGTTGCCCCCCTTATCCCCTACAAGGGGAAATCAGAGGGGTTCCATTTTGCGGTCATTCAAAAGAGCACATTGACATTAGTAAGATCACCCATTGTCTTGTTAAAAATCTTTAATCCCCCGCATTTTAAAAGGGGTGTACGGGTGGTCTGGACCACCCTGTATATAAAAGCATCAGAACACGTCTTTTGCAAGACATAGTTTTACTGTCAACAACAGGGAAAGCTTACATAGAGATACCTAGACAAGCGAGAGTGTGTTATAAGCATTGAAAAAGAATAACAGCACATACCGGGTGGGGCAATAGTGTAGGGAAGTCCGATAGCTCCTAAACGGTAACAGCTAGAAAAATTGTTCTAATACGGATGTAAACAGTGGATAGAGGCGCATCTAAAGAAATTATTTTTAAATATACAGGGTGTTGCAGAAAAGTGTGGCACGCTTAAGGCAATTTTTTTTTAAATAGAGTACCCCAAATATTTTTGCATATTTAACACCTCTCTTGGCAGGTTTACTCATATCTAAAATTTTAGCGCCATCTAATGACCGGTTTAGAAGTTATAAATTTTTTTTCAAAAAAATTGAGTTTTACATTATCCCACTTAACAGTTTACCGCTTTCACGGCCGCAACTGTAAAGACGAATTTAGGTAGGGATTTTGTTGCAGGGGCTTGTAGGGTGCTCTTCTTTAAAAGAAAATGGACCCACCATGTACAGGGTGTTCAAAATTAATTTTTAAATTTTGAGAACTTCAAAGCTAAAATTCACAACTTTTTCAAATGGAACACCCTGTATATTTTGTACCTTTGTGATGCAGAATTTAATTGCCATTGTTTTTATTCATCAACAGCAGCACTGATAGAGAAATTACACGCGTGTAACACAATGTTAATTAATATGTTACACGCGTGTAAATATCTCTATAAGTACGGCTGCAAGTTTTGTTTATAGTAACGAATGCAATGGGTATTCAGATGTGTAATTTGATACAAAACTACCGTTGTAGATAAGATAAATAAGATTTTATTTTATTTATGTTTACGTTATATTTATGTCTGACTAATTCTTATTATAAAAAGTCACGTATTTTTTAAAAGTGGTTACATTGCACCTTTATGATTAATATTATTTACAAAGGTTTAAGTTAAAAAAGAACTGTTACTTCTTTTACGAATTACAACTTATGTATCTCCGGCATACTACATATAAAAAGATTTTGTGCTAAATTTAAAAATTGTTAAATGTAAAAAGACCGCATTGTAACTTTAAATATTAAACATTTCCAGATTTGTTACAAAATCTGAAGGATCATATAACAAAGTTAAAATCTGCAGAATATCTGAAGATGGAAGAAAAGTTGTTTGCATGGTTTTAAATATGTCACCGATATCCTCTGAAATTTTGGTCGAAAAGGCAAAGCATCTATCCAGCAGTGTGCGGTGCATACGAAACAGTGGAAGTAGTGCTATACGACGTATGCGCTATCACGCTCGTACGCTATGTGTACGAGCATGATAGTATAGTGACTGGTTCCACTGTTTTGTATACTCTGCATGCTGCTGTGACTTATGTTTTCAAAATGATGACGTCAGGGCAAGTAAAGATTGGATACTTAATTTTAAAAAGGCACAATTTGTAGTGCTAAAAATTGCGGGAGAAAAGCTGTTCAATGATTCGCACGCAGTGAAGCCCTTTAAAAAACAGTTGCAAAGCGGTGGCTTTGCAATGGGCTGTAGAAAGTTTGAAACAATTGTGATGCCGGAAGATTTAAAAAAATTATATCTAACGTATTAAGTTCAAAAAACACGAAACAAGCAAAAATCACCGCCTGTTTTGGTTAACGACATATTAATGCAGAATATTATTATTTGTGTTTTTAAAACAGTTTTTGCATAAATATTTTTGTAGTTTTATTTATTTTTAAATAAATGTTTTTGCAGAATGTTGTAATTGTATTTATGTACAAATAAAACATTTTAACTCTGCAGACGCAGTAATCCAGAAACCGCGATGATTCGGATTGCCCCTGTTTTAATTAGTCCGAATTAGCGAGACTTCACTGTATTCTTATTTTTGTCGATTACTCATTTATTTTACGAGCAAGCCAAATTTTGTTTGCATTTTCTTAAGGCAGTTTTGAATTAGAATTCCATGATACAATGATCAACTTGGTTTGTCCTTATGGGAGTCATGGTTAACTATGACATCATTAAACAGAGATTTTCTTTGTACGTTTCTTTCTAATACATTAACTAAATGTGAAAGAAAACTGGCAATTATTTATTAAAAACATAAAGGCTTTGTAATACAAAAACTAAATGTGAAAAAATTAAAAAGACTTATTTTAAGACAATTATTTATTAAAAAACGTAGAAAGCTTTGAAAAGTATTACAATAGTTGTTCGAAGACTTTGCCATTGTTTTCCAAACATAAATATGATCTGCGAACAGTAGATTATACAGCTTTGTGTAGAACACTCTGGGGAATAGCTCAAAGTGATTGAAGCATGTTTTCAAGTACTCACTTTATAGACAGAAAAAATTATGCTTTAAAAATGTTTCAAACTGTCATATTGCTGTCTGAATGAACTTTAGAGATACACACTCCTACTCTATCTTTCCAATACTCTCTTTAAGGCTACTTTGATCTTACAAGTGGCCAGAAAACTTGTAGTGTGAGACAACACTAAGTAGAGAAAGAAAATTAGGTGTATTTGTTTTACTATTTCCTACAAATCTTAATTGTTTGAACATCCTTTTTTGGTATAAACTGGTATCAGATAACTTTCAATACTTCGCTCTAGTATGTCATGCACTATATAAAATACAGTGTCGTGATAAAGCAAGGAACAAAATTCATAATTGCGTTATTTAATGTTTTCAAGCAAAATGCTTGGACAGGTCAATTTTATTTTTTAATTAGCCACCTTAAGACATAAAAATTTTACTTACGACGTCATGTATTTTTGCATGTTGACATCCTGATTGGTTTTTTTAAATGACAACTCCAATTTTTCTTTGCTGGTTTTTATAGATGGTCCAACTACTTAAATGGTGGTGTAAAAAGATTGGTACCATAGATAACTAGTTTTTTGAGAAAATAACACACTTACCGTAAGAAATAAAAATGTAACTTTAATGGAAGAAAATCTTAATTAAACCCCAAAAACAAACAAAATTTAGCGCAAGTGTTCAAATTGCTCTCCGTCAGCCATTTGGCACTGATCGATACGAGTGTAAGCACTTTGTACACTTCGCTCAAGGACTTCAGGAGTAATGTACTCCACTTCAGCGCAAATTCTTTGCCATACCTCGTCTAAATTATTTGGCCTATTAAAATAAAATTTTGATTTTAAATAACCCCACAAAAGAAAATCTAAAGAAGTCAAGTCTGGGAAACACGGTAGTCACTCAATTGCTCCTCGACGTCCTATCCACCTTCCAGGAAATGTGGCGTCAACATATTGACGGACGTTTATTCCAAATTGAGGAGGCGCCCCATCTTGTTGAAACCAATTATCTTGATGGGCTACATCTGCTTCTTGTTCATTTGGAAACATTGCTGTCAGAGCTGGCACTAAATCAAACCCCAAAAAGTCCAAATAACGTGCGGCTGTAAGGTTTTCTTTAAAAAAGTAAGGCCCTATTAAACGGCGTCCGATTATTCCAATCCAAACATTTAATTTCCCTTGGCGTTGACTGTGATAGTCTGGAGTCCAGTGAGAATTTTCTCTTGACCAATACCTGCAATTGACTTCGTCAGAAAAGAGGATATTATTTAAAAAATTGGGGTCTCCATTGCAGCGTAACATTAGTTCTTCGCAAAACTGCAATCGGCGGTCTGGATCATCCTCGTTTAATTCATGAATCAATTGAACTTTGTAAGGATGATATTTCTCTTTCTTGAACTTTCTTGAAATCTTTCTCTGGGAAAGATTTGGGCAAACACTGGGTAGCTTGTGGTTAACTACTGGAAAATTCTAACTTTTTTACTCTTATATTTTTTTTCTATGAAACAAAATGTTTTTTAATTTGTGTATTATTGATATTTAGAGTCTTAGACAATAACTGCACTTTATTGCATTTTTTATTTTGTTTTAAAAAAATATATTACAAAGTTCTTAAGTGGTCAATTACTGGCATGTTGACCCTATTACCGACTTTTACATAGCTCCATAAAGCTTATACAATGTGTTTACAGATCTGGTATGAGCAAAATAGCTAGTATTAGCAAGATATTTTAAATAAATAGATAGTTCTACATCAGAAGGTACACGAAGACCATGCTCCAAAAAAGATGGATATCATATGTTTAAGAAAATGAGTTATAGAGTCAAATAATATCTGAAAGGAGTAGAATATGTGACGTGGAATGAAGAAAGGGACCAATTGTATGAAAACCAGTTATTGCAATATTAGCAGGTAAAGTATAGCGGTACTTTTATTGTGTGGGGTGGTATTTACAACTGTCACGTGCGGTTTTAGTTACCCCTCTCGGTTGTTAAACTATGTTATCTTATAAATACTTTAGCTTGTTCAAATAGATTCATTATATTTCGTGTGAGTTAGTGCGTTGGTGTGTTGAATGTGTTTTTTCTGAGACCTTTTTCATCGCGACTAGTAGTTATTTTGTACTTTTTTTGGCGAATATTAATGTAATACATACCTATCAAGTTAATTATTAGGAACATTATTTTACGAAGCACTTACAGCTTGGCGTTACAGAATGAATTGGACGAACTGAATGAACTGTATTATGTAGAAAACGTAAATGAATACGACAGTGATAATGTAAGAGGTGATGACAGTGATACTGAAAGTGGTGATCAAAGTAAGGATGCTCAACGTGCATCTGTAGTTGGAACAGCTTCTGAATGTGCACCTTCAACATCATTTGCTAGTGATTCGTTGGATAAATCCATAGAAGATATAAGGGAGGACGAAGCAATTTTACAAATGTACGGAGAAACTGCTCAACCCTGTTGCACTTCAAAATGTAATAGTCTCATACCTAAATCTATCGCTATTCAGTTTCGTAATTCGTTCAAAGAACTGTCGAAACACGACCAAGATTTAGTAATACTAAGCCATTTAGAATGTTCTAGGAAGCATAAATCACTGGAAGATAAATACGGTAAGAGAAACGTTAATGACTTATTGTAAATACAACAACTTTCTCATTTTTAAATCTACACATTTGCCGTGAAATGTATTTGTTTATACATGAAGTTGGAATTAAAAGATATAAAAATCTGGTTAAACATTTTGATGTACATGGTTTGGTTGGTCGTACACATGGTTTAACTAATAAGAGTCATTGTGTGACATCACACAATGACTCCTCAAAATAATATTAAATTCCTACATTTTTGTAATAACAAACGCAAATTAGACATTTTAGAAGCCTTTGAGATATACAAACACAAACTCAGGGTACCTTTAATGAATGAACAACTTGAGCTCAGTAATTCTCCGTTACTGGAAGTATTAGATATTTAATTCTGATTATTATTATTTATCTAGTTACCTATTTTTGTAGATACAAAAATGTCTTTTAACAATTAAATATGATCCATTTTTTTAATATGTCGGTTATTACAATGTCATTTACAACATCTCAACATCATGTCAAATATCGCTAAAACATGTGATCATCATCAGCTAAAAACCCTTCATACAAAGGTGAATATTGGTCGTAGAGATTCCAAACCCATTGCATTAGATGTATCATGCTTTTGTCTATAAGAATCACTTAAAAACCTAAAATCGATAGTTTGCGACATTTGGTCCCTTTCTTGATTCCACGTCACATATGGTGGCATAATTTTCATAGCAATATTGTTGAAAGTCCAGTTGTTCAAGCATGCGCTTTCCAACACTGCACTGGTAGTAATACCCGGCAATGCCATCTACACCATCTACTCCTGTAAGGTACTTAATCCATAGAATATGACTTGAAAACTGGGCATTAATCTTCGCACGAAAAATATCATCTTTCTCAGTATGTACAATACCATATTCTAAGTGCCAGAAATGTACTGCTTATTGTATTGTTTATTGTTTCCAGCCTTACTTTGTGGAACTCCATAATCATGAAATAAATAAAGATTAGTAAAAGTTTCACAGTTTTATTAAAATACAACCTGACAATATTGTTTCGACAGCTATGCTGTCATTATCAAAGGTAATATAATTATAAACAAACACGTCGCTAAGTATTGATTGCTAATATGGGGATTGCTGGTAACGTCCAAGGGTCAAACGCCAGAGGTTCCCATGATAGTTTTGAAAATGCAATAAAATCGTTTGCTGTGGCTCTCCTCTACGTAGCAGTTCTTCGATGAAATCCTTTTCTATCTCTTGTTGATCAGATTGTTATTTACAGTGTTCCAAGTTTTGTGCACAATGATAGAATGAAATTCTTAATCGGTACCTAACTAACAGAAGACAGTACTTATTCAGAACTGGACAAGCTATGCCAAGAAGGTACTAGTACCTTCTTCCCATGTAAACATACTTCGCTTATTACTTAGTAGTGAAGGCATAAACACTTGAAGATTGTTTTACTTCGTTGTGTTTAATACATCGCGGAAACCTTGATCGAAGATGAAGACAATGACGACATCATCCTCTTCCATAAACAATAACAAATCAGAATTCTTGTCACTAATTGCAACAGTATCGTTATTCTTTGCGCCTGCATGCATGACATAATACAAGAATGTATCCAGAACACAGCAGGATTAGCAGGAGTTTTCCTCTGCAATGGAAAGAATGATGGCATCTAGATATAAATATACGCAATCAGCAATCAATACCAGAGCTTATCTTTCTCTAACTGCAAAACTCTTTTTATCAATCTGCGTGAATGCTGTTCAAGCGCTTGTGTCCTTGTAATATGCCCATAGCCAAGATTATTTGGTAGGAAGTGCTCCTCGAGTTCTGAACACACAGAATGGAATAGCATCGAAGACAATTTGCTGAGTGACAAAAAATAGATATGCTAAGAATTCTTGGGTATGTGGGTGACGCACCATTATTAATAACATTGCAAAGGCATTTCTCGTAGATCTTCGACTACTCGATCGGAGATGAGATGATGCGATTCCCAAAAGCATTTTAAGTAATGTTTGTAGCATTTCCATCAAAGTTCAATGGTTTAGACTGAGATGGCTCGTAGAAATTCTTAAGCCAGAAACCAAAGTTTCGCTTTGACATTAACTCCTTCTCCTTGAGATTTGTTGGCTCGAAAAGCATCTTCGGTGAACAGACTGCTTCGATACATACCGTTCTTATAGTTTCTATTGCTTATAGGACTGTATAATCTAAGCCGATGAAAAAGTTGAATAACTCCTGTCGCCGGTATGGGTTTTCTACACATTCATAGTGAGTAACATATGAAGTTGGCTTTGTGGTGTTCTCACCACTACAAACCACGGTTTGGTCTACCACCGAACGGTTAACTAGCATCGAGTTGTTTTTGTTATGCTTTACTGGAATACTTGAACGAGCAGTTCTTGCACCATTCAGGTTATTCCACACATTATATTGATTAGATTGTTATTTATAGGATACACTAGTTTAGGGTACATCATTTGCAAAAATTATCCGTTTTCGTCAAGCGCAGTTATCTTTGTAGAAATAATTTTTAAAAACTTTTTTAAAAGCTGTAATCATTACTCTATAATCGCATCGCTCTAACTTCTTCTTACATTTTATTGCACTATATATTGTATTACCGCGACCAAAATAAAGAAAGACCAATTGTTTGCTATTGTAAATGGATATATTTAGTGAAAATCAAAACTTCCGACATTTAAATAATTTAAATAATTATTTAATAGCAGTAAAACCCACTTAAAGCTTAAAATTATAAAAAAGGTGTCAACTTGATTAATGCTGGTGTTTCCATTTTTTTAGCCGCAGTTGTATATAGGGATCATTATTATTATGATTAGATTATGTTATCTAACTATATATATTATAATAAAAAAATGTTAAATTGAGTTGAATCTTGTATTATACGTTTAACAATAAATTGTCGGTATCATATTCATTATTATTACATGATTAAACATTATAAACCTTTTAATGTAAACTACTTTTATACTGTAGTAACTTTATTTTTTATACACACAAATCAAATAAACTCAGTGATGACTGTATTAACATTTAATTAATATAAATGAGTACAAAACATAAATTATATTTTCTTTTCATAAACATCTGTCATAATCTTAATTTCATAATAATAATAACAACTACCTTCATCTCTTCCCGTTGTTATGACAACACTATACGGCAACTTTACAGTTCGGCCTTCCTGACATAAGATTGTCCTCGATCTTGTACATAATACAAAATACTATTGCATAATTTTAAACAAATACATAAGGTACAACACTGAAACACTCAACATCATAACTATTTAACATAAGTAAAGATTAAAAGAATTAAACAATTTATTAAACACATAAATTAATAAATGAAATCAAACTATGCTTTTGTGTTAACTGACTCGTCTACATTTAAATTTGTGTTAGTAGCCGGCAACCAACGTTTCATTCTTGTAGGCTCAAATATTCCCTCAAATGGTATTTGTGTTAGTTGAAAACCTTCGATGTCTTTTATAACATATCTATCATTTGGTAATACTTTTGCTACAATATAAGGTCCTTTATATTTTGGAATAAGTTTCTTATTAACTCCAGGGGTTACGTCAATATTCAAAATCATTACATAATCACCTTCTTTGTATTCATAAGGAATCTTGTGATGGCTATCATAATATTTTTTATTATATTGCTGACTGAGCATAATGTTTTGGGCCGCATCACCTCGAATCTTATCAAGATCTCTAACATTATAAATTTGATTTTCTAAATGTAATCTTAAATTATCGTCTACATCTCCTCTTTGATTTATGCCAAATAGTAACATACTTGGAGTTTGCTTGGTACTCCTATTTACTGTATTATTTATTGCAAATTCTAACTGGGCTAAAACAGTATCCCATTTATTATTTTCTGGCGAAAGTTTTGCTAAAATTGATGTAACTGTTCGGTTAATTCTTTCTATGTGACCATTTTCTCTAGGCGTACCAGTAGCTATTAAAATATGTTGAATAGAATAACTTTCTAAAAATTCTTTAAAAGTTCTCGATGTAAAAAGCACTGCCTCTATCTGAGATTAATTTAATAGATTTACTGTAATTGACAAAATAATTTGTTAAATGTTTTATAATCTCATCTGAACCAGTTGATTTACTTGGGTAAAACTTAACATACTTTGAAAAAGCATCAATTATTTCAAAAATAAATTTATTCCTTTTTGGGGTACGTTCTAAAGGTCCATAATGATCAATGTGTAATGTAACAAATGGTTTATCACCTTTTCGAATATTATGCAAAATACTTTCTGCTTTTCCTGAGTTTTTGGAGTATATTAAACATTTTAAACAGTTACTAATGTAAGTTTTAATTTTATCTTTTAACTTGGGAAACCAGTAGGTTCTAGTTATAAGTTCAAAAACTTTATCTACACCTACATGACCTACTTTGTCATGATATAATGCTATCACCTGGTGTTCCATTAATTTTGGAATAACAAAAAGTAATTTTCCTTCATGCTTTCTATAAACTAATCCGTTTACTAATTCGTATCTAGGATTTTCTTGTTTTTCTAACAATTCTCTTATTTTTACAATTCCTGAATCTTGTACTTGTTGTAATGAAAGATTTTGTTCAAATGTATTTTCAATTAAAACTAAAATATTCTGACATCTACTTAAAGCATCTACATGAGCCATTAGTTCACTCGGCCTATGTTCTACTGTGTAATCAAAGTTTTGTAACTCCAATGCCCAACGTGATATTCGAGGATTAATATCTTTTTTATTCAGAGCTAGTTTCAAACTGTTACAGTCTGTTACAATTTTAAACTTAAGGCCAGTTAAGTAAACTTTAAATCTTCGTAATGAATAAATAATTGCTAAGCACTCTAATTCATAACTGTGGTACTTTGATTCTAACTCTGTGGTTCTTTTGCTAAAATATGAAATTGGGTGAAATTTTCCATCAATCTGTTTTTGCATCAATACTGATCCATAACCTAAGGAACTCGCATCACAATGCAATTCTGTTTCGGCTTTAGGGGAATAAAGTGCTAATGTAGGAAATGATATTAATGAATTCTTTAATAATTCAAAAGTTTGTAATTCTTGGTCTCCAAATTCAAAATTAATGTTCTTTCTTAACAGGTCATATAATGGCTTAGCTTTAAATGAAAAATTGGGAATAAAACGTCTGAAATAACTTACTAGACCAATGAAACTTTGAACTTCCCCCTGATTCTTTGGAATAGGGAATCTAATTAGCGAATCAATATGTTCTTGAGTAGGGAATATACCGAATTGACTAATATTATAACCTAAGTAAGTAATATTGTTCATTAAAAAATAACATTTGTCAATCCGTAATTCAAGTAAATTTGTAGTCATTAAGTCAAACACTTCAGTTAGAATTTCTAAATTTTCTTCAATCGTCTCTGTTGCTATTAAAATGTCATCTATAAATATACAAATTTTATGCGATTTCAATAATGGTTTAAAAATTTTATTTATGTATCTCATAAATATTGCAGGAGAATTACAAAATCTAAAAGGAAGTCTTAAATATTCATATTGACCTAATGATGTGATAAATGATGTATATTTGATAGATAGCTTGTTCTGTTAGGAGTTTTGGTATACATATCGCGGAAGATATGTTCAGAAAGGTTCACAATTATTTTTAGTGAAGGAAACAAGTCAATATGTTGTCTAAATTACGAGTTATGAATTTTATAGTTTAAGATAAGAATAACTCATCGGGTGGCTGCGCGCAGCACTTCACTGTTAGCATACCAGTATAGGTTTTTACGCGGATATTATAGGTGTCAAGCTGGGTTCAGGTACATAGGTAGTACTTGATGTTATTTATAACATATACAAAGTCCCCATGCATGGAACCCTTGTTTCCTTGGGGAAAACGAAAAACTACCCTTAAGCTTGCATTTTAGGAAAAAAATCGTAGGTCGCGATTTAATTGAGATAGCTATTCTCTTTTTTATCTTAAAATATGCAGAATATTATACCAATTCAGACGCAAGTGTCATATATTTAATTATATTGAATATGAGCGAAAGAGGGAGGGAAAAGTACTGTTAGAGTCAGAGACCATGATATTCCAGTTAATACCCATCAACTCTTTGTTCGGCTAACATGTATTTTACAATGTGCCTCTGAATCTGAAGAGTATCTTTTATTTTTAGCTCACCCCGAAGCTCCCGGCAAAATTTGAAGACATATCGATGAGAAAAATTGTAAAATCCGCCTTGCAAGATTTGATATCAGAGCAAATACCTTGTAAAGATTCTGTTCATAATGGAACTAGATTTGTTATTGATGGTGGTTATTTATTACACAAGGTTTGATCAAATCTGCTCTGCTTACGTAAGTTACGTTTTGGCAAACTACAGCCGACAGAACACAGTAGTTTTTGATGGCTATGAAAATAGTAGCACAAAATGTCAAGAACAACAGAGAAGAGATGCAAAAACTCGATCTTTCGATGTAATTTTTGAACTTAATAAGGTTGTATCATCTTCACAATCAGAATTTCTGGCGAATTTGAGGATCAAAACTCGATTAATTCAGTTTCTTTCAAAAAAACTGAAATCTTCTGGAATTAGTGTAACTTAGGCTGTTGCTGATGCTGATACAGTGACAACAGCTATTAATATGGCTGTCGATGAATATCCGGTCTGTATTGTGGGAACAGATACTGATTTGTTAGCAATCCTTGTTGCTCGTGCTGGGTCGCAATAGAAATTGTATTTCCGTAATGCAAGGTCAGGCGGTAAACCTGATAAAATCTTTTCTGTCGTGGACATACAAACTAACATCGAAGATATGAAGAACGTACTCCTTTTTCTTCATGCTATAACTGGCATGAACACCAATTTTGCCCTGTTCAAAAAGGGAAAAGTCTCGACTTGGAAACTTTTGGAAAAGTCTGAGGAACTTCACAAAGAAGTGAAAATACCTATATACCAAAATCCAGCTTTACACCTAAAATGTGCAGGTTAAAACCTATACTGCCTGGGCTAATAGGCATAGGGTGATAGAAAAAGTGTATTTTCCAGTCATTGAAATCATCATTTTCAATAAAAATGCAATGGAAATGTACATAATATTGTTTAAAATTACTTTTTAAGCGAACCCATGGTCTTAAGAATAAAAATAATACTAAAGGGTTAACATATGTTTGAATCACCCTGTACATATAAACTTATTTTTTTCATTTTGTATCATGTCAAATAATTCCGTCACCCTAGTAGGTCATCGAGATTTTGGGGTTATGTTTTCTTAATTAATTTTCAGAAACGTCAACTAAACTGTCAAAAACAAGCTTAATAGGGTGACGGGGCCATTTGATTAAACCATATTTTAATTTTTGGCTGACAATTAACTTTTACAGTTGTCATCAATGAACTTAGATTTAAACATCATATAAAATTATTGGTATTTGAATGCATTTAATGTTTTTGAAGAACAATAATTGCAACAGCAGCGCCGCCCTTTGGATGTTGATACGCCCTTGGGGCGTATGCCCCGGGCATACGCTCGGCTGACCGACCTTAGGGGCGCTTCAGTAAGCAGATTAGATTGGCCATGTTTAATTAAGAAATAAGAAAGAGAAGATACTTGAAGCATTGTGAAGATATAGTACAACTAATATTTTAATAGAGCTTAAATATAGTTTTGTAGAGAACTAGACTGCTTACGAATTGAACTCGTACTAAATTGCACATGACACAACTAAATATTTATCAAAATATTTTATTTTGTATTTTAAGTGCTGTGTATGAAAATTAACACTAGATTTAAGGCTACTATTTTACTTGCAGTTTAGGCCATTTATAAGAGTAATTTGTATTTCAATATTTCTATGTTTTATTGAAATATAAACAGGTTTTTATTGTAAGTCTGGTATATTTATATTTAAATATTTAAGTGATTACAACCATCAACCATTACTTCATTAATTAAGACTCGATCACAGGGTATGCACAATAAAAAGCTACTTTTTATACATGGTAGTCTCAAACTGCTGCATAAATTCCTTACTAGTAAGTGAATCCGTACTTCTGATTCGTATAATTATACATAAATTGGACTGTATTGATAAAGACTTCACATTGATTGTTAATTTATATTATGTGTAGAATTTAAATAAAAAAACAAATAACTTAAAATTAAATATCGATGGTAACAATTCTGTCATCAAGCATTGATCATGATCATGCATACTACACATACTACCATTATATTAACAAAAGTCTTGTACTGTTTTATACTACTTGAATAACTCATTTTTTGCATCTGCTTAAGATTTACAATTATCTATTCACTTATTATTGCCAGTTTGGTTAATTCTATTACTAAATATGGTTTTCTTGTCAACTTGTTTCTGTTCTTCAATCAACTGGTATTGTTTAATCGCAACTACTAACATCAACTGGAATTGACAGAATGTCAAATCAGCTTTTGACAGAAATTCTTAACCTAATTCTTAATTAATCAAAGCATTAATCATAGTTGACATGTGATGTCATACACTGAAACATAATGTGTGGCCAGACCCTAACTTAATGTATTGAGGGACTCTAATCGGGGACCGCTTATCAGGTAATCTCCTTTGGCAACCAATTTACTTTCTGTAGATCTTGCAATAGACGGTCTATCAGGATGTTCTTGGTTGAATAATTCACATGCTTCCTCATGTGTTCTTAGCTTATCACCATATCCAATCATTATTAAAATTTCTATTCTTTCCCGTTCAGTTAAACGTGCCATTTTTTGTCAACAGCAAAGAGAATTCGCTTTTAAAAAACTTGCACAATGCTTCTCTCACACTCTCACTAAAATAATTGTGTGCTGTTTTTAAAACGTCAAATTTACGAGTATTAGTTTTGTTTCATTCGTCAAAAGTGATACAGACGTGATAACGATAATTAAACAACAGATAATTAAATAACAAAAAATTTTTAAGTGTGTTATTTTCTCGTCATTGTGCAAAAATACATGACATCATAAGTAAAATTCTTATGTCACAAGGTGGCTAATTAAAATTAAAATTGACCTGTCCGAGCATTTTGCTTGAAAACATTAAATAACGCAATTATGAATTTTGTTCCTTACTTTATCACCACACTGTATAATTATGTTGCTTAAAAACTTGGAAATTGCGTTGGTAATTTTATGGGAGATTTACGTGCCAATTTTATAAACTTCAATAATTATTTTCTGTTAAACCTGAATATTTACGGATTTTAGAAAATGAGCATGAACTGATGAACTTCGTCAACATTTAATTGGCTTTCAAGATTTCTCGGAAAAACATTTTTTTGACATATTTTAATTTTTTACAAAAACTATCCATTATATACGTGACTTGAAATGAAGAAAGGGGATTGGGACTTAAAACAAATTCTCAAGATAAATGCATTTAAAACGGTCGAGACAAACCAAAGAAAAAAAGATTATTGAAAACAAAACGAAAATATCAAGAGCATAACAATTAAATAAATATAGAAATATAATTTTAAACTAAATTAAATTAAACAATATTCATTTTGTAGCACCACTTCGAAGACCTCATTTAGCGATTGAGGAAATAATGAAGGGTAAAACTTCTCCAGATCCACAAAGCGAAAAAACAGGAAGTCATTCGTATTCTATTGAATTTCTTGCCAGGCTTGCTATGTCGCCTTTATGTTTGATACAACCCAATGAATGGGACCGTATATCGTCCGACTATCCCAATTTAGTTCGTAAGGTAAATTTAAAAAAAAAATATTTTTTCTTAATTTAAACTAAAATACTACGTACTAGGGTTCCTAAATATGAACTGAACTCTGTGTTATCTAGAGTTAAGACACGCATGTGAAATTTTCCTAGTGATATTTCATATTTTGAAACTATTTATTAGAAGGTTGGTAACCATGAAAATTGTTTTAATAAATTAAACTGTCAGTATGACAGTTATATAAATCTGAAATTGGGTACAGTTGATATTTTATTAAAAGCTGTTGAAAAATTGATATATGTACTATAGTAGTTTTAAAAATTCTCTATAAATAGCAAATAAATGGTAATGTGTACATTAAAAAATTTTACATGCGTAAAGTACACATGACAGCATAACCTAAAATTTATAACTGACAGCTGCTGAATGTTGTCACTAAAGTAAAAAGAGAGAAAAAAGTATCTGTTTCAGACAGCTTAGTTTTGGCCTAGAAAGAGATAGATTTTGACATCCGTGTCCTAACTCTAAAATAACACAGTTAAAGTTTTCATTGAGGAACTCTACTACGTACTAATCTAATTAAAATAAAATGTTAAAATAATTTTATTTATTTACAGGAAGTGGAGCAATTTGATGCAAAGCAATATTTGTCAAACCGTTCTGGTGATCAGTGTCCAACTATTTTGAGTGCTGAAGAGTTAGATTCAGAAGAAGTGTGACAACAATGATTATAAATAATCAAAAATTTTTTTATAATCTTGATTATTGGCAGTGAAAATGTTTTAAAAAACGAAGAAAAAGCACAAAAAATTTTTGATTTGTCTAGTTTTGCCAATAACTGTAATCTAAAGTAGTTAAAAGTTGGTTTACTTTTTGAAATGAATCTTTTTTGTAAAAGAAACTAAGAATCTCGTATTTTTTTATTTCTCTCATTTAATATTGTTTATTAATAATAGACTGTTTTTTAATTATCAGTTGTATATATCAGAATTATATGCAAAATAGAAATGTATTTCTAAAATGTCGTAAAAAAATAGGACAGTTGAATTATATAAAAATTTTGTATTTGAAAATGTTTGTTACAAATTACTTTTTGTTATTTATTCTTTGTAGCATTTTAGACCTGTGCCTCTCTTCTATGTTTCTCGGTAAAATTTTATACATCTTATTTAAGTAAAAAATGAATAACCTAAAGGCAATAACATTTTTTTAGTAATAAGTCTTTTTTTATTTATGCAAATTGCATTTCCAAAATGCATAAATGAAAAAAAATAAATGTATGTATATAATTCATTTTTTACTACTGCTTATAGAGCTGGTGCAGGAAATGTTTGTTTTTTAATATATAGTGCCTAATAATAATATTACTGTATTATTTCATTTTTTTAATGTGATTAATATTGTAGACTCATATTATTTATCTCATTATCTTCGTAAAACTCATTTTTTCTTATACCTTTATTTACTATAGACTGTTTTGTTTTTCTTTTTTATGTTAAGAAGAAAACATTTATTTAGTGTTTATTTAATAATAATAAATTAATATTTATTATGCTGTTGAGATTTGGGTAGGTGCAACCTTAATGACTGTTGAAGATATAATAACATAAGAGTTGTTAAAGTATTTTTTTAATATAAAGTTAATCAAAGTTTCCTCGTTATTTTAACCAGTCCTCAGTTATCTGTGTTTTTGAGTTGAAAAATGTAAACGACAAAAAGCAATAAGTTGATAAGGTTGCATGCAATAAAATCAAATTAATGCTGTGACTGTGCTCTCTAGTTTCTAGTTTAGTTTGCTTACTTTAGTCATTATAACAGTTTTTTTTTTGAGGGGGGGTAGTGTTTAATATTGCTAAAAAATCTCAAGAAAATAATAAAAAAAACAAATAAGTTTGCATATATTATATTTATATATTTTTAGAGGTTTGCACAATTTTAGCAATAAACTGTAATCCCCTTACATTAATAAGTATCTTTTATGATACCAATTTGTTATACGTTTGACAATTTAATACAATTAAAGTAATAAAATGAGAAAATCTCTTTATTTCTCATAGCTTGAGGATTATTGAGTTATGAGACCCCCTACATTTCTTTAAAAATCCTCCAGAGCATTTTTAAGAATTTGGCAATCCGTTTCTCCGGGCTCAAAACCTCCACCCGTCACTTTCCTGAATTTAAATTATCCATCACTTGCAATATTTTTTATTTTTTCATCCATATTAAATTGAAGACACAATATCAAACAAAAAGTACAATCCTAATGAAACGCACGCTTTGACTTTTTTTAACAGCCGAGGGTAACAAAAGACGTATTTTATCTTAATATTTTTCACTCCGGTTGATCAGGCATTGACCTAGATTTTCATTTGTTTGTTGAACTTTTTTAATAATAAGGCAGCATAAAGAATTATGAGGTAGGATTTCGTAATCGCTTATTTGTTCTATTACGTGTTAGCAATTCAATTTTAAGCAATTGGTAAATATATACAAAAGTGAATTCCTAAATACGGCATAGTTTTTACGAAAGCATTTATTAAACCATAATAGTATATAGGAAAAAAATAACACCCGTAATTATCCATAGGAAATTTGAAAAAACTAACTTAGTTTTTTGCGACGTATTTATACAGCCTTTGGCGGCACAACGAGTGTGTTTACTCATTCTGTACTACGGGCAGTGTTGAGCAAAATTAAATCTTAGTAGCAATTGACAATTAAAATTTTAATTGTTAGTTGCAAGTAGTTTAATAATTAACAATTGGAGTTGTGAAAAACCTTTTAAAACTTTGACAGATTGCAATGTCTATTTTTTTATTTCAAACTGTCTAAATTTGACAATTTGGGAACAAGGCTCGTTTACAATCAACTCCGACTGCTAGATTCACTCCGGTTTAGTTTCTTCATTTTTTGGTTTCACTATAGTTAAAATTATTAATTGTGATTGTCATTACAATTAACAATTGATTTTCATTATGATGACAATTAACCTGATATTTATTAAAAAGATGGGATATTGTTTTGTTATTTGTAATTACAGCTGGGACATTACGTTTTCAGGCAACAAGCAATATATGTATTTTGTATTAAAAGCATTTTACGATTTATATTTTTATAGAGATTGTGCAGATAATACATTTTTAATACCTTACAAAGTTTATTTGTGCACCCAATATTACAATACATGCATAGAAATATTTCAATTACTCTTTTTATTTATTAGGGTTTGTTTTTAAGGCTGGGACAAGATTGAAATGTGATCTGCTGTTATTGCAAAATACTAGACTGACCTTCATAGCTACTTTTTTATTTAAATTAAAACTTTCAGAAATAGCATTTAGTTTAACAATTTTAGTTGTGATGTTTAATTGCAATTGACGTATTAATTGAAACTAAGTTTAATTAAATTTAGTTGCAGTCTGCAATTGAAATGTCATAATTAAATCTTCAATCAACTGATTAAACATTTAATTGATTGATACCCAACACCGACTACGGGCCACTAGCAATGCACAATTGACATTATCCGGCCCTGGCTAATTTGATGTGCTCGGTCGCGTATATGAAACATAACTGCGGTCTAGGTGCTAAGCACTGGTTGCCAATATTTGTGAGAGTCACGTTACTGTATGTTATTATACTGTGTCGACACTACACCTATAACGCTGTGTTTTTCTTAAATCATGGCCGATTTACTTTATCTGTGAGGTTTTAGCACAGCATAAGAATAAACAGCAGATTCACTCAGCTATCAGCACTTTCATCCTTTTCAGCCAATGTCGGATATCGTACACATGCACGATCAGATTGCTGTTTAGTGTTTTCGTCATCGTAATAACTAGCAGACATGTACTCCGTACTGAGTAAAAAACTGAAAACATGTTAGGTAGTTGAAGAGAGGAAATAGAATTGTGTGTAAAAATAAAATTCTGTTAATTATTTCAATTATGCAAAGATGCCGTTGATAGGCAACGAAAGTACACAAGCACAAATTTGTTTGTGCGCATGATGACAAGGTGTAACAATCTCTAAGGTAATGGAGTTTAACTATTTATACTTGAAATTTCAAATCACGTTAATACTCGAGTACAATTGTACTCACCACTTTTGCGTAAATTTGTAATAGAGTGAATTATACTCGTACTTTTTGAGTACATTTATATTTCATTACTTTTTGTACTCGTGTAGTCGTTACTCAAATATATTAAATGTACTCAATTACTGCCCAACACTGCTTTAAAGAATGTGAAACATGCCAGTTTTATTATTTTTCTTATTCTGGTGTAGGCCCTTTTCATTGAATAAAAGAAACCATAGATCAGGCTGTACATGTGAATATTTTAGAAAATGTCATGCTACCATAAACAAAACAAGAAATGCCTAGGGGTCGGCCTTAAATTACGTAATGCTTGAAGGAAGAAGGAGGCTTCTTTGATAGTGTTACATCCTTTTGATAATAATACTCGGTATTGAAACCTTCATCAAGTACATAAATATTAATAAATAACTAATATGTAACTTTTAATAATTTTTTATTTTAATTAAAAATATTATTTGTTTGAAAATACCTACCTGTATGAATTTCTGCAGTTATAAGTAGTAAAAAATTGCTTACGGTTTAACAAATACTTCAAACAAAAATTCAAGACTTGAAAGAGTCGGTAGTTGCTAAATACCATAGAGCTAATTCAAGCTTTGTTTTAGCAGATATAGCATTTCTAAAATATGTATCGGTTCTTTGAATATAATCAGCAATATGATTTAACAGACAAGTATTTTGTACAAAGACATTATCAATAAAACTCGATGTTCTAATTAATGTTCTTGCATAATCCAGCGCTTGTCCATAATTAGACGTTTATGAATAAGAGAATGGAACCTTCTTGTTTTTCTTTTAGAAGTTACATTATTCATGGAACAATTCTTTCACTAATATCTCAGAAGTCCCGAAAGGCCTATTGCACAAATGAAGCTATTTTGTAACAAGATGTAATGCTTTCACAAGAGGATGAGACGAATATAGAAATACGATTCATTCAATGTATTCTACGATTGTGTACCACAACAAAGTGTCAACCTGTCTTAAGACAGTATCAAATACTTTAGCTAGATTCATAGCTATGTGTTCATCTTCTTGCGGCAGTTACATTGACAGATAAGTATAATCATGATGTTTACAGTTACACACTTATTAGATAACATAAACTCACTTTTAATTTCATATTTCATAATAATGTTCTTTCGTGCAGAAAAAAAATGTATCATAGCACTTTGATGTCAAATCATTATACAAAACAAAAAAACACTGATATTGTTGAAAGATTAGATAATGGCAGGTTAGGATCAGGTCATTAAGATTTTGTGCAATTTGTAATAAATAATGCATATATACGAGATAAGCGCCATAAATTCTCGGCCCGGCAAGCTTCTACACGTACCAACATGTTCAGACTCGGTTGCGTCATAGTTGACGATGTAAGAAGCCTACACTATATATATTACGGCTAGAAGCGTAATAGATTTTAGTAGCTACTCAAGCATCGTGACGAGTGCATGAAAATGTCTCAGCTAACAAAAATTGAGTACCGCGCGGTCATTAAATTTTTAACAAAAGGGGCACAAGCCTAATCAAATCAAACAACGTTTAGACGGCGTTTATGGTGATTTATCTCCTTCATATTCCACTGTAAAAAAGTGGTCAAAATGTTTCCGTTTGGGGTAAGAATCTCTTGAAGATGATGAGCGCACTGGTCGGCCAATTGAAGCGGTAACGCCTCAAAAAGTTGCAATCATTGAAGAAATGGTATTAGAAGATTGCCGTTTGAAACTTAAGGAGTTAGCAGTGATGTCTGACATTTCAGAAACAAGTGTTCGCCGAATTCTTCATGACCATTTGGGTATGAATAAAATTAATGCAAGATGGGTACCGCGTCTTCTTTCTGTTGTTCAACGTCGTTCGCGTCGAATGTGCGCGCTCGTTTTTAAACTTTTGTGGAGACGACTCAAAGCTGATTTTGGAGTCCATTGTCACTGGAGATGTAACAATGGTTCTGTATTATGATCCTCTATCCAAAAGGGAATCGATGGAATGGCGGCAACCCGATGAACCTCGTGCCAAAATGGCGAAAGTCGTTCAATCGACAAAGAAAGTTATGGCAATAATATTCTGGGATTTTGACATTTTACTGATTGATTTTAAAGAACGCAATACAACTATTAACAGTACATATTATGCGTCTTTATTGCATAAATTGAGAAACAATATTCGTGAAAAACGTTGAGGAAAATTGACAAGAGGTGTTCGATTATTACACGACAATGCACCCGTTCATACTGCCGCAATTTCACAAGCTGCCATTCGCAAATGTGGCTTTGAAGCATTGGATCATCCACCGTACAGTCCAGATATGGCTCCTAGTGACTATTATTTATTTTCCAAGTTAAAGAAATACCTTAGGGGACATCGTTTTAAGCACAAGAACGAGTTGCAAGCAGCTGTAATTGAACATTTTGAAGGAAAAACTTCAGATTATTTTTTCAAAGACATTGAATTATTAATTCCACATTGTAATAACTGTATTGGGCATTAGGGGAGATTATATTGAAAAATAAAAATTATTATATTTTACCAAGTTTATTTTTTCTATATCAGGCCGAGAATTTATGGGGCTTACCTCGTATTTATATCTTGATGTAGGAGTTTGTTAGCTGTTATTAGATAGTAATCGTGAAAGGATCACAACGCTTTTAGTGGCGACCAAAAATTGATGAATTTAATACGGGTGGCATAATATAACAATTCAAGTTGTATTTAACGTGGTCCACCTGAGTTAGCTTATGACCATGCCCCCTCCTTAGGAGACTACAAATTGAGTTACACTCAATTAGCGCATCAGTTACATTCGTAAGAGCTACAGTACTCATTGAGGGGAGTCTATTCCAGTGGCGTGCGATGAGAATTTAGGCTAGGGAAGCAACCACGATTTTAATTATAATACACCTAGGTACAGGCGTGGATTAACGGGGAGGGAATAATTCCCCCCTCCCCAATTTAAAAATAAGTACACATAGAATAGAAACAAATAATGTTTGTTTAATTATTATTTATTAAAACAATTATTTTCCAAAAATTTTCCCCTCAAAATACTTCTCTGGACCCTCCCCTGCTAGGTACTGTTGTGAACGACTCACAACTCATATATTTTTACATAGATACGAAATGGTACTAGGCAACGCGTATCAATAAACTAGAAGAGTCAAATAAATAATTCATAGAAGTAAATCTGCGTTTTATTTCCTTCTACGAGAATTAATGAATATAGCCCTAACACACCAACCACAGTGTTAAATCGCTATATATGGTGATCCCCACATCCCTGAAGAAGAATTTAGTAGCATTGGTCTTTGCCTGCTACCCTGAATTCTCCAGGTGAACATCTAGTTATCCCTGCGTCATCCATCATCGGCTGCTACTCGACTCCTGTCATCGTAAGATCCTGCTACCTACCTGCTTCGCTTGTGTGACTTGTCGTGACTGGCTGAAGGTGACCGTTGGAACCAGAACTAGTGCACCTTCTCATATCCGATAAGTTCAAATCATTTTATTTACTTATTTAATATTTCAAATGGCGACTGTCAAAGTTCCATTTCCAGTTTTTACGAGTAACGATATCGACCTATATTTTATTTTGGTAGAACGATACTTTACTCGTATGCTGATCAACGATGAGCTCGCCAAATATAACTTATTAACCCTAAACTTACCTTTCGACGTTTTAGGAGCTCATCGCGACTTAATCATTAACCCCCCAAGGCAACAACCATATACTCCATTGAAACGGGCAGTAATAAAATCTATTCTAGGTCCAAGAGAATCTCGCATTAATAATCTTTTGGAGACTCTTCAATTCTCTGATAGTGTCAAAGAACTACTCTTTGACATCCAAAAATTGGCTCTGGGCTTGACTGAGGAATTAACCAGAGATTTTTTAATAGCTAAACTACCATCAGAACTTAAAATGCAGTCTTTCAATTTCAATGACTTACCATTAATATCCTTTGTAGAGAGATTAGATTTAATTTATTCTATGCAGAAAACACCGCAACCTTCAACTACTCCTGCATTAGAAGCTAAGCTGGACAGTTTGACGACCAATCTTACTACCATTTCCAATGAGCTTTCTGCTATGAACAAGCGACAATTCCCTGTAGCTCCCACCATCTCTCCGAACCCCCAAAATCCTCAGCATTTCAATAAGCGCAGTTGCCTTCGGGAAATGCCAATTCCCCATTTCCCAGGGTTAATTCAATACCTCCAACTTCTAATTTAATATTTTTACAAGATCTAACCTACAAAATTAATTTTGTGGTTGACAGTGGTGCAGATTTTTCCATTTTACCAACCCACATTGCAGTTTCCTGTAACCAAAACATCATGCCTGCCAACCTTTCATTTATGGCAGTGAACAATAAGTCAATTCCTGTGACAGGTATTGTAACTACGAGGTTACATTTTCCAATTCCTGGCCTACCGCCATGCCCCTGGAAATTTTATGTTGCTGACATATCTACAGCCATTCTAGGCATGGATTTTTTACAGCAGCACAACCTAACCATTGAGTGCTTTTCTCGACGAGTCATTTGCACGGCAGATGTCAAGCTCGCCCGACTCTGCAGCCAAGGTTGTCAATTTCCAGCTCCAACAGTGAATCCTCTCACTAACTGCTCTTCTCAGGTCATTTGCACGGCAGATGTCCAGCCCGCCCGAACTCGCAGTCGAGGTTCCACAACCCCCCCCAGTTAAGACTGACTGCTCTTCTCAACGGGTCATTTGCACAGCACATGTTCAGCCCGCCCGAATTAGCAGTCGAGGTTCCACAACCCACCAAGTTAAGACTGGCACTAAACGAAAAATATTTTCCGCACAGGCTAATGTTTTGACTCCTCCTTCCGAGTCAATCGTTACTCCTGCGATTTCTTCCCCTCTTCTTCCCTTACCTTCAAACATTAACGTACACTCTTCAGGTACTGTTAACAACATGTCTAGCAATCTTGATGTTTATAGCAAGATGCTAAACACACACTTCCCAGAGCTTTTACGTAAGTTCGACTACCATCAACCCGTAAAACATACTGTAGTCCATCACATTGACACGACCGGCCCTCCAGTTAAAGCACGCTGTCGCAAACTGAACCCTAATCATCTTTCTTTTCTAGAAGATCATCTTAATGAGCTCTTGGACTCTGACGTAGTACAGCGGTCATCATCTAGCTACGCCACGCCAATTCACATCGTCGGGAAGCGAGCAGTAGGCGCAGCAGAGGCACTGCCTCCTGGTGACGTCCAAGACATCGCAGCCCCCATCGCCCCAACAGACAGTTATCGCTTGGTTGGCGATTATAGAAAACTTAATTCAGTGACAGTACCAGACCGTTACCCAACTCCTTTTTTAACGGACTTTACAAGAAAACTTGCTGGTGCAACCATATTCTCGAAGCTAGACCTCAAAAAGGCCTACTTCGCAATACTAATAGCGGCAGAGGACATTCACAAGACTGCTATTATCACACCTCTGGGACTCTTTGAGTTCAAACGGATGTGTTTCGGACTACGGAATGCAGCCAGCACTTGGAGTCGTTTCATGGACACTGTGTTATCAGGGCTCCCATTTTGTTTTTCTTATCTAGACAATATATTAGTCTTTAGTGCTGATTCGCAGCAACATATTGAACATTTACACCAAGTGTTTTCCCGATTAAAAGACAATGGCCTAATTATCAACCTACCAGTGTCTCTTTGGAGTCAATGAGCTCGATTTTTTAGAACATCACGTTAATACACGCGGTATCAAACCAATGGCTTCCAAAGTTCAAGCTATAATTGATTACCCATTGCCTTCAAGTCAGAAAGCACTCCGCAATTTCATTGGTTTAATTTCGTATTACCATAAATTTGTACCAAACTGTGCAAAAATTCTGGCACCGTTAACCTCTATAGTTATTCCTGGTAAAGCTTCGCTAAAGCCTGTCCAGTTAAATCATGAACAAATAGAAGCCTTTAGGCACGCGAAGAATGCTTTGATTACCGCTACTTTATTGGTACATCCGCGAATTAATAACCCTATCAGTATAGCTGCAGACAGTTCGTCTTCCACTATAGATGGAGTATTACAATCTATTGTAGAACCAGATGAACGTTTTACTAAGGTCCATCTCGACCTAGTACACCTTCCTTCTTCGGGAGGTTATAAATTCCTCCTTACCATTATTGACCGCTACAGTCGGTGGCCGGAAGCCATTCCTTTGAAGGATTCTTCCGTGGAGTCAGTAATCACTGCATTTGTCGACACGTGGGTGTCCCGCTTTGGAATTCCCAAGTATCTCACCACGGACAATGCAAGAATATTCCTTTCTCATGCATGGATCAACTTCATGGCCATGTTAGGAATTAAACACGTCAAATGCACGGCCTTCCATCCGATTAGTCAGGGTGTTATCGAACGTTTTAATCGAACACTCAAGCAATCCATTCAAACCACAGGAACTTCCTCCTGGTTAACGAATCTCCCTTGGATTCTCTTGAGCTTACGTGCAACCCTGAAGTCACAAGTTAATGTTTCTCCTGCAGAAATCCTGTATGCTACCCATTTACTACTACCTGGTGATTTCTTCGAAGAAGAACAACTGGCTAACGACATGAACCTCCCTAATTTCTTAGCCAATCTCAAACGTCGTATGAGGAAGCAGAAGTATTTTTTTACAAAAACGTATTCCAGTCAGTCCTTTGTTCCCAGCGACTTGACCAACTGCACACACGTATACGTTCGTAATGACACGCACACTCTGGGCGTGAAAGACAGTTATTTAGGTCCCTATAAAGTGTTAGAACGGACAGTTAAATACGCCACTCTAGAAAATCACACTGGCCCTATCTCTTTAGATAGGCTAAAGCCTGCATATTTTTTAGATTAGTTACTTTATAATGTTAAGACAACAATAAACTGATTTCAAATGCTACGCGAGGGCATCTTTTGAAAACCTTTTACCTGTTGACTTTAAAAATTTGAACACTTTTCTGTTTTTTTCTTTCTGTTTACAGGTTCCAAGAGTTGCCATCGCAAGTTCCGTAGTGTTATTTAGCTTAAGTTTTTTTTATTGTAACTACCTATACTGCCTAGTAGAGTTTTTGTAGCTGGAGAATTTTACAACTTTGTTCAAGTTTCCTTAAAATACTCCATTTTTTCTCCAAAATACCATTCCGTATTTTTTCTTTTTCATGTGTGTAATACCCACGTTTCAGATCGGGCGGGGTAATGTTGTGAACGACTCACAACTCATATATTTTTACATAGATACGAAATGGTACTAGGCAACGCGTATCAATAAACTAGAAGAGTCAAATAAATAATTCATAGAAGTAAATCTGCATTTTATTTCCTTCTACGAGAATTAATGAATATAGCCCTAACACACCAACCACAGTGTTAAATCGCTATAGTACAATAAAAAAACAGTGTTACAATTATTAAGCTTAAAACTTTTTCAAAGAAGAACTTTTACACTTTATACTTATGGAATTTGGGATAGAAATCCACTATAACCACTCTGCGGTACTGCTGACTTATAAACGATAACCATAATTTTATAAAAATATTTTTGTTAGCATTGCTTTTTATTTTTAATAAATTCTCAAGGGAAGTTCCATGGACCGCACGCCACTGGTCTATTCACCCTCTACTAATTCTCCAGGCTATCTATTATTATTATTCACTGTTGTGATTTTTTATTGTTTTTATAACATAACCTCACATAACACGTGATTCAACATCAACAGATCAATTCTCGACACACAAAAGTTGAAATTCAACCAACTTCTCTGGTCTATGGATAAACTGTCGGACATGCAATATTCCTGTGTTGGTATTGGCCAACGGAAATGTATGAATGCATAGCTATGAATCTATTTTTGGAGGGAACATTTTAGGCGTCTTCTCTACACTGGAATACTACTTAAAAGTAGTATATACTGCAGGAACAGTGGTGCAGAAATAAAATATTTATTATGCAAAAAATTTTAATTGTAAGTAATGAATAATGTACTAATAGTTTCCAATACATTAGTTTTTAATGTAATATGGCACATGTCATGTATTATTCTAGTAAGAAAGATCGCTTAGATCTACATTACTACTATATAATGCAAAAGTCATACTTACATCACCAAATAATAAAATAAAAACTTCAACTCTTACTTGCTACTAAAATAAAAAAAAGGATAATAAAACAGTCATACCTTTGTACAAACTTTATACTCATCTTGTAAATATTTAACAAATTTAAAATTTCTTTTAAGTATATTAAATATTATCAATATTTGTTCTTGACATATTAACAATATCTTTAATATTGTTTATCACACAGAAACATCAACAATAAGAGATGTATATTATATACATATTATTAAAGAACATAAAGAAGCTTTTTTTTATTGTTCATGTTCATAATTAATTATAAAACAATAAAGAAAATTAGGTATTAAAAAAGACTAGGCAGTTAATGCACAAAAAATTGCAAAGGTGTAGCAGGTGCAATATAATTGTCATAAGCAACAGATGAAACAAAATAATAAAGCAGAGGTCAAGATTCATACAATAATCTTTGATAATGTGGAAAGACCTCCCACGTGGGAATGTGCAATCCAAATTCTAACGCTACTAATACAGCAAATTCAGAAGCAAACAGTTCTTTACGATTTAATCTAAATACATTCTCAATTCTTTCAATGAGAGCTTTAAGAGCATCGCCTTTAATGTCATTCAATTTGGCCGATAGAAGTAAACTGGCAGCAGCACACAGTTTACGATTTTGCTTATTTATTAATCCACGTAAAATTAACTTTTCAAAATATACATATGCCTGGGCAACAGTCACCAATTCGATTCCACTTTCAGCTTTAGCTATCTTACGCATTTCTTTTTTTATACTGAAACGAAAAACAAATGGTTATTATTGGAAGTGGTAAAAGAAAAGATAGGACTTACCTTCTTAGTTTACTCAATGTTAATTGTATGTGAGGAAATCTATCCTTAAACTTATCGTTGATTTCCTTTTTTAAGTCAGATGGCCTAACGTAATCAATTACAGAAGTCATGTAGGAACTGAAAGTTAATAACGTTCTGTGTTTCCCTGCAATTAATTCAGGATCATCTAATAAATTAGGAGTGTATGCGAGCATGGAAGATGATTCCTCTTTAGAATCAGGAGGGGGTGAAGATGTCATAACATGGGCAGTGCCTCTTTGTGCACCTTGGTCATATGAGAAACACCTGAAATAATAATTTTGATAATTGTCTTTCCTTTCATTAAGTTTATAATTTAATACAGACTCAACACCTCCACAAAATGAAAACAAGTTATTAAATATTCCATATTAAAACGAGGTAAATTATTTGTGATTACGGGTCTAATTTATAAAGCATTTCAATTTAGGGTTCTACTTCCTGTTTGAATCTTTATTAATTTTTTTAAGTGATAATCTACTTATTTCACTTAAAAATTCTGTATACCGGGTGGAGCAATAGTGTGGGGAAGTCCGATAGCTCCTAAACGGTAACAGCTAAAAAAATTGTTCTAATACGGATGTAAACAGTGGATAGAGGCGCATCTAGAAAAATTATTTTCAAATATACAGGGTGTTCGAAGAGCGAGGATGAAGAGCGTCGGCGTGATAACCGTATAAACGGCTCCGCTACGTAGTGTGGAAAATAAACGTATTTTTTAATGAAAAAGAATCCTTAAATATAGAAATGAGATTGAAACGATAAATAATTGAACAGTGAGTGAAGTTAACAGTGATTTAATTACGGTATAATTGCATTTACACGGTGTAATAAAACTTAAAGTTAACGCGATTATAGGTTAATGCGTGTTTATCTAAAAACGTGTTTACACAGTGATTATCTAAAGGCGAGTGTATACAGGAAATAAAGAGTGTTGTTTACAAATAAAAAACGAACTAAAAAAGGAATATAATAAAGAGCATGAAGAAATAAAAGGAGAATTGCAAAAAATAAAAATTGAATGGGAAAAAAAGGAAGCTAAATGGGAAACAGATAGACAAAAATTAGAAAAAAGAATAGGAAAATTGGAAATTCAACTAGATAGTCAAGAAAAAGAAAAGAAAAAATCAAATATAGTAATCAAAGGACTTCAACTGCAAGATGTTGACGTAAAGCAGAAAGTAAAAATATTCCTAAAAGAAAAACTGGCCGTAGAACCTAAGATAGAAGAAGCTTTCAAAGTAGGAAAAAACCCAAACATTGTGGTGGTAAAGCTGAAACATCTAGAAGAGAGAAAAAACAGGTTATGCAGCAAAAAAAGAATCTTAAAGGTACAAAAGTTGTGATCGATAAGGACTTGACTTGGAAAGAGAGAAAAATACAAGAAAAAATAAAAAACACAGCAGAGGAGATGAAAAAGGAAGGTAAAACAGTGAAAATAGGTTTTCAAAAACTATACTCAAACAACAAGTCATACAAATGGGATACGAAGGAAAACAAGTTGCTTCAAATAACAAGTAACGAAACAAAAAACTGATAATTGAAACAAAACAGGATGGATTTATGGTAACGAACAAGGCTAGGAAAAGGAAACTGAGACAGAATAAGGGAGAGATTAAAACAGAAGAAGAAAAAATAATGATAGCCACTTGGAATTTAAGAGGAATTAATAAAGAAGGTGCTCTAACAAATCTAATAGAAATCATATTAAACTATAAGCAGTGCAAGAAACAAATATAAAAAAAGAAACCATAATTACACTTGGAGAGTACACATTTTTCAACTTTGGAGGAAAACAAACCAAAGTAGGGACAAGATTTATAATACAGACTGAGTTATGTAAGAGTGAAAACCAACTAAGTGTTATTAATGCTCACCTACCAATAGAAGATGATGAAGAAGAAAAAAAGATAGACGCATATGAAGAATTAGGGAAACTTTATGATTCAATACCTAGTTACGATATTAAGCTATTAATAGGAGATTTTAATGCGAAAGTAGGAAGAGAGGAAGAATTCAGACCAGCAATAGGGAAAGAAAGTAAACGTAAACATAGTAACGAAAATGGGATAAAATTGATAAATTTTGCACTAGAAAGACTAATGCAGATAAGAGGAACGTTCTTACAACACAAAAATATCCATAAAGGAACATGGTTAAGTCCAGACGGCAAAACATGCAACCAAATAGACCATGCATTAATAGAAAGAATTCATGCAAATAAAATTCAAGATGTAAAAAGTCAAAGAGGAGCTGACACCGATAGTGACCATTTTATGGTGAGAATAAAGTTGATATTGAGAAAACAAGAGAAGTAAAAGAAAAACAAAGACCAAAATGGGACCTTGAAAAATTAAAAAGTGAGGAAGTAGCAAAGTCTTTTAGTGAATCAATCGAAAGAGAATTAAATAAGAAAAAAGAAAAAGAAGGAATAAATAATGATTGGTTGGAAATAAAAGAAATAGTAGTAAAAGAAGCAGAAAGTAAAATAGGTAAGATAAATTCTAAGAGGAGAAACAATTGGTTTGACATGGAGTGTAAACAGATATTGAAAGAAAGAAAAGAAGCTAGAAATCAATACCTACAGAATAAGAGTAAAGAAAACGAACAAAAATACAGAGAGATAAGGAGAACAACAAAGTATAAGTTAAGGAAAAAGAAAAGAGAAGAACAAATCAAGTTATTGAAAATATAATAAAAATGATGAGAGGAAGTTTTATAAGAAAGTGAACGAGACCAGACAGAAGTACCAGCCAACAGTAACAATAATGCAGAATAACAAAGGAGAAAAAATAAGAAATGAGAGAGAAATAGAGAATATCTGGATGCAACATTATAGAGAAGTATTAAACGAAGAGAAAGAGGCTGTAGAAAGTGAAGTAAACCTAAGAATAGACAACCAAGAAGATGCAGAAGAACCCCAAATAGATGAACTGGAAGATGTTATACAGAAGTTAAAAAATAATAAAGCTGCAGGGACAGATGAGATAGTAAATGAATTTATAAGATTTGGTGGAGAAGAACTAGTTAAAAGATTCTACAAAATTATTATCAAAGCTTGGAGAAATGAAGAAATACCAGAAGAATGGAGTATTTCAATAATTAACCCAATATACAAAAAAGGCGATCACTCACAATGTAGAAATTACAGACCCATCTCGCTCCTGAATATTTGCTACAAAGATTTTCGGGAAAATCCTCGATAACAGAATTAAAGAGCGGTCAGAAAAAGAATTAGGGGAATACCAGGCCGGATTCCGAAGTAACAGATCAACAATCAACCATATCTTTAGCCTGAGGCAAATACAAGATAAATGTTGGGGAAAAAACTTAAAACTTCACACAGTATTTATAGATTTCCATCAAGCTTATGATAAAATCAAGAGAGAGAAAGTAATTGAAACGTTAAATGAAATGAAGTACCCAAAGAAGATAATTAGATTGATAAAAATGACGTTAACAGAAACGTACAGTCAAATTAAGGTAAATGGAAATCTGACAAAGAAAATCAAGACAACAAATGGATTAAGACAAGAGGATCCATTGTCGACAACATTATTTAACATAACGGTGGAAGGGGTGATAAGAAGAAGTAAAATCCAAACGAAAGGAACTATTTTCAAGAACTCTCATCAGATATTAGCATATGCCGATGATGTTGTCATTATAGCAAGAACAAGGGAAGAATTAAAAGAAGTAGTGAGTATGTTCGCAAAAGAAGCAGAAATAGTGGAACTAAAAATAAACGGAAACAAATCAAAATATGTGGTGTTTGGTCAACAAACTGGAATCGAAGAACCTGTGTTGAGTGTCGGTACAAGAGATAAAAATATAAAACTAGAGAGAAAATAACAGTTTATAAAACAATAGTGTTACCAGTGCTACTGTATGGAAGTGAGACATGGAACCTGACAAAGAAAGAAGAAAAACTAGAAATATGGGAAAGAGGAATATTGCGCAGAATATACGGCGGAATCAAACAAGAAGACAGCTGGAGAAGGACAAACAAAGAAATAGAAGAGATCTATGGAGAAAATACAGTAACGGAGATCGTTAGAAGAAACAGACTAAGATGGCTAGGTCATTTAGTTAGACTCCCAGAAGATAGAATAGTCAAAAAAAATTATCAGGAAAATCCAGAAGGCAGAAGAAAAAGAGGAAGACCGAGGCACAACTGGGATAATTGTGTGAAGGAAGATTTACAGAAATTAAAGCTAAGGAGATGGGAAGAAGTAGCCAAGGATAGAAAGCAATGGAAGAAGGAACTTTCTAAGCCCATGGGCCTTCAGAGCCTGAAGAGCTGAAACATATACATATATATATATATATATATATATATATATATATATATATATATATATATATATATATATATATTTACGGCCACTTATCAAAGTGAGGACATATCATGAACCATAGTTAATGAGGACCACCCTTATAAATGTTCACAGCTTTGCAAATTTTTTTGTCATCACTTGTTTACTTGTTCTAGTTATGTATCTCGCAAATATACACAGATTTCTTTGAATTTAAAAAAGTTTTATTTGCTGTGTATAATAATACCAAGTGAGGCTACACTATACTACTGACGACGTGAGGACCATATTATTAGATACGATTTAATCGGCAAAGTGAGCCCCAATATCAAATTATACACAGGTTTTAAGTATAACATGAGGACCGGCGCTGTTGCCATCATTTGCTTTCAATATCATCAGCAAAAATGCATGCTATTCTATTATTGGAATTTGTTAGTTGGTCGGTCGTCAGTATAAAACTAATTTGGTGTGGCGGAGACGGGTATGCTTCAGTAGCCATTTTAATAAACCCGTTTTTGAAAATATCTCGAGAACGGTTGGTTCTACGAAAAAAAATATAACAGACTTTTTTGTAGAAAAATAAATTATCTATCTTTTTTATTAAAACAATTTTTTAATTACTTGCAAATTAATGTTTTAAGAGTTATTACACAGCAAAGTTTTCACTTTTTAGTTTTGCTAAATAATTCGCAAACGGCTAACATCTCACTGAAACAGGAAAACATTACAGTGTAATAACTCTTAAAATATTAATTTAACAAAAAAATTGTTTAAATAAAATAGATAGATAATTAATTTTTCTATAAAAAATGTCTGTTCTGTTTTCTTCGTAAGAATATTTCTCCAGACTATTTGGACTATTTACTGGCTCCCTAACTTAACTATTTCCTGTTGGCTGTTCCATTGCCTTCTAGAATGTTTAAAGATATGCTTGACCGCTTAGATCAATTAAATTTAGACGAAAAATTAGATTTAACTATTAAGATTCTTGTGTTTCTCATCATTTTAATGGTAATTGTGCTAGTAATATTAACAGCCTGCTATTACTGGGGCAGATTAGTGAATTGATAGCTAAGTACCACATACTTTACTTTAAAATTAGATTAGTTTCACTAATAATTATAGATGTAAATCTGTATAATATGTTAATTATTCTGAAAATGCTAGTAAAATCAGTAAATATTGTCGCCTAATTTAAAATGCCGAGTTTGTTCCATCTCGTTTTTTAATTAAATTTAAAAATTTGTCTGTAATTTCCTTACGGTATGTGATAAAAAGAATATATGTATTTATCTTCCTACCTAAACCGAGCTTGGCTTGTAGCAAAGAAAAGTGGTTATTCTATATTTAGGGTATTTATTAGGCCAAAAAGAATGCATATAAAATCCATATTTAAGTGTAAAAAGATATAAGAAGGGGGATTAATATCGCTCTTGGTATTTTTAATATTTAACTCTAGTTATTTTTTAAATGCTTGTAATGAACTGTATGTAAATCTGCCATTTAACTTTAATCAACCAATAATCATTGTGAATGACTTTTCAGCATTAACTGTGCCGTCTATGAACTCAAATCTTACTAATCCTCCAGCTGACATATAGCTCTAAATCATTACGCCTTGAGGAAACTTAACATTAGTTTCAAGCAGTATTTATGGAATGCTTCTTGTTTAGCTCTGATTACTCTTTTGCGAGAGTAAAACTAGAACAAAACTGCTTAATGTTAAGTTTCCTCAAGACATAATGATTTGAGGCTGTATGTTAGCTAGAGGAATAAGAAGATTTTAGTTCGTAAACAGCATAGTTAACGCTGACAAGTATCTGCAAAACGACGAGTAGCATGGGCTAAAACTAAGTTGTCCTGGGCAGAAATGCTGGACTAAGGTCATATTCATCAACTAGTTAAAGTCTGGCGTATCCGTTAGTTACTCTCGCAAAAGATTGATCAGAGCTAAACACGAAGCATTCCATAAAGACTGCTTGAAACGTACCGTTAAGTCTTCTTAAGGCGTAATGATTTAGTACCAAGAACTTATAAATAAAGGAAATTAGGATTTCAAAAAAGGCGAAACACCTTGTACGTATTGGGTTGGATTCAGAAATTCAGTAGTGCAGGTACTCTTTTAAAATTAACTTGCCAATACGAATTTTTCAGCCGACTGCTATCAAGAATATCTATAATATCGCCTGATGGATTTTGCCGAAGAGATGCTAAGATAAAGGATGACTGTACCACGATCGCGTCCGGTTCTCAACGAATTTTTCTTAGCTACTTCATGGCAATAGGGGACCATAAAAAGTTACGCCAGAAAGTTCCTTGAGCAAATTTACTGGTGCAAATTGCTGATCCGTGTATGACATATCTCCTTTCTTCGATAACACAGAAAGAAGGCGAAATACGAAAAAAAATTCGAACACTTTTGGTAGGGATTTAAATAAGCTTTATCTTACCTAGCCTCCTTTATCTCGATAACCCTAATAGTTTCCGAAAAAAACGACAAAACCGGTAGGGGGCGTGGTTTATCCTCATTATTTCTTCGAGCTCACCACCTACAGGTGTTGACTTTTAAGGAGTTGTTTAATAACCCACAAGGAAGCCGTATGCAAAAATCCATGGACTTACCTCAACTTTCCGCTATTTTTTCTAAATTGATTAGACTAATTATAGCAGTCCAACATAAAGCTTTGTATGCAACTCGTACCTTAATCTATCTATCTGAGAAATCGCCAACACAAAGTTTGAAAAAGTGGCAGTATCGATTGGCTTTATAATAAGGTCATTTCAACCAAGGATATTTTATTTAACTACTATAGAATTGGTATAGGCACAAGTGAAACATGTAGTTGCTAATAATACAACATACACATACACTTGCTGATCTGAAAGAGCTTCTATCAAGGAATTTCTACCGTCACAAATATCATAAATTTAGGATCGAAAAGTTCCAGCAAAGAATTAACAAACGAATCTGACATACGGATGTTGATACGAGGGATGCTCTGTTAATAGTTAGTAGCAGGCCATGGAAGCTCAATTGTCAAACGTTCCGATTTCCTTGTGAAACGTAGTTAATTTTGTAAGATAAGTAGTTGTGCATTTTTAATTCAGTTAAGATGAGCATTCCGCGAACTGCCTTTAGAGCTATGATTTTCTACGACTTTAAAAGACAGTTAGGATACCAGCAAAGCCATGATAATTTGATAGCAGCTTTTGGCGATGCTGCCCCTCCATTATCCGCTGTTAGTCACTGGTTCCGCGAATTTCGACGAGGGCGAGAACTGCTAGAAGACTAAGCAAGACCTGCGGAAGCTGCCTGTTCAGAAAATGTTGATCGTGTGGCAAGCTTGATTCATTCCAATCGAAATATTACTTATAGGGAGATTCAGGAGGAAGTGAAGATTGGATCCTCGGCGGTGAATACCATTTGGTATAAACATCTTGGGGTAAGAAAGCTAGCAAGTCGTTGGATACCGCATTTGCTCTCAGAAAGTCAAAAACAGGCTCAAATAGACTGGTGTAAATTTATGTTGCAAAGATTTGACGGAGGAGCTTCCAGGCAAGTGGCATACATTGTAACTAGTGACGAATCTTGGGTATACAGTTACGACCCTGAAACTAAACAGCAGTCTAGTGTTTGTGTATTCGAAGATGAAGACTTGCCCACAAAAGTAATTCGTGGCAGAAGCTTCAATAACAAAATGATTGCTGTTTTTCCGCCGATGTGGTTTTGTTGCTGTTATTCCACTTGAAGATCGCAGAACTGTTAATTCTGAATGGTACTGCGAAGTGGCTTTACCACAGATGTTTGCAAAATTACAGGCAGGTCGCCAAAGGACCGGTTTGCGTAACATCTTAGTCCATCATGACAACGCATCCTCCCACACTCCTGCCAGAACATTGGATTTTTTGAAAGATACGGAAGTTCAATTGATAACTCATCCTCCGTATAGCCCAGATCTGGCGCCGTGCGACTTTTTTTTGTTTCCAACTGTTAAAAAAATGATGCGAAGTAAAAGATTTTCCAACGCAGATGCAGCAGTTACAGAATTTCAAAGAATTTTATATTGATCCAGTACTGAAGGCATTACAAAAGATTTCAAGTCTCTATCTTTAGATAGTAAAAAATAAGAACTTAATGCAAAAATTGACTCTACTATCAAGTTGGGAACGACCTCATCATCCATCATCACATAGTGAATAATAAATATAATTAATATTCTAAATCTGTTCTAATAAATTATTCTTATTGTTAGTTTTATTAAATATTAATTTAAAAAGAGACATTTTGATTGTAATATTTGGTACTTATAGTTATCAATTTTTATAAGCCTGCCTTGAGAAGTAAGAATTAAATTCATTGCTTTTATAATACAATGAAAGTTGAGAACATTTAGTAGTGGTGTAGGAAAGCCATCATCTGATCGTCACCCGGTGACCAGTTTGAGGTTACAACTTATAACAGAATTCCACTTGGAAGTAACAAATCAGCTACGGTCCAAGAAAAAAATAGTGTATGCAACTCGAACATCATTCATTTGTTGCATAATATACTATTTTGGGTTACCTACCGTTCTTTATTTGTTCATAATGATTACTATTTCCATTTAAAGATTAAATCTGAAATGAAACTTTTTTCAATGAATTTAATAAATGACTTATTTAATTATTGGGTGTATTAAATGCAGAAAAATAGTCTGCAGAGTATGTTGTGTCTAACTTTTCTTTCTAAAAGCAATAATACAAACAAACTTGCCAGCCTCGGTGGATTAGTGGTTTGCATGTTTGCTTCATAATCCAAGGATCGCAGGTTCGATCCCCGGCTGAGCTGGTAATTTTTAATAGCGGAGAAAAATTAAAAACATGCCTTCTTCTCGGATAAGAAGTAAAACTGTAGGTCGCGTGTCAATGCGATGTTTGGCACCTTAACAATCCCTACTTGGGGTGGAATTCTCCCAGATTCGGCTAAATTCTAGTAGGGTTGGCCAAATGATCATAGCAATCGGTGCCATGAGGTACAAAGGATGCTCCGCCATCCTGATTCCTCGCCCAAAAACAAACAAAAACAAAATTTCATTTGTTTATTTGTTCATGACAATTGCTATTTCCATTTAAAGATTTGCATAGAATCTAAAATTTTGGACATTTTTTTAATGTTTGTTTTCTTCTTTATAAAACAAAATTGAAAAATTTACTTCTCGAAAAACGTCAAAAAGATTTGTGTCATTTCATATAACTTTTTTTCTTCCTTAAATTGAATTTTCATCTTTGTGTTGCGTTTATTCGTCTTTATTTGATGAATTATAGTTTTAAGAATGCTCTTTTATTATTTTTTGCACGTCCTATATATAAGGCTCTACTTTAGTCTCCCAAAAGAGGGAGTAAAGTAGCACTTTTACTCCCTGAGGGAGTAAAGTGTTTCCTTGACAACAACAACAAGTAAACAACAAAAAATAGTAATCGCGGTACATGTTAGGATTTATTATCCTGAAACTATGTGATTTTGGCAATTGTTCGAATGACATGTAACGAAATTTTGAATTTTTGCGATTAAGTCCTTTAGGACGTGCAAAAAATAGCGTATATACCACTGGACTAAAGTGTTTTTTAAGTGTTAATTAATAATTTAAAAAAATGCATTTTAGTCCCTGCATATATAATATACATTATGTCCGCTCGGGCGATTATGACATGATTATGACCTATTTTGCGGACTGTTTCTAGAGCGTAAATCGCTAAATTAGAGCACCCCCTTTTTACTACTGTTGTTTACGACGTCTCTATAGTAATAAGAATAATTATAGACCATAGCACCTACCTACTTGAAGTTTAGGACTTTTAAAATTATTTTTATTTTAAATTAAACTTAATTTAAACTTAGACCGCACATTTAACGTACGCATTTCGGGCTTAATTAGTGTTTTAGAGCCCTTTATCGTCTTAGCGCCTTCGGTTTTCGCTTCAGGCGCTAACTGACTGCACGGGCTCTAAGACACTCAATTAAGCCCTTAATATACTATTAAAGACTAGAAAAAGCCTAATCTTGATTAGGCAAAATGTCATTCGAAAAAAAATTATTTTATTCTTAATTAATACAAAAAAATAAAAAGGCTGCAAGTCCTCGAAGATTTATTAATCTCTTTTACAATGTATTTTAGTTTTATTGCCTAATTACAAATAATCAGACGTCGATGAAATTAAATCTAAAAATTTCCCTATCGTTTTAAATTTTGTAACAGCACAATAATACAACTTTTCTAAACCGATTTCCGCTCGTAAGAAATAAAATCGGCTATTTAGGGTATTTCTGTTCTTTTCTGTAATAGAATTAAAATCAATATTGTATAACTTTCATTTCCACCGTTGCCACTTGTTCGGATCTCACTTTGCGCATCATTCATACAAGCTTCACACAAGAAATTATACGTCTGAAAAATATACATCTGGCGCAGCGACTCCAGGCGTCAACTCCTTGAACTAATCTGTATAATTCTAGCCATTTTGGCAACATCTGAGGTCCAGCCCATTTTTTCAGTATCGCCAACTTCTAGCTTCGAAAAGCTCTAGACGAAATATTATCGAATTTCAAAGTGAGGTCCGTATACTTGTCCTCACTTTGTTTGTGGACCTCACTTGAAACGTGAACTTCGTTCATACGGACCTCACTTTATACACTGGCCGTAAATATATATATATATATATATATATATACAGGGTGTTGCAGAAAAGTGTGGCACGCTTAGAGTATTTTTTTTAAATAGAATGCCCCAAAGATTTTTGCATATTTAACACATGTCTTGGCAGGTTTATTCATATCTAAAATCGTAGCGCCATCTAATGACCGGTTTAGAAGTTATAACTAGGATAATGGGCCCTACGGGCCTAAGCACTTAAGTATGATAGAAATAGCATTTATCGATTTTTTTTAAAGTAGGTCAGTATTTACATGACCTACATTAAAAACATGTAAAATCAACTTTATTAATATTGGAGTCGAATGAGCCCAACCCATCTCTAACATGACCTACTTTAAAAAATTTTCATCGTGCATTATTCTCGGCAAATTACGCGTCGAATGAGCCCAAGCCCATCTCTCTAGCCCTTATAGAACGCGAGAATGGGGCTCGGACACACATACAAATCAACTTTAGTAGTATTGGATTTTTTTTTCAAAAAAATTGAGTTTTCCCTACTTAAATTCGTCTTCACAGTTGCGGCCGTGAAAGCGGTAAACTGTAAGCGGTAAAAATTTATAACTTCTAAACCGGTCATTAGATGGCGCTAAGATTTTAGATATGAATAAACCTGCCAAGAGAGGTGTTAAATATGCAAAAATATTTGGAGTATTCTATTTAAAAAAAATTACCTTAAGCGTGCCACAATTTTCTGCAACACCCTGTATATTTGAAAATAATTTCTCTAGATGCGCCTCTATCCACTGTTTACATCAGTATTAGAACGATTTTTCTAGCTGTTACCGTTTAGGAGCTATCGGACTTCCCCACACTATTGCCCCACCTGGTATAATTAAAAAATCTTGTAGCAATGATAATTATCAGAGACGAGAACGATTTGTTGATAAGCCTGTGCAATAGATCGGATCATTGGTATATTAATAATCTTCTTTATGTGATTTAGATAGAATACAAATGTTACATAAAAACTCCGCACGACTGTCTTAATTTTATTATATGCTTTAGCTGATAATGAGAAATTCAAAACAAACATATAAACTTGTTTGGATGATTATCTAAGTGTATCATTTCTTGATATTTGTTGCTTTATTTACTAAATAAGATTAGGGTTGCATAAAACTTCACATTTCATTATTTACATGTGTTTATTCCATTTATAAATATATCACTGCTTTGGACACACATTGCATTTATTTCTTTATCAGCTTTTAATTCTCGTCTTTAATAATTACACTTACAAAAATATTTAAGTAAATTTCATACTTCTTACAATAAACCATGCAAATGGCTTAACTGTAATACTGTCCGTACTAGTTAGAATGTCTTCCGTATGCCAGACAGTAGCATAGCATAATTAGCAAAAACTCTGGGTGAATACAGCTAAAAACACTAATAATAAGTAAAACTGGCTCTGTCATTTTAAAAATATTCCCATTTATCTAAAGCAAGTGAACATTCAAAGCCGAAGCATTTTTAACTAATGAGGACAGTAGATACTAGAAGTGTTTTTTGAAATGGTCATTTATATATTGGAAAAGTTGTGGATTTCATTACAGTGTTGGCAAAAATATGAAAGTCTGCCAAGACGTAGTACATTGACATCACAACATGAAGCACATAGTTATTTCTTATGCAGCCTCTCATTTTTTACCTCAATATCATAGTTAGGGAGCATCAATATAAATATCATAACAATAGGCATTATAATTTAAGTTTATTTGCATAAAAAAATCCACATTAAAGCTTAGTTGTCACTACATTGTCAAATGAACGATTTGTATAATAATTTCATTATTAAAAATGGTTCAAATGGTCTAATCCAATGAGCACTTTATATACATACACCGTGTCTGCGTAAGTTGGCTACATATGGAAAACTTTGTTATTATTGATTTTATGAAAAACAGTTATTCTTCATAAAAAGTTCTGCATGTTCTAAAACCGAAAATTCAACCATCAGATATTAAATTATATCAGTCGTATCATAATAATAATAATTATATCATTTTTGTTCAAGAGTAAAGTACCTTCATTAGTACCTTCATTTTTGACCATATTGAAAATTTTTAATAAGAAAATATGTTATGGATTAAAAATACTTTTTAAATATTCAATATTGTTTATTTACAATTACAAAATATTATTTTTACATTTTATTATTATTATTATGATACGACTGATATAATTTAATATCTGATGGTTGAATTTTGGGTTTTAGAAGATGCAGAACTTTTTATGAAGAATAACTGTTTTTCATAAAATCAATAATAACAAAGTTTTCCATATGTAGCCAACTTACGCGGACACGCAGTATATTTTTTCCAATTTTTGGCGACTAAAAAATTATTTATTGATATTACAGAACTGAGCACCTCTGCCTTGGGTGTTTTCATGGATTATATGATTTAATAAACATTGAATCGAAAGGCAAAAGTGAGCAGATGATATAAGAATAAACAATTTTTAACAAGTTGAAACACTGTCAATAGACAATGCAGGGATAAAATGTTGTCAAAAGCCAGCATTACGATAAGGTTGTCAACATAAATAACTTCTGGTCAATGAGCCAATCATTTAAAAAATTCTATTATGAGCTCCCTAACTATCAGAAAGCATGGTTATCATGTTATCTTTCAGATAAGATTTTATTTTTTATGATACTAATATGCAAACTTATATCAGGTTTTTTTTGTATAATTTATACAAGAATTTATTTTATAACTTTAAATTAGAACTAACATAAGGCCGGTTTTTTGAATCTTGACCAATATAATTTTTTATGTGGGTAAGAAACTTGAAATTAATAATTTGCACTGGGCAGTAGCACCACTTAAACCTGTAGAATATGCCAAGATCCACCAAGTAGTGGCGCCTCTGTTGGTCAATTTCCAAAGTAAATAGGATGTAAACCCCGAACAAGCTCGTTATATTATACGAGGGTGGTTTGATAAGTCAGTGACTTTTTGAATAAAAGATATTTATTTCGGCAAATAAGCGTTTTATTTCTCAACATAGTCTCCTTTTAGCTCGATACATTTAGTCCAGCGTTTTTCCAATTTTCTTATTCCTTCCAAATAATAGGTTTTCTCAAGGCCCTCAAAATAGGCGTTTGTTTCAGTGATGACCTCTTCATTCGACCCAAATCTCTTACCGCCCAGCCATTTCTTCAGGTTTGGAAACAGGAAATAGTCACAGGGGGCTAAATCTGGAGAATATGCTGGATGGGGTAGTAGTTCGTAGCCCAATTTATGGATTTTTGCCATGGTGACTACACACGTGTGCACCCGTGCATTGTCTTGATGGAACAGCACTTTTTTCTTTGCCAAATGCGGTCGTTTCTGCTTCAAATCAATATCGAATCTGTCCAAAAGCTCTGAATATTATTCGCCAGTGATCGTTTTACCCTTTTCAAGGTAATCGATGTGAATGACACCGCGTGCATCCCAAAAAACTGTGGCCATGACCTTGTTGGCCGACAGACCCACCTTGGCCTTCTTTGGTGCACGTTCACCCGGAGAAACTCACTGTCTTGATTGTTCCTTGGTCTCTGGTGTAGTGTGATGGATCCATGTTTCGTCTACGGTAACGAAACGCAGCAAAAACTCGTTCGGATTGCGGTTGAACATCGCCAAACACGTCGAGTGTGAGCAATCGCGGCACCCATCGCGCGGATAGCTTTTTCATGTCTAAATATTCATGTAAAATGTGATGTACCTGCTCAGTTGAGATGCCTACAGCCTCAGCCACCTCACGCACTTTCATTCTCCGATCGTCCAATATGATTCCATGGATTTTATCGACGATTTCTGGCGTGACGACCTCTTTTGGGCGACCTGAACGTTCGGCGTCACTTGTGCTGGTACGACCACAACGGAACTCAGTAAACCACTTCTTAACCATAGAAATTGATGGTGTAGAGTCCCCATAGTATTTATCAAGCCTTTCCTTTCGTTTTCGGTTTCGGTGATGGTTTTTTTTAAGCAAAAAATAATGCTTAATCAGCACACGAAATTCACTTTTTTCCATTTTCGTTAAAATTCACGAGGTTGTTTGCTTTCAATGGCTGTCAAACACAAACTAAATGGCGCAGCCTTCTCAAAATTCTACAGTAGTCTATTCATAGATGGCATTTGACGGGAGCAGTGTTGCATTTAAAGTTATTGCGTGGGAAATTCAAAAAGTCACTGACTTATCAAACCACTCTCGTATAAATACTTATAAAGAAAAAAGAAAAGAAGTAGTAAAATTATGTAAAGAAAAAAAGAAACAGTAGCTACATAATGAATTAGAAGAAATTGAAAATAGTTATAAAAACTCAAAAAGAATTTTACAGAAAAATTAAATATCAGAAATTTACCAACAAGCAAATAATAAAAGGAATGAGAAATAGTGATGCTGATATAACGCAGGATGCAGAAGAGATTAAGAATATATGGAAGAAATATTTTCAAAAACTTTTAAATAAAGAAACAAATGATGAAGATGAAGAAAGGCAAGAGTTAAATAGGCAAAACGATAATACAGACGAAGGTCCTGAAACTCTCAGTCCAGTATTGATGAAGTGAAAGAAATGACATGCAAAATAAGAAATGGAAAAATCAACAGGAAGCGACGAGATACCAGGGGAAATAACATATGGTGGAGAAGTTCTATATAGGAAAATCTATAATTTAATTAGGGAAATTTGAGAGCAAGAAAAGATAGAGCCCTTGGAATGGACTAAAGCGATAATTGTACCTATCCATAAAAAAGGTGACTTGCATAGCTGTACAAATTACAGAGGAGTTTCTTTATTAAACACAGCATACAAAATATTATCAGCATTGATCCAATCAAAGTTAATAAAATATGCTGACAAATCACTAGGTGATTATCAACAAGGATTTCTACAAGGTAGATCAACTACAGATGCTATATTTGTTATGACACAGATAATGGGAAAATGTCATGAGCATGATATATCTTTAGAAATGCTGTTTATTGACTTCAAGTAAGCTTTTGACCAAGTAGACAGGAAAGAACTGATAACAAGCTTAAAACAAATGAAAATACCAACAAAACTAATTAGACTCATAAATATAACATTAACAAACACGACATCGGCAGTTAATACAGTGAATGGCATATCAGAGTGTTTTACAATAAATAATGGGTTGCACCAAGGAGATTCGCTATCAGCAACATTATTTAACATCATCTTAGAAAGTATAGTCCGACAAATAAATTATAATAGAACAATTGCATACAAACAAGCTCAAATAATTGCTTATGCCGATGATATTGTCTTCATAGCAAGAACACATAGATGGCTACAAGAAATATTCCAAGGTTTAGAGAGAGAAGCAAGAAGTGCCGGTTTTATGATTAATGAAAGTAAAACAAAATATATGAGACGCCAAAGACAAAGAAGTGCTACTACAGATCGTTTCTGCTACTTTTCTAAAGTGTTTATTACAGTAGCTGTTATTTTCTATCATATCATATTATTCTTATCATATCTATCCAGTAGCCCAATACATATGAATGCATTAATTAAAAAAATATAAAGAATAAAATCTTATCTGAAAGAAAAAAATAATAACTATGGCATGTTATGCTGGCAGTATTATTAGATTTACAAACATCAATAAAGTTGGATTAATGAAAAAGTTATGGCCAACCTTCAACAAAAAAAAAGTCAAGAATGGATAATATGTACATTTATTATCCTCCTTTAATCTTCGTATTGTTTTCAATTGTGTTTGTTTATATTTAAGTCAGAGTACAAGGAAAACCAAAATATGCTTAAGTGTGACTATATATCAACGATATATATTACCACATGCACGGTAAATTCATATTACAAACCACTTCACAATAACAGGTATACCTAATTATAGGAGAGATAACATAAAGACAAAAATATGGAATTTATGATAAAAGTATTTTATGAATAATTATGTTAAACCTACCATTACAGTAGATTTATAATTATTATTAAATTACACAGTGTGAACTAAAGTGTGGATATATTATTTTCTAAATTATTGCTTTTCTTTAAAAAAAACAATTGGACACATCATTTTTAATTTTGTGCAATTTTAAAGGTATTTTAGGTTATACATATGGATATACGGTGGTGTTCTGTAAAAAAATCCTCAGATGATACAATTCCTCCCAAGGTGATCATTACAAAAATAGCAATTATGTTAATATTATACTAATTTTTTGTGCATGTTTGAAGATTTACCTGACACGCCTGCTTTAAGCTTAACTACCTTGACACCTTTTCCAACAAGGAATTGTGACATGTTCAATTAGTGCATCACCTACTAATGTGGTAGCTTAGGTTACTCTCTACTAGCAGGATGGAGCTCCAGGGAGTCTCCTGTATCCTTAGTCCAGCATGTGGACTCTCAAACCAAAATTATTTATGTTAATAAATTTGTAACAAGCAAATCCCAGTGATTCCCTGTACAATAAATTTACACTTACTAATTACTGATAACTCAGCTGAAAACAAGACAAAAAGAAAGCAACAGAGCATGGGGTAGTATAACGTCATTTTCTCTAGTGAATTAAGAAATTGTAAGATGCATAGGTATAAAAACAAATTATAAATACTCATACAAATTAAAACTAATCAGAGATTTTAGTTAAAGTATGTTGAGTACATGCGTTTAGTTGTTTTTATCTAAATATTCCTTCAGATAAAATTCTTTTATATGGGCTAGGTTTGTTATCACTAAAGGCGAAGTATTTACGTTTGAACGTGCATATATCTTTTTTTTAAGGTTTAAAGGGCATTTTAACATATTGAGATGATATGGAATCATCTGATTGAAAATTTACTTGACGATTTGATCGTAAACACAAATATAATTATTTCATGCAATAAAATAAAGGATAGACATGCTAGGATATTAGGTTTATTTAATCTAAAAGCTATATGTTAGGTGACAGATAGATTTATCAATTTTTAAACTAGAAATTATAGAAGGATAAATTTCATACAGACGTAACCTCAATTTTTACATAAAAGGTCTGAATTTATAAAAAGGATATCAATCATTTAGATTGTTTTCATAATAATACATGTTTTATGCAACCTAAGTCACATGTTAGGATGGTTTTTCCATAATTCTGGAAGATTTTATTTTCTTGATTAGACCTGAGTTTAACGATGGGTAATGTAGGGCAAATCTTTCTGTTTCCCATGCGACTGATTCAGTTTCAGGAAAATACTTCATTAAAAATATGTAAATTAGGTCAATATTGTAATGACTACATGAGCAAATTAAACTTTCAATCTCCTGAATTCCAATAAAATGTTTTTATCTTAATGCAGGTTTCGGTTTTGCGATATGCTTCGATTTTTCCAAATATTGATTTTAATATAACATTTGACACCGTTGTTTGAACATAAGCACTTGGAGGACTGTATGCTGGACAACTTGGACTATAATTTAATTTCATTTATGTTGTTATTTGTAAGGATCTTGTATAAGCATCGTTGAATGTCTAAAATCGTAAAAACAGATTTTACATTTGAGCTTTTCTTCTGTTGTAAATATGTTCTTATGTAAATTTTATGTATCAGTTACCTAGTGTAGTTATGTATTCATTATTTGTAAAGGATTGAGCTGCAGATCATGTGTATCCATGTAATTAAGTTGTAATGAGTTTTTTTCATCGTCAACCGTTTTTGTTCATTTTCTCAGTTATGATTAATTTTAGACTATATGTGTCTTATGTTGTTTTGCCAGCTACATTTCTATCTTTTTAGATTTAAGATTAGTGTTAATTACAAACAGCTGTTTCCGTTAGTGACGTCATAAACGTAGCGTGTAGATTTTGTTTTTTAAAAATTTGACATAGTCGTCAATTGTTTCGCTAAAATAGATAAAAAGACCAGGAAAAATTAACAAATTGAGTCAATAAAACGCTTTGGTTGAATCCACGCTCGACTCTAGATCAAAAAGCTGTAAAATAAAGTGAGGTTAACTGATAACCATATGTTTTCACAAACATACGTCAAATGTGAATAAATTATTTATGGAATAGTTACCTGAATATTTAAAACAAAGAAGATTTATTTTCTTTCTTTGACAATTGTATGGAATTGTGAACGATTTATTATTAAATTAAATTCAAGAAGATTTTTGTTTCCATTATTAATTTGGATAATCGACTTGCCTACATTTTAAAAATCAGCTGTGTGAATAAATGCAGTATTACCAATTGTAATAAGATTGAAGTGTATCTCGACGTACTTTATATACAAGGTTGGTCAAAATAAAAGGATTTGATTAAGTTTTTCATATAACAAAATCATAAAGACAATCTTAATAAATTCAGAATTCTACCAAATAAACAATTTAAATTTGTTTATAAAAATTTAATTGTCATAAGAGAAATTCATTTAGCAATTGTAAATATTTTAAACTGATAACTTTAATTGATGTCAGTTTGCTCAAATGGAGAACAGTTATAACCCTATGTCAGGTTGATAACGAATAATTTACACATTTGAGCAAGCTCAAGGAAGATTTTTCCTATACTTTTTACTGTTCTGTTTAAAAAAATTTTTTTTACTTACTTTTTTGAATTAGACTTTTTTTAATTTTCATTAATAAAAATAAAGACTGTGTTTTCAATTTATCTATGTGTTTATTTGATGTGTATGCAAGCATCCATTTTTTTTTCTTTTCACATATAGTTCAGTTTGCTGTTGTCTAGTTGCGGAAGTCCAAGTGTCTTGGTAGTAAGTTCTTTTATTCCAGGTATAAGAATCAATAAGATTTTATTATTTCATTTATCTCATGCTATATCGAATTAAACTGAGTCAGTCAAGTGGGAAAAAGAAAAAATATTGGGGTTATATTTTTTTATTTATTAAATTTCATTGCATATATATAACACTGCATATGTTAATGGCAACCAACACAAAATTAAATTTTTTATAAAATATCACCTCATATTTTAACGGCTTGCCCAGAACGTGGGGCATATTCAAAATCACTGCAATATATGTCATAACACCCTAACAAAAAATATTATTAATTCATACTTGATTGTAGAGACCTGTTAACTTTAAAAATTTCATCAATGTTTCTACATTTGCTTGGTTATCACTGCGGATATCTTTGAGAGACTTTCATATTAGTCACTGTCCGTTGGGGCCTATATTTTCAACAGTATATAAGTAGATGGTTGACACTTAGTGGAACTCTGCAAACTTCGCAGATTGGAGCTGGGTCTTTTTTATTATTGAGTAATTTGTACGAGTTAGTAGATTATTGAGTATTTATAATTTTTTTTATATTTGTGTATCTTACAATTTATTATTTCAATAGAAAAGCCAATGTTAAGTGTAAACCCAACCAATGCTCTGTTGTTTTTTTTTGTTTGTCTTTTCTTTTTTAATCTTTACGCTCACTCTTTGTTTGGAGCTCCTGCTTTCCCAATTTATAAACCATCTTTACATGGAAATATTTTCATCCAAGCTCGATTTTGAACTGAGTAATTTGTGCGCACTCACATGTGCCCTTATACACGTAACACCTTTCTTATCTCTCTGCTGTCCTAAGCCCAAAGGGGCGTAGCTCAAGAATAGCCAATTTTGAGATATTGAGGATTTTAATGTTGGTCAACATAAATTTGAAACTGATAAAATAAAATAAAGATGAAACTAATACTTCAATATACTATTTTTTAACCACTTTTTAACCTTTAAAAAAAATTTTTTGAATGGTTTTTAATAGGATGTATGTTTGAGATGCATTAATTAATTTTGCTTAGTATATTTTCTTGTGTTTTGGAGTCTAATTTTATTAATGCTTTAGATGTATAGCACCAAGTAGAGTCTGTAAACATAATTATGTAGTTATAATTATACACACTGTTTATTAAAAATCGGCGCAAGCCATAACTCCATTATTTATGGTCCAATTTCGATAAACCAAAAACCAAATGAAATGGTTCTTTAAGTAGCAAAAAACAGTATGAGTGTAATTATTTTCTAAGCCAACTTTAATGTCAGCAATAGTTAACTTTTTTTTCTTAAACTGAGACAGTTTTTTCAAATTAATCTGGTAGACAGTATTTTTCTAAATTCAATCATGTGTTGCAAATTATGATGATGCGAAATTCTTAAAAAGAAAAGATAAAAAACAGTTGTATCACCATTTAGTTAAATTTTTCACGAAATTTTCAAATGTGCCATGGAAAATAATGATAACAATGATAAGATTTTATCTTAATAAAGATACTATTTTATAATTAAATAGAAAAACTTTTACGATACAAAATTTTTAACAAAACTAAAAAATTATTTAGAAAAGTGTTTATTAAACAAAATTAAAAGACTTTGTTACGTGCTAATTTCATAGCACCCTCTACAGCTATGCTTTTGTGTTATATTGTATAGTGTTAGGGATTTTCGCATTCTCTCTCCATTTAGTTGCCATTTTAGTTTTGGAACTAATTTCCTGTCGATAAGACAACTTACTCTTCGTTTTGTTCGTTCGTGTGAAGCAAATTCTTTAAAAGAATGTTTTAGTGACATCGCCGTTAAATTGATTTTCCCTTTATGTTGTGAAATGGAAATTACATTTGTGCATATCAATAATTACTTTTCGGTGTGATTTCGAATTTTATTGGTAACCGTAAGGGATTTGCCGCTACTTCTATTGGAGGTTAGAAGCATGTTCGCGGAGGTTCGTAGATTTTAGCTTTTCTTTACATTCAGTCTCTTATATTGTAATTCTTTTGACACGATTCAATATTTAATGGACGTTAGCCGTATTTGGAGGCGGTATAACTATTTCACTAGGTCGCATTCTATCTAAGGTACTTTTCCAATGTTTGCTAGGTGAATTCTGGTAATTTGATTTTGTTTATTACATACCTTCTTGTTTATTTTACATTTTCCTGATTATTTTACCATAACTTCATACACTACGTTGGATTATCTGGGTTGTTAAAAGACCATTACGAGAGCTACTTGCTCATGTACCGTTAGTTGGTTATCTCGTTGGATCACGCTACGTTCGATCTGGTTGGGGACGTTCCTATCCAGATCTGAAGAACACACAACTGTATTGTGAGTCGCTTACATTGTAGCAACTTTATATAATAGCATTAACGTCTGACAATCCTTTATTGTAAATATAAAACATTACTGTATATTTGTATATTATAATTTTCTGTGTTAAATGGTTTTTCCCCAGTGTGCGTGTAGCACTTATATCTATGTAACTATTTTATATATGTATTATTTCATCATTGTTAGGAATATTTGCGAGTGAATACGTATGACTTTGCTCCGTAATGGAATGGTTAAATAATTAAAAACTGAGGTTTAGGATTGCGCAATCTACATCACAAGTATTCGCGTAAATTTACTATGCCAGTTACATTTTTGAGACTTGAAGTTAAGTGAAATTTAGAGTAAGTAGTCCCGCTCGCATTAATTCTCACCCTGTTCAAATGTATATGCAATCAATAACTTTTGCCAAGGCTATTATCCTTGATTAAATTATAACCACATTTGATTGATTTGTTTTAATTGTTTTACCTGATTTGATAATTTGTTTAATTGATAATAAAGCATTGTATATCTCACTTGAAGACTTATTATTTGTATGCATTTGGGGTTATATTTTCAGCTATCGAGGAGCCAATATTGGGAAAAGTCAACCACATTGGTAGTAGTTGCAAATGTGTTGTTCTTTTCAGATTTTGTCGGCAAATACTGGAGCTATTTTAGAGGATTCTTGGTGCCCATTACAGAAGACCTCTTGTGAGACCCAATACCTCACACTAGTTAACTGGCAGCCGATAGATTTAACTGCGGTTAAAAGTTGTTACCGTTTCCCAATTAGCCATCCTCATTTTGTGAGTAACAACTTATTTACAAAATTATTTCAAAAAACTAACAACATAATCTAAAAGCTTAAACTACGAATAGTTATTTATTGTTGGATAAAATTTTTTTTTTATTTAATTAATAAAATAGCAGGGCACACTTAAAGGTTTCGTGAAAAATCTAACTAAATGCTAATACAATTGTTTTTATCTTTTTCAAAGATATACAAAGTAGAAATGCAGCAATTATGATCTGGAATGCATGACTGAATTTAGAAAAATACTCCACCAGACTAATTTAAAAAAACTGTCTCTATTTAAAAAAAAGTTGACTGTCGCTGTTATTAAAATTGACATAGAAAAAAATTACACTTAAACTGTACCATAAATAGTGGAGTTATTTATCAGCGTTTTTTAGTAAACAGCCTGTATATTAAAAAAATGGTTCATAAGAAAATAATTAAGATTTTATGGTAATCTTGTCTGAAGTGCCCTTAAGAGCACTGCCATAGATAAAATATTTGATACAGATGTAAATTCAATTATTAAAATGTACTTAAATTGTTTTCTATCGGCATATGCTTCCAACAAGTGTAACTATTTGTCAAGATTGCACACAAGAAATACAAGTCCTCTACTAACAATAGCCTAGCACATCTGCGCTGAACACCTGCATCCTGCCTGCTAGAGAGAGAGAGAGAGAGCTACTTGCACACATTTGACCTTACCACAAGTAAAAAATCTGAAAAGATCTAGAACCTGCCATGGTGATTACCCTACTTTTCTACTGCTTTTGTATTAGTTTGTAGTTATTATATGTTTATTATATTGTTAAGTTGATCTTCGCGTTTCATTCTCTACTCTTAACTTACATCTGTAGACACGACAACCCCCTATGGCGACAACACCAAAGTCAATTTGTTTAATAATTTTATCTAGAACAAGAAGGTGAAACATTGCCTTACCTGCGACTTGAAATAGAAAAGGTACTCACAATATTGAAAAAAAAGTCAAATTTTCCAAGTATTTTTTGAAAACTATTCATTTAGAAAATAAATTAATTCCAGAATATTGGTTCACACTGTGACAACAAATTAACAACAATTTTTTCTATAAATCCAACATAACATTTAACAAATTAGAATATGAAATCATTTTTAAAATCAACTATTGAATAAAAATAAACGTTTGGTTTATTACTCATTTAATGAAATTCAAAGAAAAATTTATAGAAGACCAACAAGTGATTTGTAATGTCAATATGGATTATCTACTTTATCGAGTTATACTTGTGCATTTCTATGTACTCGACTGTAATACAGATACAAGTACAAACTACAAAAACAAGAACAGTTATGTAAAACATCATGCAAATGTTAATTAGAATTAAAAAAAAAAAGCTAAAGCTACGCATTATATACACCAAAATTAATTATTTTCTGAAACAGATTGTTATATGAAAACTCCACAAATTGCAGAACCATTATAAGACTTTTGATCGAGATTACTTAATAAACTTAAAGAAGAAATGTTTACCTTACAAACATTTATATTATTAAATAACTTATAATCGCTATGCTACTTATAACAATCTGTTAACTGAAATCTTTAATTATATTCAATAACATTTACCATTTATAGCCTGGTTGCCACGTTAACACTTTTGTCCTGTAAATTAAATAACGAATTTAACACCAAACACTTCCTTTTTTGTATGTACTGGGTCGAAGCACAAACAAAAAGAATTTAACAGAAACAAAAGTAAGAAATATAGTGTGTTTACATATAAATTATGTGAAAAACGATTAATGACAGTAACAAACAAAATGCGAAATATACAAAACAATTATTTATGAATAACAGGAAGCAAAGCTTTTATTTAATTAGTAGATACCTCGCAACCACATGGCGCTGGCGTCCTGGATTCTGTGCTGGCATTTCTAAAGTCTCATCGATAGTATTATGACGCCTTTCACGAAATTCTTTTACTGATCTGGTTGGAACCAGATATCTTCCATAGGAAATCTCCTGTATAAAAACACAAGGAGATAATATTGAAAGCAATTTAATATAATAAAAACGTTATTGACCTGTCCATCTTGTCCTTTTTCTATACCTAGCATTTCAAAAGGATCAAATGCATCGCCTGCTGAAGAAATGGGACGAGAACCTGAAATATGTCGTTTTCTATTTCCTTCCTTTCGAATGTCTGACCTAAAATGTTTTCAACCTATTAAACACAAAGAATAATAAATATCCAACACAAAACCAAGAATATTCTTTGTTGTATTATAAAAAAAAATAGTTTAAAATAAAATTATTTCTCCATACCTTGATTTCTGATTTCTAATATATGGTATAAAGGAACAAATCAGAAATGGTGAATGTTTATCAGTTACCATGACAATGCGTTCTCCTTTAAATTTGTGATTTTTCACGTTCTTTATGAATCTTACTTCTCTTTCCCCATTAACTTCAGGTATTGCTGCTGGAGGAGCTGGGCTTGTCTTAGTACGAGCTTAATATTAAGAATTAATTTTAAATGCTAATACTAATTTTGTAACATTGGTAAACTTACCCACACTAATAGGACCAATACTTTCAGAACTGCTACCAAACTGTTGCCTTTCTGAATCGCTGCAGGTGGAACCCTGTTGCATTACTTTTTTTCTGTAGCTAGCTAATGCTTTTCTTTCTTGGACAGCGGGATCATTTACTGATGTTGATGCTCTAAATTAATAAAAATAATTAACCCCAAGGTTAACATATACTTATATGAATATCTTTTATAATTATGCTTGAATTGTCGACCAACAGCTGTTGGTATACCTTTTTTTTATACTAATATACAGGGAGAATCATTAAAAATATAAATACTCATTTCATACTGGGCAATAAAGTAAAAACTTTAAAAAAAAGTTAAGTAAAATTAATCAATTAATAATAATTAATTGTCATTGGTAAAACCCATAAATAAATTAATAAAAATAATTAGCCCCAAGGTTAACATATGCTTATATGAATGTCTTTTACAATTATGCTTGAATTGTTGACCAACAGCTGTTGGTATATCTTCTTTATACTAATACTAGGTGCCAACTGCTTACCCTAATGGGTAAGCTTTAGTAACTTGTTGCTTTTGTTGAAATACAAAAAAAGAATTCAAGCTCGGATCCTCACCTCTCTTACATCGCGTAGTTCAATAGGGTTTGGGTCATCCAGCGCTAGGTAGCGCTGGCTGTCTCGCCGAATACCGAGACACATGAATGAGAACACAATGCTTGTACTTAATAATTTAAGGATACAGGGAGAATCATTAAAAATATAAATACCCATTTCATACTGGGCAATAAAGTAAAAACTTTTAAAAACAGTTAAGTGAAATTAATCAATTAATAATAATTAATTGCCATTGACAAAATCATAAATAAATAAAGAAGGTATCATTTCTGGTATTCAATTTTTTTCCTGTCAAATTTTTGTACAAACATTAAGGGCCGGTATTATAAAACTTTTTACTTCCTAGATAAAATTTACTTTCAGAGTAAATTAATTTATTCTGTCAATTTGCATATTAAATTGAAGGAATAAATTAATTTACTGTCAAAGTAAATTTTATCTAGGAAGTAAAAAGTTTTATAATACTGGCCCTAAGTGGAATTGTAAATATCTTTTTTAAGAAGGTTTAATTCTATTTGAAATATCTAACTTAAAACATAAAGCATAAGTAGCCGGAATGATAAACATTGCAACTATATTCGCACAGAATAGATCTAGTAGGACACATTGTGATCATAGTTGTCAGTTGTTAGTGCATTTACTTGTGGTACACAATTCCAATTGTCAAACCTAGCATTTTATTTTACAATGTCGTATCAAGAAAGGCAAACAAGTATGCCATTATTATGAGAATGGTGCAAAAAAACATAAGGCAGAGACTGTTAAGCAGGCCCGGATTGTACCGTCGAGTACCGAGAAAATCTCGGTGGGCCGGTGGGTTCGGGCCGAACTAGGCCGTCTCAGTCAATGCTGGTTACATTTTTTTTAATAACAAGAATTTGTCATTGTTTTACATGGGGTACCCGTAATCATACATACCCCTACGTTCCCTTCCAGAAGGAAGTGATTGGGATACGCCCAATCAGCGCGCAAGTTGCATAACCGGCAGTACGACAATTGCTACCAGATCAGCTCACTGGTCGGAGCGAGGTTGCCTATCCACCCTCTACTAGCTAACTCGGGCATAGTGCCGGAGCAGTTGCTCATTGCGCGCTGCTCACCCGCCGGCAACCCCCCCGTCCTCTTTCATACGGGCCTAAGTTACCTCGTCCAGCAATAGGACTATTCCCCAACTTAACGCTGTTATTAAGAGGGACCACTGCCCGATCGAATCCAACCTCAATTGTGGCAGGACTTGGTTTTTTAATGGTTTTGCCACCCCGATCTACCAAATTATAGGCTTGGTGGGCCCTCGACAGAGCTTCGTTTAAGTCTACACGTTATAGACTCCCGGTGCGTACCCGTATTTGGTGAAGTTGTCTTGATAGTGAGAGGCTATGTATTCTCTTCAACTATCCTTAAGTGTAATGGCTTTCAGAGCTTCTCCCAATCACTGTACCCGGCTGCAGTCCGGATCATAGAGTGGTCGGGATAGCTCCTAAGCACATTTACCTGGCGGCCTGCAGTTTCCCATTGCCCAAAAGCGGGATAACCTAACTTCTATTCTCCGCACTTGAGATTCAGTCAAACAGCGGATTCCTTTGGTGACCATAAATGACCTCAGTCAAACAGCGGGTTCCTTGGTGACCATACATGGCCTCGATCATGCAGCGGGTTCCTTGGTGACCATAAATGACCTCGGTCAAACAGCGGGTTCCGTTGGTGACCATAAATGACCTTATCCCAGGCGAGATTCGAATCCGCCCACACCAGTCTCATCTACCAGGGCTCCCCCTGATCGGTCAGAGTTACCGTCGAGAATTCTCACGAATTTCTCCTTAATCTGACAGCTTCATCCGTTGCCCATCTAGCAGGATAGGGTAGAAGACAGTCAGTTTTATGGGTGAACGTCGTGTGGTCTCCCGAACACCCAATTTTCTAATAACGGGTCAATCCATCTGAAGTGGTTCAGAAAATAATAAATTGGTCGCTCGACTATTTCAAAAACGGATAATATTTTATGTGTTATCACCCCTAAGTATTGGTAGTTCATTTCTTTTGATTAAAATATGGCAGCCATATTTGTTTCGTGGTGCACCACGTTTTTTGCGGTTTTTTATGTAAACGTAACTCTTGATATCTCAAGAACGGTTGGTCCTAAAGACCAACGGTAAAAACCATTGTACTGTTTACATATCGGACTACATTTTTTATTCTAAACATAATTTTTGTAGCATGCTTATTTATGGGTATAATTTAACCCCGAAGTTTAATAACTTTTTTACAAGATTGCCACTTTTTAGGTGGCCATATTTCCAGATAAAGGTAAAGTCTTAGGGCTGATCTTTTTGTTAATGGTACACAGTTAGGGGTAGTTTATGTATAAAATATTTCAAATCTAAAACTTTACTATTTTGGTATTTATGAGCTTTTGAAGTTCTCGTTTTTTCTATTTTTGGTCAACTTTGGCAATTAATAGTAATATAGAATTAGTTAAAAGGTTAGATTTAATTCTATTGTTTGACCTTTGTATAAGTCAAAATTATTTCACTTTTAATAACATAATTTATTTACAAAAAGATGGTTTACCTATGAGTAATTCTCTAAGTCCTCTATTAGCTAACATATTTATAAACAAGTTAGAAGATCAAATATTTGAATTAAACCTCTCTAAACACATTATCTTCTGGTTTCGTTATGTTGATGACATTTTAGCTTGTTTTGACAGTTCTTTTGAGGTTATCAATGAATTTTTAATTCTTATTAATAGTATCCACAAAACATAAATTTTACACTAGAAACAGAACAAAACAGGGCTATTAACTTCCTAGACTTAACTATCAAGATTAACGCACACAATCTATTTGAATTTTTCATATACAGAAAACCAACACAAACGGACATAACAATACCAAATGAATCTTATGTCACCATAAAGCACATAAAATAGCAGCCTACAGATCATTAATACACAGAGCTTTAACTATTCCACTAACAAAGCCAGATTTTAGCAAAGAGATATCAACCATTAAACAACTAGCACATGCAAATCATTACAATCCGAACATGATTGACACTTTAATTAAACAAAAAGATTATAGGTTAGCTATTAAAAGAATATATTCCATTGACAATCAAACAGAAGATGCAAATTACATATCTATACCATATTTTGGCAAAATATCAGAAAAAATTGCACATATACTAAGAAAAACCAACAATTATAAAACAGAAGATGCAAATTACATATCTATACCATATTTTGGCAAAATATCAGAAAAAATTGCACATATACTAAGAAAAACCAACAATTATAAAATAACATTTAAAACCAACACTAACACTTTTTCATTTCTATTTAATGCTAAAGACAGAACACATGATATGAAATCGGGCATTTACCGTTTAAATTGTTCTTTTTGTAGTTCGGTATATATTGGACAAACACTTCGAAATTTTGATATAAGATATAAAGAACACGTACGTCATTACAAAAATAAACATCCTGAAAAATCTAATTATGCCAAACACCTTTTAGAACAAAATCACACAATGACTCCTCAAAATAATATTCAATTCCTACATTTTTGTAATAACAAACGCAAATTAGACATTTTAGAAGCCTTTGAGATATACAAACACAAACTCAGGGTACCTTTAATAAATGAACAACTTGAGCTCAGTAATTCTCCGTTACTGGAAGTGTTAGATATTTAATTCTGATTATTACTAATTTTATCTTTTTATCTAGTTACCTATTTTTGTATCTACCTTAGCGACGTGTTTGTTTATATTTATATTACCTCTGATAATGAAAATTTAGCTGTCAAAACAATATTGTCAGGTTATATTTTAATAAATACTGTGAAACTTTTTACTAATCTTTATATATTTCATTTTTATACTTTCATTATATAAACTTTTAAAACCTTTTTCTGTATTATTATAATCACACTTTTCAATTTAATATTACTAAATTAAACTTATATTCAAATAAGAAATATATTCTAATATATGAAGAAGCATTTGGTATTTGCTTTTGAAAATAATTGTTCACGTTCAATATTTGAAAATATTATCAAGTTTTGTAGACTTGTTTACTAATCTTTTATTACTACATTAGCTGCATCATAGTTTTAGTCTAAATTCTTTAAATACTTTTAATGATTGTAATTTATTCATTTTTTAAATTAGTTTGTTTATAACTGAATGGTTTGATGCTATGTTCTATACTTTATTTGGAACTGCAACTTATAATTTTTTGAAAAAAAAGCTATGAGTATTTTCTGAAATTATTGTAAGACTTACCATTTTAGATCCACAAAGTGACTGTCCCATAAAAAAGTGATGACAAAAATTTTTTGAAAATCAATTTGGTGGTTGTAAGTAGCTAAATAATCTTTTTTTATTAAATAAATTTTAGCATAAAAGATGCTTTAAAATAATGTGTGACAAAACAACACTAAATAAACATTTTAATTAATCTACATATTGCATAAATAAAACATGCAATAAAAGGTTTAATAAGGATCTCAATTGATAATCAAATTAAAAGATAAAAGTAATATCAATTGATTAAAACATTAATAACAAAGAATAATCTCTATTCAAATTAGTAGAAATATATTCAGTTTTTAGTAAAAATAATATTACCTACTTAAATTGATGGTCTAAAATTTAAGGATTATTAAAAAAAATGTAGGTTTCATTTTTTTAAAGCTGTTAAAAGAATAAATAATATACAAGGTTAGTGGATTAAGTTGAAATCCATTTTATATTTTAGCTGAATAAATAAAATAATCAACAAGTAGGAAATGGCTGTAATCGTACAGTAACACATTAATTTTTCGAATTAGATAAAAAATGACTGATAGAAAGAGTGGCCTTAATATTTGTTTGTTTAATAATAAAAGATAATGGAAATATTTATAGTTTCAGATAAAACTGTTAAAACAGACCACTGTTGTGTTTTAGTTGGTACTTCTAAAGAAAATATTTTGTCTTTAAATTGAAGTAGGACAAAGACCCAATCAAAATGAATTCGTTTTTAAAGGAAATAAATTTTAATAATAATAAAATAACATCTATTGATTTTAAAATAGCACTTAAAATCAATAACAAAAATTTCTTTTCTTGCCCGTTTAATTATTTATTTTAAGCTACCTCAAGGCCACATTATTAACCTGCATTTATTTATGAGCAAACACCAGATCATCAGTTATTTATTTTTAGTGGCAAGTAGGCTATTCTAGAGCAAATTGAGTAAGAAAAGATTTCCTAAGTAGTGTAGCATTCTACGATCAAATGGGTAAAATTATTGTTATATGTATTTGCTGTCTTTATCTAAAATTATGCTAAACAATATATCGTTCTATTCAGTGGCGCATTTAGGGGGGCTTCCGGGCTGGAGCCCCCTCCCCGAAAATTGTTTAATCGTCTAAGTCATTGATGTACCGAAACTGTGGTTTCCCATAAAAACCCAGAAATGTAGTAGTAGCCCTACCCCGAAAAAAAGAATTCCTACGTACGCCACTGGTTCTATTAACAAAATACCCTGTACATTCAAGAAGATTTGTACATTATTCACTAACAAGTGAGGTTAGGTAGGTGTGTGTCCGATTTTTCTACAATTCTGTAGATGAGTCCCAACTGATAATAAAGCATATATCTTTTGTGGAAATTCACATTTAGGGGTTGAAACCACCTCTTTTTTATTTTTTATCACTGCTTCTAATATTGTAACATACATCAATTGCAAGATGTTTATACAGAAAAGAATAAGAAAAACTTCTTTCAACTCTTGCAACAAAAGTCTCAAAATTTAATTAATTTTAATTTTCTTCTTTTTTTTCTTTTAGTGCCGCTCGTAATTGAACTATTAACCTCGCATTATATTCGCCGGTCATAATAGATCCTATCTGGGGAGCTAATCAATAAGTAATATATCAATGCAGTGTTAGAAGATAGTTCAGGGAGATATCCATCTTCAATAGACTCTTGTCCATGTTGAAACAGTCGTGTCCATCTTTTTACGGTTGCATACGACGGTGCGGACTTGGGATAGGTTATGTTCAACCCCTCATAGATATTTTGCACTTTTTCGTTTTTTAACGAAGTATGTAATGATAGTTATTTATGGTACTAGTGAGTTAAGTAAGATATTGTACGGTACTCCAATTTCTACATTTAACAAAAGCGGTTTCTATAAAACAATTGCATGTGTTCAAGGCTCACTATAAATGTTGGTTGTTTATATTGTGAACCTAACGCGTGGTACGGCATCTACCGCATTCCCAGGGGTAAACAGCTGACACGTATGGCAGATGGAACCAATATATGCATTTCCGAACATTTATGGTGCATCTTCATAGTACAAGGTGTTACATACTTCGGGAGTGTAAACTAGGTTCAATTTTGAGTGTAAATAACACATTTTTTATTTTTAATTGTTTTAGAGATACAGGGCTATTAACTTTTGAAGGGTATTCATGATTCAGGAAAAACCTGCCTGGAACTGCAACCTATATCTTGCACAATCACACAAACAAACTCCATTGGCACCTATTTGAAAGATGTAACATTAATAATACGAAGAGACATGTGGCTTCAAATGGATGGTGTACCACCATATTTCAGAATTGCTGTCCAGAATTTCATAAATATCAATTACCCATAGACAGCTAGATCTCCGGAGCACAAGCTTGTAGACACCAACCTCATATCCCGTGTAAGAGCAGGTTAACTTAAACATGGCTTAGCTGCTATAAAAACTGACATTTTGAGGCGAACACAATTCAACATAAAATTAATTGACTTTACTTTAAATCCTGTTCCTCTGGCAGCCACCCAATAAAAAAAAATGGCACATGTGGTCATGTGATAATTCTCATTTGAAATGTCTTTAAATTCTAGGTATGACTCTCATGTTCTTTTTTTATTTTATTCTACATACTGAGCTTTCAAAGAATTTAAAATAAAACTCTGGCATTTCAAAAAATTATTATTAATGAAATTTTAGCACAACAAAATTATTAATGTAATTACTTCCATCGATCTCAATCAAATTATTTAGTTGCTCTAGAATTTTATTAATAAATAATTATACCTTGAAATACCAGAGTTTTATCTTGGATTCTCCGAGAGCTCAGTAAAATATTTATTAGAATATCGCTTTACATTAGTTTTGAATTGTAGTTACATTTCGATTACCTACTTTACCCACAAAGTTATTGTATACCCATCTCCTTTCAACATAGACTCTGTTCACCTTCCCACTCATTATCAGTTGTTTTATATCATATCATCACCCATACCAAAATGATGTGTAGCTGAAATATTGATTTTTGTTCGTCTGATTGCTTTTTGTTCACCATAACGATGGATTAGGATGGAAATTCTTGTCAAAGATTGCAAAGCTTGAATATTCTTAGTCTTTTAAATAAACTAAACTGGATCTCAGTTTAAATTTTTTACAAATTTAATTTTTTAATTAACATTTGGTCACCAAATAGGAATTTAAAATGCATTTTTATATTTTAAAAATTAAAGCGCCTATGCATTATTACCATCTTTTTACATACAATTTGTTTTAATCTTTAAACAATTTATTTGTGTAGTATAAATCAGCAGGTAATTGCCACACTCTGTTTTACTTTAATTACAAGATCTCCTTATCTTTATGTTTATAGTTTACTTAGCCACCACTTTCTGTGTTTTGAGGTACTTGAGTATTAAAAGCTGATTTAGTAAAGAACAGATATTTTAATTTATATAGCAATTAAAATTTAAATTTGCTAATTGTTAGTGTATTAATGTTAATTTTACAAACCATTTATATTATGGAACCAACACTGAAACTAAGGTAACTTTGGTCACAGTATATATAACATACAGTAATGTGACTGTCGCAAATAATTTCCATCCACCACACTACATGCTGGCGCGAGTCGGCAGTATGCAGACAGCAGTCTGTTTCAAACACACAACAGAACGTATCGAACTTACCAGAGCCGGATAAACCCACAATCGTGCAGTATTAGTGCCAGTAAACAATGCATAGTGTTAGCCGTTGTGTCGCCGAAGGCTGTAAAAATACCTCGGAAAGAACTACAATTAGTTTTTTCAGGTTTCCGATTTCAGGTTATTTTTTCCTACATATTATTTTTTAATAAATATGCTCGTAAAAACAATGCCGTATTTAAGAATTCACTTTTGTATATATTTACCAATTGCTTAAAATTGAATTACTAACACGTAATAGAACAAATAAGCGATTACGAAATCCTACATAATAAAATTTTTTATGCTGATTTATTAAGAGTTCAACAATAAAGAATCTAGGTCAACGCCTTATCAACAAGTGTGAAGAGTCTTTTGTTACTCTCAACTGTTAAGAAAAGTCAAAGCGTGCGTTAGGATTGTACTTTTTAGCATTTCGTTTGTCATTGTGTCTTTAATTTAATATTAATGAAAATAAATTTTATTATTATTAATTATTATTATTATAGTGTAAATTGATTTCATCTCCCCTATTTTGAACATATGTGATTTCGGTGACCTAAATTCTCCATTTGTTTGTTGAACAGGTATTCAAATTGTATACAGCTATGCATTTGTTCGTAATTATTTCTAAATAAAATGAAATGACTATTGCAGTGCAAGAATATGGTCAATGGCTTGAAAGAATAATGTAACTTTAGTTGGTAATTAACGATGTAACAAGAAACAACTCTTCTAACTTAGTTTAATAAATGTTTTAAATATCTAAATTGATTATCGTTTTATTTATTAGATTCTATAAGTAAAACAACTTCAAGCAAATGGTTCACTACACATAATTCTACTTCATATTTTACTATACTATTATATAACAAGAGATTTTGTTTACATATTTGTTCGAGACATTTTACTGAATGCGGCTCTGCGTTTTATTTACCGGCGTTTTATTATTATTCGTAGGCGATGCCGACCGATAAACGTCGGTCCACTACTTCGTTTATGGGCGTGATATTCGAAGATGGATTAATAAAATGAATGGTGTCGCATGCAAGTGAACCTACTGATTGTTATATATACTGTGCTTTGGTGAATCATTCTTATCATTACTGGGTATGGTATTATCGGTTTGTAATAGTTTCATGATACTAACACAATGACATAAATTACATATATATTTTATATTATCATACTTCCATTTAAGTTATCAGTGAAAAAATAATTTTATTAAAGATTTAAGAATATTTATTACTGCTTTTAAACATATGCTGATAAAGCAAGGGAATGAATTGATAACAAGGAATGTAAGAAAGAGTGAACACTAAGAATTTCCATGTGATAGTTGAATATGAATAGTTATTTGTGTATCAAGGTACTAAAGTTCACTCTTTCTACACTAACATGAATATAATTTGCTGAGCTGCCAGCTGAGACATCTAATTGTTACTTATACAATTCTTTTCTAAAATGATGATTTTATTATTACATATTTTAGAATAAAAAAAAATTTTAAAAAATAATATTTTTTGTTCTAGAGAAATACCATTATTATAAAGGACCTTGCACAAACCTAATGGAAATTGGATTTCGGTGGAATTGGCGGAATTTTTGATATGTTGTAGCTAGTGGCTGTGTGATCAAAAGTATCCATGGGCACAACCCTCAAAAATTAACCGTTTGACCTCCACGAGGTCAAATTGCGAATTGTGCGGTTTTTTCCCAATTTGACCTTGTGGAGGTCGAACGGTTAATTCTTGAGGGTTGTGTCCATGGAGACTTTTGATCACAAAGCCACTAGCCACAACATACCAAAAATTCAGCCAATTCCACCGAAAGCCAATTTCCATTAGGTTTGTGCGGGGTCCTTTCTTAATTAACAATAAACTAGAAAAAATATTTTCAAAGCATCTTATGTCAACAACAGATATTTTTAGGAATATACAGATGTTTCTTGCCATTCAGAATATCTGGTTACGAGATTTTGTAATATTTTTTCTTACATGTCTTTAAAAAATGCATTTGTACAAGTAAAACTGTCCATTAAGAAAAGCGTATGCCTTTTTGCTGTAAGGATATGACCTAAAATTTCTTTGGTGTTCCTGATGATTTCTATTTGGTTCTGTTCCTTTCTAGAGGGAACATTGGTTTTCTAATGTAATGATTGATAATGTGATTTTTCAAATAAATTGTTGTACATAATGTCATAATTAATAAAACGTTCAAATTTTATTTGTCAAGAAGGAAAAAAGAAGTCCCTCTCTGGTAGAGATTCTGCTTATCATTCAGTTGAGCTGAATTTTAAAAATTTTGTACATTCATATTTAAGCTCATTAGGAGCTTAAGCTCAAAGTTGTGTGAATGATGAAGTATGGGGGAACATAATGTACATGCTATGATAGCTCCATTGCTCTTCCGTAAGAGTTTGTATGGAACCTCGGCACTGCATATGCAGTAAAAGGGGGAAAGATTATGTAAAGAAAAAAGCTGGATTTTTACCTACTGAAAATAAAACACTTAGCTAGTAATAGTTACGTAGTAAGGTCCATAAATTCACGGTCCGGGGTAGAAGGAAGGTGGAAAAAAAAAGGGTACTTACTGTTTTTCAATCTAATCTCCCTTAAGTTCAATATATTTATTACATCTCATTGGCAGCATCTCTATACCTTTAAAAAAATAGTATTCTACTTTAGTTGAAAAATGGGCATCAATGACTCCTTGGATGTCTTCATCAGTCTTAAACCTCCTCCCCCGAAAATCATATTTCAATTTTGCAAACAAGCAGTAGTCACGGGGGGACAAATCTTGGCTCTAGATGGATGGAACGTTTCCCTGAAATCGCTTTCTTTCACAGCAGCTATGGCAATTAAGGCTGCTAGTGCAAGCGTGTTATAGTGGAGTATGCACACATGAGCCTGTTTTCCCTGCATTTTCTCTTTGATAGAATATTGCAAATGGTGCAGTAGAGCTGCGTATACTTTGTGTCCACAGCAGTGTTTTTTTCTTTGTAGACACCGAACAAAAGTTTTTGGGAATCCAAAAAGATGATAGGCATGATCTCTTTTGTTCACTGCGTGACTTTGGCTTTTGAAGGGCAACTTCTCCTGGTTTTTTTCCATTTCATTGCCTCCCTTTTGCAAGGAGGGGCAAAATTGTCGGTAACAATTCATGCACTCGTCTTTTTGTGCAAAATCAGATTTCAATGTTGCGAATGGGTAGTAGACACTGGGCCAAATCTTGGCTCTACGGTGAGTGGGAGGTTTCCCTGAAATCGCATTTCTTCACAGCAGCCTTGGCAATTAAGGCTGCGAGTGTGAGCGTGATACAGAGAGTAGATAAATACCATGAGCCAGTTTTTTCCAGTCGTTTCCTCTTTGATAGAGTATCACAAACGGTACTGAGTAGAGCTGCGTATACTCTGTATTTACAGCGGTATTTTTTTCTTTGTGTGAGGCAAACCTTTTCGAAATCCCAAAAGATGATAGTCATAATCTCTTTTGTTCATTGCGTGACTTTGGCTTTTTAAAGGGCAGCTTCTCCTGGTTTTCTCCATTCCATTGACTATCTTCTGGATGGAGGGGTATAGTATAGGACCATAGTCTTATTTTTAGTAAAAATTGATTCCAAAAATTGTTCTGGGTAGGAGTTCTATTAGTTTAAAACCTCTTGGTAACAATTCATACATTCATGTTTTTGTGCAACAAAAAGAAACTGCACATCCCATCTTGCACTATCTTTATTCATATACAGAGGTGGGCAAAAGTATGGAACCAAGTAAATATCTCTGGAGTTTTTAGAGAGATCGGAATGAAATTTGGTAGGCAGATATTACAGTAAATTGTGTATTTGCGTTGAATGTTTTTGACAATTTTGAGTTTCCGGTTTAACCGGAAGTAATGTCGATTTTAAAATTTGTAATGGAACTCCCTGTATATTATTTTAATTTTGACTAGTACATTTTATTACGATTACAAAAATATGGGGTTCGATATGTTTTATTTCACGGCCAACCGAGATTTTTACAATAAAAGTACTTTTGAGGCAAAAACAAAAAATTAATCTTGTCAATGATGATGATCATGTCAATACCAATTGTCATGATAACTTAATTAATTAAAGTAGTTAACCAATTAATAATTTAACTGTATTATTATAACTTTTGCTTTAAAATCACAGAAAGAAAGTACTATAACAGCATATTTAAAGATTTTGTTCTACTTTCTTTAGTAATTATTTTAGTAATAAAGCATTTTGCATCTCTTGTGGTCTTATTACTTGCTTTTTTTATAAACGTGATTTGTTCTTTCTTGTGACACTTTCAGGTCCACAGGTAAAGTTGATTGGGAGATTCAATGACATTGGTAGCAGTCATAAATGTGTTGAGCTTAATAGTTAATGTTGGCGTTGGATTGATTCAGAGCTTTATTACAGCTGACTGTTGATGTAGTTTGATGGGATATCTAGTGAGAATTCTGAACTCATTACAAGCTAGCTGGCAGCTGACAGGATTAACTATTATTAGTAGTTGATCATCGATTTCTCAATTAATGATCCATTCTGGTCGTAATAAGTTTAATAAAGTGACTCTTATTAAGAAATATGTAGTTAATTTATAAAATTCAAATAATTTCCTGTAATAAACATAATAAGAAAATAAAAGCTACTAACTGATATTACAATAAAATCTAGAAAAAAATATATACAAAAGCCATCTATTTCAACCTAATTTTTGTTTTTAATGGTATCATGTTGTTCAACAAAAAGTTTCGTCAGCAAGAGCCAAGGAAGAATAAGATAAACATACACTGTATGTGTAAAAATTATTCAGAAAGTAGGTCATTTAATTTGACCAGTTCCAAACCACCTTTCACATAAACCTTTTGATTTGTATATTTTAAAAAATAAATAGTGAATGAGTTTACTGATTCCTAGATTTTCTAGAAAAATCTTCATGTGAGATGGTTCACTATATATCACATTTAGTAGAGCTCTTCATCATACTGTGTCCTTATACAGTGGCTTACAGTGAAATTCCTACACTTGCATAAATTGATTTTCTTCTTGAATAAAAATTAGGATATAGAGATTAAACAAAAAAGTTTTGATGATGTATAAAAGTACTTAATAGAGAATGGTTTATTAAAATTACTAATTAAAATTACAGATACTAAATCGAAAACAAGGAAAGAAATGTTATCAAAAATGAAATTCACCTCACAATGAAACTCGTACTTACATTTTTGATTTTATTTTATTATTTTGATTATTTTTCAAGTCTTCTTTATTCGAAATCTGACGATCTCTAATTTTAATTTCCAAATAATGCCGTAGATTTTCGATAGCGTTTAAATCTGGTAACTGGGGAGGAGTTTCAATCAATTCTCTTGCATTTTTTTCTGGCCACTCTCTTACTTTCTTTGCTTTGTATTTTGGGTCTTATCTTGATAGAATATATTAATTTCTTGACAGGCCCAATTTTTTGGTTAAACTTTTTAAATTATTCTTTAGAATATGTAAATACATATGCTGGTCCATGATCCTCTCGATAAAATGCAGATTTCCAACCCCAGAAGCTGCCATACTACTTCAAACTATTACCGATCCGCCACCATGCTTTACAGTAGCTCTCAAATTTTGCTCTTTCAACTCTTCATTAGGTCTACGCCATACATAAGGCTTCCCATTGAAACCAAATAGATTATATTTGCTCTCATCAGTAAATACTGACCCTTTTCCAGAAGTCAAGATCTTTCTCAATGTACTCTGTAGCAAACTTAATTCTTATGGATTATCAAAAAATTAATTAAAGTTTCACAAGTTTTTAATAAATTCTTAACCTTACAATTAATCTACCTTTGATAATGACATTTATTGTCAAAACAATTATAAGGTTAAGAATTTATTAAAAACTTGTGAAACTTTAATTAATCTTTTGATTTTTATTATATTTTATAATATCGGAGAGCTCAAAATTTCTACTCTTGGCTCAAAATTAGCTCATAATTCTCACAAAGTAAAATCTGAATTTTGATTTAAATGTGTATAGTGGGGCTGCTGAGCTGACGTCAAGATAGCATCCCCACTTAAATTATATAATTTACGGCTATAATATATCGGAGCTCAAAATTTTTACTTTTGGTACAAAACTAGCTCATAATCTACAGCTAAAAATGCTTTGATTTTGTCAAAGTGGGGGTGCCAAGTTTACGGAGGTGGTAACGAGAGAAGAAATGGATTCATACGTTCCAAATTGCAGTCAAGAATTGTACTTCCCCACTTCAATACGAAATCAGATTTTACTACATGTTTTTCTCTTCTGCAGTGATTTAAATAAGAGCATTTTAAACAAAGTATTTGTTTGTATAATATAATAATCTTTATGTGAGATTTTGATCATATTAAAGTAGCCATTTTTTATGATTTTAGCACTTGAAGTGCTGAACTCTAGGGCGCTTGTGGCACCTAAAAACGTCATCGCAGGTGGTTCATATTTTTATGTCAAGGCATACTCATTATGATGACACTTTCCCCAGGTATTACAAAAATTATTTAAAAAAAATATATTTTTTGTCTCGTTTCACTCCACCCTAAATTGCAGATGCATCATGAATCAGCTATAATTTTTGCTAGCACAGAACTAGAGTTTTTCTCGTGTAATTCTCTTATATTTCTACTTGTCCGAATTTGCAAACGCAGTATAGAGCTACCTGAAGCTGTCAAATGTCCATAAACAAAATGCTCTTGTAAAGTTCTTACCAAGAATAAGAACAACTACAAAAAACTTACTTAATATATGGAGAGGTCAACCAGAAAGATGAATGGAGAAGACAAACAAATAAAGAAATTGAAGAACTATACAAAGACCACAGTCTAATAGCCAGAATAAGACAAAGCAGGATTAAGTGGTTTGGACACATTTTAAGAATGGAGGACAGGAGGTCACCTAGAATCATACTAACAGAGGAGCCACATGTGAATAATCGGAGAAGAGTTAAAAGAAATTGACAGCAATGTGTTATAGAGGACCTGGAACAACTTAGCATCAAAGATTGGGAGAAGAAGGCAATGGAAAGAGATCCGTGGAAGCAAGTAGTACAAAGTCAAATTTTGAGAACTGATTAATATAGTATACAAGAAAGTTACTAAGAAAACGAACAAAAAGCATAAATTATGACTTGCAGAAGCAACTTAATTTTCAATCACCCTGTATAAATGTGGCTGTAGCAGTGGCAGATTTGGACTGTCTGTGATGGGGCTGCATGTCTTTAAGGATGTAATTTGTGCTGCTTAGCTATGCGACTTATATACTTACGATTTGCTTGCGATACACCCTGCTTATTTTTTGTTTTTCTCCATCACCATATATCCGTTTGTTAAAATTCAAATTGCATCATCAGCCTGATACTACAACTTTTATATCAAATATTTTTTGATAAATTGTTTACTTTTCTAGCTAAAATGAGCTAAATCAAATTATAACGTAATTTATGGAAATAAAAAAGGTCAATAAAGTTAGCACCCCCACTTTGTCAAATTTAAAAAATTTTAGTGCATAATTTTGGACTAATTTTGGACCAATTAAAAAAAATTTGGACCAACCCCTATTCATCAGAAACGATTTTAGAGTGGGGATGCTCACTTGAGCTCAAGCTAGCACCCCCACCATATAAATATAAATGATAAATCAATTTAAACTAGGCTATAATTTTGGACTAATTAAAGACTAATTCATTAGCATATAATACATTTTCGAAATCAACCCCTAAATAGAAAATTACCCAACATGAATAATACCACAAAATTAAAAATGATGAAATTCAGGAAAACACCATATCATAATTTTGGACTAATTAGGGACTATTCATTGTCACGTAACCCATTTTTGAAATCAACCCCTAAAATTGGTAAATTGTCCCTTGTGAGTAAAATCCATGACATCAAATTACAAACCGTGCGAATAAAACCTATAACTTCAGGTTGAATAAGGACTACTGATTGACAGATAACTCATTTTTGAAATCAACCCCTAAATTCATAAAATCTCCTTTCCCATGAATAATGTAGTGATTTAAAGATGATAAAAATTTTAAAACCCTACCATAATTTTGGACTAATTAAGGACTATTCATTGACGCAAACCCCGTTTTTGGAATCATTCCCTAAATTAGTAAATCATCCCTTGTGAGCAAAACCACAAAATCAAACAACAAACCGTGCTGATAATACCTATAACTTTAGAATTGATTAACGGTTATTGATTGGTGGATAACTCTTTTTTGAAATCATCCCCTAAATTGGTAAATTCCCCTTTACCATGAATAATGTCACGATTTAAAGATGATAAAAATTAGAAAAAAAACCGTGCCATAATTTTAGACTAATTAGGGAGTAATTTTAGACCAATTCAAAAAATTTTGGACCAACTCCTATCCACTAGAAATGAAGATTTTAGAGTGGGGGTGCTGACTTGAGATCAAGCTAGTACCCTCACCATATAAATATAAATGACAAATCAATTTAAACTAGGCTATAATTTGGGACTACTTAAAGACTATTCATCAGCGTATAATACATTTTTGAAATCAACGCCTACTTAGAAAACTACCCTACATGAATAATACCACAAAATTAAAAATGATGAAAATCAGGGAAAAACCCTACCATAATTTTGGACTAATTAAGGACTATTCATTGCAACATAACCCATTTTTGAAATCATTCCCTAAAATTGGTAAATAGTCCCTTGTGAGTAAAACAATAACAAACCGTGCTGAAAAAACCTATAACTTCAGGTTATTCAATTCTCATTTATATTTGTATGGTGGGGGTACTAGCTTGAGCTCAAGTCAGTACCCCCACTCTAAAATTTTCTTTTCTGATGAATAGGGGTTGGTCCAAGACTTTTTGCATTAGTCCAAAATTATGGTAGGGTTTTTTTTAATTTTTATCAATTTAGAGCTTGATTTCAAAAATGAGTTATCTGTCAATCAGTAGTCCTAAATCAACCAGAAGTTATAGGTTTTATTAGCACGGTTTGTTATTTGATTTCGTGGTTTTGCTCACAAGGGACGATTTACCAATTTAGGGGATGATTCCAAAAATGGGTTATGTTTCAATGAATAGTCCTTAATTAGTCCAAAATTATGGTAGGGTTTTTTCCCCCTGATTTTCATAATTTTTAATTTTGTGGTATTATTCATGTAGGGTAGTTTTTCTATTTAGGGGTTGATTTCAAAAATGTATTATATGCTAATGATTAGTCTTTAATTAGTCCAAAATTATAGCCTAGTTTAAACTGATTTATCATTATATTTATATGATGGGGGTGCTAGCTTGAGCCCATGTCAGCACCCCCACTCTAAAATTTTCATTTGTCAAATTTTTTTGCATTGGTCCAAAATTATGGTAGAGTTTTTTTAATTTTTATCATCTTTAAATCGCGACATTATTCATGGGAAAGGGGATTTTATGAATTTAGGGGTTGATTTCAAAAATGAGTTATCTGTCAATCAGTAGTCCTTAATCAACCACAAGTTATAGGTTTTATCAGCACGGTTTGTTATTTGAGGTTTTACTCACAAGGGACGATTGACCAATTTTAGGGGTTGATTTCAAAAATGGTTATGCAACAATGAATAGTCTTTAATTAGTCCCAAATTGAATCGGTCAATGCAGAAACTGAATATGTCCACTTATTGTGTAAAATGAGTTGTACATGAATTCACCATAATTCAAGGGTGCCAGATCGAATGGTGCAAAAATTGAACATGCCCTGCTTTTCTATAATAATTATAGAAAAGCAGGACATGTTCAATTTTTGCACCATTCGATCGGGCACCCTTGAATTATGGTGAATTCGTGTACAACTCAATTTACACAATAAGTGGACATATTCAGTTTCTGCATTGACCGATTCAATTATGATATGATGTTTTCCTGAATTTCATCATTTTTAATGTTGTGGTATTATTCATGTGGGGTAATTTTCTATTTAGGGGTTGATTTCGAAAATGTATTATATGCTAATGAATAGTCTTTAATTAGTCCAAAATTATAGCCTAGTTTCAATTGATTTATCATTTATATTTATATGGTGGGGGTGTTAGCGTGAGCTCAAGTCAGCACCCCCACTCTAAAATCTACATTTCTGATGAATAGGGGTTGGTCCAAAATTATGGCACTAAAATTTTTGAAATTTGACAAAGTGGGGGTGCTAACTTTATTGACGTAAATCAAAAGTAGTTGATCCTTCACGGGTAACATTAATTCATTTAACTCTTTATATCTCGAAAAATAAGCATTTTATTAAAATATTGCTTTATACAAAACTTGTAGTATAGGCTTTCACACTTCAGATGGTTTTCTCATTTTAATAAACAATTCAGTGATTATATAGAAAAACAGAAAATAATAAATGTGTATCGGAAGGCTAGAAGTAATGTAGCTAAGCAGCACAAATTACGTCCTACGTCCGTAACCCAAAAAGACATGTAGCCCCATCATGGACAGCCGAAAGCTGCTGCTGGATTGTAGATAAACATCCCAATAGTATTTTAAAAGTATATTTAAAAAATTTAATTTAAACCAGAAAATAGACTCGAGACAACTAGTGGCCTAAGAGATGATACTTTTAAAATCATCATTAACAATAAATTAACAGAATTGAGAATATACAGGGTAGGAAACTTACCGATCTCTATATGGAGCCCCCATAGGTAATCCTGCTTTACAGGCGGATGCTTCTTCTAAATTTGTCTTAATTGGAGTAATAATACTATCCGACTCTGAACTCAATGACTGTCCATCTATATTACAATATTTTGTTTTCTGAAACCGTTTTTTGGCATTTCTAGAATCCGTCCTATTCTTGAGAAACACATTTTCGGAATCGCTAAAGCAATCCTCTTGATCATCTGATTCCTCAGGTAGAATATCATCAGTTTTTGATAATATTGAGTTATCATTTTTATTTATTGCTCCATTTCTTGCTAAGAGAGCAAACTTAGTGTCACAATGAGTTCCATCGAGGGATATGTTAGATAAAAATGTGACAGCTGCAAGTCGCCTGCGTGAACGATTTCTTCTTGTTAATGAATTTGCCATTATTATGTAATATATAAGATTATTGCTGAAAATAGAGGGGAAAAAAAGAAACACCGCTTTGTTGTCACAGGGTTATGTTAATAGTCTTTTTATTTAAAATTTTACAGTTCATCCACTTAAGTTTATTCAAATGATGTTCCATTGTGCTTATCCACGCAAGTTTAAGCGAAAACGGCATGGTTTAGACTTGAACTCAATTAAATTTCCAGTAAACAAACCGCACGTAAACTAGACCACCACACACCACTTACTACTGCTCTCTGTTCTGAAACCGACTCTGACAGTAGTTTGACGTTTGACAATATTGACATACCAATTGTAAAGATGTTTAACTTAGGTCCTGCGTACACTCGCTGGCAATAGAATACACTCACTATACAAAAAATAATGCAATAGACGTGGTTATAGTCTAAGGTGACCAAATTTGTAAATCAATAAAGCGGGTCATTAGCGATGGCCCTTTCCCCCATAAATAATTTCTTTTCGAACAATTTTTGAATGATAAATGTTTAAAAATAAATGTCCACCAGTGCGAAGCCGGGATGGGCCACTAGTTTTAATTTAAAATTATCCTTCAATAAAAGTATTGATCTACAACACTACGTTATAGAAATGCTAATTTTTAGGTCAACCTTACTATAATAAGTTAAATATTCAATTTAAAACAACACCCATTAAAGCTCTTCTTTCATTTTTACGTATACTGTCATCATGGCCGCGCCATGTCTAAAGAGCACACCCGTGCAAATTTGCACTTAGTAGTTCTTTACATATCAAACTAACCTAAAAGGCCCCCATTTTTTCAAAAGCCTTTTCCACTTTGGTCTAGTAGTCTATACAGGGTGTAACTAATTAACTTGAAACTTTGTAAGGGGTGGGGTAATGATTTAGAGCATATTTTGCTTATCAACATGTGGTCACATCCTACTAGTTTTCGAGAAAGAAGGAGTGGTGCATTTTGACTACAGTAGAGTCAATTTTTGCAAAAAAGAGGCCCAAGTTCTTATTTTTTACTATCTAAAGATAGAGACTTGAAATCTTTTGTAATGCTTTCAGTACTGGACCAATATAAAATGTAATCTGTTTAAGATGGGGACACGCTCCCCCGGGGAGTTAAAATCTCTATTTTACACCCCCAATTTAATAATTCAGGAAGTTTTCGACCAAATTAAGCGAAATTCATGTTGGGAAGGTTTTTGGGGTCGATGAATATAAAAACACGTAGGTTGCTTAAAAAGTGGTATATCAGTGCGAAGACGTTGTTTAATCAATTAATTCTGATCATGAAATTGTCGAGAAATTCTGAAATTGATAAATATAATTTAAAAAAAGGGAATTTTTAATTTAAATTTGCCCCAATAATACATTTTAGTTCCTTGTTTGTCGAAAAGAGGCGCCACGGGGAGGACCACTAGCCTACTTATTAAGGTAACTATAAAGGATCTAGTAACCTTAGGACCAAGATATATAGACGTCTGGTAGAACTACTCGTAGGGTAGAACAGCTTGCCTATGTCTCAATGTAAATAATTGTGTCAAAAATGAGAGCTAGTAAGCCGTTTACTTTGTGGAAAATAGATGGCGCAACCTTACCAAGGTACTTCAAAAATTGACACAAATTTTAATTTTAGGTTATGTATCTATCATTTGCCACGAATGCCACGTGTTTAGAAATACATTAGTGTAGTTAATTATTATTATTATTTATTAATTTCTGTTTTAATGTGAATTGTGTTTTAAAATTCATCACTTGCAATTATTGCGAATCATCATTTGACCAATCCTGTTGTTGTGATTGTGTGCGTTTAAAAGAAAAATTCTAAAACGGATAATATGTGGACCAGTGGAGGATGATCAAGGTGTAAATAGAATAAGATATAATCATGAACTGGCCAGATTATACCAATTACCAAGAGACAGACATCTTGGACAGACATAATGGGGATGACAAGGAAGGCAGTACTTCGATGGGCTGAACATGTTTCCTGAATGTCCGGAGACCGGAGAGAGAGTAATTTAGAAAATAATTGAGGGCGACTTAGAAGGAACTGGAAACTCCCTCAATTCATCCTAGCTAGGTGATCTAGAATAAGATAGGAAGATGCAGTGTTGGAAGTCTTAAGGAAATTGAATAAGGAACAGTGGAAGAGGCTTATAAAGGAGGCTAAATCCACTAAAACCCTAGTGGGTTGTAGGTGCCAGACCATGAATGAATCATTTAAGAAACGCTGCCAGTGGTAAATGTAAATATAACGAAAGTTTTTATCCACAACAAAAACAGTAAGTAGTTTGGTTAAAAGTTATTTATTAAAGAATTGTAATTTAAACCAGTTTTGCCAATTTGTTATATTTTTTAGAGTTTGTAGATTCTGAAGACCTCTTTCGTGCCTCTTTTTGGCATGAAAATGAAAGTCTAGTTATTAAAAATGAAAACAGGATTTTTTTCGTCATTTCCGACTTATGATTTGGACATCCTACAAAATGATGAATTTTTTGTATTCCGATTGAAGCAAGAATTTCAAGGAAAGTATTTTTCTTAATGTCTTGCTGAAGTTTCTCAGCAATAATATGTTCAATTTCTTCAAGAAGAATAACGAGGGCGATTGAAGGAAATGTTAAATGCCCTCTGCTTCTCAATATTATGAAAGTATTATATGATTCCAATCCTTCCCCCACAATTGTTTTAACACAATTTTGACAATTGTCAGTTTTGTGCCTTCGAGCGATGAAACCACAAACATAGGCAAATGCTTCTCTATTATCTTCAAAATGAACGTATGCACCACATGTGATATTTTCTTCTAAGGCCTGATCGAGTTGTAAGTCAATGTCTTTTTTTGTTATTTGTTTATTGTCTGCTCTGTTGTAGCTCAAGAAATCTGATGTGTTATCAACTAGGGCAGCAAGCATATTTCCACCAGTTACATTGCTTCCTTTTGGAGGTTTAATTAAAGAATATAGTGACATCAGCCTAAAGATCTGTGCAATCTGTAGTGACTCTCCACTAGTATTAGCACCACCGCTTGCTCTCATTAATCCAAAGAAGTGTTCAAGTGGATCTTGATTGATACGTGATGTCATCAGGTACTTATACCCTAACTCTTCGGTGCAATATTTTAATAAATCAAGAGTAGTGTTGATGGTGGCTTTTAACCCATCACTTGTAGACTTTGTTAAATAAAAGTCAGGATGTGCACAAGATTCCCATAAATCAATGTAAATTAAAAAATCTTCTAATGCTTGTTGCTCGGCAGAATTTGTTTTTAGTCCATTAAAATAACTCGAATTCAAAATATCACACAGTTGATTTATTCGTCTGCAAAACTGTATTGTAGGTTCGCAGTCAGCAAACTCGGATATACCTTTTTCTTTTAGTACCGTCAAAGCATCTGCTACTGTCCCACTAAACAATTGAAAGGCATATTTTGTCCTCATTTTCTCGTGGTTTTCTGGATTCACGTGCTTTCGGGTCAATTTATAAGCCAGTTTAAATTCGTTTTTTGCATCGTATTCTATAAGATTTTCAAAATGGCGCAATTGCACTCTCCCTTCAGGCACATGAAATTCTCTTTTTGCAACAAGCCTGTTTCGCATACATTTCAATAAATGTGGAAAATCTGAACACATCCTTAATTTTCTTTTTACATTGCAGGGATGAACACTCCAAGGCTTTTCTGGATTTCCTGCACCAAAGGCTTTCCACATGGACCTATTCCAGGTGGCACCATCTGATGTGACCACGTCAATAAACAGCCCAGCCGCTTCACTCAAAAGAATGGCTTCCAGTATTAATTTGGCTAGGATGGTTCCAGTAACATTGCCTCTGGACAGAAAACATGCAAGCGCTTGCATATTTTTCCCAGCGAAAGACTGGAACATTATTACCAGAATATGATCCCCAAGTTGGTTTCTTTGGTTGTCTGGCGTATATTCGCCTAAATCAACAAATCCCATCACTTCCAATCGATTTTTGTCGAAGTGTTTGCAGGGAGTTATTTTGCACTCATCCACCATCAGGGTACCATGCCGTTCAAATTCTTGCATGTTTTTTGTTTTCTCTTTCAGAAGTTCAAATAATTTATTTTGAAATCCGTAAGAGCTGTCGATATGCCTAATGTAGGTTGATAGTGTACTCGGTGCAGGTAGTGGAAGTAACTCCCTAGTTCGTAAATGTTTGTATAATTTAGGGCTTTTTATTTTCAGAAGGATGCATGTGTAAATCCATTCTTTGGTGTATCTTTTGCCGTAAGAAGGTCGACTTGCAGTTTCAAAACAAGTTCGAACTACAAGCTTTTGATTGTCTGGCAATTTTGAAATTAAGTGGTCGATATTGGATAGTTTTGTCATTGATTTTCTTAAAGTCTCTATGGTTTTTGTTTGTATGTTTTGTTTTCGCAACAAATTTGAATATGATTTTTTGGTTTTTGGAATAATATTTTTTTTCTTTAGGAGGTTTTTTCTCAAGATCGCACATGAACGACATCTTGTTGTCTTTCCTTGGAAATTTCCGCCATTACAGGAAGGGCTAATTTTCCCATCAACTCCAGACCCATTACATAGCCTGATAGTATATACCGTTTGCACTAATTGTAAAAAAGTCTCTAAAGTTGTTGCAGTATAGGTGGTATGAAAAATTCCATTAAGATACACCTTTATGTCACTATCGTTGACTACAATAGCCCGATCGATTTTGGGAATACTCCATTTAACATGGCTTACTGTAACTGAACGAGACCTTTTATGAATCCCCCATCCTGATGGTAGCAATGTATATAACTGCATTAGGTTTTCTTGTAGAAAATGTAACAGCGTGTTAGTTTCTGGTGATTCGCATTTAGTCTCTGGTGAATCGCATTCATTTATGACAGGAGGGCTTTCAGTGACAGGTAAACGAAGGTTTTCTAGGGTCGTTGAAGGAGTAGGAGAACTTTGACTGGACTGTAGTGAAGGATCTTTGGCAGGTCTACAACAAAATACAGGATTACAAATCCCGCAATAAAAACTATTGTCTAGATTTATTATTGTTAACGTTGTGTACAGAATACAGATACATATCGATTTTTTGTCTATTAATTTTCTCTTCACAACTACAAGGATAACAATAGTAGATTGTTCTACAAGTAAAGAAAAGTGATAGTTTTCCAGTGAGTGTAAATGTTTAATTCATGAGCGAGCGAAGCGAGCGAATGGATTAAAATTTACACGAACATGGAAAACTCACTTTTCTTTAAGTGTAGAACATGCTACTTTTTCGTATTTGGAATGAGACATACTAAAATCTAGGAAAAAATTACGTCAAAGTTTGGCAGAAGAGTGGAGAAAAGTTGTTGCTAACGAGAAAAGACGCACATTTCTTTACGATTTTGACTGAGAGTGAAGAAAAGTGTTGCTAACGAACAAACACTCACATTTCTTTACGATTTTGGGTTGAACAATGTACCACATTTCTATTCCAAATACGAAAAAATTAATTTCCTCAAAACGTTACGTTGGTTAATACAGGAGTGCGATTATGTATGGAATCGTGTTCGTCCTGCTAAAACGGTTTGCGCTAGAATCCTGAAATTTTAAGGAGACTTAGGGCGAGTTGTATAAAGCAAGATTATGAATAGTTATAATAAACAAGAATGTTAATGAAGACGATTAATAATCAAGACATCAACTCATGCCCATGGTACAGTAGCGGCCAAAATAAACTAGGACACATTGTAGTGTAAAACGGGTCACTATGACATTCATTTTACGTTTGATCGTGATTCGTGTTACGCTAAACCTAGTTTATTTCGGCCGCCAGTATACAATTATGCAATAAATAAATCACAGCTAGAGTGGTGTTAATTTTCTCCATGAACCCATTTTGCTACCATTTGGACTGACCTTAAAATAAATAAAAAGATACCCACCGCTTTTTTGTCTGGGAATAATTTTTCAAAGGGATAAGCAGGGCAGGATCTTCAGATGGAAAATTCAAAACAGAGGAAGAATGGGAACTACCCAAATAAAGGGTAGGGATTGCATCTGGTGCTAATGTCCTTCTGTTAATTATTCCACTTTCATCTGCAAATTCCCTCACAAACCTCTTTTCAAAATGCTTCATGCAGACGAAGTCATTTTTGTTTAAAATTGTGCCCGTAGACATAGTCCATTTGTTACGCTTATTCGTATCCTATAAAATAATGTTACAAATATAAACCCTGTTTGAAATAGAATATTAATTTACATTTTACCTTTGGTACGTGAAAGAGGGCCAAATCTTCCTTTAAAAGTTTCACGAAGCCGCAAAATTTACACTTCTTCATTTTTCACAGTGGTAATAAATGCCACTTAAAATGAAAAAAAACACAACAACAAGCTAACACTAAAGTCAAAATAACGCAACAAGCTAACACTAAAGTTAAAATAAGACAAATAACTTGCACAAGAAATTCGAATTTTAAAAAAACTTCAGAATTGTCAGATTGATGACAATTTATTGACAGATCTTGATATGATGCTGCAATCTAGTGTTTTTTTTTTAAACTAGCAATTAGCTCCAACAAAATGGCGGCGAGCTGCTCTACCAGACCTGTATATATCTTGCTTAGGACATACATAGATTATCCGAAAACCAGTCTAAACATACAAAATTAATGAGTGCATCAAGGAAGACATAAACAATATGGGTAGCACAACAAATATATAATGCAATCATGGCTAGGTAAATTTTTAAACTAAAGATCTCTCTCCAATAACAAGCAAGAAAGCACAAGCATCTGTCATAAATATTTTATCTGTGATTAAAAGCATAAAGTGAGGTTAAATAACTGATCGTTTTAATTCCAGCATTCAAAGTGTAAGTTTAAAACCACGATATGCTATTCAATTTTGAATTTTTAATAATTTAAATCTTTTTTCCTATGTATACGACATTTTGAACTTTCTAATATTTTAATAACAAATTGTAATAAAATTTATTTAGTAACGTACTATTATATCGACATAATTATTTTAATCTCACTTTATGCTTTTAATAACTTTGATTTGACGTTTCGTTTGACGTCTTATACGGCCTGATTATTTGACAGTTTTCGGCGTTCTCCGCTTGGCGCTGCGTACCGGGGGAATGGACGCGTTCAATGTAAGTCAATGCGTTCACACATTCAACGAGTGCGTTCAAAATAAAGCCCGGACTTTTTTGAAGGTTGTTGACAAATATTTGACTTTTCTGTTTTATTCTACGTTATCAAGAATTTAGTGCGTTTGATTTTGTTGATGAAAATTGAAAAATTTGTGGTATAAGAATAGTTTAAGAGCAGTAGTAGTTTTGAAAAATGTCAACTCATAAAAAATGCTATGTGATACAAAAATACCCGAAAGTGCTGTTATCTGTAATCTACACTTTGAAAACAGTTGCTATACAGACAGATCTTCTGGTCGAAAGTTATTAAAATGTAATGCGGTGCCTACATTACATACAGTAATTTCTAAAATGTATTTAAAAAAATAGCTTTTATTAACATAACACTTTTTAGACAAGTTTTTCGAACACTCCTGATGATGTACCGATTATGAAAGAAAGATTGCCTGCATCTGAAACTATTCCTTTGCTTTCAACATCGTGTGCTTTCATTTCTACTTCCAATCTTGTGGGTAATTAATAACATAATCCATGAATAGTTAAACTGTAATTGAAATTCTAGATACGTAATGAAAGCACTCAAGTCAATTTAATTTCCGAAATTGCAATAGAAGAATATAAAAAAGAAATTAAAGCTTTAAAAAGGCAAGTTAAAAGGCTCACTGATCAAAACGAATTAAAAGACCAAGAAATAGTAGAACTAAAAAAAGTAGTACATAATTCACGTTTTGAAATAATTACAAAAATTGAACAAGATACAGCTGATAATAATTTGTATGCTTCTTTCTTGTTAGGCCAAATCTTAAATTATGGTAAAGTAAAACCAAGATTTTCTGAAACCGTTATAAGAAACTGTGTTGCATGGCGAATATCCTCGCCAAAAGGATACGAGTATTGTTCTCATTTGTTGAAATTACCATCTCGATTAACACTTCAACGTTATACTGGGGCAGGTAGAAATGTAACAACTCTTATAAAATCTAGAATAAAAGCAGAAGCCGATTCTTTACTTCCTATAGAACGTGTGTGCAGTCTTGTAATTGATGACATGGCTATTCGGGAAAAACTACAGTACTGTAGAGCACAAGACCATTTTCACGGTTTGGAAACTATTAGCAAAAATACCATTGGCAGAAGGCCACTATTAGCTAATAAGATGCTTTGTTTTGTGATTCATGGCCTATCAACAAAATTTACGATACCAGCTGCATATTTTTTCCATAGATCCCTTACCTTAAGACATCAGATTTTTATAAATTAACTTTGAATGTTTTACAACAGTTACATGAATGCGGATTCGTTGTAATACGAATTGTTACGGATAATCACAAATCCAATGTGGGGTTGTTTAAAGCATTTTCAAATAATAAACTTTCCACACAAGTTCAACATCCAGTAACACCAAATATACCACTCTTCTTTAGTTTTGACTATTGCAACGCAATAAAAACGCAATAAAATTGTTTAATGCATTTATAACTAATATTCTAACTAATTTAGTAATAATGTTTATGAAAATGCAACAATTTCCTCAATCGACGACATTTATGCGTCTTCCCCATTCTGTTGCGAGAATAGAAAACCGAACGCAGCTATAATTAACGTGTGTGCTAAGCCTTAGGCCTTTTGTAATAATTTTAGATCTTATAAGTTGGTATAACTCACAATAATGACAATTCGAGTTTGGTTGTATGACAATTTCTGACGTATGTGGAAAACTTTATATAAGTACCGGTAGTAAATGCAAAGGCTTATTATTAGTTTTATTTAATTCGTAATGCAGTAGTTAGGTCTATATTTAAAGTGTTTAAATCAGAATTGTCACTAATTTTCTCTTTCTGTTCATTTTAGGTACAAAATAAGTTTATAAAAACATAACATTTGAACTGACTAAAATTTATTTTCAGATAATTTTTGTTGCTGTAAAATGCCGCAACAGAAGACCACAACTGCTTTACTCAAGCAGCTAAGAGATTTGATGCTTAGTAAGAAATACGTTAATGAAACATTAAATGCCTATATTGTTCCATCATGTGATGCACACAATAGTGAATACTTGGCTGAACATGATCAACGTAGAGCATTTATATCAGGTTTTACTGGTTCAGCTGGCACCGCTGTTATTACCCATCAACAAGCATGTATGTGGACGGATGGACGTTACTTTTTACAAGCTTCAGAACAAATGGATTCAAACTGGGTACTCATGAAAGAAGGAGTTCCTTCAACACCTACTCAAGGTTCTTATTTATATATTTAACGTAGTTTATAAGTTAGTTTTCATTATTAGCTGTCAAAAAGGCGATGCATTTTTCTGATCTATTTTTATATTTTAAGAAATGTTTTTTGTGCTTAATATAATGAAGAGAAACAATGCAGAGCATAGATTGATCATCTTTATCTTGACATTTCTTGGTGCATTAGTTTCTCTTGTATCATGTTTTCAATATTTTACTACATTTGTAATTCTGTTAATGTGTTTGTTGAAATTTAATTGCAAAACCTTTTGAGTTTTTTCTAAAGGTTGAAAAACTTGGTCGTTTTATCAGATATTAGTAAATCTTGATTAATCAGTGATAATTATTAAGTTGAAATTGATAAATGGCATAGATACTATTATCATTGAATAAAGTCAGGGTTTAAGTGTTTTTTTTAGTTGATATAAAAGCTAAAAGTTTGTTGTGAAATAGAGTAGGTATTATTGTTTTCTTGAGAGTACTTTTGCAAATAAGAAACTAGAAAAATATCGATAGATTACTGAGACAGACACAAAAGTCTAGACATTCTTGAAACAATTTAAAACGATTAACACAATTTATTTTGCTGCAGTAAATGAAATTAAAGAAAAATAATATACAGTGTGTCTCATTTTAAAACTATTTGCTCCTGTATTTCTATTTGTCATCAAAAATGCCAAGTTTTTTTAATCAACTGTGGGATGTGTAGTTTTAAAGCAGGACACACTATAGAAGGATTAGTTAACTTTTGTCTAATAAATCAATAAATAACAGGGGAAAAAATAACTGCAAAACACAAACAAATTTGCATTGCATAATTATTTTAAAAGATGTTATGACAAAAAATCATTTTTTTACTTAAAATATTGTCAGCACATTAAAAAGTGAGCTTTAAAGGAGTCAAAGTCCATTAAGTAGAGAATATTTCAATTGCATAAGCACTTTTAAGGGGATTTATCATGTCGGTAAAGCTAGAAAGCACTTAACGGCAGAACTGAATGTAAAATATACCATAATTATCGGTAATTTAAATGCCCAAAATTAATTTTTTTGTGCTGCAATAATTTTTTTTAAATATAAGGATCTGCTAGCTTTGCCGTAAAGTTAGCAGAACCACATAGAAATGTAAAAAATTGCAATACTCTGGACCAGAATAATAGGAATAATTATCGGCTATTTAAATGCCCAACATGTGATTTTTCTCCTGCAATATATTTTGTTTCATATAAGGTTCTACTAGCTTTACTGTAAAGTTAGCAGAACCACATAGAAATGTAAAAAGAAATTGCTAACAGCTGGTAATCGCTTTCCTGCCCTACTGGAATTGTTTGCAGGACATTTAATGCGTCTCCACACAAAGCCACAGTTAAAGATACGGCCTTTTTCTTGCCTGTCCATCCGTTGGCCCCAACAGCTGCCTCAAATTGTTTGTAGTAGGTGGACCAAGGTATCTTTCCATCGAACCTGAGTGGTTTCACTTTTATTCCTACGGCAGTACCCTTTTCTTCTTTAAATTGTTTCTTTACTTCATTAAACAGCCACTCAGACGTTGAGGGAAACCGTAGTTGAGTCATTCTAGCTTCAAGCATTTCAGTTATGTTATCTTTCTTAGTTGTTGGTGGTAATTGCATTTGGGCTATTTTCTCTTCTACCATCTTTATTACCCTATCTTGTTCCGCCAATTTAATTTGTCATAGTTCTAGTGCGCTGAAATCTTCCAACAATTCTTCGGAAACTTTATCTTCCAACAGTTTGACATTTTCCAACAATTCTTCTTTAAGTATTCTGGAATTCCCCAGTAATTCTTCCTTTAGCATTCTATAATTTTCTTCGGATTTTCTGGAATTCTCCAGTAAATTCTGCATTTCTTTAAACATTCTAGAATTTTCAAAAACTTTTTCTTCCAGTGCTTTCATATTTTCCATTAGCTTTCTAAAATTCTCTTCGAACTTTCTAGAATTCTCCAGTAACGCTTCCTTTAACACTCTAGAATTTTCTCCCATTTTACTTAACAATACATTAGTGTCGCTTGCAGCCCCAGGTATTTCAAAACGATAAATTTCAGGGTCCTCGTTATTTTCAAGAAACCATTGTTTTAGCTGACTTATTAAAAGACTTGTTTGTTTGTTTGTTTTTGGGCGAGGACTCGATGGCGGAGCATTCTTTGTACGTCATGGCACCGATTGCTATGATCATTTGGCCGACCCTAGAATTTAGCCGAATCTGGGGGAATTCCACCCCCAGTAGGGATTTTTAACGTGCCAAACATCGCATTGACACGGGACCTACAGTTTTACTTCCTATCCGAGAAGAAGGCATGTTTTTAATTTTTCTCCGCTATGAAAAATTACCAGCTCAGCCGGGGATCGAACCTGCGATCCTTGGATTATAAAGCAAACATGCATACCACTAATCCACCGAGGCTGGCATTAAAAGACTTGTTTCCACTAATTTCCAAATGTCACTCCTCCAATTCTCTCTCTTCATTGGGAATTGTTTTTAACACTATTTTCACAGCACTTTATTTATTATGTGATTTTATTTATTTTAAACCTGACAACACTGTAACGTTCTTTTTAAATAACACTCTTAGCCGGTTTTACAAAACTTGATTAAGTTCTGATTAACTTAATCATGATTAAATTTGAAATCCAGAAATATAATTGGATAAAATTCAAGGTCTGTAAAATCTCGGCCAATGAAATTTCTGGATTTCAAGTTTAATCACGATTAGGCTAATCAGAACTTAATCAGCTTTGTGAAATCGGCCATAAAGGTGCTGTTTTAATCATCTATTAACAAAGGAAAATAACTAACACTAACTTAACACTACTTACAAACTATTAATAAAGACTAATTTACATGAATATTTATTTCAATCATTTATATTACACTGACATTTATATGAGGCATATCCACAAACTAAGTTCCGATCGTGGATATGTTCTGATCATATGGCACAATTGAAACAAATCTGGTCAGGAAAGCTTTATTACTAAATAAGAAGGTCCTGGACAACAAATGATTCTAATGGCAGACATGCCATGTTGTGTGAAAATGAACAAAGTTATACAAAATCTGTCCAATTGTGAGACACGTTCCGTGATTAAATTTTTGAATGTAAAAAATTTTTTGGGCACAGAACCTTATATTAAAAAAAAATTATTGCAGGAAAAAATTAAATTTTGGGAATTTAAATAGCCCATAATTATTACTAATTATACTGGTTCAGAGAATTGCAATTATTCTACAATTCTGTGGTTCTGCTGACTTTACGGTAAAGCTAGCAGAACCTTATATGAAACAAAGTATATTACAGGAGGAAATAAAAAATTTAAATAGCCGATTATTATAGTACATTTTGCATTTAGTTCTGCCATTAAGTGCTTTCTAGCTTTACAGATGTGGATTTACCAATTAAATGAAATTGAAACGTGATTTTTCTTTTGTTTAGTTTCTGTTCTGTTTGGTTGAGTTCTGATCATCAAATGAATATAAATGACAGGGTAGAGGCCTGTACAGCGTTTGGTTTAGGTTTATTCTATTCGCTGGCATCACAATACAATTTCAGGCTGGGTTTGAGCCTGTTTTAAGTATTCGTAAATATTACTTTATATTGGCATTGCCATTTAACATTTTAAAGTTGGTGGGGTGAGGGGATGAGATGTAAAATCTTGACAATGCTATATTAAATGTCCCCCACGAAAAATAAATTTACATGTTTTTGCTGAAATCGATGTATTTTATTTTATTTTTTATTGTAGTTTAGGAGATATTCAAGGTGGGAAGTTTGCAAATGAACACACTGTATAAAGAAACTATAAAAGCTTTCAAATACATTAAAGACATGAAGACTGCTTCTTATAACATTGACTGAACAAAATAAAATTTTCACAGTTAGCTAACAATTAATAAATAATAAATTGATAGCATTGCACTTATTATACATAATTATTCGCTACCAATTACTGTTATCTTGTAATTATATAATTAATTTATTTTGTAGCAATTTTTTTGACTGTAGTAGAATAGATTAAAATATAATGAGAACTATTTTAGAGAACTGAAAAACCTTATAGTGACATGAAACACTATTAATTTAGACATTCAATTATACCGTGATATCAAAAATTATCTTGGTCAAGGGTGGTTATGGAATATAAAACGGTTGTCTTAGTTTGACTTTCTAAAGCTTGTATTTGTATTTGTACATTTGTAGGTTATTGATGATGTCAGTGTGGCTTGACAACGACAGAAATATTTTAAGAAGAAGATGCAAAAACTCAAACTAAGACAACCGTTTTATATTCCATAACCACCCTTGACCAAGATAATTTTTGATATCACGGTATGTTATTATTGAGTAATATATACAGTGTGTCCCCAAAGTTAGTAAATGGGAAGTTGTCTCACGGACGCTTGCTAGCAGTTGAAGGTGACATGTATAACCAGTTATATGTACCTATAATAATTTGGTGATACATAATATTTGCAATAAAGCATCTAACATCATAAGTAAAACTCGTTGTTTATTAATAATTATTAATATTTATATGTATAATTTAATAATTTAGAAAACGGGCCTTTCAATACAAAATCAGTTTATTGTAAGTAGCAAAATATCTACCAAAGTAAATAAAGAAGGAAACTATAAAATAATGTTATCTGATAACTGGAAAGTAATTCCTAGAACAGTGACTTAAGAATATAAATTAGCTGGATTCAATTCATTTTTACTTTTTGTAGTTTAAATGCTGTTCTTATAAAATCATTACTTTCTCTACTAAGATTTTTATTTATTTATTATTCATTACTTATGTATATTTCTTTAAAACAATTACAAATGCGTAATTTGGCTATATCTTTATTTGGTACTTACCTGAAAGTATTAAGGCACAAAAATATATTTAATTTGTTAAAAATTAATTATATTTTATTTAATTTAAAACATTTAATTTGTTCGAGGTATAGTTCAATCAGAAAAAACTATTTCCAATTTCGTCATTAAGGAGCTTACTTTTAGCTAATATAATTTATCATAAAATAATTTATAGATAAATAGATCAAGATGTTAATTACACGCCGAAAGAGGAGGCTTCATTAATATCATTGATAAAGAAGTATTTAAAAATAATTGAAAATGCACCTTCATAATAATTAAAACAGTTGTTCTATGTCGACGTAGCATCGATGCCTTCGGCACGTGATTCGTGTGCTACAAATATTCACCATTCATAAAATCTTCATCGTTTGTTAAATGATTCATAATTTATAATTTCTGTACTCCTGTCTTAAGTCTCATTTCTCACTGTCCAATATTTTTAGGTTATTCATAATCTAACCACATCTTAAACCCTTAACCTCAGTGGTTTAGTCAACGACAAAAATAAATTATAGTCAAAAGTTAACTTCTTACTGAACATCCCACGTTTCACAGTTACAGCTTAAGTTACTAATAACCAGAAGTTGACCAGGTACTTAACAACCGGCCCTTAGTTATATAGTAATATTGAACTTAACTCTTATACTTTTTAATGGTTAATCTAGGTACATATATCCAACCAGATTATTAATACCTTAATAGTTACATATTACTTATTATTTAGTATGTTTTAAACAGTTTAAAACTGACAAATGAAACTAAATTTTACACAATCTCAAAAGATTCTGATAACCACATCTTCGGCTAACAGTATCTGGTAATCAATAAGGCTAAGTCAGTTTCGGGTACATATTTCACTGGAAATAGTTAAATCAGATCAGTACCTTACTTACTTATCTTCAACCTCTTCTGCCATGGGTGTAGAGGTGGATCAGTACCTTGATGTTTATAATGTTACAATTTGCTTATGGATTCCTGCATTTGGAAGTTTGAGGTCATGTAAATGGAAACATCAGCTACGCTGATATTCTTTGTTTTTTAAAATTTTGAGATTATTTTGATGTTTTGCACTATTATTTTGAGTCAGTCACCTGGAACACTGTACTCTGGACAGGACTGATTGATGTTTAACTTAATTTATATTGTTATTTTATTTAAACTTGCAAAAGCATCCTTTGGTTTCTAAAACGTAAACAGATTTTTAAGTTATGTTTTTTTTTTATATGTGACTATAAATTGTGTGAACTCCATTTGAGTAGGTTACCTTGAGTAACTATGTATTCATTCTATGTACAGAAATAGTTGGTAATTCTTGCTTTCGTTCTTAATGAGATCGGTGATAGCTGATTGTTTTTATTGATTTTCTGTGTTATTGTTCAATTTAGACCATAAGCGTCTTATGTTGTTTTAATCGTCCTTTTGCCAGCTATCTTTCTATCTTTTTGAAATGAAGATTAGAGTTAATTATGATCATATAGTCGATTCTGTGACGTCATGACTTTTTCTGATGTTCAGTTTTGAAAATTTTCGTTGTCTTTAAATGTTTTCCGTAAACATATAAAAGGGCTTTGGAAATTTAACAAAGTCAATAAAAGCATAAGGGTGAACCCATGTCGACTCGTAAAGATTTCCTAAAAATAAAAGTCAGGTTACGTTTAACCCATGTATTTGAATAATATTGGAATTGGATATTTACTTGAATATTATTGAATCAAAGAAGTTTAATTTATTTATCATCAATTCGGATATTGACACAGTATGTATTGGATCACAGCTGATTTGGATAAATGCTGTTTATTTTACTGACTGGGCACAACGAAAAATTATACCAAGGATAATTTATCGACAGATTTGGTTTGTTAAACCATATACAAGGTTGATCGTAAATAAGAATTGTTTCCCATTAGGAATAATTCATTAAAACAATTTTATTTCATTCTTGAAAAATTTAATAACTTATTTGTGAATAAAGTTTGTTGTTTTAACAACAATTTTAATTTGGTTATTCATTTGTAAATATTTTTTTGTTTGTTGGATTTAATTTATTTGAGGCTAGTCTGTTTAAATGAATGTGGCTGCAACCCCCATGTCAAGTTGAGAACCACCCAAATTTCATCTAAACAAATTAAAAGAAGATTTTCTTTGATAATTTTTCTAAAGAAATTTGTTTTGTCTTTGGTAAATTTTTATTTATTGTCTTAATAAAATAAAGATCTGTGATTGTTAACTTGTAAAAATGTTTATTTTTATTTCGATGTGGATGCAAGTATTCAATTCTATGTACAGGGTCAAAGATTTTTTTGTCCAAACGCAGCAGTCCAGGTGTGGCTTGTAGTAAGTTCTTTTCTTCCAGGTGCAAGAATCTCTAAGATTTTTATAATTTGTTTATTTCATGCTCTATAGAAATAAACCTGAGTTAGCCTATAGGGAAATCGAAAGCTATTGGGTTGTTATATTTTCATTTTTATTAAAGCTAGCCAAAATCAAATTAAATATTTTTTTATTTTTGAAAATAAAATCTCAGACTTATATGGCTTGCCCAGAACGTGGGGCTTTCTTTTAAAATTTTATTCATTTGTTTATTTAGTTTTAATCATCTCAGACATAGTTTTAATCAAGTTGCCCGAACGTGGGGCATTTTTAACAAAATCATAATTATTATTTATTTAACATATAACACCCCAATATGTTAACACAATGATGTTACCTTTTCTTCAACATAAAACTGTTTTACATAAACGGTTTTATGCTGAGAAAAAGGTAACATCGTTACCGAAATACGTATTGGCAATTAGTCAAATACAATGTGTGATTAGCAAACACCATTAAATATAGTGTTGTGATAAACACAGTCCTTACAATTCATTATTAGTCACTATTCTTAGTTCTAATGAGCAATATATAGATTTAGTGATTTGTATTTTATATATTTACAAAAAAAAATTTTTTTCTTAGGGACATGGTTATCCAAGAATCTACCATCAACTTCCTTTGTTGGAGTTGATCCAAAGTTAATGTCCTCCAGTACTTGGATGCCTCTCCAAACTCAACTTGAAGCAAGTGGCCATAAATTAATTCCAGTTGGAACAAACTTAATAGACCTTATTTGGGAGAACAAACCACCAGCCATAAAAAATCCTGTTCTACCTTTAGCATTACAATTCACTGGGAAACCTATTAGCAAGAAGTTTGAAGAAGTTCGTGAACAAATGAAGGAGAAGAATGCTAATGTGCTTGTACTGACTGCTTTAGATGAAATTGCATGGTTTTTAAATTTGCGAGGAAGTGATATTGAATTCAATCCAGTGTTTTTCTCTTTTCTAATCATCAATCAAGATCAGGTTATTTTGCTTATTGATCCAAAACAAGTTACTTCTGAAGTGGAACAGCACTTAAAAAGTGAAGCTGCCAATGTGAATATTAAAATAGAAGCCTATGATAAGATGGAAGAGGTACTGAAACAAACAATTCAGTCTACAGAAGGTAACGTGTGGCTTTCAGACAGTGCAAATTATGCACTGACTAGTATTATACCAGCAAAAAGGTTAAGAACTGAAATTATTCCTCTGCCCTTAATGAAAGCTGTTAAGAATTCAGTTGAAATAAATGGCATGAGAAATTCACATATTAAAGATGCAGCTGCGCTTTGTTGTTATTTTTCATGGTTAGAACAAACGATTACAACTCAAGAAGTAACTGAGATTTCTGGAGCTGAGAAATTAAATGAATTTCGTAAATTACAAGAAGATTATGTAGGTCCAAGTTTTGAAACTATAAGCTCAGTTGGTCCTCATGGTGCTATAATTCATTATAAACCAGAGAAATCCACTGATGTACCAATTAATATGAAAACCTTATACTTGTGTGATTCAGGTGGTCAATATAGAGATGGCACAACTGATGTGACTCGTACCATTCATTTTGGAACTCCGACTGATTTTGAAAAAGAATGCTATACTCGTGTATTAAAAGGCCAACTGAAGCTAGCTAGATCTATATTTCCATCAAAAATTAGGGGCAATTGCCTAGATTCATTTGCTCGTCAATTTTTGTGGGATGTAGGTCTTGATTATGCTCATGGTACAGGTCATGGAATTGGATCGTATCTTAATGTTCACGAAGGACCATGGTTCATGGGTATATCCTGGAGGAATATCCCAGATGATCCTGGTCTAGAAGCTGGTATGTTCTTATCAAATGAACCTGGTTATTATGAAAATGGGCAATTTGGTATTCGTATTGAAGATATTGTACAAGTTGTACCAGCTAATCCTCCACATAATTTTAATAATCGTGGATTCTTAACTTTTGATACAATTACCCTAGTACCCAAGCAAACAAAGTTAATAAATATTAGTCTACTAACTACAGAAGAAATTGATCAATTGAATGAATATCATAAAAAATGCAGGGAGATTGTAGGACCATTATTGGATAAACAAGGCCAGCTAGATGCCAAGAAATGGTTGTGGAAAGAAACTGAGCCGATAAAGGCATTGCAATTATAAATTATCAAATTACACTTAAAGAATGGTGGAGTATTAACTGTCACATTGACTGGATTATTGCATTTATTCAACTCCCCAGTTATTTCTTCAGATTAGATACAGATTTTTGGTAGTACGAAGAATAAATACTATTATTTATACGTTACCTATTACATTATACTGTACCAACACAGATAATGCTCTATCATATGTATAAAAAATGATATGAAAATATATTTTTTAAATGAAGTGTACGTTTGTATATGATCATGTAATTACAATTTTTAGTACAGTAGTAAGTGAATTTATAAATTCTAAATTTATTTATTTGCGAGTTATTGTTACGTATAGGTGCTACTTCCAGTATTGATTTCTATTTTATATTTCAAGTATCAAAGGGAATTATGCAAATATGCTAATTATTGTTTATCTTGAAGTAATGCTTAAAGTTTATAAATATTGTAAATTTTTGTTGTTCTTTTATTGCCAAGCATGATCATCCATTATGTACAATTTGTATTAAAATATTTTATAAAAAATAAATATTTGCTTAGTAAATCTGACATTATTTATTATAACTTAACATTTCGGGATATAATTTGTCACTTCAGAAGTTTATTTATACAGGGTGATTCAGAATACGTGATATCCTTAAAATGGTACGAGATAAACGCCATAAATTCTCGGGCTGATATAGAAAAAATAAACTTGGTAAAATATAATAATTTTTATTTTTCAATATAATCTCCCCCTAATTGGTTTAGGCTATGGGTTGTAGTAGTTATTATTATTATTATTATAATGTCAATACACTTATTACAACGTCGAATTAATAATTCAATCACCTTGTAAAAATAATCTGAAGTTTTTCCTTCAAAATGTTCAATTACAGCTGCTTGCAACTCGTTCTTGTCCTTAAAATGACGTCCCCTAAGGTCTTTCTTTAAATTGGAAAATAAGTAATAGTCACTAGGAGCTATATATGGACTGTACAGTGGATGATCCAATGGTTTAAAGCCGCATTCGCGAATGGCAGCTTGTGAAACTGCGGCAATATGAACGGGTGCATTGTCGTGTAATAATCAAACATCTCTTGTCAATTTTAAAATCAATCAGTAAAATCCGTCACAATCCCAGAATATTGTTGCCATAACTTTCTTTGTCGATCGAACGACTTTCGCCTTTTTGGAACGAGGTCCGCCATTTCATCGATTCCCTTTTGGATAGAGGATCATAATAACGAGGAGAGAAATAGCAGACATTTGCTTTATGTGTAAAATGAACAACAGGATAGACTGTCCCCAGTTGCTGCCCTTGGTTTATTTGTACGTGCCAGCATACAGATTGTGACCTCGAAACATTCTGCATATTCCTCAATATAGGACCAACATACAAGGTAATTCTCCTTTGATAAGAATGGCACAAATTGTAAATTCAGTTACTGAGAAATATGACATTGATATATTCGATACGACCCCTAACGCATTTAAACATATTATTACTTAACAATAAATGCATATATATGTCTCAACTCATCCCGACCTGTTAAATAGTAATTTTTTTTAATTGTAATAGATATCAGCTCATTATTATTGTAATAATTGTGTAATAATAATTGTAACTGGACATTGTATTCATAAGAATCCCCATACAATGTAATTGGGCTATGCCCGTTTTGTTTTGGGTTACTAATAAATAAATAAATAATACAGAACCATTGTTTCATCTCCAGTGACAATGGACTCCAAAATCTACCTGCCGGTAGATTTTTCGTTCGTGAATAATATCTTACTTAACTCACTTGTACCATAAATAACTATTATTGCTGAAGGTTTGAAATCTCGATAAATAAACCCAGGTGAATTTGTAATAGTATTTATGGTAGCATATAAAATAAACCCTGAGAGTAGATAGGCAACACCGATTCGATTCACCGAGCACACTCCTTATGGAAATTAACATGGGAAATCGCCAAGGTCCAAAAACGCCGAAAAGTTCACAAATACAAGATGGCGTCGGCTCGCGACTCGATGTCATCCGCGGTTCGTCCAGACACGCGACAGTAATTTCATATTATCTTTTTAATAATTATCTATTATATTAATAATAGTAATAAAACATTTAACATTTTAACAAAATCCCCAATAAAATTAATTCCCCTCTCACATTTTAACAAAATCCCCAATAAAATTAATTCCCCTCTCTTAGTAGGTGTCTCGTATAAAATTATTAGATTTTAAAATACATTTAAAAGAGAAACTACCTGCCTCCCAGGTTTTCAGAAACGCTTTACACATTAGCTGCATTTTTTCTCTTTCAATAACCTTAAGAGTAAATATTTCGATTTTTAAAAAAGATTAAACTAGAGAAATCAGGTAGCCTCGACAACAAAATATAATGCTTTGAGTTATATTCATTTCCACGTGAGAAGTTCATTAATTATATCCTCGTCAGCTAATAAATGTCACAAAACAAAGACATGATTTACGTTTTTAGAAAAGGTTGACTTGCTTTTTATGCTATCTTTCGAACAATCGCAGCAAAAGGATTCCAATTCTCAACTTAACAAAAACACCTACGTATAAATTATAACTAAAGAAGAAAAGGTTCGTCACAGCTGCATATATCTGACTTTCAATAGATAATCTATTCAGCAATCAGGTATAAATACGAGGTATTTTGATTACACGCGTCAGTTACCCATCACCGATCATCATGAACACAATAGATCTCTTCGGTAGAGTTATGATGAGCATGACAGATGAAGCAGCTTATGGTTTCAAATTAACACCGGAGGGCAATTTCGATGTTGAGAACCGACGTATAACTAATGTAGGCGCTCCTATCAACGATAACGATCTTGTCAGGAAGCGTTCTGTACTAATGTTATCAGATAGCGATGAAGGTGTAATTGATGTTAAGAAGAGAAGACTAATACATGTTAAAGGACCGATTGACGACCACGATGTTTACACGAAAAAGTATACCAACGAGCTGGCGGACGATGTTGAAAGAAAATTACTCTCTAAATGTTTGAGACGAGAGGATAAAGGACGGGGATCGTACTATAATGGTAAAGATGAAAGAATTTGTAATATAGGGGAACCTCTAGAGGATAAAGATGTAATCTCTAAGCAGTATTTTAACAAGCGAGCATATGCATACAAACGATCAAATGCAGTTTAATGCAGATGGCAAACGTATTGTTTCAGTAAGTTACCCTATAGATGGGTCTGATGTCGCTTCTAAAGCCTATGTAGATACTCAATTCGACTCTGCTGTACAAACCTTCATTACAATGACTACTGACACTCAGAACACTATTAAAGATCTAAAGCAAAAGGTAACAAAGGTTGACATTGAAACTAATGAACTTAACAGTTTGCTAACAACGTTGGAAAAAGAAACAAAGAGAAATCTCCTAATAACAAATGATGAGATGGATACTAATCATTCGAGTGTGTTGACAAAGATAGAAGAAACGAATAATCCCCTAGATAGTAATTATAAAAAATTATTAGATAAAGTACAAGCACTCGAGGATACTCAAAAAGTTATGCGATCATCGTTTGATACCCTAATAGCTGAATATGCAACACGTACGAACTCTTAGAACATAAAGAGAGTGTATAATTCCAACGAATAACGGAATTTACTACTACTATCGGTTGACCTAATCATATTGATATGGACACCATTTTTATTCTAGTTTTAAGTGTATTATATCAAATGTCTGATTAGCGCAGATAGGAAATGTGGTGAGCCTTACGGGAATGCTGCACAGATGCTTAGTTTGCTTATATCTACGCTAATCAGTTATTTTTTATCTTAGTCTAAATGTATCGTTGAAGAAATAAAAAATGTATTATTAAAGTTTTAGTTTTACTAATATGAATAACTCTCCAAACATAGCGATATGTAGTAGTAGTAGCAGCAACTAATCGATATGGTAAAGAAAGTAAGTTTCGCCGACGTAAGCATGAATAATACACATCATATGATAGTATGGGAGTATGCATAGAGACAGGCGAGAAAGGGAGACTGGCAAACAATAGCTATGGACAGATATCGTTTTCAAAGAAGAATACATTATGTTGAAAAGCAGCTGTGTAAAATTCTACAAGCTGATCATAGAGACTTTATCTATATGCACAGATATTTCAAAATGTAGATTAGTCCGGCGGCGACCGAGTATAAATACAGGTACAAGCAGTCTCTTCTCTCAGTACCCGATGTTAGTTCACGAGGGTAATGGTGTTATTAACAAGCTCGTAGACAAGCTGCCTATTGAACTACATCTTCCTTCTTATTAGTACTGTGGACCTGGTACTAAATTATATAAAAGATTACAACGCGGCGATAAAGGTATAAATCCTTTGGACCAGTCGTGTATGCAGCACGACATCTCGTACGCTCAAAGCTCCGATTTGAACAGTAGACACCAGGCAGATCGCGTATTAGAAGAAGCTGCTTGGAAGCGTGTTAAAGCTAAAGACTCTAAATTAGGAGGAAAAGCATCAGCTCTGTTTGTAACCGGTATAATGAAGGCTAAAAGAAAGTTGGGAATGGGTCTAAAGACAAAGAAACCGTCAGCGAAAAAGGGTCTCGCTAGAAAGATGAAGAAGAAAACTGTCACTTTTAAAGGCGGCCTTTTAAAGAAGCTTGTTGGTATAGTGAATCGAGCAAGCAAGAGACTCACGGGTAAAGACTTAATACATCATGCCCTGAGCGCTGCCAAAAGAATCATTCAAAACGTGGGCAGTCGAAAAAACGTTAAAGTACCCCGAATTATTCCAGTGCCTACAGCTACAGGGGGTATTTTACCACTCATACCAATTTTTGCTGGACTCGGGGCAATTATAGGAGGCGCTTCGGGTGTAGCAAAAGCTGTTAACACTGCTAATAGTAATAAGAGACAGCTAGAAGAAACTACACGGCATAATAAAAGTATGGAAGCTATCGCTTTAGGCGGTAAGAAAGGGAACGCCCTTTACCTGAAACCGTATAGAGCAGGCGGAGCTGCATTGTACTTAAAACCGTATGTCGGGTCAAAAAACTGAATAGCTTGCCTCGGAGACCACTTACAGACCTAGATATAATAAAACATGCTAAAGACATACCCTATTTTAGAGGTGTCTATATGAGAACAAGTCTACCTTCAACGAAACCTTTGCAATTCGAAAGAGCTATTGTTAATCTTGACGACGCTGGAGGGCCGGCTACTCATTGGGTTGCTTATAGAAAGGATCGAAACGTCGTTTTGTACATGACCCCTTCGGAGACCTAAGACCACCAGCTGAACTTGTGAAATATTTAGGGCCTCGCTGCGCAGTATACTACAACGTAGCCCAAGAACAAAAGTTCAATACATACAACTGCGGACATCTGTGTCTACGATTTTTGTATAAAAGAGAGGTGAAAGTGTAAATCGGCTAAGTATGGCTAGGACCATCACGGTGTACGGTACAGGGAACAGGCTTTCTACGGATCGTATTTATCCACCTATAACACTAGATCACGTGCGTTACGAATATTCACTAGGATTAGTCGGTTTATATACAAGTCACACGATACGGAATATATACCCAGGCAAAAATAAATTTTATTACGGAGAAAAGGTAATAACTATTGAACCGGGTAGCTACGAATTGGCTGAAATCGCTAACTATATAAAGAATCAAATTAGTGGTGATCCGGAAGAGGGAGATCTGCTACTACAAATCAAATCTAACACGAATACGGGAAAGTGTGAGATTGAATTTGCTACCGAGTTGATCGATTTTACCAAACCCGATAACATAGGATCCCTACTAGGATTTAAAGAGCGCGTGCTAGAACCAGGTAGTAGACACGTATCAGATCGAATTGTCGATATACTTTCAACTCCAAATATCTTTGTAGACACGAATATTACAGGCGGCTCATATAGAAACAATCAATCGGGTCATACAATCTTCGAATTCGGTGTTTGCGTACCAGCGGGCTATCTGATTGAAAAGGAGCCATCGCATGTGATTTACTTTCCCATCACTGTCACCGAGATCGACAACATTACCATTAGACTGGTAGACACCAGAGGAGAGTTGATAAATTTGTCTGAAGATACTTTCACGAGCATCAGGCTAGAACTTAAACGTGAAAAATGGGAATAAACTTTAGCTATAAAAACATCAGAATATGTCCCTCAAAGGTCATTCACCGTCGAACGTCGACCAGTGCAGACCTCCGATTAAAACTAACTAAAAGTCGTCGCTTATTTCTTGAATCTTTAGGCTTTAAAGTACGATAACAGCAGCAGCAGCATGTCAAAACGAAGTAAAATGCATATTAACACCGACACCATTACCATTGATAAATTAAACATATTTGGGAAGCCTCGCGTCGATACAGATACAATAAAAGAGGATTTTTATACCTATCTGCCGTTTACGTTAAACGGCACCATTAGAATCAGCATACAAAATTCCGATAACATTTTAGCTTTGTATGACAGCTACGTACTTGTTACAGATAGCATGACGCGTGCAGCAAACAAGCAATTCCTTCCGGTAAACAATTTCGCCTACTTTCTGTTTGATGAAATTCAACTAATATTAGGTACAAATCAACTCATAGATGTGTGTAAACAGCCTGGCATTACAAGCACTATAAAAGGTCTCGTTTCACACGGCGCCGAGGATAGAGCTTTAACCTGTAAAGCGTGGAACATTGGGATTACTAACGATAATGCTTTGCTACATAACCAGGGGAATAACGTTTTTCATTTCACGTGTAGAATACCATTAAAAGATATCTTTGGATTTGCAGACGATTATAAAAAAGTAATACCTCATATGAGTTGTCAGCTAGTTTTAATTCGAGCCAAGAACGATTTTAATTGCTATAAAAGCGACGCAGGTGATGCAGGTACTGATGTAGATATCAAGATTGATAGGCTCTCGTGGGAAGTTCCGCATATACTGTTATCAGATGAAAGCAAAGTGAACCTGGTGGAGAGTTTAAGAGATAATTCTTCTATTATCGCTCCGTTTAGACGTTGGGAATTACACGAGTTACCCTCTTTGGGAACTACTAAAAATCAGGTTTGGCGCGTAAAGAACTCCAATGATCTAGAGAAACCGTGCTGGGTCTTTGTAGTTTTACAAGACGAGCATCAGCTGGGTATAAGAGCGGGTAACCCGACTACATTTACTCATTCGAACTTAGTCGACGTTAAGTTGTGTTTAAATTCGCAAGTGTTCCCACATCAGCGTTTAAATCTCGATTTCAGCCGTAAGGACTACATTCCTGCATATTTGAATTATATTCGTTTTCGTGAGAACTACTATGACGGTATAGGTAGAGGTGCGGCTGAGAGTTGTTTACTCAGCTACAAGTCGTTTGAAACGTATCCGGTTTTTGTTATTGACTGTTCAAGACAGGTAGAGAGTTTTAAGGATTCCACGGTCGATATTATACTAGAGCTCGAGTCTTCTGCCGCATTTACGAACACAACTAAGGCGTATTGTTTGATCCTTCATGACGCATTAATCGAGTATAATCCGTTTAACGAGACCGTGACTAGACACGTACGCATACCATAATGAAGGTTGTTAAACAAAATAAGTCACTAAACATATGTAACCTAGACGAATGTAATACATCTTGACAACGATCAGGCGAGGATGTTAGGAAACATGGCGACCTGTTACCGATATCATGTCGAGCAATATTGAGCGGTCCATCTTCCTGCGGTAAAACTAATGCTATGTTAGGTTTACTTATTAGCGAAAACGGTTTAAAATTTGAAAATATCTACCTATATGCCAAGTCTTTTTTTCAACCTTAATAATCTTAAGACGTGTTATGAAACCGCTTACAGGTATGGGATATCATGAATTTAGCGAAAACGATGATGTAATCAGCCCCGGTGATGTTAAACCTAATTCTGTGTTCATTTTTGATGATATAATTTGCAGCAAGCAGGAAAAGATTAGAGAATATTTTAGCATGGGTAGGCATAACGGCGTCGACTGTTTTTATCTAGGTCAAACGTACGCCAAGATACCGAAACATCTGATTAGGGACAATGCAAACCTAATTATTCTCTTTAGACAAGACGAGTTGAACTTAAAACACGTGTTTAGCGATCATGTTGTAGGAGACGGTATTAGCTATGATCAGTTCAAAAACATTTGCTCTATGTGTTGGAAGGAGCCGCATGATTTCCTGGTAATTAATCAAGACTGCTCTCTAGACAGGGGCAGATATCGGAAGGGTTTTGATTCATATATAAGTTTATAATTAGAGTCGATTCGTTTAGTAGTCTCTGCATCACCGACATGTCCAACACGTATGATCTGAGTTTCAAGCGTAAAATAATACACGCTCGTAATGCTATACGCCGTAAGAAATTTGCATACTTTCGTCGTGATAGAGCAGAAGCAGAACATATGTATCGTGTCACGCACAATCCAGTTATATCACTGCTGGAAACCCTTGCTAAATCAGTTAACACCTCTAACGTACCCTTATTGAAAGTTAAAACACAACCAGCTGCTGCTGCTACTACTACTGCTAGTTACATTCCCCTGTTGAAAGTTAAAAAACAACCTGCTGCATCAGCATCATCATCATCAGAAGCAGATGAAGAAGAAGAAGAAGAATCTAATAAAACTCATGATCTCCCTACTCATTACAGTATGCTAATAGCTAACGCTGTCGGAAACAAAAATATAGATAGAACTAGATTCGGTATTAGATATAAAATTGATCGAGACGCGTGGACATTTGCATCTTCCCCTGTGACTATGCGTGATACAAACATCATAATTAAAAACAACGTTTTCAAAGCAACACCCGGTCTGTTTGACTTACTCACATTTAGAGAATTAGAGTCTACACCATCGCAAGATGATATCAATATGCAGATAATAGCCCTTACTAATGCGCATAAGAAATCCTATAGACCTCTTGGTAAACTAACAGCTGTTAAACATTGGAAGTATAATTATATAATTAAACCGAACTTACCCAGAATCAAAGGTTTAGGCATTAGACTATCATCATCATCGTCAAATTAAACGATTGCAAAGTCGAATACGTCTACTGGAATAAGGCTAACGAGCTAGTCGACAGGCTTCGTTTGTTATATGCTGTAAAGAGTGCCGGCAACAGTAGTCCACAGAATGAAAACGAAATAATATCAATTATAAGTGAACTTAAGGAGGAAGGCATCATAGAATAAAATATTTCGGGTATATAATATATTGCTTTTAACATTATTCAGTATTCATCAAACACGGCTGCTGCTAATATAATTATTTGAGACGTTGCTCTCTCAGTGTCGTTGAGATTAATTGTATTACTCTATGATGAGTGCTAAACAAACCGTTGTTGATGAAATACATAGGGCTGCTAGAAAAAACTTTCAAAGACGCCGCACTATAATAAGAAATTTCCAGGATTTGTTCCAGGCTGACTTAGCCGAGTTTATACCCTATGCTAAAGTAAATAAGGGGTATCGTTACATACTGCTGATAATAAACTATTATTCGAAATATCTGTATGCACGTCCGTTGAAAACTAAATCCGGAGAAGAGGTGACAAAGCAGGTCCGCAGCATCTTTAAGAGTTCAGTCATACCTAAGAATCTTTAGACCGATCTCGGGAAAGAGTTTTACAATAAACATTTTCAACGATTAATGAAAGAGCACAGTATAAATCATTACTCTACATATTCCGTAATTAAGGCTTCAATAGTTGATCGCGTTATCAGTACAATTAAGCGAAAGCTGTATAAAGAGTTTAGCTACCGAGGATCATTTAAATGGATAGATATATTACAGCGGGTAGTTGACAGCTATAACAACACCAGACATAGAACGATAGGCCGAGCTCCTGCTACTGTTACACCTACGACCCAGCTAGCCGTTTATGACACTAATGTAAAAGCTAATGTCGCGGCAGGAAGTAAGCGTAAACTAGACTTGAATGACCTCGTACGTATTAGTAAGTTCAAAAGGGTCTTTTCTAAGGGATACACGCCCAACTGGTCAACTGAATTATTCAAAATAGTTAAAGTTCAATTTACAAAACCTGTCACATATCTGCTGGAAGATCTTCATGGGGTTGCTGTTCGAGGAGCTTTCTACGAGTTCGAGTTGCAAAAAACCAAACAGCCAGACGTTTACTTAGTTGAGAAAGTACTTAAACGCCGCAGCAATGGTGACATTTATGTAAAATGGCTCGGCTTGAATGAAAAGTCCTGGATAAAGGCTGAAGATGTTGTTAAATGACATTATACAGTTTATATTAAGTTAAAGTGTTAGAATGATTAATCTAAGTTAAATTGCTAGATAGTTTATTCATAAATAAGCTCATGCTTGTATTCATATAGTAAGTAAAAGAAAAAAAATGTTAGCATATAAGTTGATCTAAGTTTAAAATGTTAGAAGTTAATTTATACTAAAATAATATACTTATATAGTTTCATGCATATGTAATTTATATTAAGTAAATGAACTATACTTACCTAGTATTAGTATAAGTTGATTTACGATTGTAGTATAGGATACTAATGTATAAACTTACAAAAAAATATAAAAAACAATAAAATCATTTTATCGAGTTTTATTTTCACATAAAACATGTAAGAAAAAATATATACAATCTTTTTATATCAAGATTTCACATAAAAGTCGTGAAAGAAAACATAAATTTTTTTTTTTGTTATAGATAAAAATTAATTCAAACATCTATGTTAAAAAAAGTTCTTATAAAAAGATGTGAAAGAATATATACAAATATAGTACACGAATTTACTATATACAGGTAAGTATTGACTTACAACGATAACTTATAAAAGAAAAGAAATATACATATATACAAAACTATATACAATAACTAACAAGGTAAGACTTATGAGGATGACTTATTAAAGAAAAACAAAATATATATATATATATATATATATATATATATATATATATATATATATATATATATATATATATATATATAGGGCACCACCAAGCGTCCCCCCATGTAAAATCTTAGGTTCAAGCAGCGTCCGAAGTCACTCGGCGTCCGGATATACGGACGCAGGGTGACTTGTGCCTCAAAATTGCACCACATGAAGCTTAAAGTGTCTAGATGACGAAAATCTAAAAATTAGCTGTGCGCAGTTTGACACCCATTCCTGATTCGTGTATAAAATCGTAGTTCGAGCGTTTGCCACACGCAGCGCTAATGGCGCGGGATTTGTATACATTTGTATACAAATTTATGGCATAGGTTTACCCTGCGTCCGCATATTTAACAAGAATTGTGTTGGTAACACTGATGGCTTCGTGTCTAGACAGTGACGTCATTTCAACGGGACTTCACTTTATGCATTGTATTTCTGAGTAAAGATTGCGTCATTTAAGGTGACAAAAATTTTCTTGCATATTATATTTTGTTAAAGCTACTTAATATTATAATTATTATTATTATTATAATATATTTAATATTATTGATTTAAGTGAAACAAACGTTAACCATTATTATATTATCATTTAGTATTTAATCAATCACTGATGCTGTTAGCTAATAATAAATCTGGCTGTTTAAAATACTATCTTATCCCATATTATATTTTAAAATTCTTAAAACTCATATGTTTGTGAGACAGACAGTGACATCATTTCAAACGGGACTTCTTATGCATTAAAATATTTAAATTAAATAACCTTTATAATTTCTAATTTGTTAGATGACATAGAAACTTGAGATTTGGCACAATTATAGGAATTGGGATTCTTGTAAGGAGGAAAATAAAAATATATAATTATGAAAAGGGTTCATTTAACCAAAACGAAATCAAAAAATTAATAAACAAGAAAACACAATTCCCTATTTTTTTAAATAAATCTTAAATGAATTGCTTTTTGGTCGAAAATTAATAGCTAAGAACCCCAAGGTTTCTTTCTATAACCCCTACAAAGATTTCATAGATATATGGCATAAAGATTGCGTCATTTAAGGTGACAAAAATTTTCTTGCATATTATATTTTGTTAAAGCTACTTAATATTATAATTATTATTATTATTATAATATATTTAATATTATTGATTTAAGTGAAACAAACGTTAACCATTATTATATTATCATTTAGTATTTAATCAATCACTGATGCTGTTAGCTAATAATAAATCTGGCTGTTTAAAATACTATCTTATCCCATATTATATTTTAAAATTCTTAAAACTCATATGTTTGTGAGACAGACAGTGACATCATTTCAAACGGGACTTCTTATGCATTAAAATATTTAAATTAAATAACCTTTATAATTTCTAATTTGTTAGATGACATAGAAACTTGAGATTTGGCACAATTATAGGAATTGGGATTCTTGTAAGGAGGAAAATAAAAATATATATTTATGTCAACCCTCGCACCTCCTTTTAGGGGTTGTAAAACTTCTAGATGACTTAGAAATTTGAAATTTGGTGTAATTATAGGATTTAAGATTCTTATAAAGAAAAATATAAAAAAATATTAATATGTCAACCCCTGCACCCTGTTCGGGGGTTGTAAAACTTCTAGATGACATACAAACCTGAGATTTGGCACAATTATAGGAATTGGAATTCTTGTACAGAGAATAATAAAAAAATATTTTTATGTCAACCCTCGCACCCCCTTTTCAGGGTTGTAAAACTTCTAGATGACTTAGAAACTTGAAATTTGGTGTAATTATAGGATTTAAGATTCTTATAAAGAAAAATATAAAAAAAATGTTATGATGTCAACCCCTGCACCCCGTTCGGGGGTTGTAAAACTTCTAGATGACATACAAACTTGAGATTTGGCACAATTATAGGAATTGGGATTCTTGTACAGAGAAAAATAAAAATATATATTTTTATGTCAACCCTCGCACCCCCTTTTAGGGGTTGTAAAACTTCTAGATGACTTAGAAACTTGAAATTTGGTGTAATTATAGGATTTAAGATTCTTATAAAGAAAAATATAAAAAAAATGTTATGATGTCAACCCCTGCACTCCGTTCGGGGGTTGTAAAACTTCTAGATGACACACAAACTTGAGATTTGGTACAAGTATAGGAATTGGGATTCTTGTACAGAGAAAAATAAAAAAATATATTTTTATGCCAACCCTCGCACCCCCTTTTAGGGGTTGTAAAACTTCTAGATGACTCAGAAACTTGAAATTTGGTGTAATTATAGGATTTAAGATTCTTATAAAGAAAAATACAAAAAAAATGTTATGTCAACCCTTGCACCACGTTCGGGGGTTGTAAAACTTCTAGATGACATACAAACTTGAGATTTGGCACAATTATAGGAATTGGGATTCTTGTACAGAGAAAAATAAAAAAATATATTTTTATGCCAACTCTCGCACCCCCTTCTAGGGGTTGTAAAACTTCTAGTTGACTTAGAAACTTGAAATTTGGTGTAATTATAGGATTTAAGATTCTTATAAAGAAAAATATAAAAAAATTTATTAAATCAACCCCCGTATTCCATTTGGGGGTTGTAAAGCTTCTAGATGACATACATACTTGAAATTTGGTATAGTGATAGGGTTTAAGACTCTCGTAATAAAAAATATAAAAAAGTTTTATTAAGTCAACCCCCACACTTTATTCGGGGGTTGTAACATTCTAGATGACATAAAAACTTGAAATTTGGTTTAGTTATAGGGTTTAGGATTCTCGTAAATAAAAATTAAAAGAAATGTTATTATGTCAACCCCGCATTCCCTTTTAGGGTTGTAAAACTTCTAGATGACATACAAACTTGAAATTTGGTATAGTGATAGGGTTTAGGACTCTCGTAAAGAAAAATATAAAAATTTTTTATCAAGTCAACCCCCGCACTTTATTTGGGGGTTGTAGAAATTCTAGATGACATACAAACTTGAAATTGGTATAGTGATAAGATTTAGGACTCTCGTACAGAAAAATTAAAAAAATTATTAAGTCAACCCCCGCACCTGCTTTAGGGGTTGTAAAATTTCTAGATGATATACAAACTTGGAATTTGGTTTAGTTATAGGGTTTAGAGTTCTCGTAAAGAAAAATATAAAAAATTGTTATTATGTTAACCCTCCGCTATCCCTTTAGGGGTTGTAAAACGGGACTTCACTTTATGTATTTAAGTAATGAAATTAAATAATCTTTATAACTTCCGAATTTCTAGAGTACATACAAACTTGAAATTTGGTATATTTACAGAGTTTCGGATTCTCGTCTAGCGAAAAATTAAAAAACGTTACAAAAACCCATATTTATATTTTCAAAATTTTGTTCTGTTTTGGGTAGCAGCCACCTCTTAGAATTTCTAAATACGGGAAAAATAGTAAACAATCTTTGTTGCGTTTCATTTTCGAACGGGTGCCGTGAAAGAACATAAAAAGTCACCTATTTTATAGATTTTGCGAAGTTCAGGGTCTAAGGGGGTAGCAACCAACCCTTAGAATTTTGAAATACGGGAAAAATAGTAAATAATCTTTGTTGCGGTTCATATTTGAATGGGTGACGTGAAAGAACATAAAAAGTTACATACTTTACGGATTTTGCGACATTAAGAGTCTAAGGGGGTAGCCAGCCATCCCTTAGAATTTGTAAATGTGGAGAAAATAGTAAAGCAGTTTATTTGCGTTTCATTGTTGAATGGGTTGCGTGAAAGAACATAAAAACGCACATGCTTCACCGATTTTGCGAAATTCAGGATATAAGGGGGTAGCAGCGAACCCTTAGAATTTCTAAATGTGAAAAAATAGCACGATTTTTGTTGCGCTTCATTTTCATGGTTATCATGAACAAACATAAGAAGTTACATATTTTATGGTTAATAATGTAGAAGATACTTTTTAGATTTTGCAAAATTCAGAGTTCAAAGGTAGTACGAGTCACCACTTCAAATGTTTAAATGTGGGAAAAATAGTAAACACTTAGTCACTTAACGGGTTCTGGCCTATTTAACAGTCTACACTCAATCATTCGGACAAGCTTTTGGCTATAGCAATGGAATTAAAAGAGCTTTGTATATTTCGACCTCTAGTTCTACACTCAATCATTCGGACGAGCTTTTGGTTATAGTAATGGAATTAAAAGAACTTCGTAGATTTCGGCTTCTTGTTTACGAAAACAGTATTAGAATCCATTCACTTTATTATTTCATTATCATTCACTTTAAGCCTATAGTACCTTAATACTTTTTTTACTCAGAATCCCACTTGCTATCGATTTCCATACTTCAAATCTAATCGTTCCATTTAAAAAAATCCTCATGATGATATCCAGCACCAACACAAGTTCTAAGATGTGTTCTGATTTCGTAAACTAGAGGTCAAAGTATACAAAGTTCTTTTAATTCCACTGCTATAGTCACAAGCTTATTGGAATGATTCAGTGTAGACTGTTAAACAGGACACCCTGTATAGTCTTGAATATCTTCCTCTGAATCGCAGGAAAATTAATTTAGTGACAAGCGGTTTGGACAAAAAATTGGTTTTTTGTTACTGCACTGTTATTGTTAAAATTAGGAACATTTCTTTGAGAAAAATAATGCCTATATGAAAAGGGTTCATTTAACCAAAACGAAATCAAAAAATTAATAAACAAGAAAACACAATTCCCTATTTTTTTAAATAAATCTTAAATGAATTGCTTTTTGGTCGAAAATTAATAGCTAAGAACCCCAAGGTTTCTTTCTATAACCCCTACAAAGATTTCATAGATATATGGCATGTACTTTCTGAGATAAAAACTAATTTGTTTTTAATAAAATTGTCCCTAAAAATGGGTACCTTTTATTACCTATTGTCTGATAAAAACAAAAGTAGCTATAGCATTTAGCATAGCTACTTTTATATTAGAAATATATTATTTTATATTAGAAATATAATATTTTACTAATGTTAAGCTTTACTAAAGTCAGAGGACTCGAGAAAAAAATGGATATTAGATAATATTTTAATGTTGTTTGTTAGGAAGACAATATTTCCTTGTAAGCATGGATTAAATTTGCGAAAATTCCCGACTATGTTTAGTTACTGATTGCAGGTGTGGAAGTCTATAAAGTGACGTAATTTTGTGTTGCTTACACAGTCATTTTACGTATTTCTTACTATGAACTTGAATATTTTTCAAATTATGCACGATGGTATATTTTATATACTACAATGATTGCTTGAAGCTGGAAAAAGAACTTAAAATTTATAATTTCCACTCTTTTAAAAGTCACTCTTTTAAACAAAAAAAAACAATTTTAATTCAATCCTTGCAATTTATAAGACTTTTTAACCAAAATTTGTTTCGGGAGGGTTTCAAGTAATCCAGAATAAATTTATGTAACGACTTTTACAATTAAATAATTTTTTAATAAATTTTTAATCGTGTTCCTTTTCAGGGATTTTCCAAGGAATAGAGGTTCTCTTTTGCAATTATGAATTTGATAAAGGTTACAGCTGTACATATAAGTAAATGTAAAAAACAATTCATTTATACAGCACACTCTAAAAAATTACCGGTGAATTATACCCTAAAAAATGGAGGCAACTATGTTACCTCCATTTTTTGGGGTAAATTTACTTCAAAGTGTAATTTTCATAGGAAGTGAAAAATTTCAACATTAGTTTAAGTTTGCATTGTAATGTTTCCTTTTTAAGTAAATTTACAGATTAAAATTACAATCTCAATGTAATTTTACATTTTAACATTAAAACACCTGTGTAAAGTTACATGACAAAGTTAATATTTCATGGCAATAGTACTTTTCAGGGTTAAAATACAAATGTGAAAATACTTCTTGAATGTAACGATGACTTGCGAAAGTACTTGCAAATTCAATCGTTCCTCTGGGAATTGTATGAAACAAAATAAAATCAAAGTAATTTTTATTGAACGTATGTACTTATATAAAATATAAGACATTAACAGAACTTCTTTTCAGGGGCTTTCGGAAATATTTGGTCTCTCAAAGACATTCAGATAAAGTTTCGATTCCACCTAGAAAATTAAAAAATTATAAATTATATAAACAATTATACACGAGTACCTTTCTCAATTACAGTTATGCTAGTTTATTTCGAATTCTTCAATTTTTGATTCATCCTAGAAAAACATTAAATTAAATATTTTTATTTTATTGGTTTAAATTTGTAATTTTAACATATAGGTACTTACCGATTATTATTTTTTAACTTCTACTATAAAATAAAATTCTTCCCATCTTCGGTCATACGTGTAAATATTTGCCTTTAATAAATCCGCACTACACTACAACGAAAAACAAAATATTAATGAGCAATGAACACTTCGTTCGGTATCGATAGAGTACGCCTCGCCGAAATCATAAAAGAATGGTACACACCATTCCGACCATTCCCCAAAAAGCCTATTTGGACTGTTCATAATGGATTCCTGAATTCTTTCACGAAACGAAGGTCACAAACAAGTGCGATCAGCGAAATAGCATCTCAACGGTTAAAAACATATTAAGGGTAAAATTACACTATTCTTGTTCAAGTTCATCTTATCTTTAATATTACACTAAAAATGAATTAAGTTATTGAGCAATTATACATTTGTAAGGAAAAAATTGTCTGAGTTATGTAAATTTATATTATGGATAGTGATTTTAACCAGTTCAATGTAGTAGAATTACTTATATTTGTATAATTTTACATAATTACAGGGCATTTTACCACAAATAGTAAAACTACTAAATGTATAGGTAAAATTAATTTTAGGGTAAAAATACCGCAAATAATAGCGAAAAGTTACCTCTTTCCCAAGGTAATTTTACCTCATTTTTTACAGTGCACTCATTCGGAGCATTTAAGAATTAAATATCTTTAAACACTTGTTCTCAGAATTGTATAATGATCAATTTGACGTCGCGTCATCAAACATCGTATCAAATATCATGTTACTGCAGATTTTAGTTGCCCATGCAAATTAAAATCTTAATTATTTATGCTGCCAGATTTTAAATTTTTCTTTATATTCTTGAATCTGGAATTTTTTTTTGAAAACTAAAGGCATTAACGGCTTGAAAATACTTTAGTAAATAAAATAAATAAAAATACAGTGTTGTAGGTTACATAAGTTATAAATTGGAGTTTAAAGTTGATTGACGCGTGTAAACCCCGTTTATTATAAAAAATGTAAAATTAAATGCAAATGTTTACACTTGAAACCACCAAAACAAATTTTGGTTAAAAAGCCTTGAATAATTATTGTTTTAAATGCGTTACTAGGATTGAATTAAGATTATTATTTTTTGTTTAAAAGAGTGACATGGAATTATAAATTATAGGACCTTCGTCCAGCTTCAAGCAATCATTGTAGTATAAAATGTACCATCGTGCATAAGTTTTTCTATCGAAGAAGAAGGAAAGTGGCAAACACTCTCTTATACTGCATGCACACAGGCCCCAGTTTTTTTCTGCCTGTCATTTTCTATGAGTTTCTCAAAATATTTTTTTATGTCACTATATGTAGTTTTATAGCAATTTAACTTTGTCCAACAAGCGTTGATCTTCGTACACTGGTATAACACCGTAAGCGTTTCAAAATAGAAAACAGCATTCCAATTATACTGTCTCAACAAGGATTTTCGAAGCTCCACTGTCTTTGAGGTACAGCCAAATGCATGAGAGTACCACTTTTAGGAGATGAATCCAGTGTTGTAACAGATACATTATTTTGTATATCTAGATACAGATACAGATACTATCAGAAAAAGGTACCTAGATACAGATACAGGTTTTACAGTGAAGTATCTAGATCCAAATACAAAGCTTAACATAATGTATCTAGATACATTTGTAGATACTTGTTTTTCACCCCGAATATAAGAACTTCCTAGTCAATTTTTCGTACCGAAAATAGTCATTTAACTAAGTATCAATTCCAGGGTTAGTCTAGGACAGCAATATTTATAAAAATTTATACATATTAAAAATTGTTAAGCAGAAACCAGTATCTAAAGATAAGTACATCATGCATTCAAACCTTTCCACTTCATTAAAGCATTCCAAACATGACATTTGTGTAGATTTTCTATCTTCAGTTTTGGTGTTGTGCAGAATATTAATAACTTGAATAAACTCCAATAGTCTTCATTGTTTGAAAACCTAGAAAATGTTTTACCACTTTAACAGAAATCATCATAGCCTAGATATTATTTCTGATAACCTAGCTTCAAAGTATGTGTTGGTACGATTCACACTATAACAATTTGCTATTAGTTCGTAGTACTATTACACCCAAAAGTCGCTAAATCTGGTTGCTTTTAGTTACCCTTGGTGTAACGGAATATATTATAATTATTTGCTCTTCAACATATTTTCAAACGCACTACATTAAGATAGTTCTTACTTTGAAAGTTCTCAAATTGACTGTTGACAGAAAAAATAGGAGTGTGTAACAAAATCCGTATAGTGCCTTTACTGTACTCGAAGACTCACCAGTGGCTTGTCGTACCTAGTACTTATCTACAAGTCCAGTAAAATAACCATTCCAGACTTGTTACGTAAATGTTAAATATAATAACATTACTACAACTATTACATGTAATAAAGAATGAATTCTCTTCATATCTGAAATTATGGTACACTTTTATCTAATTGTTGTTGATTGGTACAATCAGTAAATTATGGCTGATTATGGTACAAGTACCATAATTATGGTACAGTTGGTAACACTGCCCTGGACGGACAAGAATGCTTCTTCCTCACACAATCGGTAATATCGTAATTCTGTAACAATATCCATTGTTTATAGAGTTTCTACATCTAGTCAGCCAGACCATACTGGCGGATCAGAGTAGCGCAAACAACCCCATTTTGTGGCGAGAAAAGCCCGAAATTGTTAATTATTATTATCCCCATTGAATTTAATTAAATCCATGTTTAGTTTAAAAGACTTTTCTACATAGTTTTCATTTTGACAGCCACAAATTGTAATATGCCAAATACGTAAGATGCGATTTTAATTAATGAATTACTATATTTTACACTTCTTTTATCTCAATATGGCGTCGATAGCGAAACTCTGATACGCCAAGTTGACCTGGCTGACTAGATGTAGTGACTCAATTGTTTAACGAGGTGACATATTTGATTTCATGATTTCAAAGCAATTCCAAATTAAAAATTAGTTTTATTATGTTCGGCGGTTTATTTCAAATTTAAGATTCTACACATCATTTATGACAATTTTTGTATTATAAAATCATTAAATTATGAAAATAGTAGGTATCTGCACAATACAGATACTCAGATACTACAGAAAATGTATCTAGATCCAAATACAGCTACAAAATTTTAAAAGTATCTAGATATGTATCTAGGTACCATAAACGTATCTAGATACTGTATCTAGATACTTGTATCTAGATACATTACAACACTGGATGAATCCCTCCAAGACCAAGCAATAGGTTGGGATTTTTTTTAGACACACTGAATTACTTTGAGCATATGATGTACTTCTTCATTGCATCACAATGAACCCTTTAGTTCAGTTACATTTGATTTTCTAAGAAATAGAGAAACCATACAAGATCCTTGGGAAGGTTTTTACTTTATTTTCTTCGTTAACGTCACTATTTCCTTTTGTTTTGATAGTACAGTAGCTTTGGAGCAGTACAGTAGTTTTTTCTTTTCCTTTGCGTCATAATTTTTTGCAGTTTTCAATGGTCCAACACCATAGTGTCTTGTCGAATAATTTATATGAAGAAAAGAAGTTGTCTAGGAAAATATTATGATTATGGTTATTCTCTACAATAGATAGTAGATAAAAAACAAAGTCACCTCCCAACCCAAGTCTTGATTTTTTATTATTTGGAGGATAACTTGTATAAGTACCCTTCATCTGAACAGATATACCATAATTTGAAACCGAATCTCACCGGTTTTACTTTTAGAAGCATTTTGTTGCGAGTGCCGTCCAAAATATGGAACTATCTGTTCATCTAGTAATATAAGTTGCACGAGAATACTCCATACTGCATGAGTTTTTCATTCATGATGTAAAAATCACCTACTAAGATTTACTAAAAAGAATGAAGTGAATATAATCATGGGTGACTTCAACGGAAAGATAGGTAAAGGAAGAGTTCAATATATTGTTGGAGACCATGGTATTTGCAAACGACACGATAGGGGGGATATCTGGTACAGTTCTGTAATGAAGAAAACTTAATGGTAGCAAACACCTGGTTCCAACTTCCAGAAAGGCGATTGTACACTTAGAAGTGTACTTAGGACCAGGAAACAATGAAGGAAATATCATAAAAAATCAAATAGATTACATACTGATTGATACACGATATAGAAACGGAATTAAAAGTGTAAGAACTTATCCTGGATCAGACGTAAGATCTGATCAGAACCCCGTAGCTGAAAAACGTGAGATTAAATTGAAGAAAATCCGAAAGAGAAATAAAACAAGACCTAACTTTGAGAAACTGGGGGAACCACAAATAAAAGAGGAAATAACACGAGTATTGAATAGTAAGTTTAGGGAAACTGTATAATTGGAAACAGAAACAATGTAAAACTTTTGGCAGTCTATTAAAAATGTAAACATGAAGTACAAGAAAATGAATTGGAAAACCAAGAGCAGAGAGCAAAACAGAAATGGATGACGGAAGAAATCCTTTTATTGATGAACGAAACAAGGAAGTACAAACATAAAGACTATAATAAATATAAAGAAATCCATAAAAAGATTACAAGGCTTATAAGAGAGGCAAAGGAGACCTGGATGGAGAAACGTTGTCAAGTACTCGAAGAGCTGCCAAGAAAGCATGATTTCTTTAACACACAAAAAAGAAGATAAAAGAAATAACTGGAAATAAAACCCATCAACACGATATCTTAGTCACAGATAGTAACAAAAAAACAATAGACCCAAACGAGATAGAAGAGATTTTGACAAGCTATATACAAGAGCTTTTTGATGATATCAGAATGTAACCAGAATCAAGAGAAATAGATCAAGAAGATTAGCCATTGAAAATTATTATAGCAGAAGTGAAACACGCAATAAAACTATCAAAACACGTAGAGTCCCAGGTGAAGATAACATCTATACTGAGATGCGTAAACGTATTAGACGATGAAAGCCTCAACATCTTAACATCTTTCTTAAATAGAATATACTATACAGGAATCGTACCACACGACTGGACCCAACCTATTTTTATTCCGATACCTAAAAAGAGCGGAGTAAACCAGTGCTTACAGTACCGATTAATTAGCCTGATGAGCCATGTACTGTAGATAATGCTAAGAACATGCATCAACTAGTACACACAAAATGCGAACAATATGTAGGAGAAGAACAATTTGGTTTTCGCTTAGGCATTGCAACTAGAGAAGCAGTTCAAGGTCTTAGGACTAGCAGAAATACATAAAACAAAATTAAATAGCTTATCGGTATCTCCAACGTAAGTGACTCCTGCGTACAATGTTGCTTCCTCACGACTTGCTCCAAAATTATAAGTCTGGATTTCTTCAGCTAGTTTGCAAGCATAATTTTCAGAGAAGTCTATATGTAGTAACCCTTCATTCTTACTAAGACTGTTTTTCAGTGTGTTCTAAGCAGCATTTTTATTTTTAATGTTAAATTTATATTTATTTTTAAAGTTTTCATTTCTTCTTGAACCTCTCCCTGCAACTCTCGGACAGGTTTAGTAACATTGATTTTAGCTGCAATCTTAACATTAAATTGAACCTTTTCTTCATTTTATTTTGACATTTCAGAGACCTGCCATACATATGCAATGCGGGAAGCCTTACTACATGTTACAGGAGTTCATATGAATTTTCATTATCTACAAGTTTTAGTGGTTTTAGTTTTTGTGGTTTGAAGCTTATGTTTGCGCGTTGCTTGTACAAACAGGTAGCTCTGTTTATTTCATTAGGTTTGCATACATAATATAGACGGTAATAACATAGGGATGGCATCGAGAGAATGTACTGTAGGATATTTTTGTTTTGTGTGCAAGGCCAATTGTTTTATTTGCTAAACTATAAAGACGGTAGTGACGAATATCAATGGACATCAACAAAGCACTTAAAAATCTTTTCCGTTGGTTTTTTGACCTCCAGCAACTCTCCAAGGTTTCACCAACGAGTCGTGCAAAACTAGAGTAGGATTGCTTATTTCTCATTGCTTTTTCCTTTTCCAGGTCCAAGTCCAACAAAACGTTTCCGTGCAGTTTTTTTTTATTCAGAGATGGGCATTAGTTTTTCTTCAGGTGTTTTCATAACTGTATTGTTTTCAGTTTTTTTCTACTTAAATGCTTTCTTCTTCTTTTCACATTCTCAAGTTTGCTCAAAACAAATAACCAGAAACCCAAGTACAGAGAGGTTTCTTTTTGTATCTGAACTTGCCCGACGAAGAGAACACAAAAAATTGAACAGCTAAAAAATCATTTGGCAGGTCAATCACCGCTGGATATTTTTCTAAAACTTTTTGATGATGAAGTTCAAGATATAGTATTGCGATTTTTTGTAAAGTAGGCTCATGATAAATAATACACACGATTTTATATTTACAAGGGAAAAACTTTTCAGTTTTATTGGCATCCTGTTTTTATTAGGCTATCATACGTTGCTCCAAGCTAATTTGTATTGGTATGTTGAAGAAGGCAAAGGAGTCGATATTGTATAGAACTGCATGAGTAAAAACAAATTCAGAAATATTCAGTAAGGTCGATAAAACTGTTACATTTTCTAACTTTGCGGCCTTTTTTACATCTTCTTTTTCTTAAGGTGCTGTCTTCTTATAGAAGGTTAGCAACAACTTCGGCAAATCGTTCACTATCTTTTGCTATTCTTAGTAATAACTGTGAGTTTAGGCCAGTGCAGTCTCTCACATTTCTCAACCATGAGCCTTGTCTCCTGCCAGTTCTCTTCTACCCTCAATCTTGCCCTCCATTATCAGTCTTAGGTATGGTTCAGCAGAAGTTCAAGAGTTGCAGGGAGAGGTTCAAGAAGAAATGAAAACTTTAAAAATAAATATAAATTTAACATTAGAAATAAAAATGCTGCTTACAACACACTGAAAAAGAGTCTTAGTAAGAGTGAAGGGTTACTCCATATAGTCTTCTCTGAAAATTATCCTTGCAAACTAGCTGAAGAAATCCAGACGTATCATTTTGGAGCAAGCCGTGAAGAAGCATTCATTTACGTTGGAGATACCGATAAGCTATTTAATTTTGTTCTATGTATTTCTGCTAGTCCAGATCATGTCCTGCAGCTATTTGGGCACACTTAATCTTGTCTTTACCTTTCTGTCGCAACAATTGCCAAAAATCCAAACAGTTTATTTGTTTTCAGATAGACTCTCCATTCTTTAATAAGGTAGTTAGTTATCTTTAAACTTTGATGCATTGAGTATTCCTTAACTATCTTTGTAACATAAACGGTTTTTGTATTTAGTCAAAGTAAAACTTCTAACCGAGAAACAAGAACAACGACGAGTGACATGGACTAAATATGTAGCTATCCTAGACAATGTTCCAGAGAATGACTGGTATAAGGTCATATTCAGCGACTAGTCAAAGTCTGGTGTTTTCGTTGGTTACTCTCGCAAAAGAGTGATCGGAGCTAAACATGAAGCATTCCATAAGTACTGCTTAAAACGTACGGTTAGGTTTCCTCAAGGTGCAATAGTTTAGAGCTATATGTCAGCTGGAGGGTTAGAATGATTTCAATCCATAGACGGCACAGTTAATGTTGAAAAGTATCAGAAAATTCTTAACGCTAACTTGTTACCAATCGTTAAAAATCGATCTTGACCGAGATTTAATCTTTCAACAAGATGGTGCTTCTTACCAAACATCAAAAACGACCAAAAATGGTTTGAAAATCATAATTTCAAAGTTGTTGAATGATCCTCAAGCAGTTCGGATCTTTAGTGTTATTGAATTTGAAATTATCAGCAAGTGGGGCATTATCTAATTTAGATAATTGTAATCCCCAAGTTAGAAGTATGTCAGCCAAAATTTAAGCGGCGAATAAAGCAAAGCGAGATGTTAAATCTTATTGAATTGTATTTATAAACTGCTATCTGAATATTTAGTTGTCAGCGAGTTTTGTTGAATTTTTGAAAATTGTTTTCTGCAGATCTTTTTTTACAGAAGTTAATGAGACCAAAATTCTTTCGGATCTTGTATTATTGCATTTTCAGTTTGAACTAGGTAATTTTCATAAGCAATCTTGATGGAGTCTTTGATTTTTTTACGTAAGTAAGTGAATTCAGTGTGTAGTGATTGAATAATTGCAGAGTTGTTCCTACTTTTCATTTTTTTGCGAATCCTTCCCTTATGTTTAATGTCGGATATGATGTCACGTGAGAACCACGGTGGAAACTTTGAATTTGAAAGTTTACATAATGGTACTGTTTCATCAAACACGCTATATATAAATCTATAAAATAATTCAACAGCATCATCAGCGTTACTACATTCATAGAGTGGTCGCCAATCTATTAATAACAAGTTACGGTATAATTCCAAAAAATTGGCTTTTTTGAAATTATATCTGTGTGCATTAGACTGTGTAGAAATATTATTATGCTTAATATACTCCAATGTGCATATTACGGAAGGATGATAGGGATCTTCGTTGATAATAGGGACAGGACACCGACAACATTGAGCATTCGAATTTACAAGAATAAGGTCAAGGATACGGTCATTACAATTTAATGTTTGGTTAATCTGAATGAAATAGTGCAAATTCATAAAATTATAAAATTCTCTTTCAATTTCACCGTGCAAATTAACATTCATAAAATTGGGCATATTAAGATCACCTAGTGTGTTTGTTATGTTATGTTTTTTATAATTATGTCAACTCTCCCATCTCCATTGGTGGTTGGTAAACTTCTAAATGACATATAAACTTGAAATTTAATATAGTTATGTGGTTTAGAATACTCGTAAACTGACAAATCAAAAAATGTTAAAAAGTCAATCCTCCCCCGCCTAAATTACCTACTAAAGATTTCTTGGATCTTGAGACAGTTTGAAGGCATTTAGACCTTTAAAGGTTCATAAGACTTTTTAAAAGTAAAGACTTCAGTTAAGTTACCTTCAGAGTAACTATATAGTACAATTTCAGTTAAGCCTTTTCAAACTGTTGTCAAGTCTAGGCTTTTCCAGTTCTGTATTATTTAAAGTAGACATACGTATATGAGTATAAATGTATTCAGTCTTTGGTTTCGCTAAAACATTCAGCTGGTTATTTGACCAAGGTGGAAGAGGGAAACGTAAGTTATAATTGGTTCCTTTCGAATGTCGCTCTTAGGGGAAAAGAACACAAGGTTTGCTAAAAACATTTTTCTTCTTTAATATTTAGGTATTGAATATCGACATTATATATAGTAACTATATATAAAGGTGACCCAGATATAAAAGTTAACCGTTAAGTGGCAGATAAAGGGATGGTAGTCGAACAAATTTTCATTACGAAGTTTGGGCCGAAATCGAATAGTTATTTACTTGATATTTTACCAAATATCAATAGTGAGATTTCATTGAATTTCAAATCATGCTCTGTCATTTCTATTTTATAACTACCTTCCTCAATAGCGATTGCGGACATAATAATAATTAAGCAAAACAAACTTAAAAGTAAAAAATATTTCTTATAGAGATCTGGAACGATAACAAACAAATTGATATAATCTGTAAAAATAATCTAAATTTTCCATTAGCTTCTCTGATTAAAATGGTCAAATACCTGACATACTATAAAAATGAAATAATTTATTATTAAGGACTTTTTACTAAAATACCGTAAAATCCCACGCCACTAACAATAACTCATATTTAACCTTGAGCAACATCTTTTTTAATTTGATTTTTTTTATATCAAAGTACATGCTATTAGAACAAAATATACATATGAAAACTAAAATGCTACACTTCGCAGAAAGTGTTTTTAGTGTTGTACAAATTGTAATAAAATGAAAGATCAGTTTACAAATTTTAGAGTAACTTATGATTTGATGACTGCGAAAATTGCAAATCAAAGTTGTAAAATATAATAAACAATCAATGTAGGTATGCCTTATTAGTTAATTATACAACGTTAATTTAATATTTTCTTTTTGAATGATTCATATATTCAATTGTTCAAGGTAAATCTTGTTGGCGCTGTTGTTTTGTCGTTGAGAAATATGATCTCTCAACGGAAACATATTTCATATTATTTTTATCGCGTGTATTATTTAAATTGAAAATATAATAAGAAATTTTTGTTGATCTGGATATATCATGTATCACCTTAATGTTTAAGACTGTACATAAACTTCTATTATTATAGATAAAGTGTAAACAATTCCCTCTATATAAGCATAGTTGGCAGGACAAAACGTAAGCAAAACGGCAAAGAAAACCAAACTAATTATTAATTCACAAATGATCTATTATTAAATTAATTTACCAACAATAAGAATAAATTTCAAAAATATGCTTTCTTCTAATTATTAAGAAGATGTATTCCATCTTAAAAAAATATTATTATTATTATTATTATTATTATTATTATTATTATTAAGATACAATGTGTAAAGAAAATTAAAAATTCACTAAAATTTAGGAAATAACACGTTCTTATTGATACCTTAGGTAAGTATTTTAAAATAAAACTACATAAAACTACAAAACAATGTAGTTAAATTTTTGAAAATATCTAAATCCTTAAGAATGATGTAAAATGATTTTGAAATATTTAAATCTGATCTTTTTTTGATAGAAAATCAAAGATACTTCCTAAAATGATTTTAAATCAAAAATCATTATCGAACAAAAGATTTAAAAAAAAAATTAAATTATGATTCGTTGTTACAGCTCTAAAAGTAGATGGTCTATATAAGGGTATTTATTAATCTTGGTGTCCATCCCTGAAAATAGATTTCAATCCTGCAACGCCATGAAAAAATAATAGTGTTGGAACTGTAGTAATTATTATAAAAAGGTTTTTACCAGTTCAGAAAACATCTTTTCAAATCGAATATGGAGCATTAATAGGTCTTGGTACGTCTAATAATAAAAATGGAATCCCTATTATTGAGTTAAATAATTTACAAAGGGTTATAAAAATTTGCTTACCAGGAAAGTGCTCGCTCACAATTTAATTGTTTTATAAAAGAAGCTTACTTGTAAAGTGTTTTTCATCATTCATAAGAGAAATTCTAAAAGTAAATAAAATCTAAAATGATTTTAATAAGCTATTAAAACTTAAAAATTAAACTCTAATAAAAGATTTATCAAGTCTAGTAAAAAAGGTCTTACCTTATTGTTTTGGCGAAATAAACGAGTTTATGCATTGATCATTCATATATAATAGTTTCCTGTTATTTCAACAAAGTTTGTTTAAATGTTACTTTTATTTAAACGTTAATAAAGGCGTTATTTGAATTCATACGTATAGAACCCATTTTATAAATTCAATAATTATATTAATGAAAATAAAAAAAAATAATAAAGCACATAAACAAATACATTCAATAAATAAAATTTATTAATTTTGAGAATTTAAAAAAAAATTCTCAGATACGTTTTTTTATTTTTGAGATATTCGTTCATAATCAACAGTAATATCCCAAGTGCATTAAAATAGCCAATTAAATTTTGACGTTTTCTGTCGGAATGTTTTGCTTGGAAATTACGTGGAGTAAATCTTCTCAACAAAATTCCGTGTGCGTAGCACGAGGGATTTTGGGTGGAAAAATTTTCGAGACGTATTTCGTTAGAGCAAGGCATTTTGACAAAAAACGCCTAAATTAATTGGTTATTTTAATGTGCATTCAAAGTTAACCAAAAAAAACACTTAAATTTTAAGAAAATCGTATGTCTAGGGACTAACTATTGACAAAAAAACTGTTTCTTGCCAAACAACCTGTTTTTTGTTTGGAAAAAAACAGGTAATAATTTAGTTCTTAGACATACGATTTTCTTAAAATTTTGGGAAAATAGTTCAAATACTATGAAACTTAAGTGATATTTTTTTGGTTAACTTTGAATATACAGTTTCTCTAAAATTTAATTTTTCACGTAAAACATGTGAAATAATTTAATTAATAAACATCGTTTTCCAAAAAAAGTATGGTAAACAAGCATTTAACATTCGTAAAATATTAATTTGAAACCAAAGTTATCCATCGTTATATTATTTATGAAATAAACAGCAACACGTTTTTTGGGTACAATTGGACCGTAAGCTAAATCAATAAAGCTTTGAATTACGTGTAAAGATTTCAAACGTGTTTTGGAAACGAATAAATGTAAGGCAATCTTATTAAGATTATCCATCATTTTTAATAGCAAGTAAAACCGTTTTAATGGTTGGTCAGATGTTAAGTTTTATGCAAATAAATCAAATTTTAATTATTATGGCCGCCATATTTCATCCGTCCTTTAAAATTTGCAAACATTGACATCAGATTTGAAATCAGCGACCTGAAAAACCCCTTTGTAGAAAATTTCATATAAATCCAATAATATTTCGAGTTTTATGATGTTTTTATGATGCATATAGTATTTTAAATCTGAAAGCCTTTTAAATAAAATTCATGCACATACAGAAACGAAACTAAAAGTATTTATTACATAGCGTTAATAAAATAGAATTATTTTTGCCAGTTTAAATGACGCAATCTTTACTCAGAAATGCAGAGAGTAACTCGACACCGCAGACAGGCAAAGGAATTCAAGCAGGCTGGCCAATACTGAAAAAATAAATGGATGCTGTATAAACCTATAGCTTGCATAAAATAAACAGACGCTGAATAAACCTATAGTTTGCAAAAGACGCTGACTGATACCATCATTTATATACACTTATATACGCAGGACGCTGGGCGCTACGCTTTTGGCCCGGACGCATGGTAGGCCTTTATAGATATATATATATATATATATATATATATATATATATATATATATATATATATATATATATATATATAAGAGAAGCTGCAGACCTTCTTACAGCATCTAAACAACATACACCAGAAGATCAAATTCACAATGGAGGTGGAAAAGGACAATCAACTACCTTTCCTAGATGTATCTATAATCAAGAAGGAAGACGGCAGCCTGGGATACACAGTATACCGAAAATCAACCCACACAAATCGCTACCTGAACGCGCGGTCACATCACCACCCAGCGCAACTACAGTCAGTAGTCAAGACATTAATAACCAGATCACAACGATTGACTGATGACGATAATAAACATCAAGAACTAGAACAGGTGAAGTTGGCATTAAAACAAAATGGTTTCTCTTCCAGAAATATCAAGAAAGCGTTAACACCAAGGGACCCAAAGCCAAAGGAAGAAGAAACATCGGTATCCAAAGCGCACTTACCGTACATCAAAGGGACCACGGACAAAATAAGTAGAGTGCTGAGAAAACACAACATCGACACCATCTTCAACACCGACAAGAAGATTGGAAACATGCTTCCATCCGCAAAAGCAAAAATACCACTAGAAAGCCAAGGAGTATACGAGATCCCTTGTAAAGACTGCGGGGAATCCTACATAGGGCAGACCAACAGAAGAATTCAAGTAAGAAGAGAAGAACACCGAAATGCAGTCAACAAAAAGGAGAGAACGTCTTCACTAGCACAACATGTAAGTGGTACATCTCATAACATAGATTTCGAAAATACAAAAGTTTTAGCGAATATACAACATAAGACCCGACGAACCATAAGAGAAGCCATTGAGATCGAGAAACGTCCGAACAATCTTAATACCAGGGACGATACACAGCGACTACCATCAGCTTGGAAACCAGCTATAACCAGCATCACCGTCAAGAAGCGAAAACCAGCACAGCAGAACGATAAAAGGGAAAGCGAGAGAAAGCCACCGGATCAAGCGAGACCAATGACACGCAGCCGCGCCAAAACCGTATATAACCGTAACCGTATATAAAGACCAACCGCTACAGCAAGACGTCAGTCTACATCGTGTAACCACGCGAAGCAGAAGGAAGTTAGAAGTGACCTGAAGATGGCAAGTGTGATCTTGCCGAAACGTCGTCAACCATTGTCTGGTTCCTCTAGGAGCCGAATAGTGAATACGCGGAGTGAAACCCGGAAAAGTAGTGAAGTATCATATATATATATATATATATATATATATATATATATATATATATATATATATATATATATATATATATATATATATATATATATATATATATATATATATATATATATATATATAAATTTTAGATGATATTAATTTTTGTTAAGTTGAATCCCAGCAGAGTCGATAAATTTTTCTATATGAATTTGCATTCAAAATATTATTTAATGTAAAATCATTATTCAACTTAACAAAAATTAATATCATCTAAAATTTATATATAATTAATTTCCTTTCGGAATGATTCAAAATAATCTAGATACTTTGAATATTGATGTTGTTGTCATGCGACTTGCTGATCTTCATTAATAATGTTCAAAAAAAAAATATCTAGTTACTTTGTATGTCTGCTATAATATCTAATTCATATGGAAAATTTCTCGCTATGCTGGTAGTCGTACTCTGTAGCTCAGTTGGTAGAGATACCACCTAGACAGTGGAGGGTCCTGGGTTCGAATCCCAGCAGAGTCGATAAATTTTTCTATATGAATTTGCATTCAAAATATTATTTAATGTAAAATCATTATTCAACTTAACAAAAATTAATATCATCTAAAATTTATATATAATTAATTTCCTTTCGGAATGATTCAAAATAATCTAGATACTTTGAATATTGATGTTGTTGTCATGCGACTTGCTGATCTTCATTAATAATGTTCAAAAAAAATATCTAGTTACTTTGTATGTCTGCTATAATATCTAATTCATATGGAAAATTTCTCGCTATGCTGGTAGTCGTACTCTGTAGCTCAGTTGGTAGAGATACCACCTAGACAGTGGAGGGTCCTGGGTTCGAATCCCAGCAGAGTCGATAAATTTTTCTATATGAATTTGCATTCAAAATATTATTTAATGTAAAATCATTATTCAACTTAACAAAAATTAATATCATCTAAAATTTATATATAATTAATTTCCTTTCGGAATGATTCAAAATAATCTAGATACTTTGAATATTGATGTTGTTGTCATGCGACTTGCTGATCTTCATTAATAATGTTCAAAAAAAAATATCTAGTTACTTTGTATGTCTGCTATAATATCTAATTCATATGGAAAATTTCTCGCTATGCTGGTAGTCGTACTCTGTAGCTCAGTTGGTAGAGATACCACCTAGACAGTGGAGGGTCCTGGGTTCGAATCCCAGCAGATTAATATATATATATTGCGATGAATTGGCATAAACAGAATAATTTTGATTTCTTTTGCCCCACCTCGGCTAGCAAAAATAAAAATATAAGCGATGAATTTGGCTAATTAACAATAAAATATTGTAACGTTCTTTCTAAAAATAATAATACAAGTGCTGTTTAAATCGTCTATTCACAAACAAATATTTATTTCTATACACTAATGAATACACTATAAATTAATCGCTATGATTATAAACCATTAAAAACTATTATTTACAGACTATGAATTTCTAATACAACATTTATATTCACTATTTATTTTGTAATACACAGTTAATGACTTGCTGTTGACTGCCTCTCTTTTATCCGCAATCCGCTTTTATATCCTCATATAAACGCACCAGAAATCGCTGGAACCTTCTATGTATTCTTAGAAAATGCTAGAATAAACCACGTCTGATTTACATGCTTGTGCGATGCGTCATTTTCTCGAAGGCGGCAGAACACACCACCTGTCGCTCGAAAAGAGGTTCGTTCCTTTTCTCTCCCGTTACACTGCCCCCCTCTTCAAGTCTGTTCTGTCCCAGAACAGGTTTTATGCTCTGGTTCCTGTAGAACGGGTCATGACGATATCGACAGTCTTCACCTCGACTACACGTTCCATTACGGTAGAAATAACAGTCTACACTCTTCGTTGGCCTTAATGCGGGCTGTGGGTCAAAACTGCAAACGAAGATCTTGACGTCCGTACCTCTAAAGACAACTTCCAGCATGTTTCTAACGATTCTCCAATCCAGCTGGTCCCGCCCACAGCCGAGTTTGGGAACTGCCAATTTGTTAATTCCCCTGGTAAGCAACTCGATCCTCAAATTCCATAGTGCCCTCCACAAGTCGGCGTAACTCGGCTTCTGGTAATAAAACTGCTTGGTTACCAAGTAGTAAATGGATCGGTCATGATCAGGCAAGCGTAAGGATTTACCAACAGAGGGATTTTGTTCTCGAAGTTCATTCAGCCGTCCAAATTTATTTCTAAACACTACTGCGATCCCCCTGGACATACGGAGATCCGCGGAGACACAGTGGGCAATGGAATAATTACCAGGGACCCGGAAGAGATCTTGTTGCATCTCAGTCGTGACTCCGAATCGCGCTTTTCTAGTTCCAGAGAACGCAGCCATAAATTCTCTAAAGGTTCGCTGATCATCTTCACGCCTTACGGTATTGATAGCCACCTCAGCCTCATCTTTCCGATTCGGGACTGCGTCATTATTTCCCTCATAGTGCGCCAGACGATTGGAGTGTACCACCTTTGGTTTCCCCCTTGGCAACTTCTGGATGCGATAAATCAAGTCATTTATTCGTTTCTTCACCTGGTATGGACCCTCCCAATTTCGCTGTAACTTTGGAGAATAGCCACGACGCCTTTGCGGGTTGTATAACCAGACAAGCTCTCCAGGTTGAAACCCTCCTTCTTGGGCTCTCACATCGTACGTAGCCTTCATCCGGTCACTCGCGATTCGACTATTATTTCGGGTTCGGTCGTGAATATCCTCCAACTTCTTCTTTAAGTTGATGACATAATCATTCCCGGCTACCTCCTGCTCTATAGGTGGAGACCCAAATTCCAGATCACACGGTAACCGTAACTCGCGTCCAAACATTACAGACGCTGGTGACTGACCGGTTGTTTCGTGGACCGATGCACGATAAGCCATCAGGAACAGATGCAGGTATTGGTCCCAGTCTCGTTGATGATCGGAGACGACCTTGGCCAAATATTTGCCCATTGTCCGATTCATGCGTTCTACCATTCCATCGGACTGCGGATGTAACGGTGTGGTCCGAGTCTTGCGAATGCCCAACAATCGACAGACTTCTCCAAAGAGTACAGACTCGAAATTGCGGCCTTGATCCGAATGCAGCTCCATGGGCACTCCGAAGCGACTGAAAAACTCTTTGACTAGTACGTCAGCAACAGTCGCAGCTTCCTGGTTTGGTAGGGCATATGCTTCTGGCCATTTGGTAAAATAGTCCATTGCCACTAATATGTATTTATTCCCATCGTCGGTTTCGGGAAATGGTCCGGCAATATCTATGGCTATTCTTTCCAGAGGACTACCCACATTGTACTGCCTCATAGGTGCTCTTCGTTTCCCCAAGGGTCCGTTACCAGTGGCACATAGTTCACATTTCCGGCACCACTCCTTCACGTCTTCTTTACAGTTGACCCAATAAAAACGCTCCCTAACTTTCTCCAAAGTCTTTTTCACACCGAAGTGTCCTCCTGAGGCACCGTCATGGAGATGTCGCAATACTGTAGCCACTCGGCTTCTTGGAACCACGAACTGAGACCTAATGGTGGTGCCATCTTCACTCTCCAGTACTCGCTTCAGGAGATCGTCTTCCACCTTCAAGGACTCCCATTGGGCCCAATATGCTTTGAGCGTTCTGTTGAAAGGGCTGACAGCCTCCCAGGCAGGCCTTTCTCCCACGCGCTTCCATTCCAGTACCATTTTTAGTTCGGGATCATCCTTCTGCTGTCGTTGCAATTCTTCCGGCAACCAATTGTCGTTGACGATGGTAGTTCTTAATACTTGGCAAACCCTCTCTTCCAAGCGAGAGCAATGACGGCAATCCGTTGGACAGGGTCTTCTTGAAAGAGCATCGGCATTTCGATGACTAGTGCCCGTTCGATGTTCGGTGTCAAAGTCGTATCCTTGTAATCGTTCGATCCACCTTGCGACCTGGCCTTCAGGATTACGGAATTGTAGAAGCCATTTCAACGCTGCATGGTCCGTCCTCAATAAAAACTTCCGTCCGTACAAGTATTTGTAGAAGTGCTCAACGGACTTCACTACGGCCAATAGTTCTTTTCTGGTCACACAATAATTCCTTTCGGCTTTCGACAAAACCTTACTAAAATAGCCGATGACCTTTTCTTGTCCATCCTGTATCTGAGAAAGTACCCCCCCAATGGCCAGATTACTTGCATCTGTGTCAAGTATGAATTTCCCTTCTGTCCGTGGATAGCTCAATATTGGTGCTGTTGTCAGGGCACGCTTCAGCTGTTGGAAAGCTGTTTCACACTCTCCGCTCCAAACATACTCGCGCCCATCTTCAGTTAACCTTGTCAGAGGTTTCGCTATATTGGCAAACCCAGGAACGAAACGCCTGTAGTAGGTACATAACCCAAGAAAACTACGAACTTGGTGTTTATCTTTCGGTGTTGGCCACTCTTGAACTGCACGAATCTTATCGGGGTCGGCTGCCACTCCATTTTGTGATACGACGTGCCCGAGATATTTCACTTCCTTTCTGAATATGTGGCACTTTTTCGGACTCAATTTCAGATTGGCTCCACGTAGTCTTCGGAACACTTCCTCTAGATTTTTCAAATGTTCGTTGAATGATTTTCCGACTACAATCACATCATCTAGGTATACCAGGCAGGTCTTCCACGACAACCCTCTCAGGATGGTCTCCATTAGACGCTCAAAGGTGGCCGGAGCGTTACATAGACCAAAAGGCATAACTGTAAACTGCCATAGTCCAGAACCAATAGTGAACGCGGTCTTCTCCCGGTCTTCAGGTTCCATTTCAACTTGCCAATAACCGCTCTTCAAGTCCAAAGTCGAAAACCATCGTGAACCAGACAGGGTATCTAACGTGTCGTCGATGCGTGGTAAGGGATAGCTGTCTTTCTTGGTCACGTCATTAAGCTGCCGATAGTCCACACAAAATCTCGTTGACCCGTCCTTCTTACTGACCAGGACCACCGGTGATGCCCATGGACTGCTGGATGGCTCGATAACCCCTTGTTCTTCCATATCAGTAATAATCTTTTCGGCTTCTGCTCGCCTTGCTAGAGGTAGACGCCTCGGCTGCTGACGGACAGGCATAGAGTTGCCTGTATTAATTTTATGTTTTACTATATTTGTTCGTCCCTTCTGGCTATCGTCAAGAGCGAAGATATCTTGGTATCGGTGAACCAAACCCTGTACCTCTTTCACTTCCGTTCTGTTAAGGTCTTCGCACGAGCTAGTAACCATACCCACTAATTTTCCACCATGGTCTTTGGGCACTGGTCTTGGAACATCAGCCATACACCTGGCTACTCGAAATACTGGCACACACTGTCCCACAAGGGTACTCTTCTTCAATGTCACCGGATCCACATTAACGTTCATAATTCTCACCGGTACTCTCTTTCCAACCTTGATCAGCGCTTTTCCCACCAGTATGCCACTATGGATCTTCTTATCACAAACAGGCTCCATCATTCGCACACATCCTACCCGAAGATCTCCATCCAAACCTGCTTCGACAACCATCTCGCTTTGACCAGGCAATATCACATCTTCTGTCAGCAAAACCCTTACGACAGGATCTTTTCGTGGGTGCAACGGAAGTTCTTCGTTACCAACCTTCAAAACACCCTCCTTCAAGTCCAATGTAAAACCAAATTTTCTCAGGAGGTCCATTCCCAAGATGAATTCGTCAATGATGTCGGCTACCAGCACCTCATGATCACGTTCTTCACTTCCAATGCCAATCTTCATCTTCACCACTCCGCGTGTTGGTATCACTTCACCTGTTGCTGTACGGAGTTGAGTAGTTGTGGGTAACAACTTAATACTTAATCGTAGAACATCAGGGCGTACGATGGATTTTGTCGCCCCCGTATCAATAAGTAGTGGAACAGTTCGGTTAGCAATCTTCCCATCTACGAACAAACTGCTGGTACTGTTCTTCGATGTTACGGCATGGATGGTGATCTTCGGGGCATCTCCACTCAAGGTCAACGTTCGCCCCCTCTCGTCGACCCCCTTTAGTTTTCCGACGGCTGAACTTGTTTGGGTTTAGGGCAGCGGCGTCGTATGTGCCCTTGTTCACCGCAGTTCCAGCAACGGGGTCCTCGAACTTCTTGAGGATTCTTTTTACGGTTCTCTTCCTTCTGAAGAACTCTCATTAATAATTCTTCTAGGCGATCTTTAGAACCTTCATCTTCTTCCAAAACGGTCCGAACACGTCCGTGACCTCGGGACGCTTGTTTTGCAGCTTCAAATTCTAAGGCGTGAGCAAGCGCATCATCAGTTGTTCTTGGTCGTGCCAGCCTCAATGATTGTTGTGTTTCCCCGTCTCTTAACCCATCAATGAAGGTCTGCACAGCGAGCTGTCCCAAAAATGAATCGGGTGCCGTAGGGTACGCCAATCGGACAAGCCGCGCAACATCGGCTTCAAACTCCTGCAGGCTTTCTCCATTCTTCTGGATACGATTCTTCACTTGCGCGTGATACACTTGTTGAAGATGTGCGTCTCCATATCTCATCTCCAATCTAGACACTAACAATTGATAATCATTTTCCTGTCCTGCTGGGATTGTTTGCAGGACGTTCAACGCGTCTCCACGCAAAGCCACAGTTAAAGAAACGGCCTTTTGCTTGCCTGTCCATCCGTTGGCCCCAGCGGCCGCCTCAAATTGTTTGTAGTAGGTGGACCAAGGTATCTTTCCATCGAACGTGGGTGGTTTTACTTTTATCCCTACGGCAGGACCCCTTTCTTCTTTAATTTGCTTCTTTACTTCATTAAACTCAGAAGTTGAGGGAAACCGTAGTTGCCTCATTCTATCTTCCAACATATCGGTTATGTCGTCTTTCTTAGCTGTTGATGGTAATTGCATTTGGGCTATTTTCTCTTCTACCATTTTTATTACCCTATCTTGTTCCGCCAATCTGCCTTCCAATAGCCCTAGCGCGCTGGCATTCTCCAAAAATTCTTCGAAAACTTTTTCTTCTAACACCTTGACATTGTCCAGCAATTCTTCTTTAAGCCTTCTAGAACTTTCTTCGGACTTTTCTAGTAATTCTTCCTTAAGCAATCTTGTGTTTTCTAGTAAATCTTCTTTAAGCCTTCTAGAATTTTCAAAAACTTTTTGTTCCATCTTTCTAGCATTTTCTTCGGACTTTTCCAGTAGTTCTTCTTTTAGCATTCTAACATTTTCTTCGGACTTTCTAGAATTTTCTTCGGACTTTTCCAGTAATTCCTCTTTTAACATTCTAGAATTCTCTTCCGACTTTCTAGAACTCTCTTCGTGCTTTTCCAATAGTTCTTCTTTTAGCATTCTAACATTATCTTCGGACTTTCTAGAACTTTCCAGTAACTCTTCTTTCATTTTACTTAACAACAAACTAGTATCAATTGCGGGTCCAGGTATTTCGAAGCGGTAATTTTCAGGATCTTCCTTCTGTTCTAAAAGCCATTCTCTTAGCCGATTTATCAAAACTTCTTTCTTTCCATTACTATCCAAGTCCCTCTCGTCCAATTCCCGTTTCAAATCTATTACTAAGAGATCCTTTAATAGTTTCATCACCATTTTAATTGTTTGTTGAAATTATGTTTTAACACCAAAAATTTTATTCTCACAGCACTTTAATTAATTATTACGCGATTTTATTTATTTTAAAACACCACACCTGACTCCACTGTAACGTTCTTTCTAAAAATAATAATACAAGTGCTGTTTAAATCGTCTATTCACAAACAAATATTTATTTCTATACACTAATGAATACACTATAAATTAATCGCTATGATTATAAACCATTAAAAACTATTATTTACAGACTATGAATTTCTAATACAACATTTATATTCACCATTTATTTTGTAATACACAGTTAATGACTTGCTGTTGACTGCCTCTCTTTTATCCGCAATCCGCTTTTATATCCTCATATAAACGCACCAGAAATCGCTGGAACCTTCTATGTATTCTTAGAAAATGCTAGAATAAACCACGTCTGATTTACATGCTTGTGCGATGCGTCATTTTCTCGAAGGCGGCAGAACACACCACCTGTCGCTCGAAAAGAGGTTCGTTCCTTTTCTCTCCCGTTACAATATTGTTTTTATATTCACTTATTAAATGCTTACAAATAATGAATAATTACTGTTAGATCGCAGAAAAATTGTTTTATAAATAAATTAATTTAAAAAAAAACTGTGTACTTTGGAAATGCGTTTCAACTTTCTTTATTTAAATTCTTATATGAATCAAAATTACTTTTTAATAGTTTTAAATAATGCACTAGTTACATAACAATGTTACGTGAATTCTGACTAAATCAAGTTTACGTAATAGAGTTGGGCGCCAGTTAAATAACTTAAAATAACTGAATTAAATTTTATAAAAATAACTCATCTCAGGGTGAATGTGGATTCCTGTAGGTTTTAAAAATATACAAATTGAAATTGAAATCACTTTTTAAAATTGAAATCTTAATTAAGTTTAATGGCTAAATTGTTCAAATCACTTAATTACACCTCACAAACGATAGTCTTTTCTTCATCAGATACCAAAGGAAATAACTTCCTACCTTTTTATAAAGCGATGCTTCTTCCTTTTTCTATAGATGTCCTCTTTCCAAAACCAATTGGCAGAGCAAGTCACTTATGTTGTCTCAGTGCCGATTTCCAATTCCGGTTGACTTCCTTCCTTTTGCATGGCTTTCCCACATAACACCATCCACACTCTTGGTTTTGGTAACTCACTTTTGTTTTATTTTAATAACGGGTACTATATCCCTTTTTCGAAGAACTTGTATTTGCTTTTTGTGTTTAATTAAATAAAACACCGATTGATGGTTTTAATCGAAGATTTATTATCTTGCTTACTTAGCAAGTAAATTAACTTTAAAAGGTTCTTTATAAACGTATACACTTTTACAATTTATAACCTTTTTAATACTTTCGCTGTATTCCATTCACCAACCAACTTAACTATCTATTTACATTTGTACTATGTTATTTACATGACCTTACTCTTTCGCTTTATCTCAGGAACTGTCTTTACTCTTTCGTCGTTTAACAGTAAGTGTCTAATTACATTAATACTATATTTCTTACACGACTTTACTCCGTCGCTTTCTATCAGTAAGTTCTACATTATTATTTATATTTCTTATATCGAATTTACTCTGTCGTTGTTTACCATGAAGTGTCTATTTACATTTTACTATTCTCTTTTAACACGACTTTACTGCGTCGCTTTATATTACTGACTCCTTTAAAATTATAATTTTCTAAGCTTATATACTATTTCTTATTTACATAATTATATTACACAATCTGACGTCACCTTACGAACTAATACAAACTGTACACTCATATAATACATAATAGCAGATTAATATTCTTTATAAAAATGACACATCTATTACAGATTAATTACCCAATACTTTTACGCAATAATAACGATCTATTTACAAAAACAAAACCTTAAAGAATCACATAACCCGTCGATATACTCATTTGAAATTATACATAAATGAATTACATCATAACAAAAACTTGCGAACAACTGGATGTTACGTACACTTAAGTAATCGGTGAGTAAGCTGTTTGATAATAAATAGAAACATGTATTATTTAACCTTATTAAAAAGTATACACATTGATTTCAAAATCAATGACACTCCATTAAATAACTTAAATTTATTTTTAACAGGAAAAGTTGATAAAAATATTTCAAAAGTGTTAGTATTTAACAACGATTTTAGAATTTTCCAAAATTTTCCAAAATTTCCAAAATTTTGACACTAAAATCCACAGCATTTATCCCCTCCTGTTTGAAATAAAATTGTAAATGCAATTTTACTTTTAAACACAACAAATGTTAAAATACATTTATTTTTAAACACCAATTCATATTTTTGTATTTTTATATTTTATGCCCAATAAATTTCCTTAGTCTAATCTATCATAACAAGCTATCTACAAAATTTACAATAATAATTACATCTTATCAATCCTCGTCCCAATCCTATTCATCTAATTATTTCAGAATCCTATTTCTTCATATCATCAAGTTTTCATATTCATTTTCATTAATGAATGTCCTCTTAACTAATTTACTAATCTTTTCCTCATCAATATCAATAGTTCATCATAATTTTCAATATTATTCATTTCTAAAAATACTTCTAACCCTCTAACTTCTTCTAACCACAATTCTATTTTATTTTCATTTTTAATAAACATACTAATCATAATCAATTCACCTTCATTTACTTCCTAATCTTTTATCTTCTCATTATCCAATTATCTTTAATTAATCTAAAAATCATCATCCAATATACTTCAATATTCCTATCATTATTTCCCTCTTCATTCATTATTTCAACATATAATTATTACACTTTAAACCCCATTTTCCCCTATTTTAATAAATATTTCAAATATCTTTCTTCTATCATATTCAAATTATTTCCTTTCATATTTTTAATAACACATACAAAAACATAAGTCCTAATTGGGTATAAAATTCCATAAGCCTGTTTATTATATAAAGTCAAATCGTTTCATAAAGTTTAAATCAGTTTAATTTATCATACTTTTGGGTTCATTGTCACTATCGGTTATACAATTCTAATTTAATATAATTATCCTAAAAAGATCTGCATTTCTTTCGTCTGCTTTTAAAATTTAATAGATGGAAATTACTAAATGGTAATATTTGTCTTTTACAAAATTTATCTATAATTTTAATCTTTTCCCTACTGCCTGTAACAAACTTTCTATTTTTCCCTTCTGTCTTGAAATTACACAATATAATTTTATTCCTGTCTTTCTTTAGCTTGCCTTTTAATTTCACTTTTTTATTCCTAATTAGTTTACCTATAATAACCTCTTTATCATTTCTTCTACTATAATCTACCTTGACAAAACTTCCCTTCTTTAAAATTTCATCTTCATTAATATTACAATTTACATCTATCTTCTCGGACTCATCTTCTACAGTTTTATCATGATTATTTCCTACATCTAATTTTTCTAATTCTGTTGAATTGAGTTCTTTCCCTTTGTTTGTCAAACCTATTTCATCATTATTAATTTGTTTAACTTCCTCATCTTTCTTATACTCTTCACTAAATTCTACTTTGTTAATTATTTCAGATTGTTTCTTAAACATGGTATTTATCAGTTCAGATTGTCTATCTAAATTTGCATTCAATTCTTTCATGTGTTTATCATATTTCTCTTGTTGTTTTAGTATAAGTTCCATAAGATCACGAAGTGTAGGTCCTGCTGATTTGCTTTCTTCGCCGTTCCCCTCCATTGCTGAACTAGTTAAAACTTTCTACTTCTCACAAACTAATAATAAGCTATTATAAGACTAATAAGCTAATAAAAGCCAAATAATCTATTAAAAGCTACTATAACCTACTATTTTTCAAAAGATTATATAAACCACAAAAGGCTATATCTACCACAAATGCCTATTAATATTCAAAAGCCCCACGTTGACAGCGACAAATTTATATGCGATGAATTGGCATAAACAGAATAATTTTGATTTCTTTTGCCCCACCTCGGCTAGCAAAAATAAAAATATAAGCGATGAATTTGGCTAATTAACAATAAAATATTGTTTTTATATTCACTTATTAAATGCTTACAAATAATGAATAATTACTGTTAGATCGCAGAAAAATTGTTTTATAAATAAATTAATTTAAAAAAAACTGTGTACTTTGGAAATGCGTTTCAACTTTCTTTATTTAAATTCTTATATGAATCAAAATTACTTTTTAATAGTTTTAAATAATGCACTAGTTACATAACAATGTTACGTGAATTCTGACTAAATCAAGTTTACGTAATAGAGTTGGGCGCCAGTTAAATAACTTAAAATAACTGAATTAAATTTTATAAAAATAACTCATCTCAGGGTGAATGTGGATTCCTGTAGGTTTTAAAAATATACAAATTGAAATTGAAATCACTTTTTAAAATTGAAATCTTAATTAAGTTTAATGGCTAAATTGTTCAAATCACTTAATTACACCTCACAAACGATAGTCTTTTCTTCATCAGATACCAAAGGAAATAACTTCCTACCTTTTTATAAAGCGATGCTTCTTCCTTTTTCTATAGATGTCCTCTTTCCAAAACCAATTGGCAGAGCAAGTCACTTATGTTGTCTCAGTGCCGATTTCCAATTCCGGTTGACTTCCTTCCTTTTGCATGGCTTTCCCACATAACACCATCCACACTCTTGGTTTTGGTAACTCACTTTTGTTTTATTTTAATAACGGGTACTATATCGCTTTTTCGAAGAACTTGTATTTGCTTTTTGTGTTTAATTAAATAAAACACCGATTGATGGTTTTAATCGAAGATTTATTATCTTGCTTACTTAGCAAGTAAATTAACTTTAAAAGGTTCTTTATAAACGTATACACTTTTACAATTTATAATCTTTTTAATACTTTCGCTGTATTCCATTCACCAACCAACTTAACTATCTATTTACATTTGTACTATGTTATTTACATGACCTTACTCTTTCGCTTTATCTCAGGAACTGTCTTTACTCTTTCGTCGTTTAACAGTAAGTGTCTAATTACATTAATACTATATTTCTTACACGACTTTACTCCGTCGCTTTCTATCAGTAAGTTCTACATTATTATTTATATTTCTTATATCGAATTTACTCTGTCGTTGTTTACCATGAAGTGTCTATTTACATTTTACTATTCTCTTTTAACACAACTTTACTGCGTCGCTTTATATTACTGACTCCTTTAAAATTATAATTTTCTAAGCTTATATACTATTTCTTATTTACATAATTATATTACACAATCTGACGTCACCTTACGAACTAATACAAACTGTACACTCATATAATACATAATAGCAGATTAATATTCTTTATAAAAATGACACATCTATTACAGATTAATTACCCAATACTTTTACGCAATAATAACGATCTATTTACAAAAACAAAACCTTAAAGAATCACATAACCCGTCGATATACTCATTTGAAATTATACATAAATGAATTACATCATAACAAAAACTTGCGAACAACTGGATGTTACGTACACTTAAGTAATCGGTGAGTAAGCTGTTTGATAATAAATAGAAACATGTATTATTTAACCTTATTAAAAAGTATACACATTGATTTCAAAATCAATGACACTCCATTAAATAACTTAAATTTATTTTTAACAGGAAAAGTTGATAAAAATATTTCAAAAGTGTTAGTATTTAACAACGATTTTAGAATTTTCCAAAATTTTCCAAAATTTCCAAAATTTTGACACTAAAATCCACAGCAATATATATATATATATATATATATATATATATATATATATATATATATATATATATATATATATATATATATTGTGATGTTCACATTTATCAGTGGTAGGAAATTTAATATGAGCGTATTCATAAGTAGTATAGAAAATTTTAAGGATCATTATTACACAGATGTGGTTATTGAGGTTCAACAAATAAACTTACATATAAAGTCATAATGATATCCCATGAATACAAAAGTTTAGTATATGATCATAAAACAAGGAAATAGAACGTAATAGCATATATTGGTTATAGTATTATGATACAGTATTAAAATTAACAAGGATAATAAAAGGAAAGGATATCTAGCCATCAGTCAACCTGAAAATAAAAAATCATGTAACAATTTAAAGGTATATTGATTTTCTCTTGCATAATTAAAATCCTCTCTGTAGTCAATAATAATAATTTCAATCACTGCTATGGTTATGAACATTAGTTAGAAACAAAGTAAAAGAATCACCTAAGATAGAGAGTATTTGAATTAAAAAAGAAAAAATAGTTGAAAAGAGGTATCTCAGGGAGATATTATTATTATTATTAAAAAAAAGGGAATTGATAAAATTTTAAGAAAATAAACAGAGGTGTTTTTTTATGAATGAGTTGAAAATTTAATTAAAACTGATAAGAAAAAGAAATTTATGAATATAAAAGCTATGTAATACAAAATGTGTATACTAAAATTGTAAAGTTATAACAAACCAAGAAGAAAATTTATTGAATTAAAACATATATAAGAAGGTCTGTTGTTTTATTGAATAAGGAAGAAAATTACATTAGAATACAAAATAAAATTGAAAGGTTATTATGACATGGTAAGAGTTGTGGAAAAAGTAAAGTAATTGTTTGGAAACTGTCTTCGAGCTGGGTCGGTTGATCACCAAGGTGTAAAAGTTTTAAAGAAGTCGCTGTAATATACCTGGAAAGGAAAACAATTATTAAGGTAATTTGAACAGGAAGATATAGTTTCGTAGATACTTACTGAAGGTGTGGGAGTGCTGACTACCATCGTTCGAGCCCTGTATCAGAAGGAAGTCTGGTAGGCGTTTATGAGGCAGTCCAGTTGTCAGGAGAGGTGGTTTGGGCTGAGTCAAAGGCGGTGGATCACGGAGCTTGGCAGATATTAGTGATTGTGGAATTTATAGGTCGTGATTGTGGAGGTGTTTGTTGGAACATAAAGAAGGGTACATGTGTCAAGGTTTTACAAAACTATTGGATGTCCATGCAAGGGATACTTACCTAAGGAAAGATAAAATATGTAAGTTGATAAAGGGTAAGATTTCTTTCCATTTAAAATCCTAAAATAAAGATTTATACAAAATAAATAAAACTAATAATCCATAAATGCTCTATTTATTGATTCTGTCTTAAAATTATTTTGATTGTTGATTGTCATGTTTGACATTTCAAATATAAATGTCAAAGGATATGATTTATAACCAAACTTTATTTGTTGAGAACTAATAACCAATGCAGGTGTATGAATAAAAGTTAATTTTTGGTTGGTAAGATTTAATCTTTCAGTATCTGAACCCCATACTGAAGGATTATAAAGCAAGTCTCATATTAATGCTTAATAAAGAAAATTAATAGATAACTTCAATGATTTAATAGTAGATAGACCCTGAGATTTATAAAAGAAAAAATTCACAACTTGACATAATATATTTTAAATTTCTCATAGTACTGGAACGTGTGAGGCAGAGTGAATGGTAAAGATATTTAAACAGTACAATATATATATATATATATATATATATATATATATATATATATATATATATATATATATATATATATATATATATATATATATATATATATATATATATATATATATATATATATATATAATATTTTGAATGCAAATTCATATAGAAAAATTTATCGACTCTGCTGGGATTCGAACCCAGGACCCTCCACTGTCTAGGTGGTATCTCTACCAACTGAGCTACAGAGAACGACTACCAGCATAGCGAGAAATTTTCCATATGAATTAGATATCAAGCAAACATGCAAGTAACTAGATATTTTTTGAATACTATTAATGAAGATCAGCAAGTCAAGTCGCATGACAACAACATCAATATTCAAAGTATCTAGATTATAATGAATCATTCCGAAAGGAAATTAATTTTTATAAATTTTTAGATAGAGTTAATTTTTATCAAGTTGGATAATGATTTTACATTAAATAATATTTTGAATGCAAATTCATATAGAAAAATTTATCGACTCTGCTGGGATTCGAACCCAGGACCCTCCACTGTCTAGGTGGTATCTCTACCAACTGAGCTACAGAGAACGACTACCAGCATAGCGAGAAATTTTCCATATGAATTAGATATCAAGCAAACATGCAAGTAACTAGATATTTTTTGAATACTATTAATGAAGATCAGCAAGTCAAGTCGCATGACAACAACATCAATATTCAAAGTATCTAGATTATAATGAATCATTCCGAAAGGAAATTAATTTTTATAAATTTTTAGATAGAGTTAATTTTTATCAAGTTGGATAATGATTTTACATTAAATAATATTTTGAATGCAAATTCATATAGAAAAATTATCAGTTGGTAGAGATACCACCTAGACAGTGGAGGGTCCTGGGTTCGAATCCCAGCAGAGTCGATAAATTTTTCTATATGAATTTGCATTCAAAATATTATTTAATGTAAAATCATTATCCAACTTGATAAAAATTAACTCTATCTAAAAATTTATAAAAATTAATTTCCTTTCGGAATGATTCATTATAATCTAGATACTTTGAATATTGATGTTGTTGTCATGCGACTTGACTTGCTGATCTTCATTAATAGTATTCAAAAAATATCTAGTTACTTGCATGTTTGCTTGATATCTAATTCATATGGAAAATTTCTCGCTATGCTGGTAGTCGTTCTCTGTAGCTCAGTTGGTAGAGATACCACCTAGACAGTGGAGGGTCCTGGGTTCGAATCCCAGCAGAGTCGATAAAATTTTTCTATATGAATTTGCATTCAAAATATTATTTAATGTAAAATCATTATCCAACTTGATAAAAATTAACTCTATCTAAAAAAAAAAAAATATATATATATATATATATATATATATATATATATATATATATATATATATATATATTAATCTATTAACATCAATGGAATAAGCCTATATAGTTATTTTTATATCTGGTTTATTTTATTTGCCAATATTTCGAAGAATGTTATTTTCTCTTCATTTTCAAGGCGCTACGAAAAACAATAACAGAAATGAGCAAATATATAAAATTAACTTATCTAAAAATACTTACAAAAATTAACAAGATATTAACCTAAACTAGTCCTAATAATTATACAAATAAAATTTTAAATTACAATATGTCTAAAATTCAAATTTTTTTTTGTGGGAAAATTTTTGTTTTAAAATAAAAATAACAATAATTGCTACTAGATTAATTTCTTTATGAACAATGTGTGTGTGGAAAAGTTGATGTGTTTGTGTGAATACAATAATGTGTGAGTGTGAAATTTCCATGTACATGTGAAAGGTGTTAAATTAAGTAAGTAATAGGTGAGTGTGTATATGTATTATGTGTGTGTGTGTGTATGCATGCGTGATTATGTGTGGTTTTATTACTAGTGTGTGTGTGTTGTCTGTGTGAAAAACTAAATAAATACATAAAAAGAGAAAACTTAACAAATTAAATATGATGATCAAGTATTCTTAAATTTAGGTTTAAAACTAATTAATAAATTATATACCGCACTTAAATTATTTATGTCTGTTCTATGATTCATTGAATTTTGATCATTATAAATATTTTTTATATATTTGCTCATTTCTGTTATTGTTTTTCGTAGCGCCTTGAAAATGAAGAGAAAATAACATTCTTCGAAATATTGGCAAATAAAATAAACCAGATATAAAAATAACTATATAGGCTTATTCCATTGATGTTAATAGATTAATATAATTATAAAAGCCATTAATTAAAAGTCTACTATATATATATATATATATATATATATATATATATATATATATATATATATATATATATATATATATATATATATATATATATATATATATATCAATGATTAGAAGTAATAATGCGCGTAGAGATATACAAGAAAGTGTTATAATAATGGGATATCGCGCAACAGAGAAGAAAGAAAACATAAGTTGCAGCCGTCTACACGTGTTTCACACTTATTAGTGATCATCAGGACGGCATAGCAGATGGAATAAATATAAAAGCAACTAACTCAGAAAGATGTAATAACACAAGGTTTCACTGATAGCAGCCAACCGCACATTTGCAGTATCGGCCTGAAGACACTGAGTTTTCAGTGCAACAACAAACGTCACTACGGAGGCAGCTAAAGCCACTACCGTGAGACAACCAATCCCAAAGTATAATATCAATGATTAGAAGTAATAATGCGCGTAGAGATATACAAGAAAGTGTTATAATAATGGGATATCGCGCAACAGAGAAGAAAGAAAACATAAGTTGCAGCCGTCTACACGTGTTTCACACTTATTAGTGATCATCAGGACGGCATAGCAGATGGAATAAATATAAAAGCAACTAACTCAGAAAGATGTAATAACACAAGGTTTCACTGATAGCAACTTGTTGCACTGAAAACTCAGTGTCTTCAGGCCGATACTGCAAATGTGCGGTTGGCTGCTATCAGTGAAACCTTGTGTTATTACATCTTTCTGAGTTAGTTGCTTTTATATTTATTCCATCTGCTATGCCGTCCTGATGATCACTAATAAGTGTGAAACACGTGTAGACGGCTGCAACTTATGTTTTCTTTCTTCTCTGTTGCGCGATATCCCATTATTATAACACTTTCTTGTATATCTCTACGCGCATTATTACTTCTAATCATTGATATTATACTTTGGGATTGGTTGTCTCACGGTAGTGGCTTTAGCTGCCTCCGTAGTGACGTTTGTTGTTGCACTGAAAACTCAGTGTCTTCAGGCCGATACTGCAAATGTGCGGTTGGCTGCTATCAGTGAAACCTTGTGTTATTACATCTTTCTGAGTTAGTTGCTTTTATATTTATTCCATCTGCTATGCCGTCCTGATGATCACTAATAAGTGTGAAACACGTGTAGACGGCTGCAACTTATGTTTTCTTTCTTCTCTGTTGCGCGATATCCCATTATTATAACACTTTCTTGTATATCTCTACGCGCATTATTACTTCTAATCATTGATATATATATATATATATATATATATATATATATATATATATATATATATATATATATATATATATATATATATATATATATAGTAGACTTTTAATTAATGGCTTTTATAATTATATTAATCTATTAACATCAATGGAATAAGCCTATATAGTTATTTTTATATCTGGTTTATTTTATTTGCCAATATTTCGAAGAATGTTATTTTCTCTTCATTTTCAAGGCGCTACGAAAAACAATAACAGAAATGAGCAAATATATAAAAAATATTTATAATGATCAAAATTCAATGAATCATAGAACAGACATAAATAATTTAAGTGCGGTATATAATTTATTAATTAGTTTTAAACCTAAATTTAAGAATACTTGATCATCATATTTAATTTGTTAAGTTTTCTCTTTTTATGTATTTATTTAGTTTTTCACACAGACAACACACACACACTAGTAATAAAACCACACATAATCACGCATGCATACACACACACACACATAATACATATACACACTCACCTATTACTTACTTAATTTAACACCTTTCACATGTACATGGAAATTTCACACTCACACATTATTGTATTCACACAAACACATCAACTTTTCCACACACACATTGTTCATAAAGAAATTAATCTAGTAGCAATTATTGTTATTTTTATTTTAAAACAAAAATTTTCCCACAAAAAAAAATTTGAATTTTAGACATATTGTAATTTAAAATTTTATTTGTATAATTATTAGGACTAGTTTAGGTTAATATCTTGTTAATTTTTGTAAGTATTTTTAGATAAGTTAATTTTATATATTTGCTCATTTCTGTTATTGTTTTTCGTAGCGCCTTGAAAATGAAGAGAAAATAACATTCTTCGAAATATTGGCAAATAAAATAAACCAGATATAAAAATAACTATATAGGCTTATTCCATTGATGTTAATAGATTAATATATATATATATATATATATATATATATATATATATATATATATATATATATATATATATATATATATTAATCTATTAACATCAATGGAATAAGCCTATATAGTTATTTTTATATCTGGTTTATTTTATTTGCCAATATTTCGAAGAATGTTATTTTCTCTTCATTTTCAAGGCGCTACGAAAAACAATAACAGAAATGAGCAAATATATAAAATTAACTTATCTAAAAATACTTACAAAAATTAACAAGATATTAACCTAAACTAGTCCTAATAATTATACAAATAAAATTTTAAATTACAATATGTCTAAAATTCAAATTTTTTTTTGTGGGAAAATTTTTGTTTTAAAATAAAAATAACAATAATTGCTACTAGATTAATTTCTTTATGAACAATGTGTGTGTGGAAAAGTTGATGTGTTTGTGTGAATACAATAATGTGTGAGTGTGAAATTTCCATGTACATGTGAAAGGTGTTAAATTAAGTAAGTAATAGGTGAGTGTGTATATGTATTATGTGTGTGTGTGTGTATGCATGCGTGATTATGTGTGGTTTTATTACTAGTGTGTGTGTGTTGTCTGTGTGAAAAACTAAATAAATACATAAAAAGAGAAAACTTAACAAATTAAATATGATGATCAAGTATTCTTAAATTTAGGTTTAAAACTAATTAATAAATTATATACCGCACTTAAATTATTTATGTCTGTTCTATGATTCATTGAATTTTGATCATTATAAATATTTTTTATATATTTGCTCATTTCTGTTATTGTTTTTCGTAGCGCCTTGAAAATGAAGAGAAAATAACATTCTTCGAAATATTGGCAAATAAAATAAACCAGATATAAAAATAACTATATAGGCTTATTCCATTGATGTTAATAGATTAATATAATTATAAAAGCCATTAATTAAAAGTCTACTATGCGTAGAGATATACAAGAAAGTGTTATAATAATGGGATATCGCGCAACAGAGAAGAAAGAAAACATAAGTTGCAGCCGTCTACACGTGTTTCACACTTATTAGTGATCATCAGGACGGCATAGCAGATGGAATAAATATAAAAGCAACTAACTCAGAAAGATGTAATAACACAAGGTTTCACTGATAGCAGCCAACCGCACATTTGCAGTATCGGCCTGAAGACACTGAGTTTTCAGTGCAACAACAAACGTCACTACGGAGGCAGCTAAAGCCACTACCGTGAGACAACCAATCCCAAAGTATAATATCAATGATTAGAAGTAATAATGCGCGTAGAGATATACAAGAAAGTGTTATAATAATGGGATATCGCGCAACAGAGAAGAAAGAAAACATAAGTTGCAGCCGTCTACACGTGTTTCACACTTATTAGTGATCATCAGGACGGCATAGCAGATGGAATAAATATAAAAGCAACTAACTCAGAAAGATGTAATAACACAAGGTTTCACTGATAGCAGCCAACCGCACATTTGCAGTATCGGCCTGAAGACACTGAGTTTTCAGTGCAACAAGTTGCTATCAGTGAAACCTTGTGTTATTACATCTTTCTGAGTTAGTTGCTTTTATATTTATTCCATCTGCTATGCCGTCCTGATGATCACTAATAAGTGTGAAACACGTGTAGACGGCTGCAACTTATGTTTTCTTTCTTCTCTGTTGCGCGATATCCCATTATTATAACACTTTCTTGTATATCTCTACGCGCATTATTACTTCTAATCATTGATATTATACTTTGGGATTGGTTGTCTCACGGTAGTGGCTTTAGCTGCCTCCGTAGTGACGTTTGTTGTTGCACTGAAAACTCAGTGTCTTCAGGCCGATACTGCAAATGTGCGGTTGGCTGCTATCAGTGAAACCTTGTGTTATTACATCTTTCTGAGTTAGTTGCTTTTATATTTATTCCATCTGCTATGCCGTCCTGATGATCACTAATAAGTGTGAAACACGTGTAGACGGCTGCAACTTATGTTTTCTTTCTTCTCTGTTGCGCGATATCCCATTATTATAACACTTTCTTGTATATATATATATATATATATATATATATATATATATATATATATATATATATATATATATATATATATATATATACATTAGAAAATATGATAACACTAGTATTTACATCATTTGTTGCCGGAAGAATAAAAAAAAACTTAACATTAACTTATATCCTAACCTAAATATTACATTGTACAACTATTGGCAGGTATGCTATAGTGCCCCCCACGGTAGAGTGTCGTACGAACCTGGAATGATACAGCGCTTATCGTCACGAGGGCTTAGCGCGATTTTCGTCTGAGAGATGGTTGAAACTCGATGTTTATCAGATCTGAATAGTTTTTGTTGCACAGATGTTTCCTTGCCTTCGTTTAGACAGTTAACATAGTCATCGAATGTGATAGTGTTTTTCACTGTGTTTTTTAACACCCTTTGCCTTCTTAACTGTTCGTTTATTTGCCAGAACCAGCTGAATTTCCGTCTCGCTTTTGCCCGCCTGCACCATTTTCTGCAGATCTAACATCTCTTCATCTTCATCTCTAAAGACCTTCGTCGAGTACATCTTAGAGCGAAGGCCGGCGAAATGCGTCATCACCTTACCGGCATTCTCGTCCTTCATCATACCCAATACTTTTTTATTAACGCGCGGGATGTCATATATATTATTCTCGGGGTAGTCACTGGTGTCGAAATGTTTATGAGCGTCTTGTTTGATTACTTCATACAGATTAGGCGTTTCTACAACGTATACTAGGGAATCCGTATCACTATAACAAATTCGTGCCTTGTCGCCGAAACGCCTTCTCATGTATGAGTAATGGAAGTCGTATAGTTTCAATTTTGATATGTCCAATATACACATACCGATATATATGGGTTTGTTGAAGTAAACTTCCGTTTTATTCAACTCAATAGCCACTAAATCTTCGGTAAGAATCGTGCTGGACTTGAAAGTTGGCCTTGAGATGAGCGCTTCAGCACCGTAACGCCCATCCCATTTGTTTACTAATTTGACTATCGAGTGTTTTCTAATGTCTTCCATCGTCTTGCCGACTGGTCAACTGAATTATTCAAAATAGTTAAAGTTCAATTTACAAAACCTGTCACATATCTGCTGGAAGATCTTTATGGGGTTGCTGTTCGAGGAGCTTTCTACGAGTTCGAGTTGCAGAAAACCAAACAGCCAGACGCTTACTTAGTTGAGAAAGTACTTAAACGCCGCAGCAATGGTGACATTTATGTAAAATGGCTCGGCTTGAATGAAAAGTCCTGGATAAAGGCTGAAGATGTTGTTAAATGACATTATACAGTTTATATTAAGTTTACAAAACCGCGTTGTTCATAAGTTTGAAAAGGTTCTTCTCGAACTCGTTTTTAGCCTGCTTACGAAGTTCAGTGTTTAAGTCTATAATATGATTTTAACCACGCTGATTGTTTAAATTTCAAAACGCGATGAATTTTGGTTAACTACAACCCATTTTCTAAACATTGCTGTAAATTCTGGTAATGTATGATGTATTGCTTCTTATCAGTAAGCGTTGTCATTAATTTTGTCTCTTTTGAATTTGGCGGCGTGCGATGCTCAGGACAAAATGGAAGATCTGCATGGGCGTCGTTCTATATTAACTTCGAGAATGTATCCTTCAGGATTATCTGCTGGTACATTGAAATTAAAGTTGTCTAAATCATCATCACCTTCTACCCATTCAAATCCTCCATATGGTAGGTACTGAGACATCGCCCAACCGTATTGATTATTAATGTCTTCGTAAAGTAGGAATTTTGATGTTTCATCAGGATTATAATTAGGTAAAAACTTGTTATTGGCTACCGTTTTGAGCGTTGGCTTAGACCACCACGAATACCGCGCTCGATAAACAAAGCTCTGCCAATATCTGTAAGCAGTTCCAGATTAATTTTGGTTAACTTGAGCATGCAATCCCAAGTGTATCCGGGTAGGGTATAGTAATGCGCTGGGTCTAAGCCGTATCTTTTCAAACTGCTAGACCGAAACTGCTCAAAAACGTCAGCTAGAAGCAATACATCTGTTTTCAAATATAAATCGCTGTACTCGCCTAAATTTTGACAACCGAAAGAGTCCCATACATTCTCGGCATGTGTATAGCATTCATCTGTTATTGCTGTGTAAACTATTGTAGAATTTGGATTACGGATATAAAAGCAACTAACTCAGAAAGATGTAATAACACAAGGTTTCACTGATAGCAGCCAACCGCACATTTGCAGTATCGGCCTGAAGACACTGAGTTTTCAGTGCAACAAGTTGCTATCAGTGAAACCTTGTGTTATTACATCTTTCTGAGTTAGTTGCTTTTATATTTATTCCATCTGCTATGCCGTCCTGATGATCACTAATAAGTGTGAAACACGTGTAGACGGCTGCAACTTATGTTTTCTTTCTTCTCTGTTGCGCGATATCCCATTATTATAACACTTTCTTGTATATCTCTACGCGCATTATTACTTCTAATCATTGATATTATACTTTGGGATTGGTTGTCTCACGGTAGTGGCTTTAGCTGCCTCCGTAGTGACGTTTGTTGTTGCACTGAAAACTCAGTGTCTTCAGGCCGATACTGCAAATGTGCGGTTGGCTGCTATCAGTGAAACCTTGTGTTATTACATCTTTCTGAGTTAGTTGCTTTTATATTTATTCCATCTGCTATGCCGTCCTGATGATCACTAATAAGTGTGAAACACGTGTAGACGGCTGCAACTTATGTTTTCTTTCTTCTCTGTTGCGCGATATCCCATTATTATAACACTTTCTTGTATATATATATATATATATATATATATATATATATATATATATATATATATATATATATACATTAGAAAATATGATAACACTAGTATTTACATCATTTGTTGCCGGAAGAATAAAAAAAAACTTAACATTAACTTATATCCTAACCTAAATATTACATTGTACAACTATTGGCAGGTATGCTATAGTGCCCCCCACGGTAGAGTGTCGTACGAACCTGGAATGATACAGCGCTTATCGTCACGAGGGCTTAGCGCGATTTTCGTCTGAGAGATGGTTGAAACTCGATGTTTATCAGATCTGAATAGTTTTTGTTGCACAGATGTTTCCTTGCCTTCGTTTAGACAGTTAACATAGTCATCGAATGTGATAGTGTTTTTCACTGTGTTTTTTAACACCCTTTGCCTTCTTAACTGTTCGTTTATTTGCCAGAACCAGCTGAATTTCCGTCTCGCTTTTGCCCGCCTGCACCATTTTCTGCAGATCTAACATCTCTTCATCTTCATCTCTAAAGACCTTCGTCGAGTACATCTTAGAGCGAAGGCCGGCGAAATGCGTCATCACCTTACCGGCATTCTCGTCCTTCATCATACCCAATACTTTTTTATTAACGCGCGGGATGTCATATATATTATTCTCGGGGTAGTCACTGGTGTCGAAATGTTTATGAGCGTCTTGTTTGATTACTTCATACAGATTAGGCGTTTCTACAACGTATACTAGGGAATCCGTATCACTATAACAAATTCGTGCCTTGTCGCCGAAACGCCTTCTCATGTATGAGTAATGGAAGTCGTATAGTTTCAATTTTGATATGTCCAATATACACATACCGATATATATGGGTTTGTTGAAGTAAACTTCCGTTTTATTCAACTCAATAGCCACTAAATCTTCGGTAAGAATCGTGCTGGACTTGAAAGTTGGCCTTGAGATGAGCGCTTCAGCACCGTAACGCCCATCCCATTTGTTTACTAATTTGACTATCGAGTGTTTTCTAATGTCTTCCATCGTCTTGCCGACTGGTCAACTGAATTATTCAAAATAGTTAAAGTTCAATTTACAAAACCTGTCACATATCTGCTGGAAGATCTTTATGGGGTTGCTGTTCGAGGAGCTTTCTACGAGTTCGAGTTGCAGAAAACCAAACAGCCAGACGCTTACTTAGTTGAGAAAGTACTTAAACGCCGCAGCAATGGTGACATTTATGTAAAATGGCTCGGCTTGAATGAAAAGTCCTGGATAAAGGCTGAAGATGTTGTTAAATGACATTATACAGTTTATATTAAGTTTACAAAACCGCGTTGTTCATAAGTTTGAAAAGGTTCTTCTCGAACTCGTTTTTAGCCTGCTTACGAAGTTCAGTGTTTAAGTCTATAATATGATTTTAACCACGCTGATTGTTTAAATTTCAAAACGCGATGAATTTTGGTTAACTACAACCCATTTTCTAAACATTGCTGTAAATTCTGGTAATGTATGATGTATTGCTTCTTATCAGTAAGCGTTGTCATTAATTTTGTCTCTTTTGAATTTGGCGGCGTGCGATGCTCAGGACAAAATGGAAGATCTGCATGGGCGTCGTTCTATATTAACTTCGAGAATGTATCCTTCAGGATTATCTGCTGGTACATTGAAATTAAAGTTGTCTAAATCATCATCACCTTCTACCCATTCAAATCCTCCATATGGTAGGTACTGAGACATCGCCCAACCGTATTGATTATTAATGTCTTCGTAAAGTAGGAATTTTGATGTTTCATCAGGATTATAATTAGGTAAAAACTTGTTATTGGCTACCGTTTTGAGCGTTGGCTTAGACCACCACGAATACCGCGCTCGATAAACAAAGCTCTGCCAATATCTGTAAGCAGTTCCAGATTAATTTTGGTTAACTTGAGCATGCAATCCCAAGTGTATCCGGGTAGGGTATAGTAATGCGCTGGGTCTAAGCCGTATCTTTTCAAACTGCTAGACCGAAACTGCTCAAAAACGTCAGCTAGAAGCAATACATCTGTTTTCAAATATAAATCGCTGTACTCGCCTAAATTTTGACAACCGAAAGAGTCCCATACATTCTCGGCATGTGTATAGCATTCATCTGTTATTGCTGTGTAAACTATTGTAGAATTTGGATTTGTCTGGTAATTGTGTCTCGTCAAGTTTTGTCCAGTCGTTAATGTAATCATAAGGGAAGACCCCCTTCCTAGTCAGAATTTTGAATTTTGATTCGTCTAATTCGTCTGGGAATTGTGATTTTAAATTTGGGTATACATTTAAATAGAATGCCAAAGTTTCGAGACCGCTAGCCAAAAATCTAAAAGAGTCTATAAATCTGAATTTTACTAAATTGTGCTCTACATTCTTAGTGAAAGATATATAGCGCTCTTTATTGATAGGAAGGAGATCTACTCGTCCGTCAAAGTCTGAAGCTAGGTTCTTAATAATGAAATGACTGTCATACCCGCTTAAATTGTGGAAAACTACGGGTAGGGTATGGCTGTCCTTGTAGTTGATGTTACAATTAGTATGGGCGGGGCCACGATACTTACCGGTAAGATGACAATGATCCCTTATTTTGTTGCTATCTACAGAAAATGGCTCCAGACATATATGACATTCTAAAGCGGTACGGAATTCAGCGTCTTGCTCAGGCGATAGGGTGTCCATAGGTAGAGGACAAAGAAACACCGTCTCAACGTTCTCAGCAAACTGCTTCATCTCTCGAGCAAACCATCCCTGACAGTCCTCACCACGATAAGCCCGGTAAAAGGACAAGGTATCATCATAGTGGCATTTAACGTAGTATGCTATACTATGGGGGATATAGTCTTGTACCTTGTCCTTTTCACTAGTCGGTATCAGCAGACACTCTAAATCGGCATATATGGTGAATGGCTTTGATTCTTTATGTTTATGATTTTTAAAATGAACGATTGCCTGCTCAGCTGTTGGCAGCCTAACTTTGCATTCATTCAATTTAACACAGTCTACTTCATGCATCGATAATTTCTTTTCCGATCTGAAATAGTGGAGGCACCTATCACAGAAGAATATACTATATTGCTCATTACTGAGCTGTGATGTGGTAACAGCCGTGTTACCGTTGAACGGCTCGTAGTTATTCAGAGTTACCAATTAAAGCTATTAAAGGAAAGAGAGGTTAAAGAAATAATACGGCAGTATTATAACACAAAATAAAGTCATATATTTATCCAAATATATACGATAACAAAGTATGATAATAGTTAAGGCAAAGTCGGAGAAATAATGAGAGCGAGCGTCTCGCGTGAAGCGCTTATATGTTATGATGTCGGTCCCTCCTCCAGGCTGGTGCTGCATCGTGGTTGGTCGGCCGGATTCTCCAATGGCAGGCTGCTGGCGTCGTGGAGCTGGTCGCTGGTGGTGACAGCCGAAAAAAGTTATTGAGTTACTAGATGTCATGAAGCGGAATTTAAATAATACGATACATAAATTAGGTCAGTCCAAATATTAAAATGCGATGCTAGTTGTAATTTAAAATTGTTAACATTTATTTATTTATTTCATTCCAACAGAACAAAGTTCCACTTACAGGAAATATACAATAAATATCATTAATAATATAGAACCTAAAACATAAAACGTGATACGTGATTCAATAATAACACAAAAATATTAATACATATACATCATAATTAATTCTAGAATTCAAATAAATTACATAGATATTACGAATGATTAAATCTGTAAAATAAGTTAAATTCAAAATTAATAACAACAAATAATTAATAAAATTTAGTTAGTAGTTAAGTAATATAAGATAGATGAAAAACAGAAGTTAATATGATAAAGTATGTCAGAAATGAACAAGATACTGGTACAATTAATAAATAATTGAAATAAATTTACCTAATTACTATATCGTGTTACCGAAACATATGTTTAAGAATTTAATGTAAAAGAAATATCTGTTAAAAGTAATTGTAACGAAAGTAAACCTATGTGAATATTATAATAGAAATATTACATAATTCTTCTAAATAATTAAAATAAATAAAATAAACATCATTAATTTTATTAACGTATACTAACAGGATGATTATTATGCAAATTGCGAAGGCAATACCTACACTGCCTGTATGTAACATTAAAGAGGTCTAATTCAATGCTTATGCTATTATATGCTCTCATCATTGCTATTACAGGCGATATCATCAATATATTTGTTCTTGGGCAATTATGTACAAAATCACTTGAAAATCGAGTGCGCATGTCTGGAACATGAAAATTAACTTTTGCTAGTAAGTTAGGTACAGTCGTGTGCAATAAGGTGTTGTACAGCTAGTTCAGATGTGTGTGCATCGGATTTTAAAAAAATTAAAACGTAACCATGGTTTTAAAAAATGTCACACTGACACAGCTTTTCTCATCAAGTAATTTTGAAATGCCGGCAATGAATATAATTGATAGAGCACATATTATTGCATATTTAGATGATGGATTATCCATCAGAGAAGTTGCAAACATTATGCACACCAGTAAAAACACCATTGCAAAAGTGAAGAAACGATGGGAAATCGACGGAACTCTGGAAAAGAAGAAGTCTACGGGTAAGCCAAAAGTTTCTACTGAAGAAGAAGATAACGCTCTTTTACACCATCTCGAACAAAATCCGTTTGATATTATGAGACATGCCATACAAGAAACTGGCTTCCCAGGTTCTAGAAGCACCGCATGCCGACGGATTAAAAAGTCACATTTGAAGAATAACGTTGCAGCAAGAAAAATACGACTAACTGAACACCAAAAGCAAGCAAGAATAATATTTGCTTTAAACAATAGGCTCCGTGAAACTTGGCATCAAGTAGTTTTTACCGACGAAAAGACTTTTCAGTCATCATTTAATGGTCATGTAAAAGTATATAGACCATCTAGAACAAGATATGATGAGCAGTATGTTACCAACGGAGATAGAGCAGGAAGATTTTCTGTTAATTGTTGGGCATGGATAAGTATCCATGGACCTGGGGTGTGTTGGAGTATTGAAGAGAGATTTAATGCTATGACATATAGAAATATCTTAGAAAATGTTATGTTACCGTCAGTAAGGCAACACTTTCCCGAAGATAATTTCATATTTCAGCAGGACAACTGTCCCATTCATACCGCAGGCCTAATTAATGAATGGTTTGTTGATAATAATATTGAAGTATTGGTCTGGCCCTCCAGAAGTCCAGATATAAATATAATTGAAAATTTGTGGGCATTAATGGCCAAGAAATTGAGTCAGCGAAATTTCCGACCACAAAATAGAAACGAATTGTTAAATGAAATCAATCAAATGTGGGAGGAACTTACCGACGATGTTAATTTAACAACAAATCTATATGCGTCAATACCTGATAGATTGCAAGAAATTTTGGACAGAAATGGGGCTATGACAAGATATTAACGAAAAGATTGTTTTAAGTTATGTTAGTTCGTAAACAGTTTATTTATTAGCTATGTTATTTAATTTCGAAATAAATGTTTCTGTTTTTCTGTAATTAAATTACGATTTGCTAGGCAACATTCCTTGTACAACATTTTTTTGAACTTGATGAAGTAACGGGTAAGTTCATACACAACAAATTCTGTACAACACCTTATTGCACACGACTGTACATCCACCAAATAATTGATAATTTTGTATAAAAATAAAATTAATTGGTGTTGTCTTCGAGTTGCCAATGACTCGATTTTAAAATGATCTAAGAGAGAATTGTAGTCATTACTGCTAATTATTATTTGAAATTTGAAAGCACAATATTTTAGAAATTTTTTCTGAATCTTTTCAACACGTAGACTATAACTTACATACAAAGGGTTCCAAATAACTGACGCATATTCTAGTTTCGATCTAACTAAAGCATTAAACAGAGTAATTAAGGTTTGACAGTTATTAAAGGATCTTGTGTTTCGAATAACAAACCCAAGCTGTTTGGATGCTGCACTGATTATCAATTCATAGTGATTATTGAATCTAAGAGCCTCGTCAAAGCATACTCCCAAATCAGTACATCCATTAACCCTACTAATTGTTACGTTATTCATACTATAATTATATATAGTGTTAACCTTTTTACGACAAAACGTCATGCATTGACACTTATTGATATTAAACAAAAGTTTATTATTTATTGACCATAAACAAATTCTATTCAAGTCTTCCTGTAAGCGATGACAGTCACTTACCGAATTTACAATGTTAAATATTTTAAGGTCATCCGCAAAAAGAAGTACTTGAGAAGACTGTATGCATTCAACTATGTCGTTTATAAAAATTATGAATAGCAATGGTCCTAGTGTGCTTCCCTGAGGTACACCAGACGAAGCTAGAAAGGGCTCAGATTTGTATCCGTTACAACATACAACTTGTGATCGACAATTCAAGTAACTTTTAAAAAGGTTAACTAAATTGTCTGAAAATCCAAATTCACCTAATTTCCTAAGTAAAAGCAAATGAGATACTCTGTCAAATGCCTTAGCGAAATCAGTGTATATTACATCTACCTGTAGTTTATTATCCAAAGCCTCAGAAACGTATTGAGTGAATACACTTAAATTAGTAATAGTTGATTTCTTACTGATAAATCCATGTTGATGATCCGATATGCTATTTTGAATTTGGGGTCTAATTAGGTTATTTAATATTATTTCATAAATTTTGGAAAATACACTAAGTAATGACACTGGTCTATAATTTCGAACATCATTTTTAGGACCCTTCTTATGTATAGGAATAACACGTGATTCTTTCCATGAATCCGGAAACGTAGCACTATTTAAAGATAAATTGAAAATTTTATTTATAGGGACTTTGATAAATTCAGCACAACCTTTAACTATATAAGAAGGAATGTTGTCCGGACCCAAAGATCGTGAATTGCTCAATTTTTTAATGGCATCCGTCACATCTGCTTCAGTAATATTACCAATATTTATTTCACAGTTGCCTGTATTTGTTAGATTATTATCAGGAAAATCAGATAAAGATTCATTGGAAAAATTATTCATAAAAAAATTTGCAAAGGCTTGCGCAATTTGAGCCCCGTCAGCCAAAGAATTGCCATTTGCATCAATTAATGGAACAGGCAGACCCGTAGACTTACGTTTGTTGTTTACAAATCTCCAAAAATTCTTTTTTGGGTTATCATTAATGTTGTCTTCAATGGATTGTAAATATGCGTTGTATGCATTGCGAATTAGATTTTTTACTTCAGACCTTAACTGTTTAAATTTATTAAGATCTGATATATTACCATAATTAAAATATTTTCTTCGATATTTAACCTTCAGTTTAATTTTACTAATTATGTTTCTGTCATACCATTCAGGATACTTAGGTTTACGTCGAGTTACTATAGGTACACAATGGTTAAATATTTCATAAAATATATCATAAAATTTAGTTACTGCTTCATTTACATCAGAACACTCGATAACATTTGACCAGTCTGCATTCTCCATCAGTTGATACAAAAGCAAATAGTCACCTCTTTTAAAGTTATACTGCTTTTCACTATTACTTGAGCAAGTTTTAATTCTATTAGGTGATATATCCAAACAACACGAAAGTGCAGGATGATGGAGATCTTCTGGGACAAGCGGACAATCATCCCTGAAAACTTTGGCTTTAAATTTTGTTAATATTAAATCAAGCAGCCTACCATTGTCATTAACAACATGATTAATTTGCTCTAAATTCAGAAAGTTAATAAAGTTATTCAACAGCTTTGTTTGTGAAGAAATATTAGTATTCATTGCACCGTTTACATAAATTTTGTAATAATCCCAACAATTAAAATCACCTATGATAGCAATGTCCGAAAATATATAGGAAAGTTTGGACAGTGAATCAAACAGCTGTTCATAAATTCCTATTGCACCACTCGGTATATATAGAGCTAGTACATACAAATAGCGAGAGTTATTAAATGAAATTTTTACGCAAACATTTTCACAAAAATTGATGTTCGTTTGTACCTGTTCTACATGATAATCATCCCTTACAGCTACAATAACACCTCCCCCTCCCTTTTTTCCCGTAAGGCATAAATCTCGATCCCTCCTAAAAACTATATAATTATTTGGAAATAACTCCCTATCTAATACACCAGACTGAATCCAAGATTCAGTTATAACAAAAGCGTCGTATTGAGAAGAAATTACATTAACTAAAAATTGATCTGTCTTAGTGTTCAGACCACGTACATTCTGATAATATAAACTAAACTCTCGAATTTGAGAATTAGAATTAGCACTCTGATTAAACACCTCCTATTCCCTTGGTATGTCATCCTCCGAATTTATTTTAATAGCACGCGTGTTTTCACTTTTCTTCATGTAAATAGAACCCTTGTTTATCCAAATATACTTATAATTTAACTCACCTTTCGCTTGTTTAGCCCTCCAAAATAAATTTTTATTCGCCGGTGTTAGCTGCTCATTTATGTATATTAGACTTGACCCGCAACCCGCTATAATCATATCGTTGGTAATTTTTACTTTCTTACTTTTTTCAAGAAATTGATTTCTTAGATTTCTTTTGTTAAATTGTAAGACAACGGGTTTAGGTTTATTATTATTAGATCTAGGTATTCTGTGAACCGCTTCAATATCTGCTACCGAAAAACTATCAATAGTAAGTAATGTTGCAATTCGAACTACTACATCAATCAAATTTTCTTCCGGCTTTTCTATGATACCATGAATTTCTATGTTCCTGTTACGCGAATACTGATCGAGCTTGTTTAATTGCAAACGTAATGTTTTAATTTCATTTTTAATGTCAGAATTTACATTTTCTAAATATTGAATTCTAGTAGTGTTGCTATCAACACCAGTTTTGATTACATTCAGCTGTATTTGTAAAGCATTTAACATATCAGTATGATTATTAACAGTAATCGTTAATTGTTTCAGATTATCATTTAATATAGGTAGTATTTCTAATTTTTGAGATATTTGTGAAAACATATTTTGTAACTCACAGTTTGTTGATCCAGAATCGATAATACTGGTACTAGCACTCTGAGGACTGTTTTGATTGATAACAATCCTATCAGTTGCATCCATTGTATTTATACAACCTTCACATTCCCATACTTGACAATCATCGACCTTCTTAATATTTTCATAATCTTCCATTTTCATATTTATGCATTTAATATGAAACAATTCTTTGCACTTTTTGCAGTTGATTGAATCATCATATCTTCCACATTTCTGATTACATTTTTTACATAAAGTATACATATTAACACTCTATTTTTAATTTTCAATGCAGAGCGGATTAAAACACGTTCACGTTTACTCAGTTCTCAACGGAGTATGTTAACATGTTAAAAACACGAAATTTTGATGAAAGAAATTTTAAGGAAACAAATTTTTGTAAAAAAATTTTGGTAAAAAAATTTGGTGAAAAATTTTGGGGGCAAAAATTTTTGGAGAAAAAAGTTGAGGAAAAAATTTTGGGGGAAAAAAATTTGGGGTGGAATTTTGGGGAAAACAAATTTTGGGTAAAAGATTTTTGGGAAAAAAGTTTTGGCTGAAATTTCTATAAGAAGTTTTTATAAAAGTGATAAAAGCAAAAAGTCGTTTGATTAATAGCGTTATTAAATAATAATAACAATAAAATCTCGATGGATTAATATTACGTATGGATAACTATTACGAGGATATGAAAAGCGTTTATTAGTTAAAGAATTTTTATGGTACCAGAGAAGTTATATCATATAAATTTCAGATTGTTTAAATAATATATTTTAGAAACATAATGTACCCTTTTTTCTTTTAAATTTGATTACGATGTTTATTGTATAACAGAGAAATAAATAAATAAAAATAATAACTTGCCTGGATACACTGTTATAAATAATATACTTTTTCTAATTTGCGTTTGTAATACGTTTATTAACGTCTATCAGTAGGAGCGTTTATGGCTATCTATAAAAGTACACTGTACTTTAATGAATTATAGGGTTATTTAGTTTTTAAAGGTTGGATGGGTAATGCGTGGAATGTGACAACTTGAAACTGCAAGTATCTGTCAAAATTGTCAACCTCCGATAAATTTTTAATTAATATCGTTGAATTGGTTCGCTGTTTGTTGATTGTTACTTACATGAAATTTCACTTGAAGTTATGGTCTATTTTTACTTGGAAAGAAGGTTAGGTTTTGGATATTCCTAATTAGTAACATAAACAAGTCTCGTACCTACATCAAATCTGCTTGGACAAATCAGTAAGTCCAATTCATGTTTGTAATTTTATGGTACTATAAACAAGACACGTATCATCGATTTAATCATCTTTGCTTTTTTTCGCGAATTTCGGGCGGAGTGCAAATTAAGTTGTCTTCGCTCATATTTTATTTATTTGTAACACTAATAAAGTAACAAAAGTAATAACTAATTTATTTGAAGTGACGGATGATGACAAATGATTCAAAAACTCAAGTGGGCGCCGAGTGTTACCAACTGTTACCAACTAACACAAAATTCTCTAGACGACCAAAATATTTTTTTTGTATTAAGATAAGAAAAAAGGGGGCCAAATTAGAAAAACTAGCATAAAATACTCGTTTTATAAGGGCATTGGCTCACTCATCCCATAGAAAAACTCGCCTGCGGCTCGTTTTCTAACTTGGCATTCGTGCGCCAAATCAACCCTTATAAAACTTGTTCTTTAATATACTATTAGCAATGCAATTTAATTATAATTTAGGAACAATTGTTTTAACCACTTTCACCACACAATTGTTAATAAAATAATGTAAACGCTTTAACAGTAAAAAATGACGACACTTCACTAACAAGAGCTGTTAGTAATGATTAAAACATGGGGACCGCTGTTATATACAGTTAAACCTCTCATTGTGGACACCCCTCTAGTATGGACACCTCTGATAGTGAACACTTTTTTTACAGTCCCGGCGTTTTCCCATATAAATATAAAGCAAGAAACCCCCTCTAGTGTGGACACTCTCTATAGTGGATATGGACACCAATATCTGATTCCAAGTATTTAAGTTTAACCCCTCATTGTGGACACCTCTTGGGAATTTTTAAGTGTAATGGCATTTGTAAAAACATTTTTATGGAGGACAATAAATATTCCCAGAAGTTCTAAGTTCAAAATCTTCTGTTGAATGAATATTCTTTAATCCTTTACACATGTTCATTTTAAACCTGCAAAACCCAATAAATACCTACCCTCCTATTTAAAAAAATTCTTAGAAGGAGGAAAATATTTTGCAGAGGTAAGAAATGTGGGTCCATTTTAACAATCAAATAACCATTTTTAATTCTTTTGTAACACATCCTTTTCTTCAATGAATATCTACCTGCTCATTCTTTATTAAAAGTTGGAAATACCAAAGGGTCATTTTTACTTATTTATGTAAATAGGCATTTAAATTATTTTTCTTTTTTCTCTTAGTAGTCTTATAACAGTGAAAGGTAAAAGTTGCAAAATATTTTAGGTAAACGTGTGGGTGTCTATCTTTTAAATAAATATGTTAGAAGCTGTTTTTTGACTGATTTCTGTAAGTACCTACGTAATCATATCAATATATTGATTGTATATACGTTGTATTATTGTATAACATCATATCCTCTCCATTGTGGATAGTAAAGCTGTTCCCGATTCAGCTACGGCGAACGGGTCTGTCTTCACTGGAATGGTCCGATCCGACCATACTGTATTACTTGGTACTGCAATCGTTCTTGTGTTGGATTCTAGCAATACATTCGTACCTATTCGCGTTCTCCTGGATTGTGGATCTCAAGTCAATTTTATTACTGAAAATTGCATGCAACGATTAGGTTTACGTCGAAGCCATTCATCTTTGTCCATTAAAGAAATACAACCGAGTTCTTCGCTCGAAAGTCGAGGAGTGGTATCTTTAGAATTGCATTCCCGAATGAACAAGCAGTCGTCCGTCAATTTGACAGCTCAAATTTTGTCATCGGTTTGTAATGACATGCCAGCCGTTAACCTAAAAATTTTGAATTTAACACATATACGTAATTTGACATTAGCCGATCCGTCATTTTCCGAAAGGGGTCCCATTGATTTTTTAATAGGTGCAGATTTGTTTCCATACATTCTTTTAGGAAATATTGTGTCCGGCAAGGGAACTCATGAGCCGGCCGCTCTTAATACTATTTTCGGTTACGTGTTGATCGGAAGGGCGAATGAAAGTCTGTTGGAAGAACCTTCATGTTTGTTCACTGAAGTCGAGTTAGACACGAAAATAGAGAACTTTTGGTTATTAGACAGGGTTCCAGATCTCATTAATTATACAGATCCTTGCGAAAAACATTTTGTACAAACCCATGAAAGGGATTCGAATGGTAGATTCACGGTGGTTTTACCCTTTAAAGATAATTGCCCACCAGTGTTCGGAAATAGTTACAATGTTGCAGTACGGTGCTTAAAATCGTTAGAATCACGTTTGATAAAAAATCCCGATTTCTATGAAGAATACGGAAATGTAATGCGAGATTATATCGAATCTGGTCACATGTCGTTAGTTGAAAAAGATACTGCCGATAATGCATTTTATATTCCGCATCATGGGGTGGTGAAATTAGATAGCACCACCATCAAACTACGCGTCGTTATGAATGCTTCTTGTAACTCTTCAAACGGAATTTCCCTTAATGATGCATTACTTGTAGGCCCTAAACTACAAACTGGTATCGTTCGTATTTTACTTAATTTTAGGTTACATCGTTTTGCTTTAATAGCAGATATTAAACAAATGTATCGTCAGATATTAATATGTGAACCTCATCGTGATTTTCAACGTATTTGTTGGAGGTTCCACCCAGATGAAGAGATACGAGTCTATCGAATGAATCGAGTTACCTTTGGAGTTGCTTCTGCACCCTTCCAAGCACTTCGTTGTATCAAGCAGTTGGCCATCGATGAAGCATCTGATTTTCCTCGTGCTACTGCTGTTCTGCAATCTGATATTTTCGTAGATGATGTCGTTACAGGGGGTTCTTCTATAAATGAGACAAGTGGTTTGGCCAATGATTTAATAAATCTACTACGCCGGGTTGGTTTTGAATTAAAAAAGTTCGTGAGTAATGAATCCAAGGTTTTACAAGAAGTGCCGGCTTCACATCAACAATCAATTTCTTTCGATAAAAATGAGCCATCCTTCTTAAAAGTTCTTGGTTTAAGATGGATACCGGTTCAGGATTGTTTCTCGTTTAGTATTCTGCCGCAATCGAAGATTTGTTCGAAACGCTCTATTCTTTTAGAATTGGCTCGGATTTGGCACCAGTTGTGGTCTTGGCAAAGCATCTCGTCCAGCGTTTGTGGGCTATGGATCTTCAGTGGGACGCTGAAGCTCCCATTGAGATTATTCAAATCTGGCATACGTACCAAGCGGGGTTGCCTATCCTAAAAAATAATTCTATTGATCGTTGGTTTGCATTTAAAGATTCCGACAAGATAAAAATTCATGGCTTTTGTGATAGTAGCGAAATTGCTTACGCTGCGGTCGTGTACTTTCGAGTCGTCTCCTTAGATGGAAACGCTACTACTAGATTTGTTATCGCAAGAACTAGAGTTGCACCGTTAAAGAATCTTTCGATTCCAAGATTAGAGCTGTGTGCGACTATTCTATTAGCACAACTAATACATTATACACGTGAAGTTTTCTCTGGTTTGAACTTTTCGCAAATATTCGCTTGGTCAGATTCTCAAGTGGTACTCTCTTGGCTTCAATCACCGTCATATACTTGGAAAACGTTTGTGGCCAATCGAGTCACCCTGATCCAAGAACATTTACCCAGTAACCATTGGAAGTACATCATTTCTGCAGATAACCCTGCTGATAATATACCTGATAATATAACTGATAAGATAACCTTGCGCTTCGAGAGGTGTTACTCCCTCTCAGTTAGTTGATCATCCCTTATGGTGGGCGGGGCCGAGTTGGTTATTAATACCATCCTTAAGATGGAATCCACAGCCACCCCGATTTACAACAGTTGAAGAACAGAAGCATGAGGTTACTTGTTTATTGATTGATAATAATAATAATTTTTTAGCTTTAATTGAACGATATTCGTCATTATCCAAATTACTGAGAATTTTTGGATATTGCTTACAATTTATTTCGACTTGCCAAAGAAAAGAAAGAATTGACGGTATATTTACTTTGATGGAACTTCGTAATTCTTTATTGCTTCTAATTAAATTGGTACAACAAGTTTGCTTTGCTGATGAAATTGTTCATTTGGAACAGGACCTTCCTTGTTCCAAGATCCTGCGGCCTCTTAATCCTTTTTTAGATTCGAATCGTATTATAAGGAGGTCGTCTTAGGAATGCGACTTTGGATTATAATTCTAAACATCCTATATTATTACCTCGAAAGAATCACTTAACGTCTTTAATAATTCATCATTATCATAAGATGTATTTACATCCACGTCAAAGTACTACTTTAGCTCTTTTGAGACGTCAATTCTGGATTTTGTAGCCCCGCCGAGCAATTCACTCGATAGTTTCGAAATGTCCTTCTTGTTTTAGGGTGAATCCTCCATCAGTCAAACCTCCTTTGATGGGTGATCTCCCCGCTAGTCGAGTCTCGCAAGTGAAAGCCTTTAAGGTAGTTGGAGTTGATTTCGCCGGACCTTTTTCCATAACCATGAACAAGGTACGTGGGGCAAAAGTTTTGAAAGCCTATCTTTGTTTGTTTGTCTGCTTTACTACTAAAGCAGTACATTTGGAGTTGGCTTCCGATTTGTCAACGGAAACATTCTTGGCAGCATTTCGCCGGTTCATCTCGCGTCGAGGCATGTGTTGTTATATATTTAGTAATTTAGGTTCCAATGGGAGCTCATCGTGAGTTAAGGAGGCATTTTAAGTCTGCCTTAGCCGAAGAGGCATGGGATTGGCACTTTAATCCGCCTGCCAGTCCCCATATAGGTGGTTTATGGGAAGCCGGAATTAAGAGCGCCAAAAGTCATTTGGTCCGAATCATCGGTGAACAAATCCTCACTTTTGAGGAATTAACGACAGTCTTCGCACAAATTGAAGCTGTTCTTAATTATCGGCCATTGTTTGCAAATAGCACAGATCCCAATGATCTCCAAGCTATCACCCCGAGTCATTTTTTAAATCTGGAACCTTTGGGTACTTTTTATGCGGATGATCTTTCAGATCTCCCTTTATCGAGGCTCTCGCGTTGGCAGAGGATTCAATCATTACAGCAACAATTTTGGTCACGTTGGTGCTCATTAAAAATGAGCTGTTACCTCCGTTATAATGGAAGTTAGGTCGTATCGTTGATATACATCCTGGATCTGATAATCAGATACGGGTAGTAAAACTGTTCGAACATCGAAGGGTATTTATAAGAGACCAGTGGTGAAACTGTGTCCCTTGCCCTTTCAATAGCTTGAATAGTCATTTCGTTTTCGGCCCATCGTTAGAATATTTATTTCGTTTTCGGCCTTGTTATTAGAATTTTGATAGTCTCTTTTCGAGCTATCTCGCCGGTCTTCTTTGGAAGACATTGATTGGTTCGTTGGATTAGTTAGTTTCGTGATTTATTGTTCGTTAGTTGGTCAGATTAATGACTGGATTGATTATCGCAGTTGGTTCGTTGGATCGTTATTTCGTCAGAGTTGGCTATCGTGATTGGTTATCGGAGTTGGTTATCGGGATTGGTTATCGGGGTTTGTTATCGTGAATGGTTATCGAAGTTGGTTATCGTGATTGGTTATCGGAGTTGGTTATCGTGGTTTGTTATCGTGAATAAGTATCGAAGTTGGTTCGTTGTATTGTTAGTTATCGAAGTTGGTTCGTTTATTCGTTAGATTGGAATACCTTCATGTATTTGTTAGTTTGGTCTCGTTTCGTAGATAGTTATTTGGTCCAGTTGCGGACGTTTGTTGGTCTTTCTCGATGGGATTTTGGGTGGCTCTAACGCTGGGCGGTCTAATTATTAGATGGGGTTCCCATCTTGATTAAGACGGGAGGTGTTTTCCTTCTTCGCTATCTCTATCTTTGTTTTCTCTTCTTCATATCTTTTCTTTACCCTTTGTTATAGGTCATTGAAGTCGCCAGTGTCTTCAGATTGAAGTACTGTATTTGTTCTGAGGCCTTGGGAGTTGGGTTGTTAGGTACCCGTCGATCCTGCTCTTCTTTAATTTTCACTTTAACACTTTCTTGTGTTTACCAGTTTTGGTTTTGTGGTGGTGGTGAAGATAGCATTGTGCTATATTATATTTTGATGATAAATCCAGCTTTACACTGGTATTATAAACAGGGTCCCCTGGGGGGCTACATGGCTTCTCTTTGCCCTCTCAGGTATTGTGGGATGTTTGGCGAAGACATTCTTTTCAGGTTAGCCCTTTTCATCTGCTAGGTTTGCCTCTTGATCGGCTACATTTATTTATTTATTTGAGGATTGTCTCATATCAAGTTGCTTTGAGAAGTTTTTCATTAATTATTTGTCAATGTAATTCGTATGTTAATACGGTAAAATATCTATTTTACGGTGGGTGGTATGTTTATGCAAAGATCAATGACGGTCAGGCACGATCGTTTTGTGCCGCCATTTTATAAAAAGATAGTTTGCCGCGAAACAAAACAAAAACAATTGCCTTTAAAATTATTTTCGTTTTGCAAGTTGAAGGTTTTTAGAAATTAAATATTGAAATTTGTTTAATTAAAGATTTAATCTTAAATAAGCAGTTTAAGTGGTTTTAAACTGCACATGATTCATTCATAATTAGTGTTTCATATTGTTTGGTATGTGATTTGTAAATGGATTAAGAATTTTGGACCAGGTAGAAAGCGTATAACCAGAGGACGGCGGGAACTTCTTTTGTTACTTATCGACCACGTTTAGGGATCCCTAATATTAGAAATTCTGGGAAAAACCATATACGAGGATAAGGAGCCGTTTTAAATCAAGGTAAGTCCCTTTGTTGGGTTTTATCTACCTATAGTATTGATCCATTTAGAAACTCGCATATATTAATTTCAAAATACAGTCCACTTATTTTCGTTGCAAGGAACGGGCTTCATTTTGCCTTTCGTTTCTTATTTTCGGAAGCCCGTACTTAACAACTTTACCTACATGCGGAAACACATATATGCAATCAGTTCTCGTTAACGTTTGTACTGTGTGCGGTTGCATTTGTTTCGTAAGAGTGTTGTGTTTGTATAAGTGAAGAAAGGTGAAAAATCAAGAAGACACTTCTTTAAAAAGAAAATACAGAAAATATTTAAAAAGAAAAATAAAAAAGAAAAGACATAAATTATACATCAGAAGACTCTGATAGTGATGCCTGGTAAGTTGATTTATTAAAAAAAACTTCATAGTTTGCTGATATAATTTTCTTCGGTTCACAGAATGTCCTAGGTAAATATGATATGTGCGATGCGATGTATGGTGCGGGAATCGTACGCACCGCAAAACGGATGCGGAGATTGCAGTTGTGGCAAATTTTAATACGACAAAAAATAGCATATCATGCGTTTGCGATAATGCATATCAATCAATTATTATTTTATATTTGCATTTCTCAATCATGGCTCTGTCAGAAACCACACGTACAGTGTTATGCTGAATAATTAATAGTTTGCTAATCTTAAAAGAAATTTAAAAAAAAGAGAAAAACCACACATAGAATTTACCAAGACAGATTGAATTTTGAAGAATAGGGTCGTTTCACAATTTTGAAACTTAACGTTTTTATATTCTATAGAGTTAGTAATAACTTGACGTATTTTTTTCAAAATCTTTAACGCAGTCGTTAGCAAGATATGTAATTTACAATTTTAAATTTTTCTGTCCTTTACTAGTACAACAACGTCATAGTCCTTGTATACGCTGTATTGAAACAAATATGTAAGATGAAAGTATTATGACGTCAGTGGTGTAGAAAAGGACGGAAAATATTAAAACTTTAAATTCGTTTTATTAAGTTATCGTAATGCATTTATCGATTTTATGTGGACCTATACATTATACTAATAAGTTATACACAGTTATACTAATAAAATATACAAATTATATCAAATTTTAATTCCATGCAACGACCCTATTCTATCATCTGTATGAACAGTTGACTTTTGCTTACTTTTGATATACGTAGTGGAAGCAATCCGTGATTCTTGTTACTGACTGTTATTTAGTTTATGTCCGTCACCCGCAGCCGCAGATGCTATATACCATTTGCTGCGTCTCATCGAGTTGAACAATAGTGTCCATAAGTGAAATTTGGGGAGAGCAGTTGTTTTTGAGATAATTGCCAAAAACTTTTTTGGAAGGGGAGCCATTACCTTTCATCTTAATTTCATCACCCTACCTGAAAATGTTTTAATGAGTATGCGACCTAAACTAACCTCATCTTATCTCACCTCACCTAACCTAACCAAAATTAAATTAAAACACGTATAATATAATAATAATGTTTATTCAGGAACGCAATTACATAAATTATATGTTATATAGAATTATAAATAGTTCTATACACAATTAGCAAACAAAAATATATTTTTTTAAGAAAAAAACAAGAACGGATATACAATTAAACGGCCATTTTTCAAACTAAACTGAATAAACTGAAAAAGAAAACCTGTTGAGGACCGGTTAGGTTGCGCACGGTATGAATTGATGAACAACGTAAATCCGAATTAAATCTAAGCTAGGTTATGTTAGGTTATAAGTTTGATTGTAGGTTAGATTATAGGATAGGCTAAAGGTTAGGTTCTAGATTACGGTTTATGTTAGGTCCTCCAAAACAGTTTTTGGCAATTATCTCGAAAATTACTGTTCCTCCCCAAATTTCACTATGGATACTCTTCAGCTTCTATTCACTGTTCAGCTTGATGAGACGCATCGAATGATATATAGCCTGTGCGGCTGCGGGTGACGGACCTAATCTAAAGTGTTACCTAACTAATCTTCAAGTACCTACTACAGTAAAGGAAAGGCTTTTTCTAACCTTAAGATAAGTAAAAAGGTAAATACAACAGGTTATTTTTATAAATTTATTTTTTAAAATCTATTCATATTGTGTATTACTATTAATACTGTCTGTACCATGTTTGAATAGGCGTTTACTTATCCTGAATGTATTGTGATGAGAACTTCAAAATCGTGCAGATCACAGTGTTTACTTCGGACACCACAATTACTTTCTTCAGGCTTTATCATTTGCGATTAACGCATCACACGCAACGCATCGGATGTACCGCAGTTACTGTATTTACCTAGAACATAGCGTTTAAGAGTGACTTAAGCACACACGGTACGCAAACGTGCATCATCGTAATTGAAGCTTCAAGGGTCAGCTAACTACAAGTGTGTTTACGTTTTGTGACAGGTTACCGCAAACGGACTTTAGTGACTTAGTTATTATTTATTTTCTAATTTAAAGAAAGACCTTAGGGGACGTCGTTTTAAGGACGAGAACGAGTTGCAAGCACCTGTAATTGAACATTTTTGAAGGAAAAAATTCAGATTATTTTTACAAGGCCATTGAATTATTAGTTCCACATTGTAATAAGTGTATTGACATTAGGGTAGATTATATTGAAAGATAAAAATTATTATATTTTACCAAGTTTATTATTTTTATATCAGGCCGAGAATTTATGGCGCTTACCTCATAGAATTTCCCACAATTAAATTGAAAGTTTATTTGAATTGACTTAGTAGTGCCAGGGAACCAAGCGTTGCTAGAGGCTAACTCCCCTCATATAAAGGGTACTCCCTTCCTCTCACAACAAGTTATCCATTGGTACCCTTCACGATTTATTTCAGAAGTTAGATTACAGAAATAGCCAATACATTTTACGTAGAAACTTTTCTCGTTTAATATATAGTAGATTTTACTACTGTGTGCAGTTTTTAAAATATCAAAGCTTTGTTCAGTTAATTCTACAACATTTATTTCTACATTTTTAGATTGTCCATTTACAGTAACGAATTGAGCAAAAATCAGGTACTAAAAAATAAAATTTATACAATATATGCCAAGTAGGTGTATCATTTTGTTTATGGAGGTCAAGGAAATTAAATTTGCAAATAATTTAAAAGTAAATTGCTACTTATACATACATTGTATTTAAATTATCTTTTAATTTAATATAATTATATATATTTTAAAACTTTTAATAATATAACAAGTAAAATAATATATATTTTCAAATATCTTTTTGTATGGAATGTATACTACATTAATAATCACAAACTTTGATATGGTATTCAATTACAATATTGCATAAAAGTAAATAATAATAATAATAATAACTAATGATAAAATAACAGTAAGCATAACAATTCACATAAAAAATACTGATCAATTAATTATTGCAGTCTTACAAAAATATTCTCTAACTTTTAATTATCATCAATTGGTAACACATTTATCAACTTAATTAACTTTCAGTTGTTAATCTGTTCGTTTTTTTAATCTTACATTATGTTTATATTTTTTTCACATACACATTTATATTACAATATTAAAGAATTTATTAACACTAACACTAATATTACTTTTTGAGTATCATTTCAAATAGGTACTAGAAAATATGTATCTCTTTGATTAATTAATTAATTAATGGAAGTTTTTTCTTGTAAAATCTGTTGATAGCATGCCTGCAATAAAATAAAACATATTAAAATAAATAAATACATCTGATAATAAACATTACCTTCAGCGTTGTGAACATAATACCTAATTCGCCATTTTCTAAACTTGGTTGCATGAAATCTTCAATAAAATGTAACTCTGAACCAAGCTGTAGAATTCGTGCCCTAACAACTACATATAAAAAGGCCGGAAAAAGATCGTCCATACTCCACTTATAATCATGTCCTAATTGTACTTGAACAACTTCTGTCATCTTTTCAAATGTTTGTCTTATTATAAGTAATTTTTCTATTGGTGAAAATGTAGTTTTCAGTAGCTGTAATGTCTCTATTGCTTCTAAGAAGGTTTGATCCTTAACTGGTGATGGTAGAAACGTTGCTTGATCTTGTCCTTGATTAGCCAAAAATTTCCTAAAATAAGAGAAGTTTTTAAAAATTTACTTTATATTATTTTAATATTGTATTAACTTACTGATCTACCGATAGAAATGCCATTAATGTAAAATCGGAGTGTTTGTTCCATTCCATCAGTCTTTTCCAGTATTGAATTTCTTGGGGCTTATTATGCAATGTGTATAAAATAAACAGAGGCAAATGTATTTTTGGTAAAATGATGGGGTAAAGTAAGTTTTGATAACTTATTACTTCGCTGAAATTATTGAACATATATAAATCTCAAAGCAAAAAAAGGAAAGTTAATTTTGATTCGTTACCTTTCATCACAATTTTCAAGTGGGATTTCTTTTTCATAGGGAGGAAGTGCTGGAAATAACATTTTTATAATATCATATAAGCGTTTTGTTATTGAATGTAATTCTGCTACTGCATGGGTTAACAGTAAAGGGTGTGCTCGGAGGCCTCCATACGTTGTTGTGTATGCTACATTTAAATCAGCTAATAGTGACCCTAATGGATGGTGTGGACTTTCAAAGGCCTAAAGAATTTTACAATAACAAAAACAACTACCATTCTTTGAAACTACTCACCTTTGATAAATACTGTTTAATCTCTGCATAGTTGTCAACATCAATTTTATTACGACCAAATTTTGGAATTGTATCTAAATTATTTATAGAATTTTCTAAACTTCTATCCGTTTTCTTTTTCTTTAAGCTGCCTTGATGAGAATTAGAAATTAACACAGCAATATTCTGCCATATTTTTTGAGTATCAGGAACTTTATGATTCGTTTTTGGATTGCTTTCAGGTACTCCTAACATTTGATAGCACTGTCGAAATAATGCTTTCCATTTGTGTCCAACAGGTGTGCATAATTTACCGAATGAGCTTGGTCTAACACAGTACTCCACATTATTATTTTTAGTAAGATTAAGTATACCACTTGATATTTTTATACCATCGATTAATGATCCACTTAGATTTCCTTCTATTGTATGACCTGAGTTTAAAGTTAATGTACCCTTACCACTAAGGTTTCCTGTTCCTTTAAAATCTCCTTCGTAATGCGTTCCATCTTCTAATATCATTAAACCATGCCCCTATCAACCAAAAAATATAAATAAAAGAAATAGAAAGAATATATAATTCTTACTGTAAAGACATCTTGATTGAAAGTCCCCTCATAATAAATACCATCCGAAGTAACAATCAACCCGCTGCCATGTTTTTTATTATCAGACCAAGTTCCTAGGTACTTTTCACCCGTAACAATATCATCAATCACACCATAGCCATTTTTATTACCCAGAACCCAATCGCCAATGTAAATTGAAGCTGTAGATGCCATAAAGTTTCCATGTTTTAAAGAACCATGACCATTTGGTACACCATCTTTAAAATAACCTTTATAGATGTCACCGTTTGAGTATTTTAGTATACCAAAACCATTCTGCTGATTATCTTTCCATAAACCTTCATAGACACCTATAAGATATTTTAAGAATATAAACATGAAATTTTGAATTACTAGTATGAGAACTGGCAGACAAAATAGTGAACGACAATGACCACAATTTTTACTGGAAAGCATCTCTCTAAGTGGTAGCGTTAACTTTGGGGGTGTATTAGACAAGGGACCATTTTAAGGATTTGGCAATACCTCAGTTCGATGCTGTAACAACTCAAAAGTTTATTTTATGAATAATGAGGAAATTTTGTTACTTATTGTCATGTTATTTGACAAGTCAAAAAGTCATTCACCCATACGATAATTCTAATTAAGCAAATTTAGGCAATTTCACATTTAGCCAATTTATGAATTGCATAACCTCAATTTAAAAATCATAATTTTGAATAATTTTTCTTTTATGAATTAAAATATAGGCAATTGTAATTAACATGCACACTTGAACATGTTAAACGGATATCAGGAAAATTGGATTTTTCATCAAATTTAGTTAGTTTTCTTTTGCTATCAACGATTTGGGTGACGTTTATCTAATTTTTCAAATTAATGAAGTTTATGTCAATTCTAATGTAAGATTTCACCTAGAACAGACAAGGTGTATACTGTATTAGGAGTGTATACAAATACGTATTTACCCACTTGCCTTGAAAAACTTTAGTTAAAATTATTTTTTATTTTAGTGGATGTTTGTAATGCTGCTTCTTTACCGCATAATTGATACAATCATAATGTAGAGGCTGCATTTTATTGTTGATTTCTTATAACAACATGTAATTATGTTGTGCTTTTGGAACGTTCATTGAAATATTGTAATTGGGTTATTATTTGATTTTGTTGTCATCTACAAAAACATGTAAATAATGTTATTAAGTATATATTGTTAAAATTGAAGACAGGAAGGAGTGAAAAAAGTATTTTTGGATAATTAAGTTAATAAAAGTTTTAAAGGGATAGGAATGTCATTGACATTCCGTTACAAGGTTAATTTTGGTTGTTCATACAAATATTATATATCATTAATTCGGAACTTCATATCCTATAAAATTATCTAATTAGTTTTAGAGTTAATTAAAAGTTGTAAACAATAATTTGGTTATGATATAAATGAAACGTCAGTGCTCATTTGTTTCAATGAAAATTTAGCATAGAGTTCAATTGTTTAACCAAATCATGTAAATAGACAGCCATTTTTTCAACAAGCTCTTTCAATTTACATTTTGCAGAAAGTGCACACGTCTTGTTCAGATTTATAAAAATTAAGGTTATGTTGACCTAATTTAAAAATGTCAAAGTTATGAGGTTAGATTTATTTATGTTAAACATCAGAGCGAATTAATAAAAAAGCTTTAAAATAAAAGTATTTATTTAAAAAGTGTCTCAATTTAAACAAGTAATTAATAAAATCTACGATTGAATTTTGCTAAAAAGACAACTTTATGGAAAAGTTTTATTATTATACTGGATTTGGACTTCCAGGAAGATTTATTCACTTACCATTGATGAATAACAATTATTGGATTTGAAATTCCAATTTGTAAACCTTTATTGATTTGAAGACACATCTCTTCAATTCTTTGTCAAGTTTAATGACAGCAGACAGCTGATAACAATGGTTTCGGCATATCAAGTTGGTATTTACTAGGCTCCAATTTAAAAAAATTATAGGAAAGGAATTACAATCCTTGTAATTAAAAATCGCGAGTTTTTCTATAGTAATTAGTTTAATTAGTAGATATTTTTTAATAATATTACACAAATAACTCAAATTATTAGAATTTGGACTTGCACCAGAGTATCGAAATGTAGTTCATTAAGTCCTTAAAACCAACCCCTTGTTTAATATACACCCAAAGTTAATGCTACTACTTAAAGAATACATACAATTTATTTTGGTGTAACCATCGACCAATGAAATGATTCCCATCAATAGAACTATTGATCGTTATTGTTCCCGATTTTGTCTGTCAGCTCTCATACTATATTACTACTTACCAACATTTGGGATCTCCATACGTCCAAACCCATGAATCTGATTGTTACTAAATTGTCCAGTATAAATTCTTCCATCGCTCCATTCTAATTTTCCTGAACCATGCATTTTTCCATTAGACCATCTTCCTTTATATTTACCATCTTTATAAAATCCAGTCTTATAAAATGTGTACTCTGCACTTCTAACTGTTGGTGGTTGAATTCCGTTTGTTTTATTTAAAACTGCCTTAATGGCATTTTGTAACGCTTGTAACCATTCTGCTTTTAGCTCTGATTCAGTTGTACACAAAACTAAAACTTCTTCGGGCATCCTTAAACTAATCTGGTTTTGACTGTAAGTATCATCGTTGGGTGGTTCAACCCACACTACAGTCAAATCATGAATATGAGGAGTTGAGCCATTAACATGAACTAGGATATCCGTCAATAAAATAAACCAATGTGAAGAGAAACGTCCTGCATTTTGTAACTGAATTGGATGTTTGTGGCTTTCTCTCACTAATCTTCTATTAGGAGAGCGGAATTGTTCAATTGTTTTACCAGAGTTTAACCAAAACTCTTTAGTTTTCTCAGCTTCAGATTGTTTTTGATGTTGTTCATCTATAACCGTTGTCCATTTAGTTAAAATTTCTTGAAGTCTTTGATCTTTCTTTATCAAAAATGGAAGAATATTGCGAATTAAAGCTGGGTACGAATTCAGTCTTTGAAGAGGCAGTGTTAATGCACTAAAAACAATCTGTTCTGAATTACTTTTATCTTTTTTTGACTTTATTCTGTTTAACGTTGATGATATATCTATGGCTTTTGATATGTAACTAAAAGCTCCTAAACTTATAATATCATTTACTGCTCTTAAATATTTTTTGTATATGTGCAAATGTTCTTCGATATATTTAAACATGGTAATATCCATTTCTGAGATTAATCCATTAATAGACTCTAATAATGACTGTACATTAGCTGCTGTAAAATATAATAATTCAGAGTAGGATTCCATAAGTTGTTCATATACAGATGAATCAGAATTTGTGATATTCTTCTTTGACATTGTTTTTATTACATTCGAATGCACAAGGAGTATTTCATCTAAATATTGTTGTTCGCTTATGGTGAAGTCTAATATAAATTCATTACTACAAGAACTCTTATTCATTATAGAAAATTGTGATGTTATTAAAATATTAGTTCTCAATTTGAAATGTTTGTTATTATTTACATGCAAATGTTGTTTGTCATCAATATCAGGAACAGATGTATAAAGTTTAACTACTTTCTCCTTTTCAGGACTGTCTTTTCTTCCAATATACATTACATTGAATTTACTAGATATGAGAAGAGTTTGGTACAACCCACATGCGATGTCTCTTACACGTTCTTCAGAATTTATAATAAATAGACGGGGAGAGCTTTGATCAACAGTTGAATCTATCGTAACTTGATTATAATCATTTCGGCCCCATAAATAAGCTCGACCATCTAAAGTTAATACTGCAGCATGACTGCCTTGTACTGATGCCTTTCTGGCACCTACATTTGATAGCTTTGTTATTATCATCGGCCGTTCCCTTTTTATATTGTCTCCAATTCCTAAAAATAAAAATGTATAGTATAGTTTATTGTTTATCTTTATATTTGGTTATTCTAGACTTAAAAAAATGCAAAATTTGGAAAAATCTACAACTGTCTAGCTTTATTTTGAAGATAGTGTGAACTTGACAGTAATAAATTATTTAAACAATTTAACAAACATGTGAAATAATCAGTAACAATTCACATTTTTGTTATTTATTAAAATTCCGACGAAAAACTCCAGAAAAATAGTAATAAATGTCTTTTAACATGTGTTTCTTCCATTGATGGGTTTTTTAAATACGAGGATAGTTCGGACTGTTTCTAGAATGAACCTAAAAGTGCAGAAACGCCCCGTTAAAAAGTTACGCCACTTTTTGTGCCTCATGTTAAGTTTATGGCACCGAATGGGTAGGGTGCGTTGAAGCTCCGTTCTGACCGCTAAAATAAAGTAAATCTGAGCTAGTAAGGTAAAGCCTAACATTTCTTTGCTTGAAAACGCTTTAATTAATATAGAATAGATAAGTAAAAAAAGAGAAAAAAATAAGAAGTATTAAATATGTACTACACTCAGTACACATGAAGCGTTAGCTAACACGCGATTACTAACGCGTGTTAAGTGATTACATAGCATTGATAGCAGTACATATGAGGCGTTGACTGGGCGTTACCAAAAACACTGGACCATACACATGCAAGCACTTAACACGGCATCACCAGTCATTAATATGGGGAATCTCGAATCTCACGTTGTAATGAGTTTTACCAAAACACCCGTTTGAATGTGTACGGGTCTTATGCAATAGTCACTAACGCGCGTTAGTAATTGAGCGTCAGCTTAACGCTTCATGTGTACTGGGTCTACGGTCCAGTACACATGAGGAGATTAACGTAGCGTTGATCGCGCGTAACCAAAAACACTCGACCATATAAATGCAAGCGCTTAACGCGGCGTCATCCGTCATTAGTATGGAGAATCTCCTTCACTGAAATTGCGAGTTTGAATGTGTACGCGTCTTATGCAATATGTAATCACTAACGCACGTTAGTAATAGCGCGTTAGCTAACTAATCATGTGTACTGAGTTAATAACTGGTGATGCCGCGTTAAGAGCTTGCAAGTGTTGTTGGTAACTGTGATCAACACGTAGTTTGAGCTTAAATTAAGCTTTAGTTAACGCGAAAAGATATTCCCGACTTTGATCGCTAATTCAGGGTTTTTTCCCCGGTTGTGCAAATTCCCGGTTTTCTCCCGGCCTTCAACGTTTCCAGGTCGCTGGCCACCCTGTAATTAATTATTATATTAATCCAGAAAAGGCTTTGTACCATTACATAGAAGACATGAATTATCAAACAAAGTGATTAATCGATCATTTGGTTAAATGTATTGATCGATTAATTGACCTTTCAATTATCTTTCAAATAGTCAATTATTTTTTAAATAATCGAATTGTTTAAAAGTCGTTAATTAATTAATTATTGTTAATCAATTGATTAATCGATAATTCTTTTTAAATAGAGTTTCGATTATTGATTTCCATAATCGCAAATGATTGAAGCAGACAATAAAGTCACCTGCGCTTATTTAAAATGGTGATGAATCATTTTGTGCCACATAAGCTTTCTGATTTCCAAAAAGCAGCGCGTGTAGGAATATGAAATCTCTTAGTGACGAAACTTATATTCCTTTCTCAACGTACCTACCCGCCAAGAGAGACGTGTATGGATTTACAAAGATGCAGAAACTCCAACAATAATCAAAAAGCTGCAAGCTATGAAAAAAGTTATGTATTGATATTCTTTAACATTCTAGATCTAGTAAAGGCAATTAAGCTGGAATGACAAAAAACAATTACAACTAAATGGTATGATACAAGGTTTGCCTGAAGTGTTCAATGCAGTTCCAGAGAAGGGGATTATGTTGCATCATGACAATGTACAATGACAGTTTTTTGGCAAAATAGTTATTTATGTATTAAGGGCATAAAGAAGCTTTTATGGCCAGAAGCGTTATTTCTATCCCGAGGCGTCAGCCGAGGGCTAGGAAAAGGCTGTAGGGCCATAAAAGCAAGTTATGCCCTAAATGCATACACTATTTTATGCACAGATTGTTTTTATCTCAAATCTATTATTGTGTAAAAAACATAATTAAATGAGTACGTAGGTTACATCAAGCCGCTGTACGTATACTTATGTGCTTATATACGAAGTACGTTACTATAGTTACTATCTAAAATACTTAATTTCCGCTTATTTTCATTGGTGATAAGTTTACAAATTATATTAAGAACCAATCAAGTTCTACAAATACAGCTCTGACATTTAATTGACGTTTCATTATTGCCCGTCGGATCATAAAGAGGCCCTTGGGGCATAAAGAGACAGTTATGTTCCGATAAATCTAGCAATAATAGTCTAATTATAATGCATCTGTGCATAAAAAATATAAAAGTTATAGAACACCCACCATACTCACCTGATTTAGCAATGTACAACTTTTAGCTATTTTCTGGGCTTAAAAGGAATTTTTTGTGGTAGAAGGTTTTCGTCTGAAGAAGAGATCGATACCACAGTTCACGCTTATTACACAGAAAGTATTCCAAAAGAAGATTGGCTGGGAGCTTTTAAGCACTGGAAACCGAGAATGGTCAAGTGTATCATTGCTTTACAAGGAAATTACTTTGAGCATATTTCAAATAAAATAGTAGAAAATATTATCCGTGTTTTTTAATCTCAATAAAATTGGCCTGACCCTCGTATAAATATTATAAATGACACCCCCTATCTGAAAACTAAACTTCAAGTCGCTAGAATAATAAGATAAAATAGAATAAGAAACAGAAATCTGGTCCAAACGGAAATAAAGCAAAAAATAAAAAATAAATGACAATTAGGGTTAAGGGAAAAAGTAAACAAATAGTAGCTTTTAAATAGTGAGAAAATTGTGGTGCACAACCAAAGTAGAGGTTTTTGAAAATTTCAATTTTCTGCAAACTCTGCTATCCGCCCCTTACATCATCTAACTCAAATTGTTCTAACTCCCTTATTTGTTGAGTTATCTGGCTCATTCAGATGTCAGACTAAAGCTAGTTCTTGGGTCTTTTAAGGTATATCAAGAAACTTACAAAGATATTGGAGACTAGAAAATAGCAGGCTCTGAAGGCAGATTTTAGTGGTTTTATAAATTTTGACATTGCTTCTACACATGGCAGAAAAAACACGAAAGTAGAATAAACGTAATGGAAATGAAACATCTCAGGAAGATAAAAGGGGATAACAAAATGTGACCATCAGGTGAGGAATGAAGCCATTATGAAAGACATAAAACAAACACTAATTTTAGAAAAAAAAAGTTAAACTGTTACAGTCATGTCATAAGAATGAACAACAAAAGACTAACAAAAAGAATAATAGAAATGGGCAATCCCAAAAGAAAAAGACAAGGGAGACCAAGATGAAAATAGTTAGAACAGCTAGAAGACATTGATGAAGACACAAATCTTAGCAAGAAAGGAGAAAGCCTGGAAGAAATGGATAAAAGAGGACCTGAACACTCAATTAGATGCCTAAAGAGCATAAGGAATGGAGAAGAAGACATTGCTCCTATGTTACAACTATCACACCTTTGAAACTTTCTTTTATAGAATTATCTTATATGGGTTCTGTAATTCAACTATTTTTGCTCTGAAAACTCTATTGCTATAGTTACAATTATTTACAGAAATGGATACCATAGAAACCGAGTTCTTCGAGTAAACAGATCTGAAATACCAAACGCGGCTTGGTATATGCTTAGTATGGTTAAAAAATAAAAAAGGTTTTTTTGTAGTTTTTGAAAAAACAATTATTTTTGAAAAAATTTGCCTGCAGAGTTTTCTACTGTACAATATCTTTGTACATTTCTTGATATACTCTATAACATCCAAAAATTAGCTTTAATCTCTAAGTCAGATAATTCAAAAAGTACGGGAGTTAGGACAGCAGAAGTTTCAAAAAATCTAAATTTTCAAAAGCTAGCTAATTTTGGCCATTTTTTATCCAAAGAATCTGGAAAAAATAATTTAATGTCATTTCATATGTATCTAGGTAAGGAAATAATTTGAACAAAAATCTAAATGGCAAAATCGAACACATTGAAGTACATGACTCTAGGTGATATGTTGTGAAATTAGCCATTTCGTCTTTCCCAGTTTTTTATTTAGAAATTACTTCCTATAGCAATCCTATAGCAAAAAAATCCTATAGCACCATAAATCATAAGAGTGACTATAACCTAACTGTTTTCAATAAAAAATTAATAAAAACAAAATAATTTTAATTATAGCGAGTATTCATTTTTCTGTGTAATATTCATCTTTAGATTACGCAACACAAAACCAGAGCTTTAACATTTTTAAAACAGAGCTTTATCCTATAAATAACTAGGTGGCAATAGTGAGTTTTCATTTTATTCTAAGGAACTCATCAATTTATGTATGCCCTTAGAATTATTCTGTTATCTATTTTAATTAATCGTTATTCTATTCGATAAATAAAAAACTCCAATTTCTATATCTTATTTTAAAGTTCAGTCAACTCACATCATATTCCCCGCCTATACACTTAAATTTAATTGGATAGAAGTATTGTTACACGTATGATTTTTAAAATTTTTCTGGAGTTCTAGAAAAATTGTACTTTTTTAGTGATAATTGTAAATTATGAGACAAAAATCGTTTTTGATTCCTCTTTATTTAAGGAATTCTAATTATGCTGCAGTGAGTTCTTGATTTTCTAAAATGATCTGTAAGTGACGAAATGATTTGGTTATTTTGAGAGTTAGGGGATTTTGAAATAATCTTTTTTTTTTTGAGAGTATATTTAGAGACCAGATTTCATTTGAGCATATGTAACAGAAATTTATAGGCCGCCAACATTTTTTCTTCCCGTTTTGGGTATGATTTTCTACAGTTAGTTGCCTGGATTAAATTGGTAAATATGGACTCCACTCGCTATTGGTGCAATAGAATCACCAGCGAAGCATCTTGATGGTATGATAAATTAACATTAACCTATAAATGTTAAATAATTGACAATAAGTAGTACAGTTTTAAACAACGGAATTATCAAGAATAAACATTAATATTTCAATTACTAAACGTGTGGGTTAATTATTTATAGATAGTGATTCTTATAATCTGTCAAGTATGTACTTTAGTTATGGCTCTTACTAATTAGAGAGGTAATTATAAGATTCAAGTATCGCATAGATGAATCTCTTGTAAGCTTTGAAAGTTTACAGCCCTTGCAAATTACATGATTTTGTATCATTTATTACTTTATTCATTAATTTGGACAATTTAGTCATGAATAATTAACATATTACTAATTAGAGTGATCTAGTCTTTAGTATTTAACAGTGTCTGTTTATTGATCTATTTTGTTTTTATATCTATCTATTTATTTATGCCTTTGTCTAATAAGATTGAGTAAAAAAAAATCGAGAGGAAAAATTCTTAAACATTTTTTTCTGGAATTATTGGATAGCAACATGAAATTGTCAAACCTCAGAAACATAGAATCATTACATGAGCACTTCAATATAGCTACTCATGGATGACAATTCTTACTGCAAATCAAGACTTAGTTTGCAGTATATTTGCCAGATAGTATGGGCATCTAAAATATTTTGACTTGCAATATTTTATTGGCAAATACTGTATCTCTTGAAAGTATACTCTGCAACAATTAACATGTTGGCAACAACACAGTTTCCTAGCAAACACATTAAAAGGTGTGTAGTGAGATGTCTGTGCAAGGGGAACTGTAAACTTTCAAGAGATACTCTCAGGTTATGGTATATAAAGTTTTATTATATTATCAGTGTTTTGGTTGCTGGGTAATGAAATGAGTTACAACAGAGCTGTATAACTTTAGTTTTGCTTTGTGTAGTGGCCCCATAATAAATGAGTTTTGTGAGATGCTGTGCAGCCAAAGACTGTGTCAATACTTCCTTTAGCTTTTTCAGATTTCTTTTGGATAATCATTAAGTAATTGGTAAGTATTATTTTTTCCTATATTTTTTGAATAAATGTCTTACCAATTTCTTAAAATTAGTAATTTCTAAAAAGAATTAAAAAATCCCCTTCAAAAGTAGCGTTGTTAATTAACAATATGTCAACATTGTAGTCAATAAAACAATTTTATCTTTAATTGCCTTTAATCTTGAAGTTGGGTACAATTTACAACCTATTAGTACCATAATTGAAACCATCATTGAACTTTAAATAAAGAAGACACGTTTAGACACACAAAGGATTGCGTGTTTAAATACCAACATTCGTGTGACATCTGTTTATTTTTATGCTGTGCTTCCAGTCCGTCTTAATAAAAATCCATGTAAATGGTAAATTTCTTTTTCTGAATACTGTTTCTATTGAACCTGCAAGTGCACTTGTTATTTATAACAAATACAGATATTAACAATGTTAGATTATAAAATATTACAGAGTTAATTGCAAGAATATTTGCAACAACTACAAGGTGGAGAATTGTTGATTTGTGTTGACTAATGACTCTGAGATTATATATAGATGCAAGATTTTTATATGGATTCGGGTAATTATTATTATTATTATCGTAAGCATCGTTATTATCCTGAATATGCATGGTTTCTTCATATTAGGGTAGAACTTCAAATAAACTATGTTCGAGAAAGAAAGTGCACGTTTAAAGATCTAAATAAAACAAAAAGCAAGCAATACAAAATAAAAATTTTATTATTAACATATTAAATGTTTCAATAGTGAACAGAAATAACTTTTTTTATATTGACATTTATGCTTTTCTAAAAAGATTTCTGATTTTTCCGCGTATCCCACCCATTAGGCGCTGCACACCACTTTTGTCTAGAGTCACTGCATCTAGTTACCTAGGCCAGCTGGTCGACCAGAGTACCGCAAACCGCCGCCATATTGAGGCAAAAGAAGCACGAAATTGTTCATTATTTGTTCTGTATTGAATTTAATCAAATCCACTTTTACTTTAAAAGGTTTTTCTTATTCTGAAAGATCAAACCTCTAATATGTCAAACACGTACAAGGTGGTTTTAATTTGTCCATTATTAAAAATCAGCCTTCTCTGCCCCAATATGGCGGCGGTTTGCGTTACTCTGATCGACCAGCTGGCCTAGGTGAGTAAATGCAGTAACTCTACTTTTGTCTACATTACATGATGCTAAATTCCATATTTTTTTCAAATTCTTTGCCACTTGACCAGTTTTTCTGGCGTGTCTTTTAATATTTGCTCTGGGCAATTAGGAGGGTTCATTTGTTTGTCAACAAAAAAAACATTATTTGTCCTCAAGAGGTTTAAGGTGTCTGTGGCGTAAGGTGCCGTGGCCAAATCAGGCCAAAATATTGGTGGAACTTCGTGTTGCCGGTATAATCGAAATAATCGTTTTTTTAGGCATTCATTGCGGTACATAGTGGCATTTATCGTTCCTTTTGTGAAAAATGCAGATTACTTTTTTGCAGATGACACAAGAGCAAATTGCCTGCCACACAAGAACTTTTTCGTCAAATTTACCAACACTGTATGTTTTGTCTTCATCTTTCACATCATATCCATCCAAAACTGTATAAAATTGAGAACCTGGTAATGAACGAGTATCCATTTTCACATAAGTCTCATCATCCATTAAAATGCATCTGTCAGTATGGTCAACCAAAAGTTCGTACAATTTTCTTGCCCTTGTTTTAGCCCTTTGTTGTTGTTCTTTACTTCTTTTTGGCTTTTTTTGTTTTTTGTAAGTCATCATATTGTAGCGTTCCTTCGTCTTTTGTACTGTTGAAACACTTGGACTCTTTTGGCAATTTCTTTGGTAGGCATGGAATGATTTTTTTTAACAACATCACTATCTTTTTATCCTTTTTTACGTCAGCAGGACCACTTTTTCTAGCAGATTTTGGTAAATCTGCAAGCGTGTGTAGCTGTTCAAATTTTGTAATAACTTTTTTCGCACCATTTACTGACACACCCATTTGCTTTGCTAACTTTGTTAGCGACAACCCTCGTTCACTATATGACTATACTATTTGTGCACAATTAATTGCGTCTTCTCTTTGTTAATACGCGGCATTTTGCAGATCAGTGTCAAATATAGACGACAGTAAACTATTTTAGAAACGTCAAATGTCAATTATTTTCAGGGCTTTCCCGATCAAAATTGAAATATTGTTCATATAAATATTTTACAATTAAAACGTGCACTTTCTTTCTCGAACATGCTTTACATAAACTTAGTACCAGAAGATCTATATGTAATCAATGATAATGTTCTATAAAATAATTAACTATTGCATGAATTGCCCTTTTCTTTTATCAAAAATAATTTTATATGCACTTGTTCACAATATTAGGGAATTATATGAATTGAAAAAATTGAAAACTATATATTTAGCAACTTCTTCACATTTAGAGGTATTTGGAGTTCCATTACATAAATAAATATCAGCACTGAAAAATAACAAGAAAGCATCTTGCATACTTAAAATACCTGAGTTATAACCTGCAAGTCCAAGTGCAGTTTTTCGATTATTAGCTTTTGGTAATTTAGCTCGCACACTCATTAGCACCTTGGACCACTTAGTTCTATCTTTTGCTATGTATTGCGGAAACTCGGCACAAGATTCCTGGTTAGCAACAATTACATAATCCTCTTCATCTTCTTCAGATACTACATCCATGTCTTCTACATCACTCGTGTTCAATTTATAATTTTCAAAATCTGGATCATTATTCTCAAGTAAATATAACTGTTCTTCTCTCGTAAGCCACATGCTATCTTGAAATTGTGGCATGGTGCTCATCTTGAAGCACACAATAAGAGCAACTAACAAAAACTGAATGAATTTTGCACATTTACAGTCAATTTTCATAGTATTGGAAATCCCAGAGTAATAAGAGAAGTCTGAAACATATTTAGAAGAGTAAAAACGGGGAACTACAGAGATTACTGGAGAATCTCGGAGCTTAATTGAAAATAATTAAGAGAAGTTTTATGCAGTGTAAAAGCAGGCCAGGGTCTAGGCAGATCTCAGGTTGAGAAAATGATATAAAACTGAAATAAATAGACATTTATGCGAAATTATATAATAAACAGGTTAAGAAAACTATAAAAGAAACATAAATGACCGCAAGGTATACAAAATTTTAAATCAGAAAAGTTATTTATTTAAGAAAATCCTGGACCCAAGCTAGTTCATTGAACGTTAATAAAGAAGTTAGAAGGGTTCGTCCTAGTAATTTTGATATTACTCATTTTATTCTTTCTGGTTTAGTCTATTACTGTAAATTTATAATTCCACAAACTGAATTTCGCTTACGTACATGTTAGTCCGTATCATTATTTTATCTAACAAATTATAGGAAGTAAAAAATTGATTTCATTTTACACATCCTATACTTTTCCATACAATTAAAAAAAACCTTGTTTTAGTTTTCCCTTACCGTAATATTTATCACATAACTGTTTCAGGAAATTACAAAGTTTATCTATCATGGTGATCTATTATAGTATTTATTAATTCATATTTTTTTATAACACAGATCTGCAAATTTAGACCTTGTGCTAAGTAAATCAAGTATTTTTTATCGTTTGGGAGAACTTAGATATAATTAGTATAAAGTATTTCAGTTCCATACTGACTGCCATCAATCAAAATACCACAGGAAGCTGTGGGGAAGCTTCCACATAGCAAACAGATGCATTGTTTATAAACATTAAGATTGTATGTGCGTCACAAACAAATGTTGTATGAATTAATTAGTGTTGCACCGAAGCGGCTTTTGACCAAATCACCGAATACCGAATATTCGGCCATTAAGATTTGCCGAAGCGCCGAATATTCGGCCGAAGCACAATAGAAATTTTTGTTTTGATTAATTTTATGGAATACAAAATTATGTCACAAAAAAACATTGGTGTCCGAAAAATACGATTCCTACTACGCATTTTGCTATAATAAAATAATACAAAACAACTAAAAATTAATAAAAAATAAACAGTATCGTATTATAAAAAACACGTCAAAAACTTAATTAAAAAACTACAGCGTAATATAATAGCATTAAAAAACATTTCAGTATTTAAAATTTAATTGAAGACGATTGTGTTGGATAGAAAGTCAAGCACTAGATCGCCGAGTGATCGCCGCGTGATTCGCGATGCATTTTGCATTTTCACCCTCGTGACTCTTTAATCTTTGATCCAGATTCTTCAATTTATTGTTGAACTTCTAGTCGGAATAATATATGTACGCTCCCTTTGCGTCATCGTTTAGACAGGACTTGAATTATTAAGAATTAAATAAATGCTGATACATATTTTAAAAATTTAGATTTTTTTTGTTAAACTCTAAATAATGAGTTTTCAGGAAAAATGCACTCAAATAAGTCAGATTGCGGCTAAAAAAATTAAAAAAATCCGCTTCGGCCGGCCGAATACCGAATCTTTCATGCTGCTTCGGCCAAAACCGAATCTGTTAAGAACTGGCCAAATTCGCCTAATACCGAAGCAAAACTGAAGCATCTCTAGAATTAATCTAAAAATGCACTAGTCAAATCAAACACTATGACCATGCATATTTACAATTTTATCAAATAACTAAAATACAAGAACGCAAAGAAAATCATGGGCAGATTTACCATTGTTGAGACCCCAAATATTTTTGATGCCCCCACCCTACCCTATTGTCAATAATAACATTTTAATTATGAGAAACGGTTTTAGGGAATAATTACATTTTCGATTAGAGATTTCATATTTTTATTCCAAATTTAACATTTTTAATAAAAAATAACTTTATTTAAAAATAAAGTATAAATATAGTAAAATATTTATTATTAAAAACGTTAAAAATTGGAATAACAGATTTTGTTCATTACAAAACATATAATCATTTTTTCCATTATAATTTATCTAATCTGTAATGTCGTTTAGTAATTTTTGAGGCCCCCTGGAACCCAAGGACCCAAGCTCTAGCTTATTTAGTTTCATGGTAAATCCGCCCCTAAAGGTAATTTAATATCTACCGAATTATGTTACCACATTAATTTTCTAATTTTTACTTTTGAGGTAAAAATAATCGATTGAGGTACATAACCTTAAAAAATATTATAACTGGAATGACTTAAATTTTTATACTCATTAATTTATCTTCAGCATTTTCTTCATATAATATTTATTCGATTTGCTTCTTCCTACATTTTTTACTAATAAAAATATTATTTTACATCATCTGGTTAAATATTACTTTTTCTATAAAATAAATGTGAGAAATTCCGAAAATAATTAGTAGATGTCGCTTAAATAGCAAAAATAAAATCAGGCACAAGTGCAAAGGCACCGACCGCAACATGAAAACAAATACTTTGATATTATTAATACCGGAAACTTATTTCGAAAAATGGGAGACAAAATTTAATAGCGCCCCTTGCGGCGTGGTGTGCAAATAAACCTGACATTTCTAAAATATTGGGAAAGTAATTAAAAAATCGTCATTGTAATGAAAGATTGAATAGTTTAGATAAATTGTAAAATTTTATATATTTTAGCATAACAGTAATAAACCATCGTTTAACATAAATAGTGCTATTTTTTAATTAGATGCAGGATTCTCATCGAAAAACCATTTGTTAGTTGCACACCCATCTGCGAAGATGGCGCCACAAAAATGTCTCCTGTTTTTATTTGGTAAAGTATATGGAGTTTCCGGTATTAATAATATTAAAGTATTTGATGAAAAGTGTTACATTTCTTGTAAACAGTCTTCATGTGAAGCCAATGAATGTAGGTTGATTTTTGGTTAGCTTGTCAAACATTAACAATGTCAAATCACGCTTGTATGATGACTGTTAGTCAATTGTAGAGCACAATACTTGACGTTATTTATCTCCGTCAGTGTCTAACTGTCTAACAGGGTGTTGCTCAGATAACATACGTTGATAAATGTTTTTATTTGCTTATAAATTATTCTAGAGTGAAAAAGACGTGTTGCTTTGTCTAATTATCCAATAGATGTCACTACAACTGAAACTAATTTATCAATTTCAATCATTTAATGATTATTTTGATTCTGATTTTTAATATCTAAAAGCCAATAAAAAAATTTATATTATGTTTTTAATTAAAAAAAATTTTAAATTTTTGTGCTCTATCAGAACGTTATAAGAAAAATACACGCTAACTATGTATACATGTCGTATGAATAATATAGTTAAACACTTTCGAGGTTAATTGAGTTTAATAGAAAACATAAGCTTTCCTATGGTATAGACTATAGAAAACATAAGTATTAAAAGACGAGCTTGTAAATGCGGTGTAAATATAAAATTAACCATTTTCAGTAACGAAAAAAATCACAAAAAATATTTTTTATGCTTTTTTACAATCAGGGATTGAATGGCGCCTTCCATATTTAGATCCGCAAGGTTATTCCAGATAAGGTACATACATATTTATTCAAGAGTATATCTTCGAGTGTATACCCAATGGTCAAATTTTTGGTTGCAGATTCTGAACAATTATTTAAGCTAAAGCATTTTTTTTAAAGCTTCACCAGAACTTTTATAAGACAAACTTTTTAAAAAAAGTTAGTTAAAGTAGGACTGAATGTTCTGTTTAATGTTAAAATGAAAAGAAACAGTTTTTAAATCACTATTTGTCACTATATTGTTTGGTACTTTTTTATGATTATGAGTTAAAACGAAATAGGTATTGATAAGGTTTCCCAGATTATAAACAAATAAACAACATTCATGTCGATTCTCCTGAGAACAGATTTATTTGGAAATGCATAATCATTGAATACATAATTACCTACTTGTTGGTAATTCATATGATCCCCTATTGTAGTGAAACTAAAATATGAAGTACCAGAAATTTGGGGAAATCTTACTTATACTATAAATAGAAATATATTGCGTACTAGGAACAAAAAAGATTGTCAAAACCAAAAGTAAAAGTATAAACAATTCAAAAGTTTACAATTTAAATCTTTTGTAAGTTAACAATTTAACAGATTAAAAAAATTCCTGAAGAATTTACAACAAAAATTTATGTGTAATTTAAAAAAGAAGTTTTTGTTATTTCGCTGATATCGCAAGGTTCCACAGATATAAGGCAGTTGTTTATAATTTCATTAAACCAATTGATGTAATATCTCGCATTTCCTTGGGAAGTAAAATAAAAAAGATAAGCAACTATATAAGCAGCCTTTCTCAAGTAGAGTAGTTTTATGTATGGGGTAACGAAAAACATCTTTTTGTCTAGTAGGTAATAAGATTGTGGTTAATTTTAAAATTTGAAAAACAATCACTGTTCCTATATACATAACAAAGACACTCATATAAAGCTGGGAGAGTTAGTAAATTTAAAGTCCTAAAGGCTCCTTTACACTTTTACAGCTTTCACCAGGTTTCAAATTAGCTAAAGTTCTCACAGCTCTCTTTTACAATATGAAGATAGTTTGACTATGTGCACCAACCCAAAACACAATTCCATAAACTAAAAGTGAATAAAAATGGCTATAATAAGTAGTTATCAGTGTGTTATGATTAATTACTTTTTCCATTCTTTTAATAAATAATGAATTTTACTGAGTTTACCACAGAACCATTGTACATGCTTCAAAAGTTGCATGTGTTCACCTACTATGACCCCTAAGAATTTGGTTTTTGATGTAAGTTCAATGCTGCTGCCATTTATCTCAATTTCTTTTAAATAACTTGTTCCATTACGATTTTGCATAAATAATACACATTGAGTTTTATTTGTATTCATTACTAAAGAATTCTCCTTGAACCATATAGAAACGGTTGACATCGAAACGATAGACATCGTTTTATCTTTTATTTTGTTATAATTTTTCTTAACAACTAAAACAGTCGTGTCATCAGCCTAGTTTGTTAAAGTCACTGAGTAATCATTTGACGTAGTCAGATCATTTATGTACCTATAGTAAAATCGAGATTGAAGCAAGTATACTTCCCTGTCGGACTCAGTAATAGGTTTTGAATTTGATTTGATTCTTCATTATTGTTTAATGAGTTTTTAACTGATGTTATTCTTTAAATTACTTACATCATAAATAAATGTACCTATGTAGGTAATTTCAAATTTTTATTTGATTACAGGTACCTCCCAGCCAGCACACTGACGTCATAATGTCGGCGTTTTTCGGAAGTAACGACGTCAAATTGTTGTAAAACTGACATCATTATGTCACAGCCCAAAGACGTCAATATAAGACGTCATTAAAACGTCCTATACTAGGACTAAGACAGGAATTATAAATAGTTGAATATTGGAAATAACATTTATTATATACTACAGTTAAAACATCTCTATATTGTGACCACCTGCTTAATATGATCAGTATTCCTTGTCATCTGCTAAAATAATATCTTTTTAATGAAACTTGTACATATTGTATTGTACGTCCAAAAGACGTCGTTTTGAAGACGTCTACGTACGTCTCATTATATGACGTCTTATGGACATCATTTATTAGTCATATGACGTCGTCGACCAATAATGACTTAAAAATAACGTCATTATAACCTCAGTGTGCTGGCTGGGCTATATTTGTTCAAAAGAATTAAGCTCACATACTTGTTTGTTACCAAAGATACATATACAATTATAAATAAATTTATCTCTCCCTTAAAAAGATTTTATTTCTAATATGAAGTATGCTGAAGACAAAAATATTGCAATCATCGCTTTCATCCTATACAGATTCTACTGTATAATTAAAATAATAAAGACAAAAACTGTTTACTGTAAACAGATCAGAAATGAACTAAAAAAATTAATATTAAGAGATTTCAACAGAAAATGAATGCAAGCTCACCTATCCTACCAGAAACCCTTAAGTGAGGGTTCTGTGGATATCTTATTGTTAATCATAAAATTAAAAGAAAATGAAAACTTTAAAACTATCATGAGCCTTGTTTCTATAAATATGCAGTGTGCTTCACTTTACAACTTGACATCCTTCTGTCTTTCTTATTTAGTAGGCATGTAAAAATTGTTACAGATAGGAATCTGCATGTTTCTTATGGAAATTGGATCCAGGTCAAATTGGCTAAAATTGCGATATATCGTAGTTTATACTATCCTGATCCAAAGTCTTCGTGGCCACAAAGCTCTAAAGTTACCAGTTTTGGAGTTACAGAGCACGAAAAACAGGAAAGATTTGTACTTCGGTATATGGATTTTTAACGTACAGCCTCGGCAACGTCATTTTTTGTGTATATTTTTTATTTTTGTTTCGATTAACACAGGTAATTATGTTGTTTTGCATTCATGTGAAATTATATCGGGTGTCCCATTATATTTTGACCCTTTATAAACCTATATCACTTTTGAACTAATTGAGATAATTAAATGTGTTCACCAGTCTTCTTAGTTTTTAAAGTTTTTTTATGAGTACTTCAGCACTTCCAGTTTAATCGGAAATGGCATAGCATATTTTCGGAAATAAGGCAACTTTGTGATTTCAAATAGAACACCCTGCATATTTCTTCACAGTTGGATAGCCCATTGTTCCCCATTTCTAAAAGTACCATACTAAAAGAGTTTTATACGCTCTTAAAGTGAATACTGCCTGTTATTGAAATGCTATGAAAAAATATGATTCGCAAAGTAGACTATGGAAATTAAAGAAAACATTACTAGAAACATCAAATTAGTTTATTGACAATTACATGTTACTTCAATTGCTAATATTCAAAATGTACATATGAAACTCGATCCAACAAAGGGTAACAGGATACTCATTAAACTTTCAACAATTAAGAAATAAACAATTACTAAACATTAGTTAGTTATAAAAGACGTTCAAATTCGCTTTACAAAGTTGTCATAGCTTCTAATTAACACCTCAGGGGTAATGCTGTTAAAGACATGTTGGAAAAACAGAGAGTGCTAATTACAATTTTTTTCTATCATTGTGTGACCGTTCTAAATAAATGATGCAAAAGTTTTATCCCACTTATTATTCATTTAATGTTGTATATTGAAGCACTCAAATAAAAATAAAACTCCTTAGTGACGAAAACCCCTTTATATCCCTTTATGCATATAATCTTTTGTATGTCCACGCTCCACACTTGCTCCACAGGTTATAACTGCCATTTTACTTGTGTTGTGTTGTAAGAAGTTTAATAAATGATAATGAAAACTTAACACAACTGGTCCTTCAAAAATACTACTGCCCCTTAATAAAACATACCATCGACATATAGAACTGGACTGAGTGTGTTGTACTGCGCATCCTATTAGTCATAGAAAGAGAAAAGTATAACGTTATGGCATTTGCGCTCTTTGTCTACTCAAATCTGATTGGTTCGTTGTCTTAGGCACATCTTTAAGTATTCACGTCACTGGGCAATAGACAAGGAGAGATAATGCCATAACCTATGAGCTATCTCTTTCTATAGTAACAACGCTATGTGCAGCCAGACACGCAGTCCATTTGTATATGTCGATGCAACATACTACTATTGTTTGTGCATCATGCTAGATTCATTTTCTTTGTTGCTTTTAAATGTTTGACTTCCCACGCATTTATTGTATTGCATTTCATACTGCTGTGCCCTAGTACCAAAAAAAGATTAGTTTTCAAATAATAAACGAAGTCAAACCAAAGTGCCAGTTTTTTCCCATTTTTCTCAGTGCAATAACTAGAATTAGTTAGCATACATCTATCTGGTGATGACTGGCAAACTGTACCTATTCTAGAAAAGACAAGTTAATAGTGGAGCGCCCCGAATCAAGAAGAAGCAACGATGGACAGTTTCGACAGGTATGTCAATGCATTACATGGTTAAAATTAAGTAAAAATTTCAGCGCTCTTTTTATGCATAATTTACATTTGTGCAAACAACTATCTTTTTTCGTAGCATTTCAATAACATGCAGTATTCATTTTAAGAACTTATAAAACCATCACCCTGTATAATAACCAAGACAAGTATGGCACTATACAGGGTATTCCATTTGAAATCACAAAGTTGCCCTATCCCAGAAAATATGCTATGCCATTTCCTATTAAACTGGAAGTAACTTGGAAGTTACCAAAATAGGTAAAATGGCTATTATTTCTGTATTAAGGGTCCGACTTTTTATCACGAATGTGTATATAATTTAACATTTTACTAAGATTACCATATGAATGATAAGAGAATAAGAATATTTATTTTTTGAAGTTATAGAAATTTTAAAGCAATTTAATTGTTAGGTTATTTCACTTTACATAAATAACTATAAAACCTGCAATAAACATATCTATAAAATAATATTTGCAACAAAATTCATTAAATTTGTGTTATAAACATAGTATTTATTTATTAATAATTTTCGTAATTAAACAATTTTGGTTTGAAATAACAGTTTCGGCTTGCATAATTTCAGTTCAAGAAATTTGTTAAACAAGATCGATTCTAGATTTTATTCTCATCATTTCTGTATTGTTGAATGTGGGCAGTAGGTATATTTAAATGTGCTACAATAAATTAATTACAAATGCTAGAAATATCTATACTGTAACGAATAGTAAACCCACATATGACGTCATCAAACATTCTAGATGTATGAGTCATCAACTGTATGACATCAATAACACGTGCAAGTATGACTCATCGACGTGACTTATCGGCAGCTGCGTGTATGACTCATCAACACGTCATGGAACATTCTAGATGTACGAGTCATAGTATGAAAGATATAAATTGAGTCGCGAGTAGAAGGAGTTCAGTTAATGTTTGACTGGCAAAGTGAAATGTACTCTGAATAATTAGTGAATACATAAATAGTTTTTATATAAATAGTCCTCAAATAAATTTGTAAATACCTAGCATTTTTAATAGTTTGTTAAATAGTTTATAGTTATAGTGTTTTCTTAATTAAGTGCATTGTAAATAATCTTTTCTTTATTAATAGACGATTTTAAACAGCATTTTTGATTATTATTTTAAAAAGAACGTAACAATACGCTCGAGACCGATTGTTCAATCACATTGAGCGAATCCCCTGAAGTAATTTTACTTGCATCAGAATCAGAATTTTTGGAATCAGAAGAATCAGACTTACAGGAAGGATACATGCAAGAAACAAAATGGAAAATAAAGCTGGGATTAGAAAAATATTATGTGATATTTTATGATACCCGATGGTACATTGGATGAATTTTGGATATTGATAAAGAAAAATTCTTGAAAGAAGATTTGGAAAACTTCACATAGCCGAAAGAAGACGACATTCAGAAAGTAGATTCGGAATCTATATTTTATGGTCCTGTAAATTTTAGTGGAATTTACCCATTCAAAATCAGTCGTTCAAATGGGATCTCAATTAACAAGTTATACAAAGACTTGAAAAGAATTTGAACGAGTTTCTATTTTAATTAAAACTTATCAGTTTTTTTAATTGTTTCTGAATTTTATTTACTGTCGTACATTGGGATTCTAACTTTTCAAATACATAAATCTTTGTTATTTACTTCAATGTGTGTTTATTTATATTTCTTAGAGTCAATCTATCTGATGATATATTTTTCAAAGTTCTTCTTTTCACGTATTCGGTTACTTTAGCAGCACTTGATGTAATGTACATATATAATGATTAAATAAAAAACTACTTTTTACAGATCATTTTTTATTTATGAGGAATTTTGTTTACATTTTTCTTAGTTGAGCTATGACCTTTTGTAAAATTATCAATAAAACCAATAACAATAAAACACCTTTCTGACCTTTCATTCAAATACACCCACTGCTAAGATCTTGCATGGAATACGGAAATAAACATGGCAATAGAGAAATTAATGCAGCAATACAAAAAAAAGAGATGGGAATACAGCATTACAGACGACAATAAAGGAATAAAAATGGCAATAACAAGACAGAATACGGGCATAAAGACAGTTATTGCCATAAAGCGACAATAGGTGTACATAATTTTTGGGAGTGAGGGACCCCTCGAATTCATCCCAACCCTAATTATAAGGAACTCTAGAACTTTTACAATTATGCCGAAAGATGCCATCAGAACTCTTTCTTGCAAAAATATAGGTGCCACGTGAAGTTGTAGTACCCTAAAATCATTTTTTCAATGTTCATGCTTAAAATACCAGAACTATTGTTAATATTATAAGAAACTCTAGAACTCTACTTTATTTATTCAGAACTCTAAGATTTTTTTGGTTTCAAGGAATTAAGGGTGCTAACTATACACGAGGCCTTGATTATAACTATAGCAATAGAACTAACTTTCAGAAAAAAAAAAGGTTGAAATATCGAATGCAGCATTAGTAAACATTTCAGAGTAAACAGAATTTTGTTACCTACTAATTTCCATTGTACTCTTTTAAACAAAAATAGAATTTTTAACTCAATTCTAATAATGCGTTTAAAACGCTTATTATTCAAGATTTTTTAATCGAAATTTTACAAAATTTGGTTTTATGATTTTCAGGTGGTCCAGAACAGATTTCCGTAATGATTTTCCTATTAAACAATGCCTACTATGTTTCTTCAATTATTTGCATTTATTTTTGATTGTAGTAGGCTGATGGTTTATAATACATGGGGTTTCTACTTGCACACAAACCTCTTTTAAGTGTTCTATATTTGATAAAAATTTGAATTGGTTCGATTATAAATAACAAAAATATAGAGGTGTCAAGCTGTAAAGTGAAACACACTGTATAAATGTATACATGTGGCGATAAAGTAAGGAACAAAATTCATAATTGCGTAATTTAATGTTTTCAAGCAAAACGCTCGGATAGGTCAATTTTATTTTTTAATTAGCCACCTTATGACATAAAAATTTTACTTATGACATCATGTATTTTTGCGCAATGACGTCATCATTGGTTTTTTTAAATGACAACCCCAATTTTTTTGCTGGTTTTTATAGATGGTCCAACTACTTAAATGATGGTGTAAAACCATTGGTACCTTAGATAACTATTTTTTGAGAATATAACACACTTAAAAATCTAAACCTGTTTTTGCAAATTATCGTAATCACATCTGTATCACTTTTGACGGATGAAACAAAAACTAATACTCGTAAATTTGACGTTTTAAAAACAGCACTTGAGTATTTTAGTGAAAGTGTGAAAGAGGCATTTCACAAGTTTTTTAAAAGCGAATTCTCTTTGCAGTTAACAAAAAATAGCACGTTTACCTGAACGGGAAAGAATAGAAATTTTAATAATGGTTGGATATGGTGATAAGCTAAGAACATATGAGGAAGCATGTGAATTATTCAGCCAAGAACATCCTGATAGACTGTCTATTGCAAGATCCATAGTAAGTAAATTGCTTGCCAAATTTACTGAAACGGGATCCGTCCATGATGTGCCTCGGCAAGGTCGACCTCGAGTAAACGAAAAACCAGATTAGATGTGTTACTTGAAGCTAAAGAAAATCCTCACCATTCTACAAGGCAGCTAGCCCTAAATAACAACGTGGACCACTCTTTTGTTGTGAAGTTGTTCACGAAAGAGAAATATCATCCTTAGAAAGCTCAATTGATTCACGAATTAAACGAGGATGATCCAGACTGCCACTTGCAGTTTTGCAAAGAACTAATGTTACGATGAACTAATGCTGCGATGAAGACCCCAATTTTTTAAATAATATCCTCTTTGCTGAAGAAGCCACTTTTTGCCTGAATGGGACAGTACATCATCACAATTGTGCTTTTTTGAAGGAAACCTACAGCAGCACGTTATTTGGATACGTTATATATATATTACTTTTTGCGGTTTGATTTAGTGCCAGCTCTGACAGCAATGTTTCCAAATCATCACGAAGCAGATGTACACCATCAGGATATTTAGTTTCAACAAGATGGGACGTCTCCGCACTTTGGAATAAACATCCGTTAATATCTTGACGCCACATTTCCTGGAAGGTGGATAGGACGTCGAGAAGCAATTGAGTGGCCACCGCGTTTCCCAGATTTGACTCTCTTAGATTTTTTTCTGTGGGTTTATTTAAAATCAAAGATTTATTTTAATAGGCCAAATAATTTAGACAAGCTACGGCAAAGAATTCGCGCTGAAGTGGAACACATTACTCCTGAAGTACTTGAGCAAAGTGTACAAACTGTTTACACTCGCATCAGTCAGTGCCAAATGGTTGACGGAGAGCAATTTGAACACTTGTGCTAAATTTTGTTTGTTTTTGGGGTTTAATTAAGATTTTCTTCCATTATAGTTACATTTTTATTTCTTATGGTAAGTGTGTTATATTCTCAAAAAAATAATTGTCTAAGGTACCAATTTTTTACATCATCATTTAAGTAGTTGGACCATTTATAAAAACCAACAAAAAAAATTGGGGTTGTCATTTAAAAAACCAATGATGACGTCATTGTGCAAGAATACAGGACATCAGAAGTAAAATTTTTATGTCCTAAGGTGGCTAATAAAAATTGACCTGTAGGAGCGTTTTGCTTGAAAACATTAAATAAATGCAATTATGAATTTTATTCCTTACTTTATCACCACACTGTATTTTTATACAAAAGCACATCAGAATTCAGCTATTATTGAAGAATATACAGTAGCGGAAAAACAAAAGAGATAAAACAAAATAGTAAAAGGACTAACTGGTGGAACGAGGAATTAAGAATTGAAACAAAGAAAAAGAAACAACTATGGAAAAAGTACCTAAACACAAAGGAAACAAGTGTGTATGAAGAATACAAAGGACAACGGAAAAGAGTGAAAGAAATGGTCTCAAAAGCAAAAACACAAAAATGGGAGGGCTAGGAGTACAACTAGAAAAGAACTATAGAGAAAACCAAAAGCAATTCTTCAGAGCAATAAAAGCAGTGAGAAAAAAGGAAAGAAATCCACTAATTCATTTGAAAGACAAAGATGGTAAAATGTTAACAAGAGAAGAAGAAATAATAAAAAGATGGAAGGAGTACTTCGAACAGCTGTTAGGAGGGAATCATCAACAGGTAGCAAAGAAAGGGAAATTGCTATAATACTCCCTTTCCATAAAAAAGGAGATAGCCATCAGTGTGAAAACTACCGAGGAATATCGCTATTAAGTGTCCCTTATAAAATATACGAAAGAATCTTAGAACAAAGACTGAGAAAGATTACAGAACAACAACTTCAAGATTCGCAAAGTGGCTTTAGATCGGGTAGAAGTACAAACGACGCAATTTTTGGAGTCAAACAAATTATTGAGAAAACTATAAGACATAAAAATGAATTATACATCTGCTTTATAGATCTGATCAAAGCTTTTGACACTGTCCCTAGAAAACTCATATGGTAAGTATTAAAGAAAGAAGGAATAAACAACGAACTAATAATAGCATTAAAGAGTGTTTATAAAAATACTTGGAATTACATAAGAACAGGAAATGTGGAGTCGGAAAAATTCAAGACATGGGAAGGAGTTAGACAGGGAGGTGTTCTTAGCCTCCTGCTGTTTGTTATTTTGATGGACAATATAACCAAAGAATGCAGAAATAAGATAAAGAAAGTGTTTGTGGGATATAGGAATATGGAACCGATCTGGGCATCAGAATTTCTCTTTGCAGACGACTTGACCATAATTGCCAAGTCAGAAATAGACCTACAAAGAAATTTAAATATATGGAAACAAGCATTCGAAAACAGAAATATGAACATCAATACTGAAAAAACGGTAGTTATGGCAGTGGGGAAAGACCAGAAAAATATAAATATTAAACTGAACGACCAACGCATAGAACAAGTCGAAAGCTTTAAATATCTAGGCTCAACAGTGAACTATAAAGGCGATATGGACGACGAGATTAATAGTAGACTGGGAGCAGCAGCACGTCTCTATCATGCAATTAATAAAATAATAATAAATAAGAAAGAAATCTCAAAAGAAACTAAAGTAAGAGTGTACACTAGTATTTACATACCAACTTTAACCTACAGCAGTGAATTGTGGACACTCACCAAAAGACAACACGAAAGAATACAAGCTGGGGAAATGAAATTCCTACGTAGGATTGAGGGAGTGTCAAAAAGAGATAAAATAAGGAACGATGAGATAAGAAGAAGAGTACCGATAAAACCCCTAAAAGAAAAGATAGAAGAAAATCAACTGCGATGGCTTGGACATTTACACAGAATGGGAAAAGAGCGCGAAGTTAAAGCTATATGGGAAACGAAACCTACAGGCAAGAAACCCCCGGGGAGGCCAATAAAAACTTGGAATGATGAAGTAAGCGCAATACTAAAGAAGAGAGGAATTGGATGGGCTGAAGCAAGGAAAATAGCAGATAACAGAAGGGAATGGAGAAAATTATATAGACAAGAAAAAAGTGTATAAATAGGTGGTGCAAAGAAACTCTCGACACCAGTATGGTATAAGAGAACAAAAGAATAAGAAGAAGAAAATAATTTAGACAAGCTACGGCAAAGAATTCGCGCTGAAGTGGAACACATTACTCCTGAAGTACTTGAGCAAAGTGTACAAACTGTTTACACTCGCATCGGTCAGTGCCAAATGGTTGGCGGAGAGCAATTTGAACACTTGTGCTAAATTTTGTTTGTTTTTGGGGTTTAATTAAGATTTTCTTCCATTATAGTTACATTTTTATTTCTTACGGTAAGTGTGTTATATTCTCAAAAAAATAATTGTCTAAGGTACCAATTTTTTACATCATCATTTAAGTAGTTGGACCATTTACAAAAACCAACAAAAAAAATTGGGGTTGTCATTTAAAAAACCAATGATGACGTCATTGTGCAAGAATACAGGACATCAGAAGTAAAATTTTTATGTCCTAAGGTGGCTAATAAAAAAAAATTGACCTGTAGGAGCGTTTTGCTTGAAACATTAAATAAATGCAATTATGAATTTTATTCCTTACTTTATCACCACACTGTATTTTTATACAAAAGCACATCAGAATTCAGCTATTATTGAAGAATATACAGTAGTGAAAATTTCGATGAAAATGAAATGCATATTTCATATAAATATTTACAGATCTTTTCATCTTAAAAATCTCTAAACCTTACAATTCTATTCATATTGGGTGGATATATGAACTAAATTGTTTAATGTTAGTTGTTGGTGATAACTTAAATATATTTCAAAAGTGCAATGAGTCCATCATTATTTAAGTATACTACAAAATATTTAATTATCAAACATTGTAAATTAATTATAATGTTCAAATGGCAAGGTCAAACTGTCAATTAAACTAAAAGGCATAATTTAAAAATTTTTGCAACCATAACAATGCCTATTATTATGTAATTAACATTCTTCAAATTGATATATACAAAAGAAAAAAAAAATACAAACCTAATTGACCATGAGTAACATTTCCCCACGTCCATACTTCACAGTTTAATAAATTTGAACCATTTCTAGTCACAATGTTGCATCGCTCTTGAATCCCATGTTCAGATAAATCTCGTTCAGATGTCCCCTGACTGAGAGACCACATGAATTCATCTTTCGATGTAATTCTTGGAAGCGATATGTCTTCTGCCATTTCTAACACATCACAATTATCTGAACTACCACTAACATGTCTCGACAACGTAACTACTTTATCACCTACAGTTTTAACACCTTCATAAACAAGACTCGCCATATTTGTTACATTTTCTTTTATGATTCTTGTTGGTTTCTCTGTACATTCAGCTAGGTACTCTTCACCAGCTGAAGACATCCACGAGAACTGCCTAGTTAAAAAATCCCTAGCTGCTTCAGTATTACGAAAAATTATATTCTTTTCTATTTTTTCACTACATTCACTTGATTCGGTTAATTCCGGAGTATGATCATAATGTACACATTTACTACGATCATTAGATGTGGTACTTGTACTATCGTTCTTACTACTAGTTGAAGTTGAATCTGTATTATCACTTTTAACCGTTAAATTTAATGGACAAATATTATAATTTTGAGAATTTGGTGATATTGACATGCAGTGAGGGCAGTTAGGTACAAAAACATCTTCATCACATTCATCACTGTCTGTGTCTTCACTTTTAACTTGTTTACTTACAATAACGATAGCAAAATCGTTACCAATACTAACACTATGACTAAACCTATTTTCAAAAAACGTCACTCTCTTTGGAATTGTACTATTTATACCAATTTGTGGCATAACACCTGAAGCCCATAACTGACCAGTGTCAGTAACAAACAGCGTTCCGAATTCTCCTATAGCAATCTTTTCCACTTTCATTTTGAATTTTATTGTACTGTGGCCATGACTGCATGTCTTTGATTCTTCTATTAATGTAACTTCATTCACAGTTTCCAAATTTTCGTCGCACTTAAACACCCTACCTTCTAGATCTACCACATACAAATAGTCACCACACGAAGCTATATCTCGAAACTTTAAAGCTTCATGTTGTTCTAATTGTAACTTTTGATGGTCTTCTATTTCTTTAACAACACCATGAATTAAATTACAATTTATTGTAAGCAAATAAACATGTTTACCAATATTGGCTGCTTTAAAAATACTTTCATTATTGAACTCGCCAATTATTTCAACATTATTAGTAGTATTCCATAATAAGAAATTATTTGACATTATTTTAAAACTTGATAATTTAGAAATCAATATGTAAAAGTATATGTATTACTTAGAACACATCATATCTTGTAATTTGTAATGAATGAAGCTAAGAAACGCTCACTAATAAACGAGCACCTGTAGGTAACCTTTATGAATGATGAATGACAACAAACAGCTGATTGAAATTCTCATTTTACCCAATTCTTATATTGAAGAATATTGTATTCTATGAAAACACGAGCGTACTATTAATTGAGGGAAAGTTAAATAATTCTAATAATGATAAAAAGGTGATAAGAGTTGTAATACGCATTAAACGTATCATAATATAATATTAAATATTATATAAACGAGTCATTATTATTCTATGAATTCTGATAAATTTTGACAAAAACGTAGGTTGCGGTTTTAAATGAGTAAGTAGGAAGTAATCTGGGCCTACACAAGTGAATAATTCAAAATACAGATATGTTTATTCGACAGTAATTTGATAATATTTAACACTATTTTAGTAGCTATTATATCTACGAAACTAATGTAAATAATAACATATGAACTTCTACAGAAAAATTCTTTATTGTTGCCCTATTTGTTTAATTCTAGATTAATTAGAATACTATTGGTCGTCTCACTTTGGGACTACAGCGTGTGTTCTTATGGACAACGGGGTTGCCAAACATCTTGCAAGCAACTTTTAAAAGCACTTTCTAAATATTACAGTTGTAACTGCATAAACTTTTATAATCTTTATTGTTCGAGCAAGTTATATTTGCAGGTAGTCACTTCTTCTGACAGCGGTAGTAAAACAAAATTTCAAAACTTGCTGTTTATATGAGTTAACGCCAGTACTATTACAAAACTAATAATTTTGGGTATAATTAAAAGTCAAACGTTTTATTTCGAGTTTTTGAATTTTGGGTAAATAAAAAAAAGTACAACACAAGTTATAGTTATTTGGTTTTTATTAAATAAAGAAACATTAAAACGAATAAATTATTGTATACTATCAAACTACACTTTTTTAATTGTGCAGCTTTCATATAAAACAGTAATAGATTGAAAACATAAATAAATAATAAAAGTATAAAAGAATATAAATAAAAGAATAGTTTCACGAAGTAAAAGTAGAAAAATGAGAAGGGTTTATTGTTTACTAAAATTCTTTGAATTTGCTGCTAATCCTAAATTTTCGTTTTTGCAACTTTCTTTTTAAACAAGTTGAATAAATCATTCATTATGAATCATTTTATGTTAAAATTGCGTTTGGGACTAGGCTTCCTTTATTTACCTGTGAATTAAAAGATTAAAAAGATCATACAGAAGCTAACCAGCTGTCTATTTTTATTTTAAAAGAATTTCAAGATGAAAGAATTAAACAAAAAAGTATAAGTAATAAAATATCAAATATTTAGCTACATGTACGATGTGAGAATCCCAAGTAATGTTTAATAAAATAACAAATACATGTTAATAAGACTTTCTTTTAAATTCTCCTTTTGTATGGTTACGATTACACTTTTTCGGATACATGTTTTCAAATGTTTAGAACTTCTGGAATCTTAATCCATATTTCTATAGATTCATACAGTGAAATATGTGGCAACAACGAAGCACAAACTCCCATATGAAATACATTGGCTATCTTTCCTATCATTCATTTATCTTCGCTGTAGTGCCAAAGTGAGACGACCAATAGTTAAACAGTTTCGTGAAGAATTCCTAAATTTGTTATTTATTAATAATGTATTTTGGGAAACCCTGAAACAACAAAATCAATTTTATTTTTTAAGAAGACACTTCTTGACGTAAAAACTTGTTTTTATGAGTATTATTTGTTTTGCACTATGGCGTCATCAATAATCTTTTTAAATGACAACACCAATCTTTTCTTCAGATTTTGATAGATTTCCTTAAGAGTTAAATCAGTTAAGTGGTAATGCCACTAATGCGAAATAGGTAGTTATTTATATCACATATGACACAAATCCAGAAATTGCTCTTTTGCGAGTACAAGTGTGTGGTTTGTGGGCCGAGCCTTGTTGTTTGTATTACTAATATATGGCAGGGCAGAATAGACGAGGCCTTTACACGAGTTTCGGAAAGCAGCTTACGCTGGACGTACGATACGCGAGACTTTTTGTGCCGATTTTCCATAAATTTGTTACATATGATTAACTTAATTGTTTGTTTATTTACTATTAGAATTTTGCTTATTGAGCTACAATATGCGAAAACGGAAAATTTGGAAGAAAAGTAAGGTTCCGAACTTTTGCTAAAGTCAATGAAACTTGGCAAGGCCGTATTCAAAGGAAGGTAAACTTAATGCTAATAAATGATAACAAAATAATAGCATATTGTGGCTCAAGGGCAGAAAGTTAGCATTTGCAGCCCGCAGTTGTTTGAATCCCGAGCGAATCGAGGAGTGTAGGCAGCAGACAACTAAGGGCTGCAAATGTTTTTCTGTCCGAGTGACATACAAAGGTTTTTCGCCTACCTGCTTTTATACTTGAAAATGGAACTCCAAATGTTAAACAGTAACCCAATTTACCTTAAATTAAAATAAACTTATGTTAGAGGAATGTGATTGTGTGAATGAAAACAAAAACAACGCCAGATTTTTTTAAATAATATTATTAAATTAACATAATCATAAATATAAGATGCTTAGTGTAGCGTAGTACTTCGCTGTTTGAGCGGTACTGTCCAATCTAGACCTCTGAAGCAAGCGATTATGTGGAGCGTAAAGTGTTAGGTTATATAATATAGATATATCGATAAATGATTTATCGATATATCGATAAATGATAATATCGATATATTGATAAATATCGATGTATCAATAACTATCGAAATTTATAGATAAGTATCCGGACTACTAAATTACCAACAAATAATCAGCATTAATGTTGTAACTGCTTGTAATAACTTAAAAGTGGAAAAGTTTAAACCACATACAGGTATAATTAAAAGTATAAAATATGAATAATAACAGATAATAAACATATTACGTGTATTATTTCTAAACAGTTGGTAAAGACGTAAGTACATTTGCGATATATCGATTGCTATCGACAATTATCGATGTATCGAATAATGATATCAGTGGTTGGAAATATCGATATTTATCGACACGTATCGATATGTATCGATATCTAATGATACATATCGATACTTATCGATATGTATCAATACTTATCGATATATCGATAATATCGATAACTTTTCGATATCGATATTATCGAAAAATTTTTTGATATCGTCCGTCGCAGTACACAAGACGCGTGTGTGTGGTCGAGTTCACGTTATTAAATTTGGCCCCTACCCCCCAGTAAATACTCGATTCAAAACACCCACAATATGTAACAAAAATTTCACTAACGAAACAAAATTTCTGTAAAATTTCAAAATTTTGAGAGCGCCAAATTTCTACAAAATTTCAAATTTGTAAGAAATTTCCAAGTTTGGAGCCCCTATTACTTACGCCCGGGGCAATTCGTGCCCCCTTCTGCCCCCCTAGCTGCGCCTCTGTATGGATTGAATTGTATGGTCTCCTCGATTTCAGAGGCAAACACGTTCTCTTACACGGCCGATCATCATAAATTTTTGTTCTTGACAGGTAGTAATTATTTCAATAAATAATAAGTTTCATAAATTTTAAAACTTCAGTTGGCACCGTTTAATTTTATTTTTATAATTTCCAATTAATGTTACAAATACATTCCAGCTGTTGTGACACTGGAGTTATTTTGGTAGCGCATAACGGGATGAAATTTGACGTTCCTAGAATTATAAGATTAGCTAGTAGTCTAGAGTTAAAAGGAGACCTGAAGTCGATAGTTAAAGGTTTTGCCGATTCCTTGCCTATATTAAAAAATCATTTTATTTTGTTCTTATTTATCAATTTCAAAATCAGATTTATATTTACATTTTTCAAATGTCCGAGTATTTTCGCGCACTACAGGGCAGATCACGTAATTCGCGTTCTCTAAGAGCAGACAAGGGAAGTTGATTTTATTTCATTAATATCTTTTCAGATCTTCCGATAACCCCACTCCATCAAAACGGCATCTTATTTCTCAAGTTTCCTTTTACCTGTCATCAGTTTTTTGTGAGAGTGTATGATTTAGTTAATTAAATAACCCCCGACTTCCGGTGTTAAAAAAACAACCTCCCATAACCACAATGTTAAAAATTCAAATTTCAATTGCAAATTTCTCTTTCATTTCCCCGATAACCCCTTGTTTTCTCGACGGGAAACGATTCAGCGACCCTCAAATTATAAATTATAATAATTCCAGATCTTTGGCTAATATTGAAAAATTTGGGGGAGCCACCTTAATAACACAAATGTCACTTTTTTAAATCGACATTTACAGCATTTGGCAACATTTAGAAGGGGAGGAAATGTTCTGGCAATATTTTTTATAAATAAAGAATACTATCGAAAGTAACCTCCTGAAATTTCATGACTGATGTTACTTTAAATAAATTGAATCTTATTTCTCACCTTAGTAATTTTGGGGTAGTATCCCGGCCGCAGGGAGCTGCCAGAATCGACTTTTAGTGTTCAGCAGGTACATAAGATTTAGTACCCAAATTTTCACGACTGTTGAAATGACAACTCGAAATACGTTGCTGGCTATATATACCTCATATAATAGGGGGTAGCTGTAATGATTTAGAACTATTTCCTTATCAACATGTGGTCGCTTCCTGCTAGTTTTCGAGAAAATCGCATTTTGAATTTTAAGTGCGCCCGTTGTACTCACATTATATTAAAAATACAAAAATAAGTAAAAAAATTTAAAAAAAAAACTTTTTCTCAAGTATAAAAATTTATAAACATACCTGAAAAACTGGTGTATAAATATCTTCGCACGTAAATATTAGGAAAAACATATGTTTTCTAAATGTTAATCATAATTAACATTTTAATTATATGGCGGAGTGTTATTCTTAACGACAATCACAGATAGGTTTAATAGTTATTTACGTGGCAAGTTGTGTAAATTAATCTTTACGAGCGAGTTGAAAAGTTTATTAGGCGAGCGAGCGACCCTCCATAATCCAGTGAGCCCAGTAAAGATTTATTGCAAAGCGTGCAGCCTACAAAGTTTTATTTCCATCTTCACCAGCGTTTATTAATTTACTGTATATTATGTATAAAAAGATATTTTATAATCAAAGGCGGTCGGACAATTTATAGCTAGACGTTGTCATGGTGTTGTGATTAAGCAACAAATTAGTGTCTATATTAGCGTTTTGTTGAGGAGCATTGTAGAACTTTACAAGTCTCTCTTAGGGGCCTGTAAAATGTACAGCCTACAAAAACAGCATGCTAGGGGGGGGGGCAAGCCTAGAATAAACGACATGCTAGGAGGGGCAAGCCTAGAATAAACGGCATATTATACAAAATTTTCCTTCCAAGAGGGGGGCAAGGAGGGGCACTTGTCCCCCTTCTGGGTCCTATGGCTACAACGTCTCATTTATTTAGTTACATAAATGCCTATAAGTGTCATTTACATAGAAAGTGTAAATAATCCTAATAAGTAACAAAATCTGTCTATACCAAATGCAGACTGCGTGCACGTGCTTATACATTTCATCAATAATATCACATATATTTTTATTAGCACGTGTGCGTAATCTTTTCCTGGTATAGACAGATTTTGCTACTTGGGATAGTTATTTACGTGGCAAACTTTGTAGATAAATCTTTACGGGCGAACTGGAAAGTTTGTGGGGCTAGCGACGAAAGAGCGAGTCTCCATAATCCAGTGAGCTCCCAGTAAACATTAATGACAAAGAGTGCAGCGTACAAAGTTTTATTTTCATCTTCACCAGCGTCTTTTATTATTTTATTGTAATTTTTTATAAAAAAAACGTTTTATAATCAAAGGCGGTAGGACAATTTATAGCTAAACATTGTCATGGTGTGATTATGCAACAAATAAGTTTCCATTAGCTTTTTGTTGATGAGCATTGTACAACTTTACACGTCTCTTTTAGGAGCCAGTAAAATTTTACAGGGCTTTAGCTGTAACTGCTCATTTACTTAGTTACCATAAATGTCTATTTGTGGTCTAAAGTGTCATTTACATAGAAAGTGGAAGTAAAAACTATTACAGACGTTTTCAAAAGCCAAGTACTAGTACCAGTACTTCGATTATTAGTTATTCTGAAAACGATTCACCTCCAGCAAAATGGAAATGTGTCGTTCATCATTATAATCCATATTAAAATATGGTTTCATTTCATTGTCAGAATCGGAAAAAAACTTACACAAAAAACACTACTTCAAAGGGCAATTTTTGAAAAATTTTAAATAAATTTGAATAACGGATGGCGCAGGCAAGACGCACGATCTTTACTGAAAATATCCAGTCGTTTTATACTACTGTCCGGACTTTTTAGATAACTGGTCCCGGAATTACTATGAAAAAACCTGCACTTCCTCCCATCTGGTATGCAACTTTTCGTCTGGTCCGCAAGATAAACTTAAAATTGTTATTCCGCAGCATGAATTTAGTTGAGAAACACTGATCTAGACGACGTTCCTAAGCGGGAAAATCTCAAACAACACTAAAGGTAAGTACTCACAGCAGCGGATCCGCAGGCGGATGTCATACGATTGGTCGGTTTGAGTCGATTTGACTCAAACCGACCAATCGTATGACATCCGCCTGCGGATCCGCTGGGGTGAGTACTTAGCTTAAGGTAACAGGTAACACCAACATAAAAAAAAACGAAAAGTTTAAAAGGGTTAATTTTAAATGCTCAAAACATTACAAATCAAAAGACCCTAACAGTTACTCTTCCCGTAAGCGAATGGTTCAACAACTTTGGTATATTTAAAAGAAAACTATAAAAGTATGTGTATTAGTTTCATAAGACTACTAGTTTCATAAGACACGCTTTTCGTGCACGCGTCCGAATGATTTATGGAACGAATACTTTATACCTACTATCTTTTTTCTATTTGTGTTATTTTGTAATCATTTTCTAGACAGAGTTATTTGGACTGGCAAGATCAGATCAGAGACGCAGATCAGTAAAAGACCGTCTGCAACATTGCTTAGACTAGGGTTCCTCAATATGAACTGAGCTCTGGTAACACAGTTAAAGTTTTCATTCAGGAACTGTAGCTTAGACCAGAATGGACATCAGTTTGAGTTTTTATACGTTAACTTACACTTCCTATTTCTGTTTATTGTTCTAGCGTTTTACTCACCCGAAAGTTATTTACCTCAGATTCAACTTTAAAGACTTTGCTTTAATACACATAAACTTTTTCGTTACCTATCTGTGCATGATGGGATTTTACACTTGCTTCTGTTATTATTCCTTTAATACTGTAACAAATAGGGGAATCCTTATACGAAGGCGGCAGAACATTCCAGAGAAAAGCGGCATACACCCGCGAGAACAGATTATAGAACATTCGACACGGGCTGCGCATCAGGCGGTTAGATGAGGTATAACGTTTACATGGGGTATATATATCGACTCTCATGCATAGAAGGGAATTCAATTTTTAGTGTTTAACCGGCGGCGTATTAAAATATACTCTGTGTAATTAGCAATCAAATATTTTAGTGAATAAATAAATGTTTAATAATTGTTATAATAATACATAAATAGTTCTTTTATAATTTACTTTAAGTTTCTAAATATCTAGCATTTAAGTTAGTTAAATTGTTTATAATTATAGTGTTTTAAGGAGTGTATGTAAATAATATCTCTCGTAAATAGACGATTAAACAGCATTTTTGTTATTAGTTTCAAAAGAACGTTACAATACCAAATAATACGTTCTGTTGTACAACTAACATTATATTATTTTAGTTAGTCATAATTTTTAAAACATACCTAATTTCCCTATGTTATATAGAATTAATATAAAACTGTAGGAAGGAACATAATCATCTACCAGATACGACCAGGTTGTGGTCTCAATATGGCGGAGCAGTTTTTTCCGGTTTTGTAATGAGACATTTCCATTGGCGGTTCTCACTTTCTCGAAATGCGCACATATTAGAATATAAAACTGTAGGACGGAACATAATTATCCACCACATACGAGCGGGATGGGGTCTTAATATGATGGAGTAGGTGTTTTCGGTTTTGTAATTAAATATTTCCATTGGCGGTTCTCATTGTCTCAAAATGCGCACATAAACTACATAACCTCAATTTTAAAACACAGTATTTTGAAATTTTAATCTTTTTATATAAATTTTACATTTAATATTTTAAAGAAAAGAATACTTACTTATGAAATGTAATTCCCTTCTTCGTATTTGTCGGAGTTTGAGAGAAAAGCAGATTTAGGTGCATGGGCGTAACTAGAAAACTTCTCTAGGGGGGGGGCAGGCCCCAGGTTACTGGACGGCCCCATAGAGCGCACACTGGACCGTTTAATACAAGCTAGACGTAAAAAAGTCAAAGTTTAATTTCATTACCAGCCCTATTTCAAATCGATCACAGATAACCACTAATCTCAAAAATGCATTTACCAATCCTGTATCCCGAATTGCAATTGAGTAATTACACCCCAAAGTTGGTTTACAAGAAAAGTGCAACAGACGACTTTATGAACTTGCAGTTGACGCGCTCTCAAAGAATATGTGTTTTAGAAATTTACAGTCGTCTTAAGTGTTTGAGAAAAATGTCCTATATAGGTGAATGTATGTATTATTTTATTGACTTAATGAAAAATTTTTATCTTGTGTAATATTGTTTAAAAAAATCCAAACTCAAGATATATCTCAGTGAAATAAATAAAGACTATTAAAAGTTTCACAGTTTTATTAAAATACAACCTGACAATATTGTTTCGACAGCTATGCTGTCATTATCAAAGGTAATATAATTATAAACAAACACGTCGCTAAGGTAGATACAAAAATAGGTAACTAGATAAAAAGATAAAATTAATAATAATCAGAATTAAATATCTAACACTTCCAGTAACGGAGAATTACTGAGCTCAAGTTGTTCATTCATTAAAGGTACCCTGAGTTTGTGTTTGTATATCTCAAAGGCTTCTAAAATGTCTAATTTGAGTTTGTTATTACAAAAATGTAGGAATTTAATATTATTTTGAGGAGTCATTGTGTGATTTTGTTCTAAAAGGTGTTTGGCGTAATTCGATTTTTCAGGATGTTTATTTTTGTAATGACGTACGTGTTCTTTATATCTTATGTCAAAATTTCGCAGTGTTTGTCCAATATATACCGAACTACAAAAAGAACAATTTAAACGGTAAATGCCCGATTTCATGATATCATGTGTTCTGTCTTTAGCATTAAATAAAAATGAAAAAGTGTTAGTGTTGGTTTTAAATGTTATTTTATAATTGTTGGTTTTTCTTAGTATATGTGTAATTTTTTCTGATATTTTGCCAAAATATGGTATAGATATGTAATTTGTGTCTTCTGTTTGATTGTCAATGGGATATATTCTTTTGATAGCTAACCTATAATCTTTTTGTTTAATTAAAGTGTCAATCATGTTCGGATTGTAATGATTTGCATGTGCTAGTTGTTTAATGGTTGATATCTCTTTGCTAAAATCTGATTTTGTTAGTGGAATAGTTAAAGCTCTGTGTACTAATGATCTGTAGGCTGCTATTTTATGTGTATTATGGTGACAAGATTCATTTGGTATTGTTATGTCTGTTGGTGTTGTTTTTCTGTATATGGAAAATTCAAATAGATTGTCTGCGTTAATCTTGATATTTAAGTCTAGAAAGTTTATAGCCCTGTTTTGTTCTGTTTCTAGTGTAAATTTTATATTAGGGTGGATACTGTTAATAAGAATTAAAAATTCATTGATAACCTCAAAAGAACTGTCAAAACAAGCTAAAATGTCATCAACATAACGAAACCAGAAGATAATGTGTTTAGAGAGGTTTAATTCAAATATTCGATCTTCAAACTTGTCCATAAATATGTTAGCTAATAGAGGACTTAAAGAATTACCCATAGGTAAACCATCCTTTTGTAAATAAATTATGTTATTAAAAGTGAAATAATTTTGACTTATACAAAGGTCAAATAATTGAATTAACTCTAACCTTTTAACTAATTCTATATTGCTATTGATCAAGAAACTATCTAATAAAGGAATACATTCTTGTGGGGGTATTCTGGAGAACATGTTGCAAATATCAAAACTAACAAGTTTTGTATGTGGTGGAAGATGTATGTTTTGCAGCTTATCTACTAATTCTAATGAATTTCTAACAGAGTATTTCGATTTGTAACCTATCGTGTTAATAATCTGGTTCCGTTGCTTGGATAAAATGTGATTAGGTGCATTGATGTATGATACAGCTGGTCTTATTGGCATATTCTGTTTATGTGTTTTGACTAGTCCATATAGTTTAGGTATTTGTGGGTTTTTATTAATGATTTGTTGCTTTTCTAATTCTGAAAAGCAGATATTGCAGTTTTCTAAACCTTGTTTTATTTCTTTTTGGAATGTTGTGGTTGGGTTTTTGTTTAAAGTTTCTAAATTTTCTTTATTAATAAATTCATTAACTTTTTGTATGTAAATATCTTTTGAAAGAATTACCAAAGTGTTAACCTTATCTGCTTTAACAGAAATTAGATTGTTCTCTGTGATTTTCTGTTTTATAGATTGAAGAAGTGATATGTTAGATGTGTTGTACATTTTGTCCTGTTTCAAAGACATCTCTTTTAACAAATTCGAAATTTGGAATTTTCCATAGTTATTATGATCTTTCTTAAGTATAGTTTCGCATTCAACGGCATTGTATTTTAATAAAACTGTGAAACTTTTAATAATCTTTATTTATTTCATGATTATGGAGTTCCACAAAGTAAGGCTGGAAACAATAAACAAAAATATATCTCAGTGTTTATAAAATGCATGTTGATGAAATATTTTGGAGAATATTGATTTCGCACGGATTTGCATGACACTTTTTTTTAATTTTCATGGAGTAGGTTTTGCATTTCCCGCATGGAGTATTTTGAAGTTTGCTACTCTACTTCAAAATGTGAAGGATATGACAATTTATTTGTACACATTTCCAATAAACCTACCAGAAGCTATTGGTGACTTTTTACAAAGGATTAAATCAGCCCATAAAAAGAATTAACCAGAAAGGGACGTCAGCTGGTTTCCGTAAAGAATATACTACCTACTGTAACAAAAAAAGTATATTACAGGAACGTATTTATTGCGTTCTTACTGAAAGCAGTACCAAATGTGACCGCCTCTGAGAAAAAGGGCACAATTTGTTCTTTGGTTTTCTGCAAAAACTTCGAAAAAAGCAAATCAAGTTGACTTCGGTAGAAATTTAAATCTGTTTATGTAACTATATTACATATTCAATTATTATAATGACTGATGACAGCACCATTGCGCTTTTAAAGTTTGTAAATTCCCTGAGTTTTCCAGACAAAGAATTTTCCCTGACAATTCCAGGTTCTCCAGGTTTTCCAGATGCACAAGAACCCTGGCACTGCTGGTCTTCTTGGTTTCATTACTACAAATCATGAATTACTTTTTTCTACTTCCATATACGTAAGTTGTCAAGTACAACGATTTACTTGACAAGTAAGGTGTCATTGTGAACACTATTATGTAATGAAAAGGAAAACTTACGTAATATGTATATATTATGCTACAGTTAGTAGGAACATTTTTGTTTATCACATATTTGTGTTGGCGGCATTGCCAGTTATTTTGTCAAAATATTTGACAAGTACAAAAATCCAAACTGTTATTTAAAAAATGTCACACTTTGGCAATCAATTTAATGTGTGGTCGGAGAAAAGATATCGCTCTAGTTGTAAGGCAAATTATGTACGCATGAAATTTCAAAGTGTAATTTGCTACTTACAACCCTCGAAATGTAATATACTATTTCTTTACAACATTATTTAAATTTTTTTGTTAATAATTATAATCTAACTAGTGTAATAAACTAAATCTTAAGAAAGAAACTTTGTTTTTTTTGTCTGCACAGATGAGCTTACTATGTACACTTAACTATTTTTTCTAAAATAGTTAATTATACTTTAACTACTTATACTGAGCTCTATCTACACAAAATATGACGACTACAATCGTTTAAAGTGATATTAGAATTATTTACGTCTAGCTTGTATTAAACGGTCCAGTGTGGAGCGCGGCGAGTTTTAAACATCCAGGCTTTTTGCAATTGGCTTTTTCCTAGGGGGGGGGGCATGACCATTCTAGGGGGGGCACCCTGGATCCCTCCTAGTTACGCCTATGTTTAAGTGGTGACTAATGGCGGCCAGTGTGACGTCATATCCGACGCTTTTAAAGCTCATTGCCTTATTTAACCTATGGCTAATTGTGCCGGGTAGTTACACTCCTTCCTACCGTTTTATATTCTAAGGCGTACATAAACTCCATAATCTCAATTTTAAACCAATTATACAGCACGCACTTTTGTACTATTTACATATATTGCATGGTAAAGAAATAGCAGTGTATGTTTCTTGTTCTTTCATACAAGTATCTACTTTATTCACTTCCACTCAAACCTGTTATACATAATAGATTAGGGCTCCTTTGGTATAATTTCATGTGATTTTCGGATTTCTATCTACTGCCAATAGCATGTTTTATTCAACCGCCCGACGGTTGCGTAGACACCTCCAAGATTATAACCTCAGTTTATTTTTTTATAACCTAATTTTTAACAAACTCAAATGTAATGAAAGTTTGGTTAGAATCATATTTTAATTTTAAGTTAAAGAACACTTTAATTACAGAACACTTAATAAATAATAACATAGATACGATTTTTAATAAATTAATAAAGTATGTCTAAGGCTATAACATTTGTTACTGGAAACCAAAAGAAATTAGAGGAAGTAATAGCTATATTAGGTAATACTTTTCCTAGAAAATTAGTAAGTAAAAAACTAGATTTACCCGAATTACAAGGCGAAATAGATTATATTTCTATTGAGAAATGTAAAGAAGCTGCTAAATGCATTAAAGGACCAGTTATCGTTGAAGATACCGCTTTATGTTTTAATGCGTACGGTTACTTACCTGGACCCTATATAAAATGGTTTCTTTCTGAAGTTGGACCTGATGGTTTATCGAAGATGTTAGATGGTTTTCCAAATAAATCTGCTGTTGCTGTTTGTACATTCGCGTTTCATCCTGGTGGTGAAAATGATAACGTTATATTATTTCAAGGACGTACAGAAGGCGAGATAGTACCTCCTAGAGGACCGAGGGATTTTGGATGGGATCCCTGTTTTCAGCCTGTAGGGTATGATAAGACTTATGCTGAGTTACCTAAAGAAGAGAAAAATAAGATTTCTCATAGATACAGAGCTCTCTCTAAACTACGAGATTATTTTATTAGTAGTGAAAATTAATTTAATTTTAACATTTATTTATAATGTGTGATTAATTTTTTTAAATAAAATTATAATACACAAAAAAGTTTGTCTTTTACTGGTATGCATTGATTATGTTAGAACAAACTCATTTTTTTTTAGCAAAAACAGTTTTAGTATTATTTTAATTTTAATATTTTTATTTAGCAAAATGTATTGTTAAAAGGGATGAATCTTTGTAAAGGTTTTAAAAATAAATTGGTAGATGTAATGCTAACATTGCAATTAACAGGCTTTTGTTTCTGTTTCTTTTTATTTTGATATCCATAACAAGGATGAAGATAGTAGCTAGTTCCATTTTCTTAAAGCCTTGTGGTTTATCAGCTATGGGTCCAATGTAAAAATACGAGGGGAGTTTTTTAAGTTATCTACCTAGCTATGAAAACAATATACTACCGCGACAATTTTCTTATGTCATGTTGCTGTGACACTTTATAGTGTCATTTACAAGTTTGATTCCAATCGCTTAACATTTATCATTTATATTCAGTTTAAAGAAGCGAAAATTAGTGATTTGAAGCTTGAACACGGAAGCCTCATGAAATTTCTAACGAAAGAAGGCAGTAGCCCGAAGAATATCCATGAGAGAATGGTGGCAATGTATGGAGAAAATAGTCCGTCCTATTTCCAAATCAAATATTGGTACAAGCAGTTTAAATGGGGCAGGGAATCCATTCATGATGACCCAAAGTGTGGAAGACTTCTGGAAGCACGAACTGAAGAAATCATGAACAAAGTTGAAGATTTGGTGTTGATTAACCGCCGAGTAAAAGTTTCAGTTATTGCTAGAAAAATGGGGATATCCGAAACGAGTGTTTTTAAAATTCTACACGAAGATTTGGGAATGAGCAAAGTGTCGGCACAATAGATTCCCAGGCTGCTTAGTCCCGAACAAAAACTGTGTAGACGATATATTTGCGAGGAGAATTTAACTGCTTTATCCCAAGATGAAGACTTCTTCTATAGAATTATAACCGGAGATGAGACCTGGATATACCACTGGGACCCTCCTACGAAACAACAGTCCATCAATGGATTCATAAGGGCTCTCCACCACCCAAGAATGAGAAGATGCAATTTTCTGCAGGGAAAGTGATGGCCACAGTTTTTTGGGACGCGGAGGAGATTCTTAATTGAGTATATGCCAAAAGGGACTAGAATAACGGGAAATGTCTACAAAGACAATTAGGAACTTGAAAGCGATTATACGGCGAAAAAAGACCCCACAGTTATGCTCAGAAAACTCTGCTTCTGCACGACAACTGCAGGGTGCATAAAGCACGAACTGTTCAAGAACTAATCAATGAATGCGGCTTTGAGGAATTACAACATCCACCTAACAGTCCTGATCTCGCCACCTCTGACTATTATCTTTTTCCAAAACTCAAAAAACACTTGAGAGGGTGTTGCTTTTTATCGAATGATGACTTAAAAAACACTGTGGAGTTATATTTTGCAGAATTACCAAGAGTTTTTTTTAAAAGCATAGCGTTATTAGAAAAACGCTGGGATAAATGTGTTAGTGTTAATGGTTCTTATGTTGAAAAATAAAATTTTATGTGTTCTCTAAAACGTTCTTTTCGTAGCTAGGTAGATAACTTAAAAAACTCCCCTCGTAAAATTGTATGTCCAAATGTAAAATTGTCCAACGAAGACTAGTAACTGAATAGGAAAATGTTACTGCAGTCTTCGTTGGATGAATCGAATTGGTAATGTATAATTAATAATAATTTAGCGTATTGCACTCAGTTTTGTACTACACCTTCATTCATCTCTGTAGGGACATACATAGCAGTACGGTTGGCTGTGTTCAAACACTATTAGTACACTCCAACCAGATAACAAAATTGATTGTTATTAATCAATCATGTATTTATGTTATTAGTATTACAGTTTTCTTCCTTATATTTTGGCTATTAAAATATTTGAAGATCCTTCTTCAAATATTTTAATAGTCAAAATATAAAAAAAGAAACTACAATAATATAACATAAATACTAGGGTAAAATTGCACCACCAATTTAAATGATCGATGAGATGTGGTACATGTTTTACATTTTTTATTACTACATATCTTACATGATTTCCCAGTGTAGATGTATAACATTTTAAGAGTTTTTTTGACAATGGATCATTTTCTGTTATGATTATCTTATTTTTTATTGCTTGTAGATCTGTCCACCCTCTTCTATAGGTAGGCATGTCCCTGAATCCACACCTAATGTGTTTTATCCCAAATAAAGCGAGGGCCAGCGACCGCCAGACATACCTTATAGTATGAAGCTTAAAATTTTTCGTGTGTGTGCACACTATAGTAGGTAAGAACGTTTGTGTGTTATGAAGCTTGAGTAAGGGGAGCTTCGGCAGAAAACAGGTATTCAATATACAAAAAAATGGTGGTATTTACGTTATAGACAGTAAACAGCCAGACACCTCTGAAGGGTCTAACATCCCTCCATACATAGTAGGTCAGCCCATGAATGCGAGCGAGAAAGTATCATTTGTGCACATGAGTGCGAGTGAGAGCATTAGTTGAGTTTCCCAGTGAAGCTAATAAGAAATATCATTTTTTTTGGAAATATGGAAACTCAACTAATGCTCTCACTCGCATTAATGATGCTCTCTTGTTTGCACTCATGGCTGACCTTCTACGATGTCTGGAAAGATGTTAGACCCTTTGGAGGTGTCTGGCTGTTCGAATACTATTGTTAAATAACCGTCCGAATAACACATAAAATTCAGATTTAAGACTATGATGTAAATGCCACCATTTTGCGACATTTTTTTATATCTTGAATACCTGTTATCTGCCGAAGCCCCCCTTACTCAAGGTTCATAACACAAACGTTCTTACCTACTGTAGTGTGCACATTAATCTCATTTTATGAAATGTATACACATGTGGTATATTTTTATTTTTTTTCATTTTATTTGGTAGTTTTTAAAATTCATTTTGATTTAAAAGGAATTACTAATATCATACTGTAGCCATGTATTCTAAGAATTACAAAATTGCTTTCATAATATTATTCTGATTATGTAAATTGCAAGGGGATTTCTTGTAAAGGTGCAGGGATTTCCCAATCCAGTCGAGCACTCTCATGCACATAAAACAAATGCTTTTATCAGTTTCAATTAAAAAAAATATGTACCTATTGACAAGGAAGCACTGGTTCGATACAGAAATTCATTGGATAGATAAAAAAGAATGTAGTGGTTTAACGTAAGTTAAAAAGCAGCAGTAGCATTATAATTAAAAAATTAAAATTAGTTGTTTAAGGCTGCAGATGTTATTATACTAATTGCACTATTCTTTATCTAACTAATTCATTTCTGTAAAGAACTAGTGATTGCCTATCAAATAGTATAAGTACCTACTATTATTTTACTGTTATATAAACCACCTACCACTGGAATATAAATTCATAGAAAATTACGTGCTTCGAATTCTTTTTGCATGCTACAATTAATATTCTAAAGTAGTACATATAATGACATAATTATGCACTCCATGGTGTATCATTGGTGCATTATAGTTATTTATGTATTAAGGGCATAAAGAAGCTTTTATGGCCAGAAGCGTTATTTCTAGCCCGAGGCGTCAGCCGAGGGCTAGGAAAAGGCTGTAGGGCCATAAAAGCAAGTTATGCCCGAAATGCATACACTATTTTATGCACAGATTGTTTTTATCTCAAATCTATTATTGTGTAAAAAATATAATTAAATGAGTACGTAGGTTACATCAAGCCGCTGTACGTATACTTATGTGCATATATACGAAGTACGTTACTATAGTTACTATCTAAAATACTTAATTTCAGCTTATTTTCATTGGTGATAAGTTTACAAATTATATTAAGAACCAATCAAGTTCTACAAATACAGCTCTGACATTTAATTGACGTTTCATTATTGCCCGTCGGATCATAAAGAGGCCCTTGGGGCATAAAGAGAAAGTTATGTTTAGATAGATCTATCAATAATAGTCTAATTATAATGCATCTGTGCATAAAAAATTTATATGTGGGAAGCAAATCTTTTCTATACATCTTTATCATTGCAATTATCGTAATTGGCATTCACATGCTTTTGAGTACATACATGAATTGAACAGGCAGGTGTTATGTCTCTTTAAGGGACCCCCACATGTGATGGACATGGACAGATGAATAGCTCCGGCACTAGCCTGGGTAGCGATGGATAAACCTCGCTCCCTCTAGTGAGAACTGGCAGCACCCGTATAAGTAAGTTCTAATTAATTATTAATAATTAAGACGCGCTAATTGAGCGTATCTCAATTCCTCGTCCAATAGCGAACCATGGCTATGAAAGCTAAACGCGAGTGAGTCACGTAAATCCAAAATAAATGATAAATATATTAATTGAACAACAGATATTAGTTGGGTGGACGTTCTTACCCTATTTTAAAATATTTTTACAGATGTCACTTTGGTTTACTTGTAAATGCGTAAAAAATTGTTTAGATAGCATAATGGTTATTTTTTATATTTAAGCCCGATTGAAGTACCTGGTTTTACCTAGTGATCAACAACAATCTCGTAACAGTGATGTATACCACGGTGACATTTGTGAATTTCAGACACTTCAACCTTTGACTTTATTATGTATGTGGATATTGTATCCATAACTGTAGACGAAAAAAATTACATTTTGTGTTTTTATTTTGTAAAATTCTATTTAATTTTTTGCAATTTTGTACAGTGTTTTACATGATTTAATTATATTACCAGTTCCAAATTGAAAATCACCAAGTCCATCGATATATTCAGGGGCACATGAATTTCCCGTACTTATAGCTTGTTTGTAAATTAGGAAGAATAGCTGAGACAGATGGGTTTACATAGCTTAATAGAAAACATTTTGAGCGTTGGCTTTGTTCATTGGCGTCGTTACCCTATAAGCAGAGTATAGGTATTTATTATACAAGTGTGGAATGTGCGAGATTAGGCACTGCAAGCCCGAGCTCGCAGAGCGAGGGGGTAATTTTCTTAAGTGCCTAAGAAGCAATTCCACACGCGTGTAATATAATATTTTATCCAAAATCGTGTGTAATTAAATTAAAAACATTAAAATAAAATTTATAAATTTTTGACCAAAATGTATTGCAAGAGAGCTGCGGGATGGTTGCTATAGTAAAATTTTGTTTTCGTAATCAATTTGTGAAAAACCGTGAAAAACGGTGCAGAACTTTGAGATGGATGAAAACGAGACAGTACCGCCTGAAATTCTGCGTGAGCCTGAAGAAGCTTCATTACATTTAATACCCTTCAAGTCGAAAGAGGTGTACGACAAAGAGTACAAAAATTTCAACGACTGGAGAGAAAAAAGAAGAGTGAGTAGTGTCAGTGAAGATGTTCTCCTGTCATATTTCTTCAATGCCCGAAATAAAAGTGCATTATCGTCTTTGTGGAAGAAATACTCGATGCTGAAATCTACGTTGAAAGTTTATAAAAATATTGACATTTCTCGATATGCCAAACTCATTGCATATTTGAAAAATGAATCCCGGGGTTATAAACCAAAAAAGGCGAAAGTCTTGGAAAGGCACCATATTGAACAGTTTTTGAAGGAAGCTCCGGATTCTGACTATTTAATGAAGAAGGTAATTTATATACATAAAGTTTATTAAATGAGGTTTAAGTGACAATTTTCTAGGTAGCTCTCTTGATGGGTATTGCCGGTGCGACTCGATGCAACGAGTTAACAAATTTAAGTATTGACGACATAGAAGACAAAGGATCGTATTTGCTTGTGAAAATAGCCGACACCAAGACATACGTCCCACGAAGTTTTAGTGTAATTTCAGAAGGATATCCTGTAAATCCGCTTGAATTATATAGAAAGTATGTGGCTTTGCGACCTGTCACTACCTGTCATCGGAGATTATTCGTTAAATACTCAGCAGGAAAATGCACAAGACAACCTGTGGGTATAAACACACTTTCGAGAATACCTGCACACATTGCATCATATTTAAAGTTGCCTGAATCTGAACGGTATACTGGTCACAGTCTAAGACGTTCATCTGCTACATTGTTAGCAAACGGTGGAGGCGATTTGTTAAGCGTGAAAAGATTAGGTGGGTGGAGATCGTCGCAAACGGCCGAAGGATACATTGAAGATAGTGTTAGTACTAAAATAGCAACAGCCAAACGGGATCCAAGGGGCACTAAATGAAGAACTATTAAATCTACCTTCAACATCATCTTCTCCACATGTAAACGTCGAAAAAAGCTTCGATGTAGTTGCAAACTCTTCTAGTTCTTCAACGCTATGTTTTAACATAAATGCTAATGTTCAGTTACAAAAATAAATAATTTGAAGTGTTTTTAGTGTTGAGTACATTATTTTATTAAAAATATTACAATTTGATAAATGTTCCGTGAGTCTTAATTTTTCTCTCACTAGTGGGTAATGTTCAACATTCCATGCTTCAAATCACCATAGTAATTCACTAATTATTCACGATTTTGGATAATAGTATATTGTACAACAAGTTATGCAATGAAGCATATTGCTTGCGAGTGCAGTATTGCGAGCACGAGGCTTGCCGAGTGCTTGCAACTGCACGAGCAAGCAATAGCGAATTGCATAACGAGTTTTACACTATACTTTGTGTACGACCTTTGTTTAAATTTGATCTTAACAGTGGAACGTCGCAAAGCCAAGAAAGTGCAATTTTTATAAAAATGTTAAGTATTTACTATAAAAATGTAATAAGTTAGAAAGAATTTATCTTTTATTTCACATGATACAAATTATTTATAAAAATTAAACGTTAAATTATTGCAATTATTAAAATTCAATTGATGTTTCTCATTTAGAACATTACAATCTTCTTGAACAGTACTTGTAGTCTGGCAATGAAAGTAACTGGCAGCAGTGGAAGCACCAGTATTGGGTATCAGGTTATTAGTTGATGTGGAAGGTTGATTTTCAATATTTTCAACTGCACTAGATTTAGACATGATATTGTTAGTGGAGGTTGAAGGTTGATTTTCAATGTTTTCAACTGCATGCACTATCTTATTGGCTATGTTTAATTTGTTGTTGAGAGAATCCTCGATATATCCCTGTGCTACTGAGCTTGATTTCCACCCTCCATGTCGTTGCAGCATAGTGATATCCCCTCCTGCATCAATCAACATGGTTGCAGAGCTTCTTCGGAAGCAATGTCCCGTGTATGACTTTGAATTTGGTAAATGTAAGAAATCTGCAATCTCTTTTGGCATATTACCAAATTTATTTATGCCTACTACTTGTTTTGTACATTTTTCCTTTTGATAATTTAGGAAAAAACGGTTTTCACTGATATTTGGAGGGCGCAATGCAGCGTATTTTTTGCATAGCTGGTAATACGGGCCAGTGATTGTGAAAGTCCTGGTTATTTTTGTTTTAGTGTCTGGCAGTCTAACTAATAGAGCTGTGCCCAAGTCTTCAAAGTCATCAACTTTTAGTTTACATAACTCTCCTCGTCTACAACATCCCATAATACCTATCACAAGTGCAACCTGTCAAAATAGATAATTTAATTTATTAATTTAACTTAATTTACCTATAATAACTTACCTTTGTTAATAAATACTGACTATCCGGTGCTTCTTTCAAAAATGTATTTATATGTTGAGGACTGAGTACATTTGCTTTTTTGGGCTGATAACCATCTCCTTTTCTTTTAAGCAATGCTCTTAGTTTCGGATAGCGCGAAATATCAACTTCATGTTTAAGAATTAAAGTAGATCGTAACATCGAATATTGATTCCATAAAGTGGACGATTTAAATTTTTTAGAGAGATGATCAAAGTAAGCGATAAGAACGTTTTCAGATAGTGAATTAGTGTTCTTTGTAAGTTTCCAGTCCATGAAACGTTTATAACTTACTTTGTATTTTGCTCTCGAAGTTTCAGGTAAGAGCTTATCTGTAGCATTTGTAGCGGCTTGCACTATATCGGGTGGTGTTCCACTAATTTCTTCCACGGTGTCCATTTCATATTCGTTTTAAAACCATTTTAAATTCAAAACGAGTAGATAACACTGTACTAAAGACACTCAACAGGAACAAAAATGATAAACAATCAAGGATAAACAACCATTTACGATAATCACGTTTGACAATTGACTAATTGACATTTAAATTTCAAGGCATTTAAATAATGACACGTGCAACAATAATTGTATTTTCACACATTTTGGATTAAGTTTAGTTATTAGGTATTAATATTAATACGAAACTATCACTGATTGTTTTAATTTCTTTAGATTAATAATTTATCATTATAAAATGTAATGTAAATCTATTAAACACAATAAAAAATCATACAATTTGCTAGAATTATAGTAGGCTTGTATATTGTACACTAGTTGTACAATATTGTGCACGGTTTAGGCAAATTCACTCATTCCAATATTCTCAACTATTATGAAAATGCCAACATTTCTTTGAGGTCGTGCACAAACGTAATTTCAACATTGATTATTGGCCAGTCATTACGTTATTTTCACCTTTGAAGTGACGTTATAGCGATGTTAATAAAACGGGTAAATGTCACAGCCAAAGACGTCATTTTACGACGTGAAAAAGCCGTTGTTTTATAATATTATTTAACTGACGTTTTATTGACGTCTTAATGACCTACGTATTTCTACTTCTGCAAATAAAACACTTTAATTTTAATAGAGAAAAGTAGATTTGATTCTAAAACATAAACATAATTACTATTATTATTCTTATATAGTGGCCATAAAACCTGTTGTTTTCGAGACGTCAGCCAACTACGTACTGCCAGTGGCGTAACTATCACTCCCGCAGACCCTGCGTCACGGGGAGGGGGGCAACTCTCCGAAGGGCGCTGCTTCGTGAAATCTTATTTCGTTGGAAATCAAAATTTTAAAACGAGCACATTCTATATTCTATGAAAACAATAAAAGGGAATTGTGGATATACATTGCTCAAAATAATTAGGGGAAATTGTGTTACAATAATATTAAGTGTTTAAATAACATTAATTAAATTATTAAATAGTGATAGTGATTATTTATCTTCTTTGGAAAACAATGGATTGTGAGAGTTTGACAAGTTCGTTACGTTAAAGCCCGGAAGAAACTGTAATTGGTGTTAAATCTCATTAATTAGATAAAAGCATTCGTTGAAGAGATACAAGCAAATGAAAAGGTAATAAATTATTTTTACTTAGGTATTGCATATTTTTTTATTTTAACAAAAGTTACCTACGTATTGTAATAGTATGGTTCTACGTCTTACTTAATAAGATTAATTAAATTGTCTGGATCTGATAAGAAAATAGAAAATTAAATTGACTAGCTCTAACAAAAGTCTAGTGTTCCAGTTTATTGAGGTGCAAAATTACTTGTTAAAGGCACATCAAATAAATTGATAAGATTTATACAGTAACGATAAATTTCTTCAAAAATTAAGTATTATTTAAAATTACATTTTGATCTAGAGTTAAGCTGATTTCCAATTGTTTATAATTTTTTTAAGCCTTAAGCTTTAAGCTGATTTGAAATTGTTTATAGTTTTTATGATTATTATCAATATTAGCAAAGGTTTATTTAAAGTTTATAAATCTTTCTCTCTTGGCTTCTTTAACTTTCTATTTTTCTTAAAACACAAACATGGATAAAGTTACCTTTGACTTCCTGGTGCACATATATTGTAATAGATACACTATTATTTTTCTTTTTGTGTTGTCGCACATTCCATCGCCTAACCGCAAACTGTAGCATATGCTTATGTAATTTTGCACCTCAATAAACTGGAACACTAGACTTTTGTTAGAGCTAGTCAATTTAATTTTCTATTTTCTTATCAGATCCAGACAATTTAATTAATCTTATTAAGTAAGACGTAGAACCATACTATTACAATACGTAGGTAACTTTTATTAAAATAAAAAAATATGCAATACCTAAGTAAAAATAATTTATTACCTTTTCATTTGTATCACTTGTATCTCTTCAACGAATGTTTTTATTTAATTAATGAGATTTAACACCAATTACAGTTTCTTCCGGGCTTTAACGTAACGAACTTGTCAAACTCTCACAATCCATTGTTTTCCAAAGAAGATAAATAATCACTATCACTATTTAATAATTTAATTAATGTTATTTAAACACTTAATATTATTGTAACACAATTTCCCCTAATTGTTTTGAGCAATGTATATCCACAATTCCCTTTTATTGTTTTCATAGAATATAGAATGTGCTCGTTTTAAAATTTTGATTTCCAACGAAATAAGATTTCACGAAACAGCGCCCTTCGGAGAGTTGCCCCCCTCCCCGTGACGCAGAGTCTGCGGGAGTGATAGTTACGCCACTGGCAGTACGTAGTTGGCTGACGTCTCGAAAACAACAGGTTTTATGGCCACTATATAAGAATAATAATAGTAATTATGTTTATGTTTTAGAATCAAATCTACTTTTTTCTATTAAAATTAAAGTGTTTTATTTGCAGAAGTAGAAATACGTAGGTCATTAAGACGTCAATAAAACGTCAGTTAAATAATATTATAAAACAACGGCTTTTTCACGTCGTAAAATGACGTCTTTGGCTGTGACATTTACCCGTTTTATTAATATCGCTATAACGTCACTTCAAAGGTGAAAATAACGTAATGACTGGCCAATAATCAATGTTGAAATTACGTTTATCCAAAATCGTGAATAATTAGTGAATTACTATGGTGATTTGAAGCATGGAATGTTGAACATTACCACTAGTGAGAGAAAAATTAAGACTCACGGAACATTTATCAAATTGTAATATTTTTAATAAAATAATGTACTCAACACTAAAAACACTTCAAATTATTTATTTTTGTAACTGAACATTAGCATTTATGTTAAAACATAGCGTTGAAGAATAGCCCTTCTTTTTATAATATTTTTCTATAAAACGCGTTCTTTTCCATAATTTAATTTATATTTCACACTAAATCCCTAAAAAAGAATTGTAATAAAGCTTTCTTTTTGCTCACAAGTTTACAGTATTACAGTTGTAAAATTAATCATCATATTTATTGTTTCTGTGACCGACTGTAGACCGATCGCGTTTTTCTTACACATTAAACTAAAGAATTCTAGTGGGGATTTCGACTTTTCTAGTTTGATATCGAAAATTTTGGCTACAAGCTATTGCCTACTCCTGTTATACGTTTGTTAAGATTTTCTAAGTTTATGTAAATGTGCGGATATAGGGAATCTCTGGAGATTCATTAGACTGAGAGAGTTAAAAGTGATAGAACGGGAAATTTATTTAATTTAATAATAAATAATAATAAAAATTCCGGGAGACCTTACCTTATTTCTTACAGTTTTGGTTATTATTGTATTTTTATTTACTGCGCTGTATTATTTTAATTAATTTTGCGAATATACTTCAACGCATGCATATGCCGTTTTGTAATTAAACTCAAAGATAAAATTTGTTATTATACGCATGCCTTTATCTTGCTAATACCTAATACCTACCTAATTTTATGACGAAAAAGTTATGAAAACCTTTGAAGAGTGTGATAAAGTGATAACATAGATAATAGTCACAGCTATGATTTAAGTTAATATAGTGAAGGTATTTTGGTGTAGGAATTCTAAGTTATTATATATTATGTATCCTTAAATAAATATATAAATTAAAACAAAGGATGGACGCTAACAGTTTAATTGTGGTAAGTTTTATAAACATATATTTTCGTAAAGTATTGCCTAAACATAAACTCTACTTACAGGGTGATCATATTTGGGTCCAACCTACAAGTAATGGCCCTTTCGATATACCAACAGGTGGCAAAATATTGACAGCAGATAAAAAACGCATTCGCATAAAAGATGATAGCGGTAATGAATTATATATTAGCTATCCACAAATTCTTAAACCTATGCACACAACATCCGTGCGAGGTGTGGAAGATATGATCAATTTAGGGGATTTACAAGAATATGCCATTTTAAGGAATTTACAGATTCGATATTATAATAAATTAATTTATGTAAGGCTTTTATAGATAATTACAATGCTTACTTAGTAATTATTGTATTTTAGACATACACCGGAACAATGTTGGTCGCTATGAATCCTTATGAAGTTCTGCCAATTTATACAAATGCTTTAATAAAAGAATATAGAGATCGTAAAATTGGGGAATTGCCACCTCATATCTTTGCTATTGGAGATAGCAGTTTTAATGATATGAAAACCACGCGAAAAGATCAATGCGTTGTTATCAGGTAAGTTTTATCTAAAAAGCGTTAGGAAAGTATTACTCATACCTGCAATAGTAAAATTGCATACTAAACAATACTTTAACTTTTCAAACATATAGCATAATAGCACTGTTTACATAATTATTATCTTTTAATGCATACTCTGATTAAATATTTTTCCGTAGTCTATATTTACTATCAAAGCTCTTTATATTTGCTTATTCCTTAATTCTTCAATAGCTGTACAATAATTTGAAATCTTTGCTGTCTTTATTGGTTAATTCCGACTAAAACTATGTCATCTTTATAAATTACAAACGTATTCATTCCAATGCCTCATTCAATTCTAGGAAAATTAGTAGTACTATCTTCTTATAATCAGTCCTTATTTAGTAAGTAAGTACTTTAAGGTAATAGTATATTATTCAATGAGAGTGTAATGATAGCTCTCTTACTTAAGAAATTAAAGTTTGCGGCACTCGCCTACGGCTCGTTCCTTAAATAAGGTCCAAAAAAATACCACGTCGCCATTGTGACGCCGCCGCCGCCATCTTGGAGAAATGGCACCAAAATTGAGTTTTTGCTAAATATCTGGAATATTTTGCATTTTATCGCAAAAGTACCTATTATCAAAAATAAAGCTAATAAGATTTCCTACAATTTATGTCCGATTCATGTTTTCGCAGAACCATTGGTTTTCGGAGATATAGCTAGCAGAAAACAGGACATTTTTATTTTAAAGAAAGTATTTCTTCATTTCTCTCAGGTAAGATAAAACATATGCTAGGCTAAATCTTATTTTCAACTTTTTTTTTCTTCGCGTCATCCCTCAGATCGGTTCCAATCTGTGAAGCTGGATCGGATAAATGAAAAGGATGACCCTGGGCCCTAAAATATTTAAGAAATCATTTAAATCCAAAAAAGGCGATTTTAGTTGATTATCTTGCAAAATATTGATCATATCAAAAAATGTGTTAAACAAAAATTACACTGGTCTACAGTGTTTTTGCATCTGACGTATGGTTATGTTTTTCTGAAAGTACTCTAAAAATGATGGATTTTGGTATATTAGACACATCTGTATCACATCAGGTTCTTGAGATATTCGCCAAATTGTAATTTCAATTTTAACCAAAATGCAATATTGCCTCTCTATTACATGTAATTGTGTCAGTGAAGGCACATGGTTGGTAGTGATACTAATCTGCTTCTGTGCCCCTCCCAGCTGCAGCCAAGCATAAAACAACTATACAATCCCGCTGAAGACGAACAACCAAAGTTATTTTCGCAAGATGATCTTGACCACCTGATGAGAGATTTAGACCTACCCAAAGTATCAGCTAAGTTGCTTGCTTCAAGTTTGCAGGAGAGAAATTTGTTGGTTCCTGAAACTATTATATTGCGATATCGATATCGTGATAAAGAATTTCAAAAATTCTTTAAAGGTGAAGGTGAATTAGTATACTCTTTTGACATAAACGGACTTGTTTTGTACATGGGTATGGATTACAATGCTGCCGAGTGGAGAATGTTTGTCGCCTCGTCAAAGCGCAGTTTAAAAGCGGTACTTCTCTACAACGATAACGCAGTTGCATCACTTCCAATTGCGCACTCCGTTACTCTAAAATTATGAGACGTTAAAAACACTGTTAACATCAGTTAAGTATGATAGTCCAGTCAATTTAGAACAAATTTTCATGAATAGCGGAAAGTTGAGGAAAGTGAATTTTTGCATAGGCCTTCCTGGAGGACTGTTAAATAACACCCTAAAAGTCACCGTCTGTAGGTGGCGATCTCGAGGAGATAATGAGGGCAAACCACGCCCCCTAATGGTTTTTGTCGTTTTTCTCGGAAACTATTAGGTTTATCGAGATGAAGGAGGTTAGGTAAATTAAAGTTTATTTAAATCCCTATCAGAAATATCCGAATCTTTTTCCGTACCTCGCCTTCTTTTTGTGTTATCGAAGAAAGAAGATATGTCATACATAAATGAGTAATTTGCTTCAGTAAATTTGTTCAAGAAACTTTCGGGCGTAACCTCGTCATGAAATAGGTAAGAAACATTCGTTGAGAGCCGAACGCGATCGTGGTCCAGTCGTATTTTACCTTAGCATCTCTTCTGCAAAATCCATCAGGCGATATTATCGTTATCCTTGGTGCCAGTCGGATGAAAGTTTTGTATTGGCAAATTAATTCTTAGGAGAGTACACTGTGCTAGTCAATTTTTGTATCCAATCCAATACGTACAGGGTGTTTTGCTTTTTTAGAAATCCTTAGACATATTTATGTAGGTGCAATTTTGTTGTAAACTAGCGACCAAGATACTAACGCAGAATGTTTTGTATCTTAAAACGTCTGTTAACAGATAATTATAAAGATTTTGCTGCATATTTAGCATGCATGCAACGTACTGTATCAATATTAAATTGTAAATGTGGACAATACCAAGATCTTAGAAATAAAGGAAATTAGAAGGATTTCTAAAAAAGCGAAACACCTTGTACGTATTGGGTTGAATACAAAAATTGACTAGCACTGTGTAATTTCGTAAGAATTAATTTGCCAATACGAAACTTTCATCCGGCTGGCACTAAGGATAACGATAATATCGCCTGCTGGATTTTGCCGAAGAGATGCTAAGGTAAAATACGACTGGACTACGATCGCGTCCGGCTCTCAACGATTTTTTCTTATCTATTTCATGACGAATATGAGATCACAAAACTTACGTCCGAAAGTTTCTTACTGGAGCAAATTGCTCATTTATGTATGACATATATTCTTTCTTCGATAACACAAAAAGAAGGCCAGGTACGAAAAAACATTCGGACATTTCTGGTAGGAATTTAAATAAACTTTAATTTACCTAACCTCCTTCATCTCGATAAACCTAATAGTTTCCGAGAAAAACGACAAAAACCATTAGGGGGCGTGGTTTGCCCTGATTATATCTTCGAGCTCGCCTCACCTACAGACGGTGACTTTTAGGGGGTTATTTAACAGCTCTTCTGGAAGCCCTATGCAAAAATCTACGGACTGCCCTCAACTTTCCGCTATTTTTTCTAATTTGACTGGACTATAAATAGCTGATCTGTGGAGATCTGAAAGTCATTGCGATAATGCTCGGTTTCCAAGGATATTCAAAGTTCTCCTGGTTCCTTTATTTGTGGGACAGTCGAGCGGACTCGGGACATTACGTCATAAAAGAGTGGCCTACACGAAATCAATTTACGCCAAAAAGACACAGCGTGAAAGCAGTGCCGTTGGTCGATGCCCAAAGGTTTTGTTTCCTCCATTACGCATTAAGTTAGGCCTAATGAAAATGTTTGTAAATAATATAGATAGAAACAGTGCTACATTTCAGTACCTTGCCGAGAAATCTCCAGAAATTAGCGAGGCAAAGTTGAAAGAGGGCATTTTCATAGGTCCTCAAATTCGACAGCTAATAAAAGATAGAGAATTTTCGTCTCGGATGGCATCAGTTGAACTTACAGCTTGGAATTCTTTCGTTGAAGTTGTGGATAACTTTCTGGGAAACCACCAGTCGGACGATTATGAAAATCTTGTTAGACAGATGATCAGAAACTTTCAAGCTCTAGGATGCCGAATGAGTATAAAGCTGCACTTTTTAGACTCACATCTGGATTATTTTCCCGCTAATCTCGGAGACTATAGCGGGGAACAGGGTGAAAGGTTCCACCAGGACATCACCAGCATGGAGAAGAAGTATCAAGGCCGATGGAACGTCAGCATGATGGCAGACTACTGCTGGTTCTTAAAGCGTAGCAATACGGCAGTATAGCATCGTAGAGAATCTCTGAGAAAACCGTTTAAAGCGTGCTAATTAAGAACATTTTTACAGTATTTGTGTCATTCGTAATATTTATTACAAGTTTGAACAGTTTGCACTGCTTGGAGTAACGTGGTTTGGTGTATAAAATATATTGTTGTTTCAATTTTGGTATATACTTTGGCAAACTGAAATCTTGGCTAAACCTGAGGTGATAGAGAAAAACGGCTTGCATATTTGTGTTCAGCGACCCAAAATTAAGTAAAATCAGCTAATAAATTTTGTAGATCAGTGTTATAGACCTACTATCCATTTTTTTCTAGAGTCCTCTGACTTTGAAAGCGTATTGCTCGTAAAGTACTGATAGGCCAGTAAAATTAGACCCGTTTTGGACCGTTGGTGGAAATAAATGTTGGAAAACGGGAGACCGTTTTGATTGCTTCGTTTGAGGTCAAATATAAGTATCCTAGGTTTGCAGGGTCCCTCGACTCGAGCTTACCTGAGGGCATCAAAAGAACCACGAAATATTCGGACCTTTTTTAGTTTTTCGCTTATAACTCCAAAGCGGTGCTTTCCAACAAAAACTTCACTATTACAAGAATTAAAGAGCATTAAATTCTGCATCGGATGAGTATCCAACACTTTAAATTCGGTCCAGTGGTATGGTCGAAATCGACGGCCGAGAAACGACAATTTTACAAATTTTCGATTTTCCGTCAGACCGGACGCCCAGAGGCTTTCCGTATAAAAAAATCGGTTGGACTCATTCTGATCGTTAATATAAGTCGAGAAATACCTAAGCTTTGATATTACAGAGGTTGCCGGATTAAGTTAATGGCCATTTTTTGTCATCCCCCATCATAGCAATTAGAATCAATTCATATGAAGTAGTGCAGTACTGGTCACTCGATCATTTCGAAAAAAGATAATTTTGTGTGTGTTATCACCCCTAAGTATTGGTAGATCAAAACCACTGTCATTTTATTTTTATTCCATTTGATTGAAATATGGCAGCCATATTTGTTTCGTGGTGCACGATGTTGCTTGCAGTTTTTTGATGTAAACGTAACTCTTGATATCTCAAGAACGGTTGATCCTAGAGACCTGCGGTAAAAATGATTGTATTGCTCAGATGTCGGACTACATTTTTTAATCATAAACATAATATTGATATGACGTATCATAACGAGAACTTCAAAGCCCATAAATACCAAAATAGTAAAATTTCACATTTAAAATATTTTATACATAAACTACCTCTAACCGTGTACGTTTAAATAGAAAATCCGCCCTAAGACTTCATTTTTATCTGGATATATGAAATATGCCCCCATAAAAGCGGAAGTTTTTATAAAAACTTTAATCTTCGGGATTAAATCATAAACCGTTAAAACCATAAGCAAGCGTCCTACAAAAATTATGTTTAGATTTAAAAATGTAGTCCGACATGTGAGCAATACAATCATTTTTACCGCAGGTCTCTAGGATCAGCCGTTCTTGAGATATCAAGAGTTATGTTTACATCAAAAAAGTGCAAGCAACGTCGTGCACCACGAAACAAATATGGCTGCCATATTTCAATCAACTGGAATAAAAATAAAATGACAGTGGCTTTGATCTACCAATACTTAGGGGTGATAACACACAAAAAATTATCTTTTTTCGAAATGATCGAGCGACCAGTACTACACTACTTCAGATGGATTGATCCTTAATTGCTATGATGGGGGATGACAAAAATTACCATTAAGTAAATCCGGCAATCTCTATAATATCAAAGCTTAGGTATTTCTCGACTTATATTAACAATAAGAATGAGTCCAACGGCTTTTTTATATGGAAAGCCTCTGGGCGTCCGGTATGACGGAAAATCAAAAATCTGTAAAATTGTCGTTTCTCGGCCGTCGATTTCGACCATAGCACTGGACCGAGTTTAAAGTGTGGGATACTCATCCGACGCAGAATTTAATGCTCTTTAATTCTTGTAATGGTAAAGTTTTCGTTGGAAAGCACCGCTTTGGCGTTATAAGCGAAAAACTAAAAAAGGTCCGAAGATTTCGTGGTTCTTTTGATGCCCTCAGGTAAGCTCGAGTCGAGGGACCGTGCAAAACCTAGGATAGTTATATTTGACCTCAAACGAAGCGATCGAAACGATCTCCCGCTTTCCAACATTTATTTCCACCAACGGATTCTATTTTACTGGCCTATGAACCAAATCAAATATTTTAAAAACCAGCAAATAGTATAGTATATTGAAACACGAGTTTTGTAAAACTCTTATTTCGACACGAGTCCAGTTTGTAGCACGACTGCCGTAGGCAGGAGTGCCTGTAAAGGACGAGTGCTCGGAAGTTTTACAAAACGAATTTTTCATGTTATTTTTCCTAATTTGCAAATAAAATAGCTTTTTAATACAAATAAAATCAATTTTGCTAATTTAGGGAATTTTGCAACGGTTGGTGACACTTTTATTTCAAAGCCTCCATTTAAAACAAAATTTTAAATTTGAATCAAGTAGACTCACTATAAATGTCATTTTTTGCAAGTTAAATTCGTTGAAGTGCAAAATTAGTTAGAAGATGAATTCAGAAATTTCTTGCACCCCACCAGAAATACGGCAAATTGCAGAAAATAGTATGCTAAATTTATTGCCCGTGAAATCTCATGGCAAATATAAAAAACAATTTCAACATTTTCAAAAATGGTGTGCCGAGAATGGGATAAATGGGATATCAGAAAATGTTCTGTTAGCATACTTCAATATGCAACGAGACAAATATAAACAAACCATCTACGTTATGGAGCAGGTATTCAATGCTGCGAACATGCCTGAATGTCCATAAAAATGTGGATATTTCCACTTATAAAAAACTTCAAGCCCTATTAAAACGCTCTTCACAGGGATATGTCCCTAAAAAATCAACAATTCTTGAGGAGAATGATATAAAAAGATTCATAGCGGAAGCCGATAATAGAAAATACCTGGCTATGAAGGTAGGTTTCAAATTTTGCTTTTCAAGTGTCACTATAGGTTTACATTGTAGGTTATCCTTATAATGGGGTACAACGGCGCCTGTAGGCGAGATGAACTTACAAATATGTCCCTGAATGATCTAGATTTTAAATCAGATTCCATTCTCGTAAATATACCTAAAACAAAAAACTATGTTCCTAGGATGTTTGCCATAACAGACAAAAACTGGATCAAATTGATTAAAAAGTATAACAGTCTCCGTCCTAAGACTGTTAAACATGACCGCTTCTTTTTAACCTACAGCAACGGTTTATGTATTAATAGTCCCATTGGTATTAATACCATGGGAAAGATTCCGAAAGAAATTGCTACCTTTCTTCAGCTCCCAGATCCTCACCTATTCACAGGCCATTGCTTTCGGAGATCGAGTGCTACGCATGTAGCAAACAGTGGCGGTGATCTTTTGACGATTAAACGCTTTGGAGGATGGAAAAGCTCAGCAGTTGCTGAGGGTTATGTTGATTCATCTTTAAGCAACAAAATTGAAGTTTCAAAAATGTTTGTCCAGGAAACAAACGTTGAACTCCCTGGCTGTTCCACGATCACTAATTCAAATGACTCTGAAACAGTATTACAGAGAACAGAGAGCACTCCAGCACAAAACGGCCAAGTCACTGTTGGGGGGAATAATACCCATGAAGAGAATGTTTCCTCAACTCACGGTATAATTATCAACTCCACTGATAGTTCTACTGTCAACATAAATGTTTATAATAATTGTACTTTTGCAAATAGTAATTAAAACTTAAATTCAATGATTCCAACGATTTATCTGTTGTCTGGCTTGCAGCCATAACCTGTAACCACAAACTCATACTGACATCTGACATCCTGTACAATTTATGTCAGTATGTTACCAACCGAAAAAAAGTCCCTAGATTTCGGGTTTGGGAATGGTTCATTTCCACACCCAAAATGGATGCGGAAATAGCTTTGTTAACACAGCAAATTAGGAAAAATTTATTTCTATATTCAACAGTAGAATATTATATTTCTAAATTGCATACTTTTGTTTTTATCGGACGATATGTAATAAAAGGTACCCATTTTTAGAGACAGTTTCATTAAAGGTAAGTAAAATATTTTTCTCTCAGAAAGTATATGCAATATATCTATAAGATTTTTGTATGGGTTAGAAAGAAATCTTGTGGTTGTTATGCTATTAATTTTCAGACAAAAAAGTGTTTTATTTGAGATTTATATGAAAAAATAGCGAACTATGTTTTCTTGTTTATTAATAGAGATAGCCTCAAGATTTTTTCGCGAAATTAACCCCTTTCATGTGTAGACATTATTTTCTTTAAAAGAATTTTTATAATTTTAACAATAAGAACGCTGTAACAAAAAAAAAACGATTTTTAGTAACAAGCGGTTTAGACAAAAAATGTTTTTTTTGTTATTGCACTTTTATTGTTAAAATTAGGATCAGTTTTTTTGAAGAAAATAATATCTACATATGAAAAGTGTTCATTTAACGAAAAGAAACAGGTTCATGCTTCAACGTATATGCTGACAAGGAAAATGCAAATATCGCAGATCGCATTTTCTTCTTCTGTTGATAACACCAACTCATTACGAAATAAAACCATCTGCAATAAATAGCTTTTGCTACTTATCTTGCATTATGGATGACGCTTGGAAGGCAGAAAGATATTCTTCAAGAAATATTTTGTAATCCTCTAGAGATTGTTGTTTTTTTTAACATATTTTCAATATGAAAGGATTACAGCCGCATATCATTAACGACCTGATTATGGTTATGGCTAACGGATGTATTGTAATTATTTTAACAAAATCAATAATTCGTGATACATCGCGTTGTTTTAAATGTTTCTTGACACTTTCGTCCACGTACAAAAACAGTATGTTCTTCAAATTTTAAATGATTTCTCTAGATCTATAACTTTTGTTTAACACATTTTTGGTATCATCAATATTTTGCAAGATAATCAAATAAAATCGCCTTTTTCGGAATTAAAAATAATTTTGAACATTGAACTCATAGGAACAAGTTTCGCATACGAGATGATGTTTGTTTGTTTGTTTGTTTTTGGGCGAGGAATCAGGATGGCGGAGCATCCTTCGTACCTCATGGCACCGATTGCTATGATCATTTGGCCGACCCTACTAGAATTTAGCCGAATCTGGTGGAATTCCACCGCCAGTAGGGATCTTTATCGTGCCAAACATCGCATTGACACGGGACCTACAGTTTTACTTCCTATCCGAAAAGAAGATATGTTTTAAATTTTTCTCCGCTATGAAGAATTACCAGCTCGACCGGGGATCGAACCTGCAATCTTTGGATTATGAAGCAAACATGCAAACCACTAATCCACCGAGACTGGCACGAGATGATGTCATTTCGTATGCGGAACTTGTTCGTATGAGTTCGAGAATATGGGTCCTAGCTGGGACATCCTTTGTCTTTATCCGACCCAGCTTGACAGATTGTTTTTTATTAATCGAAGCCGATCTGGGGAAGGTGGTATAACGCGAAAAAAATCCAAAAGCTGAAAATAAAAACCACCTCTAGGCAGATATGTTTAATTTTACCTAAAACGGACGAAAAAATACTTTTTTTTATTAAAAATGTCCCATTTTCTGCTGGCTAAGTCTCGAAAACTAATAGTTCTACGAAAAAACTGAATCGGACATAAATTGTAAGAAATCTTATTAGCTTTCTTTTCGGTAATAAGTACTTTTGCGATAAAATGCAAAATACCCGAGATATTTAGCAAAAACCTAATTTTGGTACCATTTTTTCAAAATGGCGGCACCGACGGCACAATTGCCAGGTGGCATTTTTTGGATCCTTATTCTAGACCTCAAAATATCCACTTTCAACACTTTTCTAATATTAAGCAAGGCCTTTTGATACTACCTACTGACTGGACTAAATGTGTTGACATTGAATCATATATGTATTATGTATAAACGCAAATTCGCATAAAAAAGCACACATATATTTAGTACACCTTATATGATCGTAATTATCTGGTTCGTATGGAAAAATTGCCATCCTCCTGTAGGTTGACTCTGTTAGCTCACTTAGTTAGTTGGGGCGCAGTGCCAGCGACCTGGGTTCGATCCCCAAGCAGGATGATAATTTATCTATGCGAATTTACATTATTTAGTAAGTACCTACTGACATATTGTCACCTCTTGTAGTTTTCAAAGTACCCAATAATTTTTCTTCCTTCGGATCTTTTAAAACATCGATAAATGGCATCACTAGCGCAGAATTGCAAGTACAAACTTCACGTTTTCTAAGGTCCTTGAATACTATCATAAGACATCGAAAAAACACTGTAGTCTCTGTAGCTGTTCAACATATCAGGGCGTCCAGCGATAAAAAAATCAAGAAATTGGTAAACCTGCGAAAAATTGCTGCAGGTGAATATCGTTACACGGGAGAGCTATATGAAGAGTTTTAAGAAATGTCCCGCGCAGGGTGTATTGACTAGCAATGCCTTTTGGCAATTTCTCGCGTATCTTACTATATCATTCTGAAACTTCATTAGGTCATAGAAATTCGTTTTTCTTTTGGTATATAGCTGAATATTGAAATCGATCGAGTGACGAAGTTTATGTGAATAAAACACGAAATTTCGTATCTCTGTCAGTTATTTTTCTACCAAATTAAAAAATAATATATAATCGAGAGTAGTCTTGTTAGTAACTTACTAACCCACCAATTGCCTCCAGCAGCGATGGCTTTTCAACTGGAAAAATTCCTCTGTCTCTTGATGCTTATGATTCTTAAAAATAACTAAATTTATATTATTTAGCGTATTAGACGAGAATTTGAAGACGCAGAACAATTCTACAATTAACTAACAATTAATTACAAGGATATAATGACAGTACTGATTTAAAAAAAATATGTACCTGCAACACAAGGTAAATATAAATAATAAGTAGGAAAGCCAGCCTTGGTGGATTACTGGTTGCATGTTTGCTTCATAAGGGTAGCAGGTTCAATCCCCGGCCGAGCTGGTAATTTTTCATAGCGGAGGAAAATTAAAAACATGCCTTCTTCTCGGATAGGAAGTAAAACTGTAGGTCCCGTGTCAATATGATGCCTGGCATGAAAAAATCCCTACTGGAGAGTGGAATTCCCTCAGATTAGGCTAAATTCTAGTAGGGTCGGTCGAATGATCATAGTAATCGATGCGATGAGGTACGAAGGCTGCTCCACCATCCCAATTCCTCATCCAAAAATAAATAATAATAATAATAATAAGTAGGAAAAATTGCAAGAAAAATATTGATTAAAAGTTGATGTGTATTATTTAGATGTTATGAAACAAAAAACAAACAGCCTTACAACGATATTTTGAGTAAAATAAAGTTGAAATTTTCGTTTAGATTGCTGCCCTTGTAAGACAGGGAAAATGTCAAGAATCTGTCAGGGAAAATCAGGGAATGTTAATTAATCGCCCACTCCTTCTTCTCATAAGAGAAAAAATGTAAAATGTATGCATATTCTGTTAAAATAAAGGCAATATTATTATTATTATTATTATTATTATTATTATTATTGTTAATATTAATTTTACCAGTTTTTGGGCACCTTGTAAATGTTTGAGGATTTCAACTGATTTTTTAAACGTTAGTAGTCATTTTTACCACCCCCAGTTGATCATACACAGAAAATATTTACCATGGATATGTTTGTTGAGATAATCGTATAGCAGTTACCACAGTTAAAAGTGGTGCAAGCGGTCGTTAGAATTTCAAACATTTAACGAGAACTTTGCAGTATCAAGGGTTTAGAATTCTTCTATTAATGTTTAGTTGACTAAATCAGATTTAAATTAAAATACTTTTGAAATTGCAGAGGTAAATCTAATCGTAACGATCTAAGCGTAAACAACAGTCTGCAAATAACGAAAACACGAACAAAGGTAACCATGAGATAGAAGTGGTTCGTTTCTACCATTTTTCATCACCTATTTTACCGAATAGCTTTACTAGTGTAGCGACTAGCGAGCCGGCAGATGTGGTTAAGGTTTTCTTTAGCTGTAACCAGATGTGGGATTTGTGCTATATCATCTGTAAGTCGACTGCAGCGGCACGATGGGCCTGCGTAATAATAATAATAATAATAATCACAACTCCCCACCCCGCACAAGCTTTTTAGCTGGTTCCTGGGGCCTAGTTCTCCAGGTAATGGGTAGTGGTAGTAATTATTGTATTTGATCAATTAGTTTTCTCCAAGTGTTTCTTCTATTATCTAATTTAGATGCTGTTATCATGCAATCGCTACTTGATATGCAGTAGAGTAAACTAACGCTATCAGATAAAAAATAATGGACTTGAAACACTATTTGGTCGTACTGACAAAATAGTTTGCTACGAGGACGCAGATTATTTCACAGGTGGTCAAACAAATCAGACGTTAGAACGTATAGTTATACTTCTAGTGGCCCTTGCACCGATCAATTTAAGTTTTACTTAACTTTAAATCATTATATATTGTTTCCATGCCAAGTTCAAGGCTATATACTCTAACCATTAGACTCTGTTTCTAAATAAGCCATTTAAATGATTTAATGAATGAAACGTTTCCACTCTTATTTACCCTGTATATACTTACTTACTTAGTATACTTACTATTTGTGTATATATGTGTTTCTGTGTGCCTGCATGTGCAAGTAGTGTAGTGTGCGTCCAGACGAATGCCTTAGATGCTTTTTATTGCACTGTTCTTCTAGAACGCCACGTCAGACAACACAATTATTTCTAAGAATAAAAATGTCGACAAGACAAATGCCAAAACTAAGATTCTTGATGTATCAAAGATGTATCACTTCAAATCTTGCGTTGCATTGAACAGGTTTAGAAACTGTATTATTACAGTTTTTAAGTATTATCTTATACTATTATTTAGTATTATAGTCTCATCTTATAATAATACTCGCTCACCTCGACTCTACCCTTACAAAGTATTACTCAAGTTAGGTTTTATTCTTAGCCACCTACGTTTGAAACGTTTGTCAGCAATGCTGGCCTTTGGGGGTGCCAGGTCGGGCGCCACGCGAGGGCGCTAGGCCGTTTGGGACGCCGAAATTAGTAAAATCATTAAAATCATTCGATACAGTAACTTTTTAAAGTTAATAAGGGCGCCCTGAAGGACTCTGCCCGAGGGCGCCAAGAGGGCTAAGACCTGCACTGCGTTTGTGGATGTAGATGTTTAAAAATCCAAATTGTTTTTCTTCTATGATAGCATCGGACATTATTCTTTTCTCCAGATTTAACTGAATATAACTAAGTAAGGGTCATTTTGATTAGTACATTTACATTAGGCATATCACCAAGAACACCAAAGCCAGACGGAAATGGCTTTTATTAACTTCAATCTTTACAATAAAAATATCATAAATCATTATACTCGTATTCTAAGTTTACCATAAACTTTGTACAGTACTTTCTGTCTTGAACTGTAAGTAATCTTTTAGTCTTTAGTTTAAAGTTGTGATTTGTCCAACTCAGGCAAAATAATTATTAAATATCTACATTTTTATTATGTAAAAATAAAATCATTACTAAAGATTATGCTAACGCTGATTTTTCTTTTTAGTGGCGAGAGTGGCGCTGGAAAAACCGAAAGTACAAAACTAATTCTTCAATATCTAGCAGCTCTTAGCGGGCAGCATTCATGGATCGAACAACAGATTTTAGAAGCCAATCCCATAATGGAAGCATTTGGAAATGCAAAAACTGTACGTAATGACAATTCTTCTCGTTTCGGTAAATACATCGATATAAACTTTAACAAAAATGGAGTAATAGAAGGTGCCAAAATTGAACAATACTTATTAGAAAAAAGCCGTATTGTATCTCAAAATGAAGGTGAAAGAAACTATCACATATTCTATAGTATGGTTGCTGGCCTAACTAAAGATGAAAAGAAACGATTGGATCTTGGTGAGGCATCTGATTATAACTATTTGAAAGGAGGAAAAACCCTTACTTGTTCTGGTCGAAATGAAGTGTCAGAATTTGCTGATATCAGAGGAGCTATGAAGGTCTTGAATTTTACGGATCAAGAATGTTGGGATATATTTCAATTATTATCCGCCATTCTTCATTTGGGAAATGTAAAATTTAAAGCTACAACCATATCTAATTTGGATGCCTCAGATGTATCTGATTCAAGTTTAATTAATCGAATTGCTTTACTTTTGGGTTCAAATAAACATGATTTGACTGAATCGCTTACTAAGAAAACAATTTTAGCGCATGGAGATAGGGTTACGTCCAATCTTAGTAAAGACCAAGCTTCGCAAACGCGCGATGCTTTTGCTAAATCACTGTATGGAAAAATGTTTATAATGATCATTGATAGAATAAATAATGCCATATTTCAAACTAAAAGTTCGTCAAAAAAGTCTATTGGTGTTTTAGATATTTTTGGGTTTGAGAATTTTCAGGTTAATAGTTTTGAACAGCTTTGCATTAATTATGCTAATGAGAGTTTGCAACAATTCTTTGTCCAGCATATTTTCAAAATGGAACAGGAATATTACACTAAAGAAGGAATTAATTGGAAGCATATATCTTTTGTTGATAATCAGCTTGTTTTGGACATGATCGGAATGAAACCAATGAATGTAATGTCGTTAATTGATGAAGAATCCAAGTTTCCAAAAGGCACCGATTTAACTATGTTGGCTAAGTTACATTCGACTCATGGCGATAAAGAAATCTATTCACAACCAAAATCGGATTTAGTTCCTGCGTTTGGGATACAACATTTTGCTGGAGCTGTTTTCTATGATGTACCGGGTAAGTTTTTTCTTATACTATATAAGTACCTAATTTTGAGTTATTTATACTAAGAGTTTTATTTGGAAAGACCAAAACCCCATACTTTATTACTAATATAAACATGATGATACCAAATAATCGGGTCTGATCTTTTTAAATTGTATTAGTTTAGGGTAATGGGTGATCAGGATCTCAAGGCTTACAAATACGTACAAACATCCAAGTTTGCAAATATTTTCAGTAAGTACCTTTTTGTTTATGCGATATAGTCATCACTACTTGTATCTTTGTTTCCAGTCCAAGACCGCACTAAGATTTTTATTCTTCTTGATTCCAATCCTCGCTATAATCATTTCTCGTTTAATAACCTTTTCTAGGCTAAATATAGGGTTACAGCTGGTTTGATCCTAGGCAGCTTGCAGTTATTTTGTTAGTCAACCTTGAGTTTATATTTACAACTGCCTTGTATCCATAGTAAAACGCTTTCTGGTACTTTGATCAGTAAATCAGTAGTGATATACGGGCATGGTTACAGTCGTTAATTTTTTAACGTAACGTCACCTGTAACGGCAACTATACTGACATTTATGACATTGTAAGGGAGCCCCGAGGTTTGATTTGGTAGGTGTATCTGCTCGGGCGCGGACTTGTAAGGGGCTCGCTTACGAAGTGACGCTGGGTGCTTTCGATGATCGGCGGTTCAAGCGCCAGTTATTTTAGCGTGGTATGCTCCACGGATCTAGGTAACTACTAGTGGAGAAAAATATTCCAGGGAACTGCTGGGGTCGTAGAGGACAGCACAGTCTGGATGGCTCGACCTATTTCTACTAAGACACGTAGAAAAGGTAAAAGGTGCTATCAGCAAATAAAACACACCGTCAAAATACCAAACAGAAAATAATTTATTATTACCACTAGCTCTTACAAGCCGTAGTATTAACCTAATAAGCTTCGAGTCCTGGGAGCGGACTGAATAAGTCGGTTCGTGCACTTTCTTATATAGGTGCTCTCGGAACGTGGGAGAAATGGTAGGAGTGAAACAGAAAGGCGCACAATATCGGTTAGGGAAGGAAGTTAGACTTCTACTGATCAACATTTTACAATTTTTAATGGATTTAAGGTTGAAAAAGTATGTAATGCCCTATTAGTTGTCTACAATCTCCACTTCGAATTGTTTCAACAAATCAAGGTTGTAAAGTTCTGAAAACAAATCTCAGGCATTTATAGTTTCAAAAATTTGGATTTTATTGTTGCAGTTTGTAGGTTTTACACCTTAAGGGCCATCTCATAAACAGCGAAAACCTGATTATTCTGTTATGATGAATTGTACACAATTATTTATTATATTTTGACAATCCTTTATCTTTGAAATTATTGGAGATTAAAAAAAGTTTCCTATAAAAGTTGTATTGTTCTACTTCTACGGATATTTTTAAAAATATCATCAAAAAACAATTGCATATATAGTTCACGTGATACGGAATATACCTACATATAATTTTTTAAATAAAACACCTTGTATATTATTGCATTTTCGAATAGTACTGCATATTGCAACCAAGAGGTGTCTCTGTTTCTGTAATTCGTCATTACTAAATTAGTTAGAATATCAGTAATAAATGCATTAAACAATTACCAATTTTAAGTAATTAATTTTTGAAAACCTTGAAAATTTAAATAAATTTAAAATGCAATACTGGTGTCCTCTAATGGATGAAACTTTGTTACCTCTTACAGTTCCAAAGACGACCCACTGTTGGTGCTAATGAAACAGTTAAGAGTCCTGTATTACCCGTCAGTTTGAAATTTTTTTTATTTTCAAGTTCAAATATCGTCTACTTATTAACGAGTAATTAATATAATAATGTACGTTATGATGTTGTGTAATTAACTGCCATAATTAAAGTGGTGTTAAATATTTCTGGTAATATTAATTCAAAATTCAGTTTATTGGTTTTCATCAGCGCCATCTAACGTTGAGTAGATTGTCAATATTGCTTCTTCACATTCACAGCGGTACCTACTTTTTTACATCAAATAGCTTTGAGGGAAGTTGCTCAAGGCCAAATTCGGTTTTAAATGAGGAGAATTTTTAAATTTAATTTTTTCAAATAAATTGAGGGTTTTTAGAAATTCCGCTTATCTGGAAATATTTTTCTAACCAAAATGAACGAATACAAAAATTAAAAAAAATACGTGCGTCTTCCCTATTGACACTGATTGATTGGATCCATTTGCACTAATGCCAATTTAAAAACACAAAGTTTGACAAAATTATGTAATAATAAGAGGACAGGTCTTTTCACTTCCTCATAAATTTATGTTGAAGTTACTTGCTATGGTTACAACTGTTTCTACAATTGTATCCAATTGTATCCATAAAAATTAATTGCCAAATAAAGTTACAAGGTGGTGAAAAGATCGCTCTTAATTTGACAAATAATATGATGTTTAGTAAATTGAAGAATTTTTATGTATTTTTCTTGTATTTCTTTTATCTATTTCAAGTTTTTAAGAAATATAAATTGCAATTAAAGGGTTGATGTCAAACACGGTATTTGTCAAAAAACTATAACCCTTAGGAGAACCAAAAACTAATGTAAGACCAGAATTTTTATTATTTGAAACTATGTGCAGTTTATGAAACATTCTTACACAATCCAAAAATCTGTGGTTTTTGACGAAAATTTGCAAAACAGATTTGTTACTTTTTTATTAAACATAAGATACATCTTAATTAGAATATATCGGTCTAGTAGATTAAAGAAAACTAGAATATATACTTTTTTAAACAAAAGATTCATCTCTAGCATGAAAGAAAAAATATGTGTAAGCCTGCTGTTGTCGCCCTCGACAATGTCACCTGGGTGTTCATTAGTGTCCAGAATATCATAGAAACCACGGTGTTCTATATTAGATAATACTTCACAAAGAGCTTGAAGATCTTTTAGTTTTGCATGATTGATCTCGATAGGTACAAGTTGTAATTCACTAGTAATATGGAGTCTTGCTTCTAATTATACATTGTCTCCACGTTCCAGAATAGCACATATTAACACAAAAATGTTATTGCTTGAATGCATGCCATACATTTGCGAAAACTTTAGTGGAATAGATGGTCGAGGATTCTTTACAAAAAACTTATCAGTCGACAGTTTGAAGTTAAAAATATCCTTCTTAGTCGGCCCATTTGATAAAATATGCAAAATATGTTACTTAGTAATAACTCTGAAATAAAACTATTTAATAAAGCAAAATTATTTCACTGCTTTTCAAGTGTTTTTATTACGGAAATAATTCAAATGGAAATTGACTTACTAGAGCATAAGAGACATTAACAGTTTTTTTGTAGCTGAGAGTAGTTTCTTGTTTCTTCTTTTCTCAATTTTGCAAATAAAATATGAATATATATTACTCTATTTAGGAATTTTATTATATTAATCAATTCAAATAAGCTATGGTAAATTATAATGAAGTAAATGTCAGGTTATGAAACATTTGACATTTGCCAGGCAAACATAACCAATAATTTTTGCAATGTATATTTTTGGATCCAAAATGGCGAATTGACATTCGCGTTGGCTCAACTCTTATAAGTAATATAGAGTGACTCTAAATTCTCCTAGAGTCACTACATCTAGTCACCTAGGCCGCGCTGGTCTATCAGAGTGCCGCAAAACACCGCCATATTGGGGCAAAAGAAGCACAAGATTGTTCATTATTTGTATCTGATTGCATTTAATCAAATCCACGTTTACTTTAAAAGGTTTTTCTTATTCTGAAAGATCAAACCTCTAATATTTCAAATACGTAAAACGTGGTTTTAATTTATCCATTATTAAAAATCACCCTTCTCTGCTCCAATATGGCGGCGTTTTGCGGTACTTTGATCGGCCAGCGCGGCCTAGGTGACTAAATGTAGTGAATCTAAATTCTCCGAAGTTTCAGTACTGCTCGGGAATCGCATATTTCGTGGTAGCACACGCCTCGACTAATCCACCGTTGTGTTCTGCAGTTCGCCCGGATAGCAATGCAACAGTCCTTAAGGGCCTATAAAATGCAACAGCATTCATAGTTTTGGACGGTATCATTGATGTCTGCGTAGTGAACATACGTGTGGTTAGCATCTCTAAAGATGTCGCGAACCCGAATAGAGATGCTATTCATGCGGCTACTATGCAGCTGTCAACCGTGCTCGGTCAGTTTGTGTAGTGTTAACCGGTCAGCCGTATTCAACGGGGGGGCTTAGGGGGTCTGACCCCCCTCCTAAAACTAAACTTATTACTAATAAATGACAACAAAATAAAATTATTTTTCTATTTTGCTTCATCCAGAACCCCCCCCCCCGCCGGAAATAAATTTCTGGCTACGGCCCTGAACCGATGAGTCGATAAAACCTTGTTCAAGGAAGCAGTCCTTGTTCCAACTTCTTCAAAAACTTCGGCGACCCTTATTGCTGAAGCCGGGGCAGTTTAGGGGTCGCTGTAGTCCAACCAGTGAGGCTGCACACATTCTTTCTTTCCCTAACAGTCGTTAGTTTTCAAAGGTAACTCATCGGGATTTCGGGAGTCTGTCGTTTGAGCTAGCGACTGTTTGTCTCCTTTTTCCTCCTTTCCCATCCAAGGTGGACCCTCACACCCGAACACAACAGTGGCTTGAGAAATAGAACGACATAGGAATCGACTCATCGCTGTGTGCTACACGAAGACACCCCGAAAGTCATATTTCGGGGGTGGTCCTGACAAGAGCAGTTTTTTTCTTGTAACTCTATCACTCCATTCAAAAATCCAACTACACAACAAAACGTCGGCTGCAGAATTCCAATCAACTTCAATTTCTACAACAAACTTCAACATTCACCAATTATCCCACGCCAACTGTTACCACAAATTACTCACAACGTGAATCAATTCACCGCCTCCATCTTCAACCAAACAAATTCCAACGTTATCGCCTATATCAACATGAATTGTGCACAGGTTGATATGGTCGGAAACAAAACTACAAGGCCGTAAGAGTGAGTTATCGAGGAGAACAACAATGATTGTGGTTATCATCACCAGCATTATTGAAATGATACTAATAATAACCTCAAAGGTCATCCAATTTTCCAGGCCATTTATTATTAAATTATTTTAACAATAAATGATCATTCAACTTGGCTGAAGAGGCAATAACCTAAAATAGCCAGTACCCCCTTCCGGGGGTACAAAGTAACATTAATCTACTACTACTCGTTTTGGACATAACCTTGAAATAATCTTCTGTAAGGTGGGTGGATTCGTTTGCTAAAATTACACACTCATATTTGTGGGAATCATGCGTCTCTTTTAAACTCATTTCCCCCTCTTTGTTAGAGAATTCCAACACCAAAACGAATTAAATATTAGATTTTGAAAGCACATTTCACATGCGTAAATGAATTAATATTAATTGTTGATTAGTTAATATTAATCAATAAATTGATAAGTTAACGTACTGCAATTAGTAATATTGTAATATTAGTAAAAAAGAATTAAAAAGTAATCAATAATAAAAAAGAAACAAACAAAAAAAGTATGATAAATGGACATTCATTAAACAAAAAGGTATGACAGCAGTCACCATAGCCGAATGCAGGGCGCCCTAGATTTAGAATTTAATAGCCCAAGTTTGGATAATTCTTTTATAAATATTTAATATATTTTATATATAAACAATTTTTTTATACATTTATATACAAAATTATCCCTTGATTTTATAGACATTATTTAAATAAACTACATATGTATATTTATGTTAATTAAAAATAAAATTAAAAGATTAAACATAATGATATTAATTTTTAATTGTAAAGCATAAATAAAATCTAATATACGTTTAATAACGCATAAAGCGCGTTAGCGCATTCAACAACTATCCCCTGTGCCTCGATGTGTAAGGTAGGTCGCAAGATCGATCCCTTCCCGGTAGCTTATAAAACAAATAACATTTAAAACTATAATTTAAACAACTATTTTTCTAAACAAGTTTAAATAAAAAAAATTATCGGAGCAGGGATCGATCCTGCTGGACACGCAATGCGAAACAAGCACCTTCCATATCTGGGCACAAGGGATAGTTGCTTGATGAGTTAACGCGCATTCTATAGTACTATTAAAGCTAATGTTCGATTTTATTTATGCTTTACAATCAAATACTAATTTCATATGTTTAATTGCTTAGTTTTAGTTTCACTTAATATAAATATACACTGGGGAAATCTCGTCAAGACATGACGGTCAAAAGGATTGAAGGATTTCCCTATATACAACATTCGTTGTGTGATTACAATCCTTGGGATTTTCGTGAGTGGTTATTTAAATAAACGCAGCCAAACATAACCAGTTGAAAATTCTAAGCTTAGCACTCCTCTCTCCCAGCTTACCCTCCTCTCTTCTGACATATCTTCCTCTCTGGCATACCCCTCCCCTTCCGTTTATTCTACATACATACATACGGAATGAAAAGAGTAAAATCAAAAATCGATCTTGTTTAATAAATTCTTGAAAACGTCTATTAGTACATATTTCAAAAACATGACATAAGAATAGTGTTGGCAAATTTCCGGAAATTTATTTTTGGTAACATTCCATGGAAATATTTCCGAAAACTTATTGAAATGGCAAATTTAAAAAAAAGTTGATTCCCAAAGTGCTCCGTGGAACCCTGGGGTTTCGTGGAAATATTTTGGGGTTCCGCGGGACCAGTTGTCCGTGACTAGTCCTGTAATATAACAAAAGGACACCACTTGTAAAGCTTTAAGCATTCCTCCAATAACGGCCTAATATCTATTTTATTTGTTGATGCCTTTTGCTACCACATATTTATGTGAAATACAAAAACAAAATATTGCAATAAACAGGATGCTCTTGCGTATCAACATAAATAATTTAAATTTATTTATTTAAAAATATAAAATTTAATGAAATACAGATGCTAAGTAGTGTGGACTAACATATAAAACTAAGCTTCAATATAAAAAAGAATCACGCAAATTTGCCCAGGAGAACTCTCAAACGAACTGGAACAAAAATCAGCTTTTCTTCAAATATATAGATAAGTGGAAGTAGTTACGAAATTCGCCACAGTGCAAAGTGAGATGGCGCCATAAGTGAATGTCCAATCCGTGTGCCTCAAATTAAACATTTTAAATTTATTTAAATTAAAAATATAAACATTAAAAATTGTAAAAATGAAATAGTGTTGATTGATCTACACAGCGAAAGCTTCAATATAAAAAAAAGAATGACGTAAATCGGCCCAGCAGTACTCTCAAACTAACTGGAACAAAAAATAAGCCTTGTGTTTTAAATATATAGATAGTTTAATTTAAACAATGACTGTAAAGTAACGGATAATTTGATGTAATTATTCCTTTCTATAAATATTATATTTATAAAAGATTGTTTAGTTATAAAACATATTAAATCTTGCGTAATTTTTTAAAAAATCTACCCAAACTGGCATTAGATCTTAAGTTTCGTAATTACAAATCTATTGCCTTGCATTCGGCTATGGTGGTAAATGGTAGTACATTATGATTTGTATTTATTTGTAATTGTAGATTATATTTCGTGAAGTCATTTGTATACAAATCACCCCTGCAGAAATAATGTTTTAACATTGATTTTTAGAATTGAAGCATACTGAACTGAGTTAAATATTTCAGGTTTCCTAGAAAAGAATAGAGACACTTTCAGCCAAGACTTAAAACAACTAATCCAAAGAAGCAACAATGCATATTTAAAGAGAGTTTTTGAACAAGACTTTGCTCATGATAATAACAAAAGAATGGTTACCTTAGCACATCAATTCCGTACATCTTTGGATGTGCTCATGAAAACATTGAATGCTTGCCACCCATATTTTATAAGATGCATTAAACCAAATGAAGAGAAAAAAGCTCAAGTAAATCTAATTTCATTCCTTCCTCTCTGCTACATCTCACACGTTTATTTATTTTTCAGACATTTGATAGAGCTCTATGTTGCCGGCAATTGCGTTATTCTGGCATGATGGAAACGGCACGTATTCGTCAAGCTGGTTACCCAATCCGTTACACCTACACAGAATTCGTAGAACGTTTCCGACATTTAGGCAAAAATATTGCACCAGCTCACAAAACCAATTGTAAGGAAGCTTCTAAAAAGATTTGCGCAAACATATTTACAGATGATGAAGATTATCAGTTTGGAACTACCAGAATTTTCCTCAAGGATGTCCAAAATGAATTCTTAGAAAAAGAACGTAGCAGAATCTTGGCTAAATATATTTTGGTGCTTCAAAAAGCAATTAGAGGTTGGATCTATAGGAGAAGGTACTTAAAGCTGAAGGCTGCGGCTTTGGCTACGCAAAAGCATTTTCGAGCTCGAGGTTATCGTTCTCGTTATTTAGTGATGCGCAATGGATATCAGAGATTGCAAGCAACCATTGCATCTAGACATATCACTTATGATTATAACAAATCGCGTGTAATAATTAAGAAATTGCAACCGATTTGTAAAGGTTATGTTATGCGTCAGAAGCAACAATGGGGTAAAATTGTCGCTACTATTAGGTTAAAGAATCAGGAAGAAAAAGACTTGAAGAAAGCAGGTAATAAAAATTATAAATTTATAGCCGCAACCAACATGCAGAAGAGATTAGCTGAATTAAATAAGCAATATGCTGTAAAAGAAGAAGAAATTAAGGAAGATGATGTTCTAAATGCCGCCGAGATAGTAGATAATTCATTTGACTTTTTGGATAGCATGCCAACAACTCCAGTTAGAAGAAAGAATGAAACACTTATGGTAAGCTGTAACTTCAAAAGGATTATACAATAATTCTTATTTTAAAATCGATCTGATTTAGGGTATGTTGAAAAATGGCGAAGACATTGATTTTATTCATGGATTCAAAGAAGAACAATTCACTGAAGACTTATCTGCTTATAATTTTCGCAAATTTGCTGCTACATATTTCGTTAAAAATACAAATCCCCATTATTCAAAGAAACTGCTTAAAGAATCACTTTTAGACTTACCTACGCCTGATGATGTAATTGCAGCTCAAGCATTGTGGCGTACAATCCTTAGGTTTATGGGTGACTTACCTGAACCGAAATACGAACAGAATATTAAGACTAAAGAAAATATTATGAATAAACTTACTCAAACATTAAGCAGAAGTTTTACTAATCGTAAAGAATTCCAGGTAAGATCACAGCTAAAATACTTTTAAAGTGATTTCTAATTTTCTTTGCACTTATTTTAGGCAATTCTTAATGAAGAAAAACATCATGCAAGCTTAGGCAAAGTAGAACGACAGAAATTAATAAGTATGACCTTAAAACGTAAAAATAAATTATTGGAAGATGTTCGCAGAGGCTTAGTTGAAGATAATTTTGCATCCAACAGTTACACAGAGTGGTTAGATTCCCGAAGAACTACAAATCTAGAAAAGCTACATTTCATTATTGGCCATGGCATTCTACGCCCTGAATTGAGGTGAGTGGATCCTCCAATTTACACTTACCTACACTTTATGGTAAGTATTAATTTATAACTAATTACAGAGATGAGATTTATTGCCAAATTTGCAAACAACTCACCAACAATCCATCAAAACCATCTCACGCTCGAGGATGGATTTTATTATCGCTGTGTGTCGGTTGTTTCGCACCTACAGAACGTTTTATAAATTATCTTCGAGCATTTATACACGAGGGTCCGCCAGGTTATGCGCCTTATTGTCAAGGAAGATTAAATCGCACATTCAGAAATGGTGCAAGAACCCAACCACCCAGTTGGTTAGAGCTACAAGCTTCAAAGAATAAAGATCCTATCAATCTAAACGTTACTTTTATGGACAGGAGTAACAAAACGATCGAAGTTGACTCAGCCAGTACTTCACAAGAGGTTTGCCAACAGATCGCACTAAACCTAAATTTAAAAGACACTTTCGGGTTTTCGTTATTTATTACATTGTACGATAAGGTCATGTCGCTTGGTAGTGATGCTGATCATGTGATGGATGCCATTTCTCAGTGTGAACAGTATGCCAAAGAACAAGGTTATCAAGAAAGAGCTGCATCTTGGAGTTTATTCTTTAGAAAGGAAATATTTACACCATGGCATGATCCATGCGCAGATGCGGTTGCAACTGATCTTATATACCATCAGATCATTCGTGGATTAAAGCATGGAGAATATAGGTGTTCGACAGAAGGTGATGTGGCTACACTAATTGCACAACAATATTATGTAGATAATGGTTCCCGTATAGATCCGAATATTTTACATACAAGAATTGGTGAATACTTACCAGAATTTTTAGTGAAACAAGGAGACCGTACAGATTATTGGGAAAAGAAAATTGTGGATGCTTTTGCCAGAAGTGCTTGTGTTAAACAACGATACCCTGCAATAAAAGCAAAAGAAGATATGGTCAAATATTCAAAAGCTGTTTGGCCAATATTGTTTTCTAGATTTTTCGAAGCTGTCAGAATTTCAGGGCCTGAATTACCTAAAAATAACATGATAATTGCAGTAAATTGGACAGGAGTATACATGATTGATGATCAAGAACAAATCTTATTAGAACTATCATTTGTGGATATTGCATATGTAGGATATGAGCAAAGCCAACGAGATATGTTACATAAATTTACCTTACGGACCATAAGAAAAGAAGAGTTTCTCTTTCACTGTCCAGATGCGGAAAACTTAAATAAATTAATAGTTTATCTATTAGACGGTCTTAAGAAACGTTCTTATTATTGCGTTGCAATACAAGATTATAAACATCCAGGAGATGCCGCCTCTTTCTTATCATTTAAGAAAGGTGATTTAATAGCTTTGAAGAATGATATGAATGGTGAATCACTAATATCAGTCACGTGGGGATATGGAGAATGTAATGGTCGCACTGGAGATTTCCCAACAGAGGCTGTACAAATCTTACCTGCAATGAGGAAACCACCAGCTGATGTGCTCGCAGCATTTAAGAAAGAAGGCGTCTTCGAAGCTCGTCAACCTACAGCACCGGAAATGAGTACAATACAACGAATGAAGTTATATACTCTTGCTCATTATGCCGACGATCACTTTAGATCGGGAAGAAGAACAACTGAGAAACACACTACAGTGCTTAGTACTGCAAGAAGAAGTTCGCGGGAAGCTCTCTGGAAATACACAAACCAACCAATTCACCAGCCTCTTCTACAAAAGTTATTGTCTGATGAAAATGTTAGCAGAAATGCTTGCGAAGCATTTACTGCAATATTAAAATACATGGGTGATTTGCCTAGTGCAAAACCTAAAGTCAGTAATGAATTTACCGATGATATATTTGGAGAGGCTCTTAAGAATGACTTGCTGAGAGATGAAATTTATTGTCAAATAATGCGTCAATTAACGTACAATCGTTTATCTCGTAGTGAAGAACGAGGATGGGAACTGATTTATTTAGCTACAGGTTTGTTTATTGGCAGCTCAAACTTAATGGTTGAATTGAATAAATTCTTAAAATCGAGAACGCATCCATTCGTGGAACCATGTTTGAAACGCATACAGAGAACGCAGAAGATTGGACCACGTAAATTCCCACCTTATGCAATCGAAGTTGATGCTATACAACATCGTAGTATGCAGATTTATCATAAGATTTATTTCCCTGATGATACAGACGAAGCTCTCGAAATTGATTCAATGACTAAAGCTTCAGATTTATGTTCAGCAATTGCCGATAGACTTGGATTGAATTCTAGCGATGGATTTAGTTTGTTTGTTATGATTTCTGATAAAGTATTTTCAATTCCTGACGAGGAGTTCTTCTATGATTTCTTACATGAACTGATTGACTGGATGAGGAAAACTAAGCCAAGTTGGAATAGTGCTGCTCCAATTCAAGCTCAGTACCAAGTATTCTTTATGAAGAAATTATGGGTTAATACAGTACCTGGGCGCGATCCTAACGCAGATCATATATTCCATTATCATCAGGAACTACCAAAATATTTAAGAGGATTCCATAAATGTACTAAACAAGACGCAATTAAATTAGCTGCTCTTATTTATCGTGCAAAACACGATGATAACATGTCGTTATTACAACACACTTCTACTAACATATTGAAAGAATTAGTACCAACGTACATACTTAAGGCGGGACAGTTGAACGAGTTGAAAAAACAGATTGTTGCTGCATACAGTAATGATTCCGAACTAACGGCAATACAAGCTAAAACTAAATTCCTAGAGATAATTTATAAATGGCCAACGTTTGGATCAACATTCTTTGAAGTGAAGCAAACAACTGATCCTACTTATCCAGAAATTGTGACAATAGCTATAAATAAACACGGTGTTAGTGTGATACATCCTGAAACTAAGGTATAATTGATGTCTCATAGTGTGTATTTGTAGCAATGTTAATCTATTTAATTGTTTCAGGATATAATGGTCACCCATCCATTCTCGGAACTGTACAACTGGTCATCAGGAAATACATTCTTCCATCTTACTGTTGGAACTATGATGAGGGCAACAAAATTGTTATGTGAAACTTCACAAGGTTATAAGATGGATGATTTAATAACATCTTACACAAGTTATATTCGCAAAAAGGAAAAAAGCACGCTATTTTAGTAAATAATTGTTTTAAGTTTCTCTACGTTTCACTAAGTACTATGTATATTTTATAATCTATTGCATAGTGTTTTTCGTTTTCTGTATCTATAGTGTAATAGCATTAAAGTGTACACAATAACGGATTTCAATACATTATTTTTAATTTTATTATTTTATAATCACTAAAGCCAAATCATTGAACCCCAGTCCAGAAGCCAACTGTATTAGATTATATGGGTGTGTATAAGCACACCGAATGTATAGACGTGCACACCTAGAAACTGGTTAGTAGGAGGCTGTGTTCCTCCAAGCGACAATACTGTTCTACTCGTACAATACTCTCATTGCACTAAACCAAAACAGGAAAATAAAGAATCTAGGTCACAAAAATCACGAGGGCGAAAATGCAAAATTCATCGCAAATCACGCGGCGATCACGTGCTCGACTCGAGTAATTTAACTGATAAGCAAAACAGCAGGTAAGATCGAATGATTCAGTAGCGTGAGTAGAGCCCCTTTTTAATTGTAAATAAGACGAGTAGCAAAATCAGTAATGAAAATAAACATCTGTTGCCCCTATCCATAGTCATATATCGTACATCGCTGACATTTTTAATAGCTTAGACAAAATTTTTCCTTAAGAGATGTTGATGGAAATATATCGCCTCTCACGTTTAAGACAACTCCACATCCAAGCAGTACACGGCGGCTCTGTACTTTTAGGCACACCTGGCCTTTACTAATAATAATAGTAATTCTCATTCTGCAATAATTTAAACAATGTACAACAGATACATTACAAAAGAAACAGTTACAAAGAAAAGTATAATATATGACACTAATAATATTGCGAGTATAGCAATAATAATTATAATATAAATTGGTATGCCTGAGTGGGAAAAGTTTGTCCAAGCCCAGCTCAGCACTAGACTGGAAATAGTGGAAAGAGAGTATAAGGTGAGTAGTAACCTGCAACCTATACCCGTGAAAATTAGCACTCACAGAAGCAAGTAACGTAAATTAAACGTATCTCAATTCTTGTCCAAGGAAACCCGTGATAGCAATCAGTGGCGTGCGGTCCATGGAAGCAATGGAAGCAATGCTTCCCTTGAGAATTTATTAAAAATAAAAACCAATGCTAACAAAATGTTTTCATAAAGTTATGGTTATCGTTTATTTAAATTTGTAATATTTACTCAACTTAAAGTCCAATATCAATTCCGTATAGCAAAAAGTATAATTATTTAGAGTACTATTTTACATTAGGCTCATTAAACTTGCACGTAAAGGTAATACCGATTCAAATGTGTTACATACACTGCATATAAGCACTGATTTCGTTGCTTATAACTGCTCTTCTCATAGCCTTGGCGTAGATCGGCGGGCGTGGTGCTACAGACAATGCTGTTAGCATTATTTGGCCGTTATTTCTAGTGTGCTTCATGCCCAAATGTTTATTATAATTTGGTTATTGGTTCGATTTAGTGTTTGTTACATTTAATGTTACTATTTCGTCACACTTTATTATTTCAATTTATATAAGTTGGATTTTTTTAAAGACAAATATTTTAGCAAACTAAATATCTATTTAGTTTGCTTTGTATGCAAATTTAAAATTGCATTATCGTCACGACTGCAAATTCAGCTGCTTCGGTGGAAGGTTCGAGTACTTCCGATACATCCGAATCGGGACCATTTTTTTGTTCAGTTTGTAAATTATTAATAAAGAATTTTCTGCATACAGTTTTGGAGAGAAATTACAAATTATTAAGAAAGGCAGATCAAAACCAGAACTTTCAAATTTAACAACAAAGATTAAAACCTGCATCGGTATTTTGCTAAGAAAGACCGGAAAATCGAGTTGCAGTATAAATACATAGTAGTAGTTTTTCAAAATAAAGAATAATAGTCAACAAATTCCATAAGTATAAAGTGCCCTAATAGCACACATTGCCCGATGGACGTTCTTTTCAGGTCCATTGTAGGTACTGTAGGTCCGAGGATGTAAAATGGACGTCTGCTGGACACTCGCACGAGGACGTTTTTCAGAAGTACAACAAAAGACGTCCAGCGGAGGTTTGTTTTGGGTCCATAGTAGGGAAAAAATGAGAGTTCTGGAACCACCACCCACTCCTGACCTTGACCTTGAACCTATCTCTCTCTAACACATGGTGACCTTGAATCTATCTCTGTCACCGAAACGTGGCAACACCGCATTCTCAAGGTCAACACTATGGCAACACCGCATTCTCAAGGTCAACAATATGGCAACACCGCATTCTCAAGGTCAACAATATGGCAACACCGCATTCTGCAGGCCAACAATGTAGTAGGGAAAAAATGAGAGTTCTGGAACCACCCCCCACTCCTGACCTTGACGTTGAACCTATCTCTCTCTAACACATGGTGACCTTGAATCTATCTCTGTCACCGAAGCGTGGCAACACCGCATTCTCAAGGTCAACACTATGGCAACACCGCATTCTCAAGGTCAACAATATGGCAACACCACATTCTCAAAGCCAACAATATGGCAACACCGCATTCTGAAGGCCAACAATATGGCAACAATGTTATGACCTTGGACCCAAGGCAACTCTTCAAGGTCAGCAATATGGCAACAATGCACTCAAGGCCACTCTTCAAGGTTATCAAACACCATTCAAGGTCAAGCTGTAGATATATATAGCAGGTCGCATGTATGGGAAGAGTAAAGCGTTTGCAGTTGCAGTGTACAGTGCAGTGTTACAATGGAAAGCCTCGCTAAATCAATTGAGAATGCGAAAGCGCAAGCTCTAGAAAAGCAGTTGATGGCTCCAAACGAGCTCCCTAAGGATGCTAAATGGGCACCGCTAGTCAATCAATCAGTGTTTTATTTAAACAAATCAAAAAGTAAAGTTGTATTTGTTGGATTATGTGCTCATTTGGGATTCGCTCCTGTAATAAAAGTAGCTGGAGTAAAGAATCAGTGTATGCTGTTTGATGAAACGGAGTGGAACGCGTTAATAACCAATGAAGGAGTCATTAATAAGTACTTTAAAGCAGGGGAAGAGGTCGGGGTTCCTTTGAAAATTGGTACAAAAACTATCTCGTTTGAGCGTGTTAACAGAAATTACGATAAAACAAAAATCATAAAGATAACTGATGCAGGAGATGATGAATTGTATTTAGCGTGGGAGTCCTTATATGAGCTGTGGCAGTTAATACCGTTACTAACATATCGATTAAACCTTCTGAAGGGTTTGGAATTTTTCAATTTCTACCATAGCATAATAGATGGTGTTGTAGACATGCCGGGTGACTGCATAGTGAACATCACAAACATATTGGAACCATTAATGAAGATGCAAATCCCGAACGTGTTTGGAATGCTAGAAGTTGTGCATTATCTACCAGAAAAGGTAATAGTGGATGTGGAAGTCAAAAGGTGTATTGCGTAATGGTAGAATGAAGAGGGGAAAGGGTGGGGAGCGGGTGAATATAAGAACACATGGTCTAGGTGCAACGTAGTGAAATACAATGGAGACGCGTAACAGTGAAGACGTATCAAGCAAAGATATTGATAAACTGAATGCTGTGGTGAAACTACGGTGTGAATTAGAAGCGCTAGAGGAGGATGCGGCACACGAAGCTGTTCATGGTACGGGGATATTCAGTCCAGAATATTGTCAAGAGTTAGCACAACGATATAGAAAAGGCGTGCAGTTGTGTCAAGACTTCATTAGAGGTGTGATTTGTGATGAGTGTTTGGTAAAAAAGCTCATTGCGCAACATCTAAGGGACTTTGCATATGACTTAATAGAGGACGGATTAAATGGGTGGTTTAGTGACATTTGATGTCACATTGTAAAAACAAAATGCATTACATGTTAACATGGGAGTATGCACATCGTCAAGCACGCAGAAGTCAATGGGAGATAATAGCAAGGGATAGGGTACGATTTCAGAGACGAATAAGCTACGTGGAAAATGTAATCGCTCCAGTTTTGAAAGAAGAGTATAGAGAGGGTATCTATAATACACGTTTTAAAAGTGGTGGGGGTATAGTTTAAATAGTCACATCAGTCGCTTACCGTCAGTTACAAAAATGGGTTCAATCAAAGTGGGTTGGCAACATTACTGGGTTCTTGAAACAACAGATAAGGGTGAAATTAAATTTTCGCGTTATAAAACTCACAATACCGGGTTGTTAATCGAAAGAGCTAAACTATCGAACACTGTGGTTGTACGTAGTGAAAACGATTATCGATACACTTCGTGAGCAGGTGTAGAAGTCCATTATTTGTTAAAAAATAGTAAACTTATAAATATACAAAATTCCACATGTACAGAACATGGTTTGTTCCAACATCGTCATACTATTAACTTGTTGCCTGATAAATGTGATTTCATTCTTTTCAAATGTAAATGTGTTACACCGTATAGTGAATGGATTGCTGCAACTGAACGTGCACGTGACAACCTTGCTGCTGTCGGTTTTCCTTCGGGTTTGGTGCGTTATCTGGATTGGGAATTAAAGGGTAGTAATTGTTATATATTCAATTGTGAATAGTTATATAAGTTTGTAATAGACAATGAATAGTTGTAATCATATTATGTTATCTGGAGTGGGAATTAAAGTTTGTAATAGACAATGAATAAATAGTTGTAATCATATTATGTTGTTTTAATAAAACCATTAAAGAATTTAAAAACTTTATTCTGAAAAATCCATTACATGAGTTTTATATAAGTAGTATACATTACTTAATGCACAATAGCACAGTGAATGATGATGATAAAAGCATGATGGAAGCATAGCCTGTAGAGCTGGTTCCTCTGGTAACTCCACCACCGGTTGTGATACGAAACGTCGAATGTAGTTGCTCTTTTCAGATCCCTTCACGTAAACGGTATCCGCCTGCTGAGTCAAGCGTTGCAGAATTACAGGAAGCATAAAGGGAGGAGTGAATCCTTCATTCCAATCGAGACAATGATGATTATGCATTAACCAAGTAGCTTGTTGACGAAACGTGGGTGGTAAGTTGCGAAAGGCGAACGGAGGTTTGAAAACGTAGTGAGACACACGATGTCCATCAAACACGGCTAATTCCTTGGGTGCAAAGTCTTTTTCTGAAGTCTTGAAACCTTGCACATCGATAACTAGCATGATCGAAGCGTGCGACTATACTAATAAAGGTAACAGGTCCTTGGACGTATATAACGATTTCCTTTACAGTTGACGTACTTGCTTCGTCAATGCATTATACGTAAATACACGATCGTGCAAAATGAGACAGTAAGCAGTAGTGTTCGCTGGAATGCTTTTGTGAGTTTCGAAAGTAACTCGAAGAACGACAGCTTTCCCTAGCAAGGAATCTTTCTGTCGCGAACAGTCGATGACGATTAGAGGTGTAAGTGCCTTAAATCTATCAGGAGCCAGTAGAGGTTCGTTGGGTTTATCATAGTACGATCGTGGAAAGTTAGCATACATTTCGTATAAAGTAGCATATCGATTTTCACCATAATTAATATTTTTTTCACTACTAGCTTTAAAACATACTATTATCTAGTCTGTTGTCACCTTGTGAAGTTAGCCTTCTTGCCTAGTGGTAAATAATTTTTTATTATTGACTACTAGTCAATAATCCAGATTTTAGTGTAACACGGGGCAAAAATTCATCCCATTATACACTGGCATACGGGAAAAAATCCGTGATCGCGATAGTACGTTTTTTATGTGAGAAGAATAAAAGGAATAAAAGTACTAGTAGTGAAAAAAATAATATATACACCACGGTTGTGAAGTGTTTTCTAGAGCCTCTCATCTTATCCCTCGATGCTGCGCATCTCGGGATCTAATAATGCTCGGCTCTAGAAAAAACTCTTCACAACCTTGGTATATAATATACTATTATCCAACACCTCTATATAAATATCATGTTTACTGTGGTCATTTTAAATAAGGAAAGTGATTGTTTACTCTTATTTACATTATAACCTACGTTGCCCCTAGCAACGTGGGTTATTTTTAAAAAACTCACTCCTTCAAAGATAACAACCAATCACCAGCTTACGTTACTTAATATTATTAAAATCCAGTCATCGTGCTAGAGTATTACCGTCAAAACTACAGACTAACTATACATTGCAAATTCGATGTTTAAACTTAAATAAAGGGGTGTTGGATAAAATTTTGTATGGCACGCGTGAGTTAAGGATATTATCCACTCAGAAAAATTAACCCTCTCGGGCCTGCCGGCCCTCGAGGGTAAATTTTTCGTTCGTGGATAATATCTTACTTAACTCACTTGTACCATAAATAACTATAATTGATCGTAAGGATATCTTTCCGTGTTTAAAAATACCGTCACGTTTTGAATATCACAGGCGTCGAATGTGCTCATATCTTTCTGCAACTGACCATCACGATCGGTTTAAAACCCTATGATAACGTAACGGGGAGTTTCCAGAGTGGTCGATGTTTTAATAGACCAACTGTGCTTATCCGTTTGCGGTACAGCGGGGTAAAAATGTGTTTCCCAGCTTCTAAATGCCACTTGAGTGTCAATATTTTTCCCAATATATTTTGTTAATGATAATTCTTCCGCCAATCCCGGTTGAATATGTGGAACTTTCCAATATATTTTTTGCAAGTTAACCTTAAGCTTTTCATTAGCATCGGTGGATATTAGGGCATCGACATCGGAATTGCTTCTAATTAATACCAATTCTTGACGAATATTCATAATAATCTTTCCATAGTCTTCAAAAATCCCCAACAGTGTTGATAAAGGTATGCAGGCGCAAAAATTACCTTTACTATCTAGCAAGGTGCTGGTACCATTCCAGTCAATGTCGTGATCGGCTTTTATAATCGATCTTAGGGTATTATGATTCGGATCGATGTTAACAGACTCACCGTTTACTTGAGAATTAATGTATTGAGCTATATCAGTAAGCTCATATGATCCAGTAGGTATCTTTATTATTCTTTCTCCCATTTTAAACACGTTGTTTTTATCCGTTACGTTCGGAATAGTATTGAACGTTTCGAAATTTGTCAAACGCATAACCCATTGTTTTGTAGGATCCAAATATATGGGAGGGTTAAAAGGAGAAGTTAAAACAGACGTTGTAGCGGAGAAGATGAATGTTTGAGACATCTCAACATTCCCAGTAAGACTGAGGAAATGTTAAGGAGTGTTTTCATATAAAAAGTTCAGCGCTAAATGTCCACAATTGTACGAATTTAGCTTCTGAAAAGCATCGTAGTTGTAACTAATAACGTTTAAGCTACCATCACTTTTAAAGTAATGAACGAGTTCTAGTGGGGGTTTTAACTGTCCAATACTATCGAAGTATAATATATTTCGACCACGTTTAACATACGATGTCCAATGCGTACCTTCCTCATCTGTATCATCCAAATTCACAATTCCACATTCGTTTTTACGGATACGTTTCGGTAACCCGTTTCGCATAAAAATACCTCTGAAGTATGGAATTTTTAACTCGTTTACGTCCTTTGACAGATCGATATTGGTCAGTGGTCGGTGTGGTAGCTTTAAGGGTAGTTTTTTGGAGGTCGTAAATACAATCCTAATCCTTTTTTGTACGGTTTCAAATATAATCCTTTTCCTACAGGCGCTTGCTCCATCTCTATATTGTGTCGTTTCGTTTCTTCGAGCGCTGACTTCGCTGCTTTTGCTTCATTCACTGCTTTGGCAACCGCAGCTGCTCCAGTTCCTAACGAGCCTATAGCTCCGAGAGCGGCAAATAAAGGAATCAGCGGTAGGAAACCACCTTGCTTGGGAATAGGTATAATCCGACCTTTGGGAGCAATGATACGTTTACGTTTCAAGGCCGCTAGGGCAAGACGAGCAGACCGTTTTAAAGATAACTTTTTTACTTTACCACCAATACGTTTTCTAGCTAATTTGATGGCGTTGTTGAACGTTAAAGTACCCCTTCTTTACACCTTAGATCGTCGTCGTCGTCGTCGAACACCCATACCCAATTTTCTTTTTCCAGACATAATGCCGGCCACAGTAAGTGCAGCCGCTCTCTCTCCAAAACAAGCGTCCTTAGAACGAAACCTAGTCCACGCCTTACGTCCTAATATACTATCGGCTTTATGACGTTCACCAAGATCGTTAGTTTTTGAATAGACTATGTCGTGCTCTTTACAAGCTTCATCCAACGGGTTTATTCCTTTGTCTCCACGAGCAAGCCTTTGATGTAAACGGGTGCCAGGTCCGCAGTAGTTATACCATGGTAAATGTAATTCTAACGGTAACTTATTAATGAGAGTGTTGATCACTCCCTTCCCCTTACGAGTTGATTGACGATTATCCACTTTTCGCAGAGTACGTTTCATAACACATTACTCCTCCTATCACAGGTGAATAGTGACTGTAAGTGACCCGTCTACATATATTTATATATATCACACACGTGTGCTCTTCCCTCACAACGTGTCCTACATGGAGCAGCTAAAGTTGGTGCATCAGAGACACAGATTACCGGTTGTAAATCGGGATAATTGTTCACCGACGCCACAAGTGTTTAAACATAGCGTATTGTTGGATGCAGGATGCAAACGCGGTATAATAGTAGGCAGTTCCGGATGTGGTAAAACCAACCTAATGATAAGTTTACTAGAACATCCAAACGGTTTACGCTTCGAAAACGTATATGTTTATAGTAAATCTCTTTATCAACCGAAATACGCATATCTGCGCGACCTGTTTCGATCATTACCCATCGGTTATTTCGAATACGATTCTTTTGAAACTATATTACCGCCTAAGGATGCAAACCAAAACTCGGTTATTATCTTCGATGATGTAGTTTACGATAGTCAAAGCACCATACGTGATTACTTCTGCTTCGGGAGACATAAACACATCGATTGTTTTTATTTATGTCAGACATATTCTGCGATACCTAAACAACTCGTAAGAGATAATTCAAATCTCATTGTCGCGTTTAAGCAGGATAATACTAACTTAAAACACATATTTAACGATCATGTTAGCGGGGATATGACTTTCGAAGCTTTTAAACACTTGTGTTTACACTGTTGGAAGGAGAAATATGGCTTTTTAGTAATCGATAAAGATTATCCACTTAATGGGAAACGTTATCGTAAAGGTTTCGACTGTTACTTCACCATAAATACCGAAGACACGAACTAAACGTTTTAGTAAACATGGACAAGCGTGTAGCAGAAGACTTGGTTAAAGCACGACGTCATGTTAAACAGAAATACAAAAGTCTCAAGTCTGAAATTGCACGGTCAGAAGTGGAACTACAACGCCGCTATCAACCTATCACTCAACCATTGCGTGAGTTTATAACCGGAGTTAAAACGGAATTATTAACTCCGAAAGAAGAACCCTTAAAAACGGAAGTGTCTTCTCCCATACATACCTCGACCCCAAAAAAAATTTATAAACGACTTCCACCCGCAAGACGAATACCTCACGAACCATCACCTATCGCCCAAAGAATGCGCACTACTAGCGTTCCCTCACCTGATATCTCAGTTTTTGAAACAGAAGTCCTGGAAGAATCTGGGATCCCAACATTGGATCAATTGAAAGAACAACTTGCTGCTATTGGATTCAGTCCGGAATTCCAAACTTACATAGATGAGACCTTTTCTGGTAGAGCTAAAATGTATATGGAAAACATGTTCAAGGATACTAAGAACGAGTTCGATCATCATTATGGAGTACGATTCCATCCGGAATCTCACCAGTACCTAATCGGAGACGCCGTACTCACTTTTGACGAGAACGACTTTATTATTAAAAAACCCTCAGGCACAATTTTTAAATATACAGGCACTCCTGGTTTTTACGAATTAGTATTTAAAAAAGCACCTATTGGATACACCCAATCAGTCTTGCAGAAGTATAAGGACCTTCTTACACGTACCAATGCTACCAGAAGAGGTTACATTGAGGGTGCACAGCTACACGGAACCGGAAAGAAATATTCAAATATAATTAGACCCCTTCTAACTACTGCTGGAGCAAGATTTCGAAGCGAGTCTACACCTACTACACCGGTCACGCGATCGAAAACTCGCACATTACCAAAACGTGGCGGTGGTGATATGCGCGTTCTCAACTATAATAATAAACAGGTGGAATTTATACCTTGGAAAGCTCCTAATAAATTAGTGGACAGATTGAGATTCCTTTTAAGTTCAAAATCGGCTGGTCACACCGGTCACACTAATGAAATCATATATATTATCGATGAATTGAGAGCTGCTAAAATTATCGAATAAATCATCACACGCGTATCGATTCGTTTCATAATATTGCTAACGTTAGTGCACTCATGACGCTCGATAAATTCGGTAAACATCTTCACAAAACCCCTGTCCGAGTGAAACTCGACACTCGTTCGAGAGTGTACTTATTAGAAGATATACAAAATGTAAGGTACACAACAATGATGTATATGTGGGCGGACTCCGAGCCTGGGTCGAGCGAACCTACTATTGCCGATCTAACGAAATATTACAATTTGAAAGGTAGCAACAGTAAACGGGAATACACAATACCGTTTACAGAAGGAATTGTACAAGCAGTTTGCAGCTCACCACCATGCATTATGTATGTAAACGGTATTCTAGTTGGGCATGCTGCCAACTTAATTGGGAAACGTTTGAGAAAAGGCGATAAGATTAAGGTAAGAAGTAAGTCGCTAGATCCGTCTGCAATCGCTCCATTTTACTTCGAAGCTCTTATTAGTCATCCATATCATCATATATCATCATTACCTCAAGACGATGACTCTGGATAAGTTCGGTAAACATCTTCACAAAACTCCTGTCCGAGTTAAACTAGACGCTCGTGCAAAGGTATTCCTTTTAGAAGACGTGTCTAGTTTGCACTACGAGACAATGTTGTATATGATGGGAGTAAACAACTATGAAGGCGGTTATGCACTTATCATTGTTTTTTCAACTGAACAAGGAATGTACTCATTGCCAGATCAGCTCTTACCTCACCAGTTTTTCATCTTTTTTGACGGTCACTGAGGTTCTGAAAATGTTCTCTTTCTTTTGAAGATTGTAATGAAACTTATTTTGAACGGTTAGTTTTTTTACTTTAGCTTCGAAGTCGGAAAGATCTATACAATAGTTGAGAAATCACTACAAATTCGGAAACATTTACGTTTTCCCAATAAAAAACGACTGGTAAGTATTTGACTAAATCGTTGTAATATTAGAAATACAAATATTTTATTTGCTTTACAAAGTTCATATTTAAGTTATTTTTCAACTTAAATACTAAATAGATTAATTCCAGATGAGAATAGGCCAAGCAAGTGTACCGGTAGTACCTAGTATACCTGCATCTACATAAACTTGACTATGTCCGGATTTTAACGAAAAGCGAAATTGTACGGACCACGTGACATACGATAATAATAATAATAATACACATAAGGAGTTTTGAATAAATGAGCTTTTGATTAGAGCTGTTTAGAATATTTCTTATTTGCAGCAGCTGTTTTTAAATTTTTAAAATGTGTTTAAGTTGGTATAAACATACACTGAAAGAAATTTCAGTTGTTTACCTTACTTTCCTTACTTTCGACGTTCAAATAAATGCATTTACATTAGAGTAACTTGTTTTTTTACTGAAAGAATATAATACATTCAATTCAACAGTGTTCTGCAATTAACGCCATTAACTTAAAAGAATGTTGCATTTAAAGGGGCTTGGTTTCCAGGCTATGGGTTGTAGCAATTATTATTATTATTATTAAAAGGAAAACAACATATTATTAAATTAAAAACAACCTGGCATTCATATAAAAAGCACTGCATTTAAAAATAAATATTGGTACTTCCTGTTTGAAATCAGTAGATTTTAAATTAATTACAATCTACCATTCATAACGTTTAATTTACTTTTAAATTAACAATAAAACTATTTAAATCAACCCCCGAAATAAGTTTTTGATTTAAATGCCCACTACATTGAATTAAAAATTCGAAACACTCTCAAAAGTACAGGGTGATCCAAATTGAGTGAAGATGGTTTGAATTTGGCGCCTTGGGTTTTAGTGTATTTCACGTTGTTAGTGTAGCACTATTGAAATATGTAGCGTCAAATTACAGCGGCAACTCGTCACTTTCTCGTTTACATCGTTGTGCTTTGCCACATTGTTCTGGATTTTCATTGAATTTTTGCTTTATTTCGCTTGTTTTCTTATTTTACAAAACAGTTTTTTTCAGAACTACTGTTTGTTAGACGATTTTATTATCAAGTAAGCTTATTATTTAAAATCAATGAAGTTTATAAGCTATATTATTTTTCAGGCGTCACTGTAAAATAAAAGAATAAAAATATCCGAAAAGTATTCATGTTGCCAACGTGACAATAATTTACAGTGGCGGGAAATTCAAACAGTCCTGAGTCAATTTGGATCACCCTGTAGAGCTACTTATAAATTTAAAAAATACTTTGTTGGCGCATTTTTGAAAGTAAAAATCTTTGTTGTTACCTGCAAATTTTTAAATTTAAAAGCAAATTTTTTAGTGCATGTTGATAGTAGTATGCAATTTGTCAGCATCGGCGATTGTTAAATACGATATCTCGCTACTATGAGTATTAAAAGCCAACCAGAATAACGTCATGATATTAGGATATTTTTAAAACAAAGATAAATTTTATTTCTTTTCTGATGTAACCATGCCTGATGTAAAAAAATGTAACCAACATCGACCGAGGCGGCCCAGTTCGGCCCCGAACCTACCGGCCCACCGAGATTTTCTCGGTAACTCGGCGGTACAATCCGGGCCTGTGAATGACTCAAAATGGACCTTCAGGAAACATCTTTAAATGCTGGTTGCATAGCAACGTTTAAGAGATCATGCAACTTGATTAATTTTTCAAATTGCACCCTCTGTTTTTTTTTCACGGAAATGTATTCTTAACTTCATTCTGCATACGGCAGTATGCCTTACTTAATTATCTAATGTGCTTTTAGGGATTGAAAAAATAAGTTGAATTTATCTTAAACTTAAAGTAAATGCTCAAAATGGCCTCCTGTGGACTCTACACGGGCTTTAAAGTGCTTTGATAGTTCCCTTGTAGACACGGCTCTAATTATATTTTTGAATAAATAATTTAGTTATTGATTATGAAGTGTACAATTTATAAAAAATATTTTTTTCAACCCCTAAATGCACATTAGATAATTAAGTAAGGCATACTACCGTATGCAGAATGAAGTTAAGAATACATTTCCGTGAAAAAAAAACAGAGGGTGCAATTTGAAAAATTAATCAAGTTGGCATGATCTCTTAAACGTTGCTATGCAACCAGCATTTAAAGATGTTTTCTGAAGGTCCATTTTGAGTCATTCACAATTTGGTTAATTTGTTTATCTTTTCAAATAAGGGAGATATTGCGTGTCAACAGCATTGTGGGACACCCTGTATACCTCTATGTTTGCATATTATACAAACATATTATTAAATATAGTCAATTGCTTGGCGATTATCGCGTCGGCATGAAGCATTTCTTGTAAGATTAGTGTTTATGTTTCGGTTAACTACAACTAGTGGAGTGCCATTAAGCCAGTAATATACAAGCGTATAACACGCTCCGTACCGCACGCGGTACGCGTTTTCTCCGTCGTATTGAGAACTGTATATTCTAGTTCAAATAAATACACAAGCTATATGAACACGTGCGTATCCTTTGACTGAACGCAGATGATTGCGTTGCCAACGCGTCGTGTAGGAAACGCCGGCAATGCAATACATTGCTTATTATTACACAGCACAGGTAGATACACGAGCAGCGAAATTTTTCGGACAAGTACACACATGGTCAACCGTTCTGATTATTAAATTATTAAAAGGCAATAATATTGAATATTCAACTCAGTGCATTACGTTTATTTAAATCATTTAGTTTATTTATTTAAGTTTTGTATTTAATATGTTCGAAACAGAAGAATTTATAATTGAGATAGCCAGACATGCGATAATATGGGAATAATTTTCGGGATATTTTCTGTGATCGGAAAATTTCAAATGAAAATGTCCTGTTTGAAACCTGGTACTGTTGATGGGGTGTACCCACTAACGCCGATTTCTTCGTTTTCATTCTTTTAGCACTAGCAGAAAGCTGCAATGCATCCAGCTTGCACAGTATCTCTTTTTATACTGACTGTAGTTTGTAGTTTTCATAAATAAAGTGGTTTAAAAAACGCGTACGTGTATTCAACAACGCGGGGGCGGAGCGTGCGGCACGCAATGTCGCTCGTCTATTACTGACCTTAAAATGATAACATCAATTATTTCGAAATAATTACCCGCAGCATGAACTTTAATGAAACCTTTTGGATTATCTGCACCATCCTGCCAACCAGGGTAGGGTGGTGCCAACCACTGTTCCTCATCACCTTCTTACTGATTTCAGTTGTTGGCACTTGGTAAATACTTAAATAGATATGAATGATAAAGAGGAAAAGATTAAAGCTGCTTTAAAAGCCATTGATGATGGCATGCCCAAACTGCAAGCAGTAAAGAAATTCTCAATCCCCAGATCAACATTACAGTTTCGATTAAGCAAAAAAAATTCAAAAAACCTGGTTTTGGCCCTACCACCTATTTAACTAAAGAAGAAGGACCCTTGGTCGAGTGAGTTATTCCTCTATTTTATTACTACTATCTTATTGTGATATATTTTTAAAAAATTATCATTTAGTTGGATACTAACATGTCAAAGAAGAGGTTTTCCAAGAAGAATTGATGACGTAAAAGAAAGTGTTCAGAACTTTGTTAAGCAAACAAACCGAAAAACGCCATTTCCTAATGGATTACCCGGCAAAGACTGGTACCGTGCTTTTATTAAGAGACATCCCGAATTAACTTAACATCTGAGGCAGTTACACAAGCAAGTGAATCCATAAGTGAAAAGGATCTCAGAAACTGGTTCAAAGCTATTCAAACAGAACTTGATGATATTGGATGTCGTCATATTCTGCAAGATCCAAAACGATTGTTTAATGGCGACGAAACTAATTTTTTCTTATGCCCCAAGAATAAAAAAGTTATAGCTGCCCGTGGAACAAAAAATATCTTTGAAGTAGATCAAGCAGTTGCTAAGGCATCGCTTATGTTTACTTTTGATGCCGATGGGAGTATTACACCTCCCATGATAATATATCCTTATATACGAAAACCACCAAAAGAAATCATTGAAACTGTACCACCGAAATGGGGAATTGGTTATTCCGATAATGGCTGGATGATATTTAATAATTCTTTTTATTAATTAATAATTAAAATTTGTTGATGGCTGGATGAAATCAGCCTTATTCTACGAATATGTAGCGAATGTGTAATGTCTTCAACCCCTATCTAGAAATGAATAAAGTGGAAAAGCCTGTGATTTTATTTGTCGATGGACACAAGACCCATCTTACCCTACACATAAACAGGCTCTACAATGACTTAGGTATAATTCTTGTTTCGTTATACCCAAATGTAACACGAGTATTGCAACCAGCAGATGTTTCTGCTTTTAAACCACTAAAGTCTAGTACCTACTTGTATTTATTGATTACTGACATTTTATGAATACCTAATTCAATAGACTATACCAAATGTATTGGGGGTCAGTTACAAAATACTATTGAGGATGCAGGTAAATAGATTGAGGATAAAGATGCAGATAATAGTAGCAGTGTTGGTTTAGGTAAAACAACACGTCTGTTAAACTTCGAAACTTTTAAAAATCTACTGGGCAAAGATTTACTTAAATCTTTGGAAAGAAATGAGGAGAAGCCTGAAAATATTGAAAGAAACTGTTAAAAAATTTGGAATTTTTATAAAAATGTGGGTGTCTCTATAAATGAAGAAGAAAGTGAAAAAGTAGTTGATGGGCATTTCTACAATTGATGAAGTCTTTGCAAGTGAAAAATGCATCAAATTTATTGGATATTAATGACATGCCCACATATATTGTGAATAATAGAAATGAGGTAAAATCTATGCCTGAAGTATTAAACAATCAGAAAAGAACTTTAGAAGTAGAAAGCATCATTAAGAATAATAAGTGAAAATGAGCTAAATGAAATGTTACAGAGATTTGATAACACGATTGAACAAATAAACAAAAATGAACCACAACCCACTGCAGCAAATAAGCCGCAAACAAATCTCATCAGCTCAAAGACAGGTTCACCTACTATTTCTGCAATACTTTACTGGCCAGAGTCACCAGTAAGAAAGAATAAAAAAACAGTAGATAAACTACCATATGTAATTAGTTCAAAAAATGGAGAAATATTGTAAAAACAAAAGATGATAAAAAGAAACAAGATGAAATATTAAAAGAAAATAAAAGAAAGGCAAGATTAGAAAAGCGCGCATCAATTGATAACAAGAGGAAAAGATTATCAAATACAAAAGAGAACCTGGATTTGGGTAGTATATCCAACTGTTCAAAACGTATCTAAAACAAAGATAAAATTAAATTTTATCTACGACCACCATAGAAAGTTACATATTCCGCACAATCTAGTAACCGTGAAAACGATCAATTGCAAACAATCTCCAAACTCAACGGTAAAGTATGTGAGGAAGGAGTTCTCAATAATCAGTAGTTCTATTAAAACGCCATAGATGTCACCACTTGCAATATTTATAATATTATTAATTATTTGAAATATAAAATGTTATAGGATAATTTATTTTGTTTAATTAATATTTTACATTAAATTATATTTCGAATGGAAATCCATCTAGAAAAAAAACTAAGGTCAGACCCGGGGAATTGAACCCGGATCGCTCGGTTAGTAGCTACAGCGTAACCATTGATCTACCGAGACGCCTTTCAATGATTTTTTTTCTCATTATATAAAGTTACAATGATTGTTATTCAATTAAAACGTAAAATTAATTAATGTTTTACATTATTATATAAGTTTTAATGTAATTTTATTTATTATTATTGCTAAATTACAATAAAAACATTGAAAACATTTATAATTTGCTACATAATGCGAGAATATTTGACATTTTGTGCAGAGGTTAATAACCTTGACAATTGAATTGTGATTTTTGTACATATAAATTATTTTTTGAAAACGAGCACATAATTATTTAGCTGTAAGTACTAAATAGTAGATTGACTGAAATTATACAAATTGTAAACGTATTATTACTATTGTCTTTACAAATTTAATGTTTACTTTTGTCGTTTGTAAAATTCTAGATGTATCATGAGTGAATCCGATGAAGGAAAATTGGAGTGTACACTCGTACACCTCCAAACATCGTGGAAGCGGGTCACATTACATCTCTTAATTTATTGCCAAATATTTCACGTAAAAAATATGAATGCGAGTATAAATTCTAGGTTAAAAAACTTTCTTAGCTGTGTGATTGCGGCATTCCACTACGTCTCATGCCGCAAAATCTTCACACTCGTGAGAAATTGGCACTTTTCTGCACTTGTAACACAATATACTATTCTGATAAGAAGGAATAGTATATTTCGTAACAAGTGTCGAAAGTAACAAATATCACGCGAGTGTTTATAATAGATATACGAGTGCGTAGCGAAGCGGAGCACGAGTAGATCTATTATAAACACGAGCGCAGATATTTGACTTTCGAACGAGTTACGAACACTATTTTTTAGACGACTGTAACACAATAAAAAAAATAGTGAAAGACTGAAAATTGAAATTATTAACCAGGACCTATTCAACTTAAATGAGCGTACTCTGCAACCCTCAAAACAAGCAATTTATTTCCTGTATAGACGCATATGACGTATTTAAGACGATAAAAAGTTACTAATACGATAAGAAATTACTAGTATGATAAAAAAGTCACTAAATAATGACATTTGTAATTATTAATCAGCTTCTATTCAACTTAAATCGTTCTCTGCATCTCTCAAAACAAGCAGGTTTGATCTGTTGCATAGGTACTTTCTCGTCACATTTTTATTTGTCATTACCTATTATGTTCTGTGCTGTAGGTATTTATTTCTCTTTTGCTTGAAAAATACAACAAAGTGGGATAAAAAGAAATAAAATCATCATGTTAACATATGAGCGAAAAAATTAGTTTAGTTTAGTCGGAAGTGGTACCTACCTGTGTTGCTTCTTGTGGTTTGTAAAAAGATTCCTGAAGGTAAGTTAATTTAGGTATTAATTTATATTAAAGTACTTGCAGTTTGTGGGTTAGGTTTATTATTATTTTGTGTTATTAACAATATTAATAGTAATTTGATTGTTACTACACTTATAAAAATTTACAGGATGGCGCGAGTCATGTAAATTTTGTTCAGAAACTGCTGAAACATGGGAAGGTGGATTCTCTGGTGTCACAAAAGAAGAACCATAAGCTGTTGGAATTGGTGAACTTCTCGAACAAGATGCAATTGGTGAACTTCTCGAACAAGATAGAATTGGTGAACGTCTCGAGCAAGACGGAATTGGCAAACCTCTCAAGGAAGATGGAATTGCTGGTGTTGTTGATTCATTGACAGAATTCAAGATCGTATTGGCAACTTTAAGTTTGTTCTGCAATGAATCATCAATATAGCTTTCGGCAATTGGTGTTGATTGCCAGCCACCATGGCGTTTTAGTGTGGTAATATCGCCACCAGCATCCACCAAAATTGTAGCCGAAGAACGTCTATAACAATGACCTGTGTACATTTGTGGTTCTTTTAGACCCAAGTAAGTGGCAATTTGTTTTGGAACACTTCCAATTTTATTGATGCCCACAGGTTGTTTGGTGCAACGATTTTTTTGATAATTCACGAAGAATCGTCGTTCAGTTAAGTTTGCGGGTCTGAGAGCGGCATACTTTTTATATATTGTATAAAAATTTCCTGTTACTGTGAATATTCTTTGTTTTTTTGTTTTCGTGTCTGGTATTCTTATAAGTACTGCAGAATTGAGATCTTCTATATCATCTATTTTCAAAGTCAGTAATTCTTGTTTCCGGCAAGCCCCACTAATTCCAATTATTAAAATTACCTGTGTAAAGAAAATAAAGAGATTGTTAACCTATTTACGTGTTTTATTGTAGACTTACTTTTTGCAGCAAATAAGTACTGTCAGGGGCTTGATTAATAAATTTATTTATTTCTTCTGCTGTCAGGGTCTTTGATTTCTTAGGCTTGTAGCCTGCCGATTTACGTTTCAGGAGTGCTTTTAGTTTCATATATGAAGCAATATTTATATTTTGGTTGACGAGTAGCGTCGTTCTGAGCATTGAATATTGGACCCACAGCGTGGTTGGACAAATTTTATTGGATAAAACTCCAAAATACGCCAGAAGAGTATTCTCAGAAAATGATGTTACAATACCTTGTTCTTTTCGCCACTCCATGAATTGGTTGTATGCATAGTCATACCTCTGTTTGGATTTTACAGGGAGCAATTCTAATGTGGCTTCTTTTGCCGCTTCCAAAACTGTAGGCGGTGTACAAGTCAACTCTTCTTCACTATCACTCATTATTATTTGGCTTGAGAGATGAAATGCATGAAATGTCAAATTGACCTATTTACCTGCTTGATTTTTTGAAATAATTATAATTATTCCTGCATAAACACACAGGCACTAAGGCGTATCTAAGACGACAGAAAGTTACTAACACGATAAAAAAATTACTAATACGATAAAAAAATTACTAATACGATAAAAAATTACTAATATGATAAAAAAGTCACTAAATGATATTCGGAACTTTCATACATAAATTGTAGTGCCGAAACTGTCTGTTTCGTAAACAGTCGTCTAAAAATAATAATTAATCAGTTTTCCAAACAGTTTATGTGTAGTAAGCATTAGCTAGTACTATAAGTTATTGTAATTATATTATAATTAAAAATTATATTAAAAATATAACTAAGGTAAACAGTATATGTACTCGTATTTAGAAACTTAAAAAACATTTTCGCAAATAAATACTACATAATATTTTTCTTTTAATTCCTGAAAGTTTCCTACTACTATCTACCTGCCAACGACTGTGCACTAATACCGCCAACAACTGTTTCCTTAGTGCCAACCACTGTGGATTGTGTCTTTATTATTTCTCTTTATAACTATTTAGTGGAAAACGAATAATTGTCGCCTTTCTAATAAAAGACATGTGATATACCTAATATTATTTACTACAAAAATTATGTTCCAGGTAGATCTCTAAGAACTGTTTAAGAGTAATAAAGAGAGAAAATGCACAATGGTACCAACGACTGTCGTCCTTACCCTATGTCATCAAAAGATAAATAATAATGTGAAATAAGTACAACATGCTACTGGATGCGAGACCACTTACATTGGGAAAAAATCGTGCAAAATTTTCCTGCTGTAATAGTACATATAGGTAGGCTCTTATAAGAAAAAAAGTGCAGTAGTCTGCATCGTCAGTTTCCATAATAACCCACGTGGTAGGTCCTACACTTAAGTGTGTTACTAGCCATTCAGTCAACGTTAGTTACCGACTTGACGTGCTAACGTGGTTTGTGTTGTTAAAGTGCGAGGAGTTGTTATCTGTTATAATTATTTTGTGTTAAATACAGTGTTAAGAAATGAGTACAGGAACCCGTCGAGGCCTACGAAGCCAAACTTGTGAAGTAGTTACAAAAGTTTTCGAATTTTTACAAAAAGTTTGTGATGGTAACGAAGAAATTCCAAGAAGCGCAACAAACCCGCAACTTCGGGAGATTTTAGCAACTGCAGGAGGGATATCGTTCAGTAAATAAAATTTTAAATGCAGCTTCTGAAAAGCCAGAAAATACACTGTTTAGTTCCTCAAAAAAGAAACGTCAACGAAAATGTGCTGTTACGGATATTAGTAATGGCTGTTATTAGGGAACCTATTTATAATTTCCATAAAACGCAGCAACTTTAAAAAATTTATTACCAGTCATACAACAAGCCTCAAACGTTTCGTTTAGTAGAAGTTCTTTGCAAAGAATCATTAAAAATCTTGGCTTTCGCTGGAAAAAATTCGCAAAAAATAACAGAAAACTGCTAATAGAAAAAAACGATATTAGACTGTCGAATAAGTTTCACAACTAATTTAATTTTGTAAATAATTTAATTTAATTTTTCTTTTGTTAACTAATAATGATCAGTGTTGTAATGTATCTAGATACAAGTATCTAGATACAGTATCTAGATACTTTTATGGTATCTAGATACTTTTAAAATTTTGTAACTGTATTTGGATCTAGATACATTTTCTGTAGTATCTGGTATCTGTATTGTGCAGATACTATTTTCAGATTTTTATAGTACAAAAACTATCATAAATGAAGTTGATGGAATTTTAAATTTGAAATAAACTATCGAACATAAAACGAATAAAAAACTAATTTTCGATGAACAAAAAGATCGTCTCTGAATTCGTGAAGTCTGTCTGTCGGTCTGTCGCCTTTTTCCCTGTTGACTTTTTTGAATTTTTCTTTTTGGAATCTTATAATACATCGAATTCTAAGAAAATTTTGGTTGAAACATTTTTTTGTATCTCTTCGGGAAAGTGGTCAAAATGACCACCGAAAATTTCGAAAATTTTTTGAAAAATAAAAAATTTTGTATTTTTCAAAAATTTACGAAAAAATAAACATTTTTAGCAACTTTTTTTTCTTTTTTTAAACGAAAAATTTTAGGACTTAGAATTTTAGTTTTTATGACAACTAATGTGTTACGTGAACATTAGTTTTCAAAAATAAATTAGTTTATTAAGTATACAGTTGTTTTTGTTCGTCATGGCAATGCTAGCTCTGCGCATTCTCAACCGGTTTATTATGGAATTGCTTTGAAATCTACTAGATGGTAGGCACCTCGCTAAACAAGTACCGAGTCAACAACAAGTAATAAACGAGTACCGTAATCGACGGGCAAATATTGGGACAAAGGAAGTGTGAAATCTAGTATTCCGTTAATTAAAATCGCATATTACAGCTTGGGTCTGTCAGAATGAAAACTATGTAGAAAGACCTTTTAAACTAAACGTGAATTTAATTAAATTCAATGGGGATAATAATATAATTGACAATTTTGGGCTTTTCGTCCCAAAATGGGGTCGTTTGCGGTACTCTGATCCGCCAGCATGGCCTGGCTGACAACATGTGAATGGATATTATTACTGAATGGGATTGTGTTAGGAAGACGCATTCTTGTCCGTCCATGGCAGTGTGGCCAACTGTTCCATAATTATTGTACTTGTACCATAATTTACAGCTTGTACCAACGTACCATAATTAGATAAAAATGTACCACAATTTCAGTATGGAGAGAATTCATGACAAGCCATAGGTGAATCCTCCAAGTCGTCGAGTACAGTAAAGGGCTTTGTTATACACTCCTATTTTTTTGTCAACAGTCAATTTGAGAACTTTCAAAGTAAAAACTATCCTAAAGAAGGCTTTTGAAACTGGGACAAGGAGTAAGTACATTCTATTCGGTTACATGAAGGGTAACTAAAAGCATCCAGATTTAGCGACCTTTGTGGCGTAATAGTACTAGGAACTTGCAAAATTGTTATAGTGTGAATCGTACCAACACCTACTTTGAAATTAGGTTATCAGATATAATATCTAGGCTGATTGTTTCTTTTAAAGTGGTAAACATTTGCTTGGTTTTCAAAAAATGAAGATTATTGGAATTCATTCAAGTTATTAATATTCTACACAACACCAAGACTGAGGATAGAAAATCTACACAAGTAGTATGTTTGGAAAGCTTTAGTAATGATTTATTTTATATTTTTATTAAAATATTAACGCAAGTTAAGTGTGAAAAAAACACATAATAATTTAAAAAATGGAAAGGTTTGAATACACACTGTACCTATCTTTAGGTACTAGTTTCTGCTTGATAATTATCCATTTTTAATATGTATAAATTTTAATAAATATTGCTGTCCTAGACTAGTCCTGGAATCGATGCTTAGGTAAACAACTATTACAGGTACAGAAAATTGACAAGGAAGTTTTCTTATTTTCGGGGTGGTCACAGTAAAATAAGTATCTACAAATGTATCTAGATACATTATGTTAGACTTTGTATTAGGATCTAGATACTTTACAGCAAAAGCATCTGTATCTGTATCTAGGTACCTTTTTCTGATAGTATCTGTATCTGTATCTAGATACACAAAATAATGTATCTGTTACAACACTGTTAATGATCTTTATAGAGCACTTCATATTCTTATTATTTTTAAACTTTAACATTTTGCGCGAATTTTTATAGCAATGAAATGTCTTGTGTGATCAAGCGACTTTGATCTTTTTGCAAAATTGTTATAGTGTGAATCGTACCAACACCTACTTTGAAATTAGGTTATCAGAAATAATATCTAGGCTATGATTGTTTCTGTTAAACTGGTAAACATTTGCTTGGTTTTCAAAGAATTAAGATTATTGGAATTCATTCAAGTTATTAATATTCTACACAACACCAAGACTGAGGATAGAAAATCTACACAAGTAGTATGTTTGGAAAGCTTTAGTAATGATTTATTTTATATTTTTATTAAAATATTAACGCAAGTTAAGTGTGAAAAAAGCACATAATAATTTAAAAAATGGAAAGGTTTGAATACACACTGTACCTATCTTTAGGTACTGGTTTCTGCTTGATAATTATCCATTTTTAATATGTATAACTTTAACATTTTGCGCGAATTTTTATAGCAATGAAACGTCTTGTGTGATCAAGCGACTTTGATCTTTTTGCATTATTTTTTGAATGTGCGCGTAAAACAAACGATAGTGTCCAAAGCCACATGTTTTTGGCGAACTAATTAAAATATAAACTGTCAACCGCATTACTTTTCAATAATAATTTAAAAGTGTTATATTTTACCATATATCGTCTTTCCGCTGGTTAATCTCAAATATAGAAGAAGCAGAACTACTTCGCAGAAGAGGGGTACCCCTATATACACTTACCGCTACCCGCTATACACTTGCTGTACGAACAGAAATTTGGACCCCGGTGAAACGGGTAAGTCGCTTTGAATAGCAAAGTTTTTCATTAATGCGATTCTCTTTTATGCAGATTCCAAATTTTCATGTGTATTATCTCCAAATGCAGTCTGTCTAAACTCACCAACGACGATTTATATTAATGTTTAACAGGTTTTTAACAAACCTAGCCATTCCTAACTATTGTTTGGTCCTTCGAGCCGGATTTAATTCGGAGTGTACGCGAAGATTTGGAGTTATTTTGGTAAGTCTGTGAAGTGCTCTAATTAAACTTGAAAAATATTTCCTATAATCCAAGTAGAAAACCAATAAATTTATTGACGCTTGACAATCAAGTTTTCCTTGTTACATTTCGCATCATAGTTACTACAGAATTCTAGAGGTACTATAGCGATTTAACACTGTGGTTGGTGTGTTAGGGCTATATTTATTAATTCTTGTAGAAGGAAATAAAACGCAGATTTACTTCTATGCATTATTTATTTGACTCTCCTAGTTTATTGATACGCGTTGCCTAGTACCATTTCGTATCTATGCCAAAAATATATGAGTTGTGAGTCGTCACAACAGTACCGATCACGCATCTGTATTGCACATCTTTTATAAACAGGCGAGTGTGTCAACCAGTTCTGTTATTTATTCCCAGTTTCAATTGGGGTTCTTTTATTTGTATTTCAAATTTAATACAACAATTCTTTATAGGTTTGTATCATGAGTGCACTTAAAAAGGCAGAAGCTTTAAGAAATATTCAAGCAGGTCGAATTAACATTGTCCATAATTTAGCTCAAGAATGTGTGGAAAATGTAAGCAAAAGACCCTTTTTTGAAATGAGATTTCGTGATTTGAATGACATAAAGGAGTCTTTTAATTTATATCATACAATGATTGTTGAAGGTTTTTCGCAAATTCCAAGATAAATTGGAAGAAGAAATCAACCTATTTAATTAATTCGAAGATAAGTACTATGAAATTAAGTGTACTTATAAAAACCTATTTGAAAAAGATGACGTTAAACCTATTTTGACGCAATCTTGTTCTAGTGCAAATGCACATTCCGCTATATACTTACCCAAATTAAAATTAATTACTTTTAAAGGTGATTTAACTGCTTTTCCGACATTCCTAGATATGTTTAACAGTTCTGCTCATACTAATGCTGCTTTAGCACCTATTGAAAAGTTTAATTATTTAATTTCGTCCCTTGAGGGACCGTCGTTAAACATTGTTAAACACATTTCGATGACCGACGCTAATTATATTATCGCATATGAAACATTCGTTAAACGCTATGAAAACAAAGCATATGGAATACGCTAACGATTCTGACATGAATACCAACAGTTATTTTATTCTGCATTTTTGCATTATAAAACCTTCAGCAGTTAGTAGTAAACTGCGAGTAGTTTTTAACGCTAGTGTACGTGATCCTAGCAACCAACTATCGCTAAATGATGTTTTATTATCAGGGCCTAAACTGCAAAAAGATATAGTACAAATTTTATTAAACTTTCGCTTAAATCCAGTTTTTTTAACCGCAGATATTAAGAAAATGTATAGACAAATCGTGGTAACCCCCGAGCATCAAGATTACCAAAAAGTCTTATGGCGCTTTAATGTCAATGGCCCTATTTCGACTTTTAAGTTGCGCACCGTTACGTATGGAGTTAATTCTTCGCCTTATCTCGCTTTGCGAACTCTTCAACACTTAGCTGAACATGAATCTAAGAATTTCCCCAACGCGTCTAGGGTTATCCTCAATGATACCTATATAGACGATGTAACCACTTCATGCAAGTCTATTGCTGACGCCTTATCGCTCCAAAAAGAGCTTACTCTTTTACTAAAAAGAGGTTCCTTTGAACTTCACAAATGGTCAAGTAACCAGCCAGAAGTTATATCGCAACTAGATCCATCGCTAGTGAATCCAGCTGCACTTTCACTTGATTCGGATGACATAACCAAAATTTTGGGATTATGTTGGCATCCCTCCTTAGACGCCTTTCGCTTTAATGTTAGTCCGATTCATGAATCTTGTACTAAAAGAAATATACTTTCCCAACTATCCTGCGTGTATGATCCGCTAGGTTTCTTGACGCCTATAACTTTTTCTTTGAAACATTTGATTCAGCAGTTATGGGTTCTTAGGTTACAATGGGACCAAGAACCACCCCATGAGATTTTACGTCAATGAGAACAATATAAAAATGAATTACATGTTTTAGAATATTTTTCTTTGCCCCGCCATATTGACTTAATTAAGGCTGAAGCAATGGATTTATGTGGATTTTGCAATGGTAGTGAGCGAGGCTATGCATACGTTGTTTACCTACGAGTATTACGCAACAATCAGTATTTTATCTATTTCGTCATAGCTAAATAATGTGTAGCTCCACTCAAAATTTTGTCTATCCCCAGAATCGAACTGCTAGCCGCCACTTTATTGTCTGACGTTATCAAATATTTCGTTGATACATTCAGTTCAAAAATTATCATACAAAATATTTACGCCTTTTCCGATTCGATGGTGACTTTGGCCTGGATAAAGTCGCATCCTAGCAAATGAAAATCTTTTATAGCCAACCGCGTTAGCTTCATTCAAGAAAATACTAGTCCCGACTGTTGGATGTATGTGCCAACTCAATTAAACTCTGATGATGTCGCTAGCCGAGGATGTTCTCCCTCTGAGCTTTTAAACCACTCCTTATGGTGGGCCGCTCCTAGTTTCCTGCAGCTGTCTAAAGCCGAATGGGCGCAGGAATCGCCAAACATGAAAATATTAAAAGATATAGATACTGAACAAAGAAAAAATAATGTTTGTTTGGTCTCGAATGCTAAAAATGACAATTTTTTAGACTCTCTGTTGGCAAATAAATCTAACATACGAGAAATTCAATTTATTGTAGCTTATATTTTAAGATTCATAAATAATTGCAAATCGCCTAATGAAAGAAGTAAAAATAAAATAAACTTTATTGAACTTTTTTCCGCATTAAAAATTTTAGTCAAACACGAACAAGAAAAATACTTTTCTGATGTTATTTTGAATATTAAAAATCATAAGAAATGCATAAAGCCAATTCAAAAGTTAAATGTCTTTCTGGACAGTGACGGTTTGATAAGAGTAGGAGGTAGAATTCATCAGGCTTCTATTCCTTTTAATCAAAAGCACCCTATTTTGTTACCTCGCGAAAGTCGACTTTATTTGTTTGTCGAATATATACATACCAAATATTTACATATTGGTATACAGACTGTTCACTATTGAATAAACCAAACCTTTTGGATTTTATCGGCTAAATGCTTAATTAAACATACTTTATCGCGTTGTGTCCGCTGCTTCAAGGTAAAGCCGCGTAATTATCAACCCCTAATGGGTAATTTGCCTTATGCCTGCATTAACCTGCAAAAACCATTTTCTTCTAGTGGAATTTATTTTAGTGGCAGCATTCCTATTACTCTAAGTAAACATACAGGTGTCGAAACTAGTAAGTCATATATATGTTTATTCATTTGTCTAGCTACTAAAGCTCTTCATTTAGAGCTAGTTTCGGATTTATCCGCTGAAGCCTTTTTAGCTGCACTTCGCCGTTTTGTCTCTCGAAGAGGTTATGTTAAGCATTTATATTCAGATAACACAACAAATTTCGTGAAAGCCAATAAGGAATTGTTAAAGCTTGCTAAAAGTGCCGCCAATCAAGAATCCATTTCTTGGCATTTTATTCCCCCTTCAGGACCTCACTATGGAGGCATCTGGGAATCGGGAATTAAATCAGTTAAGAATCATTTAGCTCGTGTCATAGGATCTCAAATACTAACCTATGAAGAATTATATACCGTTTTATGCCAAATAGAGGCTATTCTTAATTCGCGTCCGCTTATGCCACAGAGTTCTGACCCTACTGATTTAGAGGCGTTATCGCCTAGTCATTTTCTAACCATGGGCCCTTTAGTATCTGTACCAGATGAGGATTTTTCTGACACTAAATTAAATCGTTTAAATCAATGTAATTTAGTGCAACGCATTCAGAGTGATTTCTGGCATAGATGAAAGTCAGAATATTTAAATACTTTGCAAGCGCGTCAAAAATGGTTGGAACCCGGCCAAGAACCGAAAATTGATACACTTGTCCTCATAAAAGATGAGCTTACTCCCCCGCTACAATGTTGGACCGGTAGAATTACAAAACTTTTTAAAAGACCTGATCATATAAGAGTTGCCAATGTTCACACGAATCTTGGGGATTTTATAAGGCTTCTGGTTAAGTTGTGTCCGCTGCCTGTGGAACCTTCCGAAAGTGATAGTCACTTTGGTGGGCTGAAATGAATAAGTTTCACAACTAATTTAATTTTGTAAATAATTTAATTTAATTTTTCTTTTGTTAACTATTAATGATCTTTATAGAGCACTTCATATTCTTATTATTTTTAAACTTTAACATTTTGCGCGAATTTTTATAGCAATGAAATGTCTTGTGTGATCAAGCGACTTTGATCTTTTTGCATTATTTTTTGAATGTGCGCGTAAAACAAACGATAGTGTCCAAAGCCACGTGTTTTTGGCGAACTAATTAAAATATAAACTATCAACCGCATTACTTTTCAATAACAATTTAAAAGTGTTATATTTTACCATATATTGTCTTTCCGCTGGTTAATCCCAAATATAGAGGAAGCAGAACTACTTCGCAGAAGAGGGGTACCCCTATATACACTTGCCGCTACCCGCTATACACTTGCTGTACGAACAGAAATTTGGACCCCGGTGAAACGGGTAAGTCGCTTTGAATAGCAAAGTTTTTCATTAATGCGATTCTCTTTTATGCAGATTCCAAATTTTCATGTGTATTATCTCCAAATGCAGTCTGTCTAAACTCTCCAACGACGATTTATATTAATGTTTAACAGGTTTTTAACAAACCTAGCCATTCCTAACCAACTGTTAAGAAACACATTTTTAAAGAGAATGTGCATGTATCTTCGAGATGAGAGGGCAATTGTATACCTTGGATGAGACGTACATTCACAGCAGTTACAAGATATAATTACTTATAAAATATAATGCGTACTTCGCCCGGATATTTTCAGCGTGGTCTGAATTTGGAGCTTTAAACGCCTCGGGGGCCGCCGTGAACACAAGAATATATAATCGGCTTGCGCCGTAACTTTTTTCTTATAAGAACCGAACAGTACCAGTCTATATTTTAAAATAAATTAAGGTATTTTACTTCATTTAAATGTAACAATAAAAAATATAATAAACATAAAGAATTTTATTTTTCTTTTATAGTGAACCTCGGATATAGTGAACCAATTTTAATGCTATTTTCAAGTTCACTATATCCGAACTCCACTGTATTCTATATTTTGTTAATCTACTTCAGATTTTTCAATTTTTTCATTATCATAAATCAATTTAATTTCTTGCAATAAATTAGTTAAATTCATTCCTAGTTTAGCACTAACAGGTACTATATTTAAATCTGTTTTAGTTTTAAGAATTACAAGATTATCATTCGCTTCTGGTAAATCCATTTTATTAGCAACAATTAAATGTGGTCTCTGCATAAGATTAGCATTAAACTGTCTTAGTTCATACTGTAAAGTTTCTAAGTGATCCCAAGGATTATCCAAGGACATGTCTAAAATAAATAAAAGACCCATACAACGTTCTGCATGTCTTAAAAACTGAATCCCGAGGCCGTTGTTCTTATGTGAATCAGGTATAAGTCCTGGTAAATCAGCAACTATAAAACAAACAGATATTGAAGATATTTTCATCTTCTTTAAGTTTTAAATTATTAATTACCTGCAACTTGTTCGTAATCATCATACAGTACCATTCCTAAATGAGGTTTTAAAGTAGTAAATGGATAAGGAGCGACTTTTGGACGAGCACGAGAAATTGCTCTTAATAATGTGCTCTTTCCAGCATTTGGTAAACCTATCTAAAAAGGTACAGTCTAATTAGATCCTTAACAAATAATAATAATACAAACTTACTAAGCCTACATGTGCCATACTGCGTACTTCAATACTATATTCCAAATTTTCTCCTTCAGCTCCATATTCACAAATCTTTGGTGCTTGCTCAGTGTCAGTTATAAAAAAATGATTTCCTTTTCCACCTGCTCCACCTCGAGCTGCTATAAACATGAAGTTCTCTTGATTTAAGTCACCAACTACTGTTCCAGAATCATTCTTAATTATTGTCCCTACAGGTACTTCCACTATCGTGTGTTCAGCACTTTTCCCATGACAGTCTTTGTTATGTCCTTTCTCACCACTCTGTGCTTGAAGAAAGGTACTAACATGGGATAAATCTTTAACATTACTGCTTGCTTTCAATATTATGTGACCTCCGTTACCACCGTCTCCACCATCAGGCCCAGCAAACTCATTACTCCATAAATGTAAGAATGAAATACAACCATCTCCACCTTTACCACCTACTGTTTTTATGTTTTTAATATCTGCAAATGTTTGTACCTACACAATAACTTGTTTAAAATTGGTGACTTGTAAATATAACTTACTGTTTTTCGGTCTGATTTGGGTTTTGTATTTCGGAGAGGTTGTGCAACTTTTTGGGAATATCTTGCATATCCCATAAAACAAATTTTATGAATACGACAAATTGAATTAAACATGTTAACCTACATTAATAAATTAATATCTTTAAATGGTTGTTTACAGTTCGGATATTAATTTTCAAAAGTGAGGTTATACACAAATGTTATATACAGGGTTAACCAGCCTCGCAGAGAGCGAGTATTGATACAACGCACACTTATGTTATGCGATGTACATTCAGCCAATAAAGGCCGACCGTCGAACCACGCCTTGCGCTATTTAAACCACAGAGTTCTTAAGAGTAAAGTATACGAAACACCTTTTCAAGACATGGAGGCCATGAAAGAGAAGATACGTGCAGTTTGTAGGGAAATAACACGTGAAACTTTAAACAGGGTTCCTTTATCCTTTATGAGACGCAATAGAATCTGTTTGGAACATGATGGACAACACTTTGAACATTTGCTTGGTTGAGTTGGTTAGTTTTAAATTAATTCTTATTTAAGCTTCTACTCAAGTGGATATGTAGCAAATTTTTCTAAATAAAATTTTGATTTTCATTTTCTACTTGATGCAATTCAGTTCTTAAACGGTTCTCGAAACAAATATCTACTATATTCTATTATCAGTGATAAATTTCCTAATGACTTTGACATTTGTAAAGGATGTCCAAATTAAACACAAGTTAAAAATTATTAATATTATGCTAGTTATAAATTACTATTAATTAGAGTATATTAAATATACTCCTATTATTTATTATTTTCTTTTTTTGAAAGGCTGAAGTATTTCTTAAATAATTTGCAAAAAAGATTAATTTTACCATTACACTGTTTTGATTTAAATCTGCATTTTAATTATGTCCTGCTACATACCTATGAAAATACCATATATTTAACGAAATAATACGTAATGCAAAATATGTACCTAAACGGTAGTCACTTTTTATGGCGAAATAATAGTCATGTCTTTGGCGGCTATATTTTGAAGTTTTGTACACGCCCCTTTCTTCTCTAATTGGCCAATAAATAGTCCCATAACAAAAGTGTGCGTTGTTTCAATACTCGCAAACAGAGATGGGCATTAATCAATTAAATCACCAAAATAATCAAAAATAATGTAATTGCACTTACAATAATTTCAATTACATGTACCTAACTGTAATTTTGGGTTAATTACATTGAGATTGTAATTGTAACCGTAATTGTATACATAGGGTTGCCAACTTTTGAAAGTAGGAAGTAAGGACAGTCAAGAATTCCCAGAAACATTATTTATTATATTCATTTACAATAATAAACATTTTCCAATGCTATTTAAATGAAATCGAAACGTCAATGTAGTAAACCGGCAAATGTCGTAAAGGGCTCTCTTGAATGCTCGCGAAGGGGTTCTCCACACATATACACGAGTTTACCTCTATGTAAAACCAAAAAATGAAGAAACTAAACCGGAGTGAATCTAGCAGCCGCAGACTAGCAGTCGGAGTTGATTGTGAACGAGCCTTGCTCCCAAATTGTCAAATTTAGACAGTTTGAAATAAACAAATAGACATTGCAATCTGTCAAAGTTTTAAAAGGTTTTTCACAACTCCAATTGTTAATTATTAAACTACTATATTAATAAATATTAATTGCTATCAGAAGGTTATTTATTAAGAGTAGTTTAATAATTAACAATTGGAGTTGTGAAAAACCTTTTGTTCTATTTTACGTCTATAATAAAGCTGTTAAAGCACCCAAAACAGTGCGTTAATAGCTCATTTGAGTGCTTTAATAGCCCAACTTTTTCGAAGTTGGTAGCATTGAAACAATAATTGAAAAAACAGAAAATTGACAAAAACTTCACTCAATTTTTTGTGTCAATCAATCAATTTTCAAATGTCACATCAGTGATGACAACTACCACAAAAATCCCTAAATTTTAAAATTTCGATTTTTTTTATATAAAAAGCGTATAAATGACGCAAAATAGAAAAAATAAGTCGTCCTTTTGAAACCCGTTCTTTAATATACTATTAAAACTTTGACAATTGCAATGTCTATTTTTTTATTTCAAACTGTCTAAATTTGACAATTTGAGAACAAGGCTCGTTCACAATCAACTCCGACTGCTAGTCTGCGGCTGCTAGATTCACTCCGGTTTAGTTTCTTCATTTTTTGGTTTAGGTGTAGTATAAATTCAAGGGATAGTTATTATAGACACCAAACTTTTTCCAAATTATTGTTATTTATAGAATCGCGCTATATCGAGTGGTTATTGTAAATAATATCAAAATAATTTAAAAGCCGATACTCAGAACTACAAATTTTCGATAATCTGAATTAGCAGATTTTCCAGGCAACTTTGTGGCGTCATTGTAAATATACTGTAAGCAATTAATAAATAAATAAACGTATTGTCATTAGTAATTATAAAAATCATCAAAAAATAATTAATAATAAAAAAGAGGATAATAAATGACATTCATTAAAGAAACAAAGAACATGAACAGACAGTATGACCAGCCTGAAGGCGCGCTAGATTTACGATTTCAAAACCACCATTCTATTCCCGGTTCGGGTAATTTCATTTTAATAGAATATTTAATATATTTCATAAATAATCAATTTTCTTATAATGTTAAAGAAATAACTCACAATTAAATACTAATGTATAGTATGCATAATCATTTAGTTTGATTTTTATTTAACATAAATATACATAGTTTAAACAATGACTACAAAATTAAGGGATAACTTTATATCATTATTTTTTTATAAATATAATATTTATAAAAAATGTTTATTTATAAAATAAACAATTCATTAAAGAAGCAAACGAAAAAGGATGATAAATGACTTTAATTAAAAAAGAAAAAACATGAAAAGACTACAAATCCCCGGATCTATTCCAGATTCGTAATATTCCACTTCTTTTTAATAATTTTTTTTAATAAGTTTATATTATATTATTTATAAAAAAGAGTGATTACATAAAACTATCCCTTCGTGTTATAGTCGTTTAAACTATAAAAGTAAAACTAAATGATTACATATACCAATCATACCATATTAGTATTTAATATGGATTAATTTTGGACACACCAAAGATTGAGCTGCACTCTAGCGGAAAGTTGTTAAAAAAAATTATGTGATAGCTCTGTTGCAATATATTGTGATGTTACTTTTGTATCGTGCAAATTGTTATTTATTTTTATATATCTCAGATCTCAGGGTCGAATTATTTGATGTTCAATAGTAAAAATTACCTATTGCAACGTTCTTTTTAAATAATAACAAAATGCTGTTTAAATCATCTATTAATAAAGAGAAAACATTCACACTTAACACACACTAATTCAATCTTAACTAATTTACAAAACACAATTATAAACTAACTATTAACTATTACTTATATTCAATCACAATATTTATTTCGTACACACTCAGATATTTATCTATTACCACTTCCGACTACTAACACGTCTGATTGCTCGCGGTTCACTAATTCAATTCCCTTCGGCGCCAGCCGGCTTTTATATACCGTACATTCTTCTAGAAAATACTGTAGATTCTTCTAGAAGGTCTATTGATTTTTCGCGCCGTCGATGACGCACGCGGGTGAGTCACACGCATTCTCGAACATTCGACGGTGCAGTTCAAAGGGCTGACCGCGCTCATTACACTATAAAATTATTTTCTTCTATACCTAAATATGAGAGTCCTATTATAACCTTTCAATATGGGATACTGTTATTGAAAGGTTAAATATCAACAAATATTTAAATTTTTTACACTCATGCAGTGGTTAATAATTTTCAATAGATAAAGTTTGGTTATGAATAATAACCATTGACGCATATCTGAAATGTCAAACCTGACAGTTATCAATTAAAATATATCTCAAGAAGGAATAAGTACGTATAGCATATATTGCTTATTAGCTCTTTATTGTTATAAACCTTTATTTTAGGATTCAAAATTGGAAAGAAATCTTACCCTTGTCAACTTACATGTAAAATTTTCTTTAGGTAAGTCTTCCTTGTATGGCCATTTAATAGTTTCTTAAAATTTTGACATATGTATTTTTTTCCTCTTCCAACAATCCCCTCCACTTTCACAACCTATAATTTCCACAATCTACACTTTCTGCCAAGAACCGTGATCACAGACGTAGATTCAGCAGACCTCACACCACCGGATTACTGGACTGCCTCATAAACTGCTTTCATGGTTTTCTTCTTATCTAGGACCCGAATGATGACTGCCAGCTCCCCAACACCTCAGTAAGTATCTTCTAATCTCTCTTATGATTAAGTTACCTTAATAATAATTTTCTTTTTCAGGAATATGATGACGACTTCAAATCTTCCACACCTTGATGATTAACAAACCCAGCTCAAAGACAGTTTTTTTTAAATTTTATTTTTTTCTATCCATCACACCTACTGTCTCATAATACCCTTTAATTTTGTTTTCAGTTTTTAATGCTCTTACTCTTCCTTTATTCAATAAAACACCGGACTTTCCTTTTATATGTTTTAATTTAACAAATTTTCTTCTTGGACTTTATCAGTTTACATTTACTAGATACACCTTTATTTTATTTTTCTGTTATATAATCAAATTTCTTCTTTTTGAAAATTTTATTTATTTTTCATACTTAACTCAAAAAAAACCCTTTTATTATTTTTATTATCTCCCCGAGATACCTCTTTTTTCAACTATTTTATCTGTTTTTTTCCTTTTATTAAAATACTCCCTATCTTTGGTAATTCTTTCAGTTTTCTTATAAACAATGTCTATAACCATAGAAGTGAATGAGACCTTATTATTGAAGTACAGGGAGAATTTTAAATGTGCAATAGAAAATCAATATACCTTTAAACTATTACATGATTTTTTAATTTTCAGGTTGACTTATGGCTAGTTTTTCCTTTCCTTTTATTATCCTTGTTAATTTTAATATTGTATCAAAATACCATAATAAATATATGCTATTACATTCTCTTTCATTGTTTTACAAATATATACTAAATTTTTGTATTCTTGGGATATCATTATGACTTTGTATGTAAGTTTATCTGTTTTTATTTATTTATCCACAATCACTATATAATAAGGTAATAATTGAACTCCTTGCCAACGTATAATGTGGTTTATAAAACTCTAGGGTTTCTATACATAAAACACATGGAATTATAATGATTGTTGAACACACTAGCAACCAGTAAAGCAAAGGTACTACGACAAATGGAACACGAATAATGATTTTCAAGGTAACATCCGCCGTCGCAGTAAAATGTCAAATAATTTTTTGATAAAATTCGGCAATTCTGATTCTAAATGAGTGTGATTGTGGATAAAACATTGTATTGCATACGGGTTTTAGATGCATTTTATTCACTTAAGAAAATTAAACGCTCGAGCAAGCTCTCGCGTTTAAACATTCTTGCGTGAATAAAATGCTATCTAAAACCCTTATACAATAAATTACTATTATTGATCCTTAATAACCACATCTGTGCAATAATGATTTTCAAAAATTATCTATTCTTATGTATATATGCTCATATTAAATTTTCTAACACACATAAACGTGAACATCACAATATAAATCCACCAAAACAGTAAACATATTGTTGAGAGGGATCTATGAATAACAATTACATTTTACTGATATTACAGAAATTATAAAATCTAAATGTTCTACTTAAAATTATGATAAATATGAATACAAATATTAAATTTAATCTGTGAAAACTGTTCTGTTAATAATTACAAACATCATAAAACTATAACACAGCAAAAACAACCGCTAAAAGCTACGTTCTGAACTACCGCATATCGAAGACATTTTGATGTTGTAAAACGCCATCTATGTTTATTCGCGTCCCAATAAAATTATAATCATAAAAAAATTGTTTATGAAATTTTATTAAAAAGAAATTACCAGAACTGAATATAGAACGCAGGTTTGTAATCCTAAGTCCAGCGCGCCTTCCAGTCCTCCATACTGTCTGTTTGTGTCTTTTGCTTCTTTAATGAATGTCATTTATCATCCTTTTTTGTTTGTTTGTTTTTTATTAGTACTAATAGTAATTCATTTACGCATATTATTTCTGGTAGCACTGCCTGAAAATCTCAGTTTCTCTCAATCTATCCCTCTTAAAAATAATGTGTGGTGGGGGCCTAGTTCAAGATATTTCCATTACCGCTGCCTCCCAGCAGAGAGTTTTAACAGGACTTAGCGTTTACTGTTTCCAGCCTTACTTTGTGGAACTCCATAATCATGAAATATAATATAAATACAAAGATTAGTTAAAGTTTCACAAGTTTTATTAATATCTTAACCTGACAATATTGTTTCGACACTTTGGAACATCTTGAGAAGAGCAAGCCTAGCATTGACAAGAGAAGCAATTCACGATACCAGAAGGGCGCTAAATAGCATCAATATCGAGCTACTACAGTTACACCTACGTTTAAGTAACACAATTCATCCAGCTCTATGGTCAACACTAGATAACCTCACGGAGTTTCGAGCAGAAACTGACGCTAATTTGACAACTTCTAACCAGAAGAAGAAATTTGAGAAGCTACAAGCCGAACAACAGCCCAGGAAGTACATCAACCACCAAGTTGAACCAAAGAAGGTAGTTTTCAATCTTTCAGATCTACCGCTGGATGAAGCGACACATAGCGTGCTATCGAAAGGATTCAACTATACAGTAGCGCCAAACCGGATTCCAATAGAAAACATTATTTGCGGAGTCGAAGCATCAATAACAGGGACCCCAGGAAATACCGTCGAAATTATACGTCAAGACGTGTCACGTATACTGAGAACAGCCAAGCCACCGAAGAAGAACTTATCCCACGAAGAAATCCAAGCTTTACGCGACCTACGGGCGAATACTAGCGTAATCGTGTTACCAGCAGACAAAGGCAACGCAACCGTAGTCATGGATAAGGGTGAATATGAAAGAAAAATAGAAACCTTACTAAATGATCCTGCATACCAAACAATCTCAACGGATCCTACAACATATTTGGAAAAGACCACTAAAGCCAAAATAAAAGCCTGCAGTTTCAGTCAAGAACAACAGTTACAACTAATTCCGAGAGAGAAGTCGTCATCATGCCCTAAGCTGTACGGATTACCAAAAGTCCACAAGGAAGGTGTACCACTAAGACCCATCGTAAGCTCCATTGGATCACCACTGCAACCTCTAGCGAAATTCCTGGCCAAGCAACTGCAACCTTATGCCGAATCTTACGTAAAGAACGCAAGCCACTTCATCGAGCGTATAAAAGACATAACAGTGGTACCAGGAGATCTGCTAGTAAGCTTTGATGTAATCTCCTCTCCTAAAACCCTCCCGTAAAGGTTATTAATGTTACATTTTAAGTTTCCGCGGATATTGTATGATACTTCACTACTTTTCCGGGTTTCACTCCGCGTATTCACTATTCGGCTCCTAGAGGAACCAGACAATGGTTGACGACGTTTCGGCAAGATCACACTTGCCATCTTCAGGTCACTTCTAACGATATAATCGACATCGTTTTGACTTAAGTCGTCCAAAAAAGTCATTTTTGTAAAAATCGTACTTACCACAGTATTGTAAACCGAACTTGGAAAACACAAGAAATAAATTTGACAATACAGCGTGTCGCTTACACAGGTGTACCAACCTGTTTTTCTGTTGAAGTACATGTGTATTTTCTCATTAAATTAACAAATTACGTTTTGGTTTAAAAACCTATTTGTATTTATTCTATAAATAAATTTATTATTAAATATATGAAAATTAAATTTTATTATTTTGATAAAGCAAATAATCTTTCTTCATAAAATTCAATTTTGAAAGTTATTATTTGCACAGTTGGTTGTACTGTTACGTCACTACTTTTATATCTATGACGTGAACGTAAACTTAGACTAAACGATGTATAGCTTCAAATATTTTCAACAAATATGACCTGGATAACTGATAGTCGATGCATGTTAGGTTGAAGTATTGTTTATAACATGTGTGATATTGTAATTTTTCTTCGAGATGAAATTTGTTTGGAAATATTCAGGGGTACCAATATAAAATGTGACGTAATACTTTTCTAGTAAATTCACAGACTATTGGTCAATTAGTAGTGAAAGTGGATCTAGTATCAACTTCAACTCAATAAGAAATGGTTATGGTAACGCTGTTGAGAAATGCCTGGAGAATGTTGAACTATTTTTTTTTATTTACCAGTAGAACCGAAATGTGGAACCGAAGAATACCGGTTCCTTCGAAAATGTATAACGGTTCGGGTTCTCATCTTAACATTAACACGGATTTTAGTAAAGATTCCGATTCCTTAAAAGTAATCGGTTCCGATTCTTTTGGGTTCCTGTTCCAGTCCCTGAATTAGTTATTCACAGTTTTATTAACCATGGATAATAACATTCTTATAAGTATAATAAACTTTGCAAATGACATCATATATGATGATGAAGTGGATGAAAAAAAGTTTAAAAAAAAATTGAAAATGTGTATTCATGTGATTTTGCATCTGGTGACAACATTAAAAATTGGCACTCGTTACAAATGTATAAAATCTCGCCCTCCATATCTACTTTACATAAACATACATGTAAAATTAGCAATAAATAAAAAAGTAGTAATACATACTTTTTTTCGCCTACCTGATCAGAAAGTGCTTTCTAAATGTCCTGTTTTGAGGGCAGTTAAGGCTTCTTTGCGAGCCTCTTATGTCAAACTTTTTACTGCCCTCTTATGTCAAATACATAACCTCTATACTACTACTAGATGAAAGCACGATTTATTTATCTCCGAGATACTGTAAAAATTGTAATTGTTTTTTAAATTGTCATACTTTGACCACTCCTGTGCATTATCCTAAAAAGATTTTAATCAAAAAATGAAATCATTAGTTTTTAACATTAAAAATATAACTCATTCGTAAAACTTTTAGCAACGGAATATGATGGAAAATGTAATCTCAAACATATTTTTATTCACAATCATATTGCAATATGTACATTTCATATGTTGTAAAAACCTTGGAAAGTAAGCTATTGCTATAGCAACACCAAAGTGGTTAACAATTTCCTTTACATGTCTGTAAAACTGACATGTAAAGTTATGGCCAACTGTTTTTTCTGAATAATTTAAAACAGTACGTTTTATCCTATTTAAATTTAAGTTTTTATAAATATATTTAACGCTAAAAACATATTTTTTATTTAATATTAGTTTTATTTTTATTTTTCCGTATTTTATATTTAATAATGACAATGGAATTAATTAATTTCTAATTTTAAAATACTGAGTGCATACATCGCCATCTAGCGGCGAAGAATGAAACCTTACTTAAAATTTCTTTTGGTCGATAGATGGGTCTGATTGAAATTATGACAGTTTATAAAAAATTTATTTTAAAATTTAAAATTACTTTTTATTTTGATTATCTTAAGTCTAATTATTGTGAATAAAATAGTATACATGTTTCGTTGGTAAAGTTTCCACGCCTCGCGATATTGTTTGACCTCGACGTACCGTCTCGGTCAAACAATTATCGCTTGGCTTGTAAACATATCCTTTACCAACTCAACATGTAATATACTATTACTTAACATTTAAAAATATAAAAAACATACGTCAAATTTTTCTAGGCTTCTTAGATCATAACTTTGATTTTCATGTCTTCGTCGATAAATTTGTCGTTTGTTTTTTTCTTTTCACAGTGTCATTGTATGTATAAATGGAGGTTGTGACAATTAATTAATAAAAAGAAAATTGTAATTTCAATAAATTATACAATGATAGATTAATTACTCATCCTAATTAAAAGTCATATCCTGTTCCTTTTATTTACCAATAATAATAAAAACATTTACTATACGGCCGTGTTGTGTAGTGTAATGATTATTAGGTTAATTTAGTTAATAAATTACTAAAAACGTCTGGCGTTATTTTCATTTTCATTCATTCCCTCTAACATATGCCTATTTAATTTACTAATAAGTTACGTTACTGTTTAAACGTACGTACAACGTACGTTAAAGTTTACGTTTAACTTTTGGAATTCTTTTTTAAACTTTCAAACAGGTAGGCGAAAAACTTTTGTATGTCACTCGGACCGAAAAGCATTTGTAGCCCTAAGTTGTCCGCTGCCCTGGCTACGCTACGCTTCGCTCGGGCATCAAACAACTGCGGGCTACAAATGCTAATTTTCTGCCCTTGAGACACAAAATACTATTTAATAATTGCTATTTAGAGAAAAACTTTTATTAACCAATCTATCTAACCTCACGAAACACCCGCGAATAATCCACAGTGCGGTGCAACAGATGACAGAACATAAGAATGTAGGAAGTAATAATGCGCATGTCCATCCACGAGCTCGATGAAGAAAGTCCGACGAGTTGGAGGCACGCCAAGATGCTATGACAAGTAAGACAACGAACGGGCAGGGTTTTCCTCGAAACCATCTTTTGGAATAACCGGGCGGTTCAGACGGAACTTTTTGAACAGACGTATTTACCGAACCCAGCATATAAAAACCGAGTCATTGATAAATAGATCTGAAATATCGAACGCGGCTAATAGTACAGTCTGGGATTTTAGTAATGATTCAGGTCTGAAACTAGTTTTATGCAAAGAAAAATTACTTTAGAAGGAAATGTATAATTCTAGATCTATTAGAAAGGTTATAAACAATTTAAAAATTATATATAGAAACAATAATATATAGAAAACTTGTAAAATGTGGCGAGTACCCGCCTTGAAGGCGGGTACTCACCAAAATTCGTGTTTGGAATTTGTTTGAAACAAGTTACAAACCAGTTGTAAACTTCAGCGTTTAAAACTTGAGCACGCTGTACACACCGACTGGCAAACTGTTTAAAACTTGTTTGTGCAGATGTTTAGTACAAGTGTTTAGCTTTTTCGATCAGGTTGACTTTGAAAAGAGACGTACACACCGGCTATGTTTGCAAACTTGTTTAAAACCCACTCCCTTAGATCTTACCGCTTGCCGAACGAACTTGAGCAAACACATACTTGTTCGAAACCGACGACGTATACACCAAACCAAACAATTTTACAAACCCAGTTTAAAACAGTTTGTAACAGGTTTGCAACTCTGGTGAGTACCCGCCTTCTGACTAGATTCTGACCCGAATCATTACTAAAGTTCCAGACTGTACTTGCTTTAGCATTTTAAAAATAATTTGATTTGGTTAGTAGTTACTATTATAATTGTATTATGAACAATAGTAAATTATGTAGCCCCACTGGGAATTTAATTTCTATAGTATTTTTCTACAATGACGTCATAAAGGGAAAATTAACGATATTGTCAAATTGCGATAAAAATGTATAGGTAGGCAACCCATCATACAGAAGTGTAAATCGGTTTCTTTGCAAACGTCTAGACGAGATGGTATTAGAAACAATTAATACAAAGATCAAGCGATCAATGATTATTTCATTAATTTCTTAATAATAATAATAATAATAAAACTGTCAACAGCGCTGCATATTTCAATAGTCATTGAAATAAATATATTTCAATAGAACTTTTAATCATAAAAGGCATCACAGATGCCGTCTGTGAATGTAATAACTTTCTTGTGAAACGATTTTCAATTTCGTAAAAAAATATAACATAAAATACAGACATAAATATAGTTAGAATTGAGTGAAATGGTATTGCCACAGTATATATAACAATCAGTAGGTTTACTTGTATGCGGCACCATTAATGTTTTTAATCCACCTTCGAATATCACGCCTATAAACGAAGCAGTGCACCGACGTTTATCGGTCGGCATCGCCTACGAATACTGGCAGATAATATCCAGTAACGTATTCAATAAAATACGAAATAGAATTGTTTGAATCAACAAAATTAATTGACGCCTTTGAACAATCAGTTTGTTATTAACTGAATTTAAATTAACGTACATAATTGAATAATCATTTACAAAACGAAAGCATTATTGTTAATTATGTTTCAATATAATTATCTTTTTACTACTTTTGGATGATTTAAAATTTCTGTTAACGTCTTTTAAAGTGTAATACACTCGCAGTTGAGCGTGTAAATGATATACTATATTATTATTATACTTAAAATTATTGCACGAATGTAGAAATATTAATGATTTGAAGATGGATAAAAGCGTTTGACCACATTTTCATTTACACAAATATCTTGGAAGTGTTGTTGAAAAAATATTTCCATAGATAAAATAAATTAAATAAAACTCATGTTTCGCATGTATGTACCGATAAACATTTTTTATCAAATAACCGCATATATATCGAATAAAGTTTTTTCTAATTTATTAGAAGTTTGGTAATCTTTGTCAATTAAAACAGTATCTGCATCGTTTCCTGATTCTGTGTTTATTAATTCCGTAATAGGGACACTCGCACTGCACAATTCGAGTTATACGGGACTGGCAAATTTGATGTGCTCTGTCGAGTGTATGAAGTATAACTTTCTATGTGGCACATTCTCATTTTGGGTTATTTCTTTGTGCACATGTCTTAGAAATGCTAATAATTATCAAATGCAACGTTTTTTTTGTAATATTAAAAGCACCTCCTATATGTTCTGGAACTTTGATATTTATTTCAATTCATAATCTTATTTAAAAGTACACGAATAAAATCTCTTGAAAATGTCACCTCCATGCAGTGTGCAATTTCCGCTGTCTATAATCTTGCTATAAAAATATAAAGTATTCGCTGTTTAGATATCACATTTGGTAATAATTTTGATAAATAGGAATACTCAAGATTGCATAGACAAAATCAAATATTAAAAAATTTGTTATTTTGGCCCTTATAGCGACATTTTAATGTTGTGCAAATCGGAATTGTCACCTCCATGGTGATAGTTATGAACGCATCTTATCATTTGAAAAACTACGCATGTACGGAATTTTACTAATCGTAGACAACGCAAACGATGCCATCTAGCTGTTTTTTGATATTCTGCCACTTGGTAAAAGTTAATGGCGGAGTGGTGAGAGAAAACGTATATATTTCTTAATATTAGCAAGCTATGTTGGTCACTTTTGTGGTTTATTAATAAAAAAGAAGGCAAGTGAGAAAGTATTAACTTTTGGCATAAAAACATATGTGACAGTGCGTAGTTTCATAGTCTGTTGTCAGAATTTGAAATCTGTCAAAGAGGTTAGGAACAAAAAATATTTGTTTGGAAAATGTCACCTCCATGGATGTCACTTGCGTGGATCATGGGTATCCACAAAGATGACGTATTTAAGGAGGTGATATAACAACTTTTTTTCAAGTTTTTATGAATTTTATGTATTGTCTATAAACTTTAACATAGCATGTGCATCACAAAGGGAAGTTGTATGAATTAATTCAAAAATAGTCGAATCAAATACTATGGTCGTGCATATTTACAATTTTATCAAATAACTATACAAGAACGCAAAATATATTGAAAATGTAATTTAGTACCTTAATTATATTAACTACCAAATTCATTTTTAAATTTTTATCTTTTAGACAACATAATGATTGAAGAACATAATCTTAAGAAATATTATATCTCGCATTACTTTTGGTTTAGATTTGTACTACAATATTTTCTTCCTATTGTAACAAGAGAGAAAAAGAAAGAACCTCTTCTTCACACAACAAATGGAATATTCTACAGCATTCGAGAGAATGACGCATCGCACTAAGCATGTAAACCAGACACGGTTTATCTAGTGCCTTCTAGAAATACATAGTAGGTTCCAGCGGCTTCTGGTACGATTATATGAGGGTATAAAATCGACTTCGCGGATAAAAGAGGATCAATCAACAGCGAGTCATTAACTGTGTTTCACGAAATAAATAGTAAATGTAAAGATAAATGTTGTATTAGAAATTCATAGTCTGTAAATAATAGTTTTAATGGTTTATAATCATAGCGTTAATTTTATAGTGTATTCATTAGTGTTTGTAAATAAATATTTCTTGGTGAATAGACGATTTAACCAGCACTTTTGTTATTATTTGAAAAAGAACGTTACAGTGTTGTCAGGTGTGGTGTTTTCAAATAAATAAAATCGCGTAATAATTAAATAAAGTGCTGTGAGAATAAATTTTTAGTGTTAAAATTAATTTCAACAAACAATTAAAATGGTGATGAAACTATTAAAAGATCTCTTAGTGATAGATTTAAAACGGGAATTGGACGAGAGGGACTTGGATAGTAATGGAAAGAAAGAAGTTTTAATAAAACGGCTAAGAGAATGGCTTTTAGAACAGAAGGAAGATCCTGAAAATTACCGCTTCGAGATACCTGGACCCGCAATTGATACTAGTTTGTTGTTAAGTAAAATGGAAGAGAATTCTAAAATGCTTAAAGAAGAATTACTTGGAAATACTAAAGTACTGGAAGAAAAAGTTGTTGAAAATACTAGAATGCTTAAAGAAGAACTACTGGAAAAGTCTGAAGAAAATTCTAGAACGCTTAAAGAAGATTTACTAGAAAATACAAGATTGCTTAAGGAAGAATTACTAGAAAAGTCTGAAGAAAGTTCTAGAAGGCTTAAAGGAGAATTGCTGGACAATGTCAAAGCGTTAGAAGACAAAGTTTCCGAAGAATTGTTGGAAAATTCCAGCGCGTTAGGACTATTAGAAATTAAATTGGAGAAGCAGGATAGGGTAATAAAGATGGTAGAAGAGAAAATAGCCCAAATGCAATTACCACCAACAACTGAGAAAGATAGCGTAACTAAAATGTTGGAAGATAGAATGGAGGATAGAAAAAAAGGATCCTGCCGTAGGGATAAAAGTAAAACCACCCACGTTCGATGGGAAAATACCTTGCTCCACCTACTACAAACAATTTGAGGCGGCCGCTGGGGCCAACGGATGGACACGCAAGGAAAAGGCCGTTTCTTTAACTGTGGCTTTGCGTGGAGACGCGTTGAACGTCCTGCAAACAATCCCAGCAGGACAGGAAAATGATTACCAGTTGTTAGTTTCTAGATTGGAGATGAGATATGGAGAGGCGCATCTACAACAGGTGTATCACGCGCAAGTGAAGAATCGTATCCAGAAGAATGGAGAAAGCCTGCAGGAGTTTGAAGCCAATGTTGCGCGGCTTTTCCGATTGGCGTACCCTACGGCACCCAATTCATTTCTGGGACAACTCGCTGTGCAGACCTTCATTGATGGGTTAAGAGACGGGGAAACACAGCAATCATTGAGGCTGGCACGACCAAGAACAACTGATGATGCGCTCGCTCACGCCTTAGAATTTGAAGCTGCAAAACAAGCGTCCCGAGGTCACGGGCGTGTTCGGACCGTTGTGGAAGAAGATGAAGGTTCTAAAGATCGTCTAGAAGAATTATTAATGAGAGTTCTTCAGAAGGAAGAGAACCGTAAAAAGAATTCTCAAGAAGTTCGAGGACCCCGTTGCTGGAACTGCGGTGAACAAGGGCACATACGACGCCGCTGCCCTAAACCCAAACAAGTTCAGCCGTCGGAAAACTAAAGGGGGTCGACGAGAGGGGGCGAACGTCGACCTTGAGTGGAGATGCCCCGAAGATCACCATCCATGCCGTAACATCAAACAATAGTACCAGCAGTTTGTTCGTAGATGGGAAAATTGCTAATCGTACTGTTCCACTACTCATTGATACGGGGGCGACAAAATCAATTATACGCCCTGACGTTCTACGAACAAGTATGAAGCTGTTACAGACAACTACTCAACTCCGTACAGCGACGGGAGAAGTAATACCAACACGCGGAGTGGTGAAGATGAAGATTGGCATTGGAAGTGAAGAATGTGATCATAAGGTGCTGGTAGCCGACATCATTGACGAATTCATCTTGGGAATGGACCTCCTGAGAAAATTTGGTTTTACATTGGACTTGAAGGAGGGTGTTTTGAAGGTTGGTAACGAAGAACTTCCGTTGCACCCACGAGAAGATCCTGTCGTAAGGGTTTTGCTGATAGAAGATGTGATATTGCCGGGTCAAAGCGAGATGGTTGTCGAGGCAGGTTTGGATGGAGATCTTCGGGTAGGATGTGTGCGAATGATGGAGCCTGTTTGTGATAAGAAGATCCATAGTGGCATACTGGTGGGAAAAGCGCTGATCAAGGTTGGAAAGACAGTACCGGTGAGGCTTATGAACGTTAATGTGGATCCGGTGACATTGAAGAAGAGTACCCTTGTGGGACAGTGTGTGCCAGTATTCCGAGTAGCCAGGTGTATGGCTGATGCTCCAAAACCAGCGCCCAAAGACCATGGTGGAAAATTAGTGGGTATGGTTACTAGTTCGTGCAAAGACCTTAACAGAACGGAAGTGAGAGAGGTACAGGGTTTGGTTCACCGATACCAAGATATCTTCGCTCTTGACGATAGCAGAAGGGACGAACAAATATAGTAAAACATAAAATCAATACAGGCAACTCTATGCCTGTCCGTCAGCAGCCGAGGCGTCTACCTCTAGCAAGGCGAGCAGAAGCCGAAACGATTATTACCGATATGGAAGAACAAGGGGTCATCGAGCCATCCAACAGTCCATGGGCATCACCGGTGGTCCTGGTCAGTAAGAAGGACGGGTCAACGAGATTTTGTGTGGACTATCGGCAACTCAATAACGTGACCAAGAAAGACAGCTATCCCTTACCACGCATCGACGACACGTTAGATACCCTGTCTGGTTCACGATGGTTTTCGACTTTGGACTCGAAGAGTGGTTATTGGCAAGTTGAAATGGAACCTGAAGACCGGGAGAAGACCGCGTTCACTATTGGTTCCGGACTATAGCAGTTTACAGTTATGCCTTTCGGTCTATGTAACGCTCCGGCCACCTTTGAGCGTCTAATGGAGACCATCCTGAGAGGGCTGTCGTGGAAGACCTGCCTGGTATACCTAGATGATGTGATTGTAGTCGGAAAATCATTTAACGAACATTTGAAAAATCTAGAGGAAGTGTTCCGAAGACTACGTCTACGACTACGAGCCAATCTGAAATTGAGTCCGAAAAAGTGCCACATATTCAGAAAGGAAGTGAAATATCTCGGGCACGTCGTATCACAAAATGGAGTGGCAGCCGACCCCGATAAGATTCGTGCAGTTCAAGAGTGGCCAACGCCGAAAGATAAACACCAAGTTCGTAGTTTTCTTGGGTTATGTACCTATTACAGGCGTTTCGTTCCTGGGTTTGCCAATATAGCGAAACCTCTGACAAGGTTAACTGAAGATGGGCGCAAGTATGTTTGGAGCGGAGAGTGTGAAACAGCTTTCCAACAGTTGAAGCGTGCCCTGACAACAGCACCAATATTGAGCTATCCACGGACAGAAGGGAAATTCATACTTGACACAGATGCACGTAATCTGGCCATTGGGGGTGTACTTTCTCAGATACAGGATGGACAAGAAAAGGTCATCGGCTATTTTAGTAAGGTTTTGTCGAAAGCCAAAAGGAATTATTGTGTGACCAGAAAAGAACTATTGACCGTCGTGAAGTCCGTTGAGCATTTCTACAAATACTTGTACGGACGGAAGTTTTTATTGAGGACGGACCATGCAGCGTTGAAATGGCTTCTACAATTCCGTAATCCTGAAGGCCAGGTCGCAAGGTGGATCGAGCGATTACAAGGATACGACTTTGACACAGAACATCGAGCTGGCACTAGTCATCGAAATGCCGATGCTCTTTCAAGAAGACCCTGTCCAACGGATTGCCATCATTGCTCTCGCTTGGAAGAGAGGGTTTGCCAAGTATTAAGAACTACCATCGTCAACGACAATTGGTTGCCGGAAGAATTGCAACGACAGCAGAAGGCTGATCCCGAACTAAAAATGGTACTGGAATGGAAGCGCGTGGGAGAAAGGCCTGCCTGGGAGGCCGTCAGCCCTTTCAACAGAACGCTCAAAGCATATTGGGCCGAATGGGAGTCCTTGAAGGTGAAAGACGATCTCCTGAAGCGAGTACTGGAGAGTGAAGATGGTACCACCATTAGGTCTCAGTTCGTGGTTCCAAGAAGCCGAGTGGCTACAGTGTTGCGACATCTCCATGACGGTGCCTCAGGAGGACACTTCGGTGTGAAAAAGACTTTGGAGAAAGTTAGGTAGCGGTTTTATTGGGTCAACTGTAAAGAAGACGTGAAGGAGTGGTGCCGGAAATGTGAACTATGTGCCACTGGTAACGGACCCTTGGGGAAACGAAGAGCACCTATGAGGCAGTACAATGTGGGTAGTCCTCTGGAAAGAATAGCTATAGATATTGCCGGACCATTTCCCGAAACCGACGATGGGAATAAATACATATTAGTGGCAATGGACTACTTTACCAAATGGCCAGAAGCATATGCCTTACCAAACCAGGAAGCTGCGACTGTTGCTGACGTACTAGTCAAAGAGTTTTTCAGTCGCTTCGGAGTGCCCATGGAGCTGCATTCCGATCAAGGCCGCAACTTTGAGTCTGTACTATTTGGAGAAGTCTGTCGATTGTTGGGCATTCGTAAGACTCGGACCACACCGTTACATCCGCAGTCCGATGGAATGGTAGAACGCATGAATCGGACAATGGGCAAATATTTGGCCAAGGTCGTCTCCGATCATCAACGAGACTGGGACCAATACCTGCATCTGTTCCTGATGGCTTATCGTGCATCGGTCCACGAAACAACCGGTCAATCACCAGCGTCTGTGATGTTTGGACGCGAGTTACGGTTACCGTGTGATCTGGAATTTGGGTCTCCACCTATAGAGCAGAAGGTAGCCGGGAATGATTATGTCATCAACTTAAAGAAGAAGTTGGAGGATATTCACGACCGAACCCGAAACAATAGTCGAATCGCGAGTGACCGGATGAAGGCTACGTACGATGTGAGAGCCCAAGAAGGAGGGTTTCAACCTGGAGAGCTTGTCTGGTTATACAACCCGCAAAGACGTCGTGGCTATTCTCCAAAGTTACAGCGGAATTGGGAGGGCCCATACCAGGTGAAGAAACGAATAAATGACTTGATTTATCGCATCCAGAAATTGCCAAGAGGGAAACCAAAGGTGGTACACTCCAATCGTCTGGCGCACTATGAAGGAAATAATGACGCAGTCCCGGATCGGGAAGATGAGGCTGAGGTGGCTATCAATACCGTAAGGCCTGGAGATGATCAGCCAACCTTCAGAGAATTTATGGCTGCGTTTTCTGGAACTAGAAAAGCGCGATTCGGAGTCACGACTGAGATGCAACAAGATCTCTTCCGGGTCCCTGGTGATTATTCCATTGCCCACTGTGTCTCCGAGGATCTCCGTATGTCCAGGGGGATCGCAGTAGTGTTTAGAAATAAATTTGGACGGCTGAATGAACTTCGAGAACAAAATCCCTCTGTTGGTAAATCCTTACGCTTGCCTAATCATGACCGATCCATTTACTACTTGGTAACCAAGCAGTTTTACTACCAGAAACCGAGTTATGCCGACTTGTGGAGGGCATTATGGAATTTGAGGATCGAGTTGCTTACCAGGGGCATTAACAAATTGGCAGTTCCCAAACTCGGCTGTGGGCGGGACGATCTGGATTGGAGAATCGTTAGAAACATGCTGGAAGTTGTCTTTAGAGGTACGGACGTCAAGATCTTCGTCTGCAGTTTTGACCCACAGCCCGCATTAAGGCCAACGAAGAGTGTAGAATGTTACTTCTACCGTAATGGAACGTGTAGTCGAGGTGAAGACTGTCGATATCGTCATGACCCGTTCTACAGGAACCAGAGCATAAAACCTGTTCTGGGGCAGAACAGACTTGAAGAGAGGGGCAGTGTAACAAGAGAGAAAAAGAAAGAACCTCTTCTTCACACAACAAATGGAATATTCTACAACATTCGAGAGAATGACGCATCACACTAAGCATGTAAACCAGACGCGGTTTATCTAGTGCCTTCTAGAAATACATAGTAGGTTCCAGCGGCTTCTGGTACGATTATATGAGGGTATAAAATCGACTTCGCGGATAAAAGAGGATCAATCAACAGCGAGTCATTAACTGTGTTTCACGAAATAAATAGTAAATGTAAAGATAAATGTTGTATTAGAAATTCATAGTCTGTAAATAATAGTTTTAATGGTTTATAATCATAGCGTTAATTTTATAGTGTATTCATTAGTGTTTGTAAATAAATATTTCTTGGTGAATAGACGATTTAACCAGCACTTTTGTTATTATTTGAAAAAGAACGTTACACTATAATGGAAACTAAGGTGGAAATAGCTTGGCTTGTAAGTTTGATATAATGAGGAAAACTGTAACTACAATTTAGACTTAGACTTTTTAGTTCTCCAAATAAAAATGTAAAAATTTCTTTTGAACAATGCACATATTTTTGAGAATGTGCCATGTACTGCCGGCACATGCCAGCTTGTTGTGTGGTGGATGGTAACTATTTGCGAGAGTGACGTTACTGTATGTTATTTATACTGTGGTATTGCTGAGCAGTACCAAAAATACTATTGGTATTGCTTTGGGAACATGAGCACATAGGTTCCTGTGCCACTGTGTATATTCATAATTTTCCTTACTCGCTTATACAGTTTTATATATAAAGATGGTGGGAAGTTCCAGATGTCGGTAATTCCTTTTTGAATATATATAATTGAATAGTACTTAAAGAATAGCAGGTAGGTATGCCATCTCCTTATACAATACTATTGTAACATAGCCCATGAACAAGAAGTGGTGAAATAGGAGCCTGCTTTTCTCCGGAAACTATCGTACATATAAAGTACAGCGATTACTGAATTTATTTAATACATTTATGATTAATACTTCCAGTACCGACAGAGACAATGGTTTTGGATGTGACTAGAGACCCTTCAATTATAGTCTGGCCAAGGTGCCCGCCATTTTAGATTACAATGGGTTAATGAATGTATTTTGATATTTTACTGCTAAGTAATGTTTTATATACACAACCCACTATTTGTTTTTTAATTGAGCCAAATACCGTTCACATGTCTGCCAATATTTGGCCATGTAGCTATTTCTGCACTTTTCAAACTTGGCACCATGTATTGTGATATTAAAAAGGCTGTCTTGGCCGGACTCTAATTGAAGGCTCTCTAGCTGCAGTCAATCCGAACTGCCACTGCCACCGGGAACTATTGCGTACGCTAGCTAGCATGTTGTTACCACCTTCGCTGCCACGGTGACAAAATGAACAAGAATTCTTAAATTATTTTCCTATCTTTTTTATTTTGACCGTTATTACCAAAACATTCAAAATTGTGCTGTTTTAAGAAATCTGAGTAGGTAGTGTAAGTGTAAAGAAACTCCAACACTTATCAAAAGATATGTTTAATTACTACTATAGTACTGATAGTGAAAAATATGTCATTTACACATACGAGGTAAGTACCATAAATTCTCGACCTGATATAGAAAAAATAAACTTGGTAAAATATAATAATTTTTATTTCTCAATATAATCTCCCCTAATATCAATACACTTATTACAACGCGGAATTAATAATTCAATGCTGTTGTAAAAAAATCTGAAGTTTTTCCTTCAAAATGTTCAATTACAGTTCTCATTCAACTTGTTCTCGTCCTTAAAACGACGTCCCCTAAGGTCTTTCTTTAAATTGAAAAATAAATAATAGTCACTAGGACCCATATCCGGACTGTACGGTGAATGATCCAATGCTTCAAAGCCGCATTCGTAAATGGCACGTTGTGAAATAGCGGCAGTAAGAACTGGTGCATTGTCGTGTAATAATCGAACACCTCTTGTCAATTTTCCTCGACGTCATTCACGAATATTGTTTCTCAATTTATGCAAAAAAGACGCATCATAGTATGTACTGTTAACAGTTGTATAAATCACCATAAACGCCGTCTAAACGTTGTTTGATTTGATTAGACGCGTGCCCTTCTTTTGTTAAAAATTTAATGACCGCGCGGTACTCAATTTTCGTTAGCTGCGACATTTTCATGCACTTGTCACGACGCTTGAGTGCCTACTAAAATATATTACGCTTCTAGCCATAATATTTATAGTGTAGGCCTCTTACATGTTCAACTATGATGCCTACGAGCTTGAATTTATGGCGCTTACCTCGTACATGTTTTAAGTTACTAAATGCTTAGAAAACAGTCCAATACCTTTAATTGAGTTTCCGTCATTTTTTTTTACAAAAATACTGTATAATAAACAAACCAATAACCTAGAATATTAAAACTGTTGGTTATTGATTGAAAAGATCAATCCAAGGCGTGATGTTGATTGTATAAAATTGATCCAAGGTGATCACACCTGCAATTCCTATAACCATTTTAAAACGTTGATTTGGCTTATTAGGTAGTTACCTTACATTTGTCGTATTCCAGTTCAGGTAAAAACAAAAAATACAATCAGTAGCTGATTCCAGATAATTTATTTGAAATGTGAAAGATCTTCGAACTTAAGTATAGCATATTATTATAAAAAGTAAAAATATCTCAATTCATATGGCAGGTAATCTCTATAGAACATATGTAACCATCCCATGCTTATATTTATAACATTATTATTATTATTATTTCAATAAATTAAGAAAGCTTGGTTTTTGCAAAACTATTTGCTATTTCGATTACTTCATTCAAACTTGATATGTTACTTCCAGAAGCTTGAGCAGATTCAGCTTTACCACCGCCTTTTCCATTAATTAGTGAACTTACGGCACCTACCCATTCATTTGCCTTTAATCCTTTCTCTACAGCTTCTTTTGGTACAGCTGATAAACAGAAGATCTTTTTAGCATCAGGGTCCACACTAACAAACATAGCTGAAGTATTAGGACTTAAAGATTTAACTTGTTTAAGTGCAGAATCCAAAGCTTTTGTGTTTGAATAAGCTTGCAGTTGATGAACTAAGACTGGAGTATTAAGGTTAGCTTGTATCAGTTGTTTTGCATCTTCCACTACTTTATTAGCAATCGCTGCTTTACCAGCACGTTCCTTATCATCTAAAGATTTCTTTAGAGCTTTCAACGTATTTCTAAGTTCTTCTTTTTTCCAATACGGAATAACAGCATGAGAGATTTCTTCTGTTAGTTCTACAATATTTTTAACATGTTCTTTAGAATTAGTTCCATTCTTATCTTCATCTACAATGGATTTAATATCGTTAAGTCTATTTTCTAATAATTCTGTTCTTTTAAGGGCTTTAGTAGCCTCTGGGCCTGTAAGAGCAACAATTCTTCTAATACCTTTAGCAATAGCATCTTCACTTGCAATAATAAAGTCTCCAATATGCCCTGCATATTGTAAATGTGTTCCTCCACAGAATTCAATAGACGTTTCTTCACCAGCAGGACCAAATGGATCGTTTTCTAAGTCTTCTACTGGTATTCCTATAGAGACTACACGTACAGGATCAGGATAGGTTTCATCAAACACAGCTCTCAGGCCATTTATTGTCTTTGCAATACCCAAAGAAGATTCTTTTGCAAAAACTTTACCGTTTTTGCTTATCAGTTCTTTAGAATACATTTCTGTATCCTTAACTTGCTTAGGCGTCATAGCTCCTTTGTTACTAAAATCAAACCTCAATCTGTCAGGAGCTACAAGTGAACCTTTCTGTTCTGCTTCATTTCCTACAACTTTTCTAAGAACATAATTTAAAACATGAGTTCCAGTGTGGTTGTTCATAACAAGGCGTCTACGTGATGTGTCTAAATGAAGATTGACTATATCACCTTTTCGTAATGTTCCTTCTATGGTACCAATATGAATAACATAGCCGCCACGTACTTGAACATTTTTTACAGAAAATTCTACACTGTCATCACCAACTTTAACTAAGAATCCTTCATCGTAGATTTGACCACCTTGTTCTGCATAGAAACATGTCTTGTCAAGTAATACACCACATTCTTGTCCAGATGTTACTTCTTCTACAAACTGTTTATTGTATCTTAATGCAATTACAGTTCCTTGACAAGTTTCAAATTTATATTCTTCATTAAGCCCAGAAGCTGCAGTGTAATTGTACTTAAGATTGTCATTAGTTGGTGGTACTCCTTTACTTTGTAATTCTGTAATTGCATGCACGTCTAGATTGATTGTATCTTCTACACCTGCTCCATGTCCCTGAAAAGAAGAAATCACATTATACTTTACATATCTAAAGATATTTGTGTTCAAGTTGCCTTTGAAATAGTTTTGTTTTACACACAAAACCCATATTAGAAAGATCACCAAATGAAACAAATATATTGTCAGCGTCACATGAAAAGTCCAAAAAGCCTGTTTACAAGAAATGTGACACTTTTCATGTTGCTGTCAATAGCTGCTTTTGAACCTGTGCCTTATCTTATTTTTGCTATTTAAGCGACATCTACCAATTATTTTGCAACTTAAATTTATTTTATAGAAAAAGTAATATTTAACCAATGACATTAAAATCTCAATTTTTTCCATTTTGGCACGTTAAATATGAAGCCGACAAATAACCCTATTAGGTTGTTGGACCATTAGGGTGGTTTTTAATACCTTATTGTAAATTTTTTTCATTATATTTTATGGAGTTATTATAGTCAACAAGTCACCATTTTGCATAAGATCGCGTGTTAGTTTTAAATTCAATTTTTACATAAACAATTTCCTAAACATTAAAAATTATTCAGGAAAAAATTTTGCGCATTAAAACGTATCAACTGCATTAATTTTTTTTACTCTTTCATCATTTTTTTCTAGAGCCACAACTTCCTTTGCTTATAAGTATTTCATTATTTTATGAATTATAGGTTATATTTAAGCTGAGCATGAGCCAAAAATGGCATAGATGTTCGTGAATACTGGCACTGACGGTAGCTAAAATGTATTTTTTTAACTTGATATAACTTGATTTTTTGTTTTAAGTAAAAGATATACCTGCACTTCCTTATTACTTGCAAAATTCCTCATAAGCTAGTTTTAGTTTTATTTAGCTACGTTTTCTAGTTTCGTAGATATTGCATCAAGAATGTTATGGTCCTTATATGCGAACTAGAATTGAACTACATATTCAATAAATAAGATGATTCATAGCATGGTAGAAACTTTAAGGTCTTATGGCCTATGGCTTAAGACCAAATGCAATTTGGAACAGAAAATGTTAATGAAAAATGTGTCCAATTCTTTTAATTCCATTTCCAAGTCTGAAAAATATGAAAAACTTTGAGTTAAAATGCATTTTCTTGTACCTCAGCACTCAGCAAAATTGGTGGATTGATGTAGTCACTAAAATACAATTCCAGTTCTTTAATATTATATGTAGACAATTGAGGTACAGTGGAACTTCTATTCAGCAAATCCGCTAAAATCAAAGTTCGTTAAATGGAAATTTCGTAAAAAGAAAAACATTTAAAAATATAAAATTTGAATGTTTTTAAAATAAAAACAAATTAAAACAAAATTTTATCTTCATCAGTAATTTATTGCCCTACATAATTTAATTAATACTTAAAATTGATTTATGATTTAAAATTTGTTTATATTTTAACGTACATTTTTCTTTTTGCATCCATCAATTTTATTTAAAGTTTTCATTTTTTTTTCTAAAATACTTAAGCATTTCCGCTTTCACTTGCTTTCGGACATGTTTTTGTAAAAAAACTGCACAGAATGATATCACATGTAAAACTGGAGGTTTTTTTAATGCTTTAATTTTATGTGAAACTTTGGGAATCCAATAATGGAATCTAATAACAAAAGGTTTCACACCCTCTTGAATTCTGAAAACTAGACAATAACAAAAATTTACAGGGTTTCTTTCAAAATGCGTAAATAAAAGATTATAATCCTTTAATAAGTTGGATTATAACAGTATTAGTTGAGTACTAATTTGAAAGCTATATGGATCAAGTTCCAAGAATTAAATTCGGATGTAAAATCCTTACAGTTTTCATAGAAACCTGCTCATATTTTACTTTGCTAAATAGAATTTTACTTCGTAAAATAGGGTAAAAATCATATAGTAAATTACTCAAACGGCAGAATCCCATTAAAGAATTCGTTAAACAGAGAACTTTTTAAAACAGAAGTTCGTTAAAAAAAAAAGTTCCACTGTATTTTTGTTATAAGAAAAAAAAAATGCAAATTTCTTACATTACAATTCAACTGATGTGGAGAATAAATTCTAACTTGTTTGTATATTAATCAAATAATACAAAAGTAATATGTTTTGACATCAAAATGCTACATTTTGATTAAGGTATAATATAATATAATAATGTAATATAAGGTAGTAACTTCTTAACTATTGAAAATAGATGGAATTTCATTTTTCTTTATCTAACATACAGTGCGATGTATAAAGTCTAGAACTATCGAAATAAATCTTTTATTCGCAATCGTATTGGTAATGAGTCCATTCCTGACCATTTAGAGGTCCGAAAATGCATCATTGTTTGTAACTTTGACATTCTCATGGTCCGAAACGACCTATTTTCGCACCTCTACGTGTCTTTAAATTCAGCTACTAGGTGGCGAGCAGAAAATTACATCGCCAAATGCAGTGTATAAATGGCTGTATAAATCATGTTTGGTAATGTTGCGGACCTTGGCTGCTAAAGAACGAGTACCCAGGTATTATTATTAATTTATAAATACTCCTATTCAATAAAATCCTCGAAATATTATGCGATCGAATTTGATGATGTAAGTGGCGACATACGTTATGCCAATCCCAAACGATGACATTTTGCATCTGTCAAGAATTTTAGATAATTCGGTATTTAAAGGACGATTGCGAATAAAATAGTATACAAACCTCGGCAAAAGTACCATTCCTGTGTCTCGAGAACTAGTTCACCTCGAGGCTTTCGCCTCTCGGTAAACTATATTGTTTTCTCGACAGGAATGGAGTACTTTCGGCCTCGGTATGTAATGTACTATTATTTAATGGTTTTGAAAAGAAATCCTAGAACACGTCAATTTCTATCTTAAATGAAACATATTTTAGTGTAATTGTCAGTGATAGATTGTCTTTTGTTTCTGAGTTATGGCGATAGTGAAAATTTTGTAATTGGAAACCCTAATTTTTCATGATGGATTTGGAAACATAATGAAATTCTAAGAACAAATATGATAAAAAAATACTGTATCAAGAAAATTTTCAGATAATTGCTTTTAAAGTTTTAAAACAAAAATTGGAAAACAATCAAGAGTTCCAAGTATTAATAAAAAGAATTTAAAAATTCTGTGAATTGTTACAAGGTTACTTGATTTTTTTTATCAAACATTTAAAACTCTAGTTTGTTATTCAAAGTTAAAAAATTTGAACTCTTGATTGTTATTCAATCAAAGTTCAAATCAAGAATTGAAATTTATTAATAAAAAAATCAAGTAGCCATATAACAATTGACTTAGCGTTAAACATATCATACTTTTTTAGCAAATTTGGAATTTCATTATTTTTCCAAATCAATCATAAGAAATTAGGATTTTAAGAAAATTTCCATTATTGCTAAAAGTCGGAAAGAAAAGACAAACTACAAATAACAATTACACTAAAATGTCTCATTTATAGAAGATTGTAATTGAACTGTGCGAGAATTTTATTTCAAAAACATTTAATAAAAGATTTATTTCAATAGTTTCAGACTTTATACTCCCACTGTATACATGTCTTTCATTATCCTGACTATGCTAGACCTAATGTAAACCTTACCTTAATAAATCAATACCATAAAATAGTTTGTAGTACCTTTCGGTACTATACAGATTATCCGAAAACCAGTCTAAACATACAAAAATTAATGAGTGCAACAAGGAAGACATAAACAATATGGGTAGCACAACAAAGATAGAATGCAATCATGGCTAGGTAGATTTTTATCAATAACAAGCAAGCAAACAAATATGTCTGTCACAAATAAAGCATAAAGTAATAAAAATAAAAAGCATAAAGTGACGTTAAAATAATTATGTTGATATAATAGTATGTTACTAAATAAATTGCTTTTGTCATAAAAATCACTTTTATCACAATCTGTCATTAGAGTCTTAGAAAACTCACTCAAAATGTCGTATAGGCAGAAAGAACAAATTCAAATTATTAAATGGCTTTATGGAGGAATGGATATTATGCTCTTAATGACGTATAAAATATTTATCACAGATGTTTTTGCTTGTTAGCTTGTTAGGAGAGAGATTTTTAGTTTAAAAAATTACCTAGTCATGATTGCATTCTATCTTTGTTGTGCTACCCATATTGTTTATGTCTTCCTTATTGCACTAATTATTTTTGTATGTTTAGACTGGTTTTCGGATAATCTGTATGTATTGAGTGTCTAAAAAGTAACATGTTCAAGTAGCCTTTAGTTTGTATAGCTCATTAATCTTTTTTACATATATTTTTCTTTTAAGACCAACTTCATTTCAAAAGCAACTTGGCCATAATAGTTATTTATGTATTAAGGGCATAAAGAAGCTTTTATGGCCAGAAGCGTTATTTCTAGCCCGAGGCGTCAGCCGAGGGCTAGGAAAAGGCTGTAGGGCCATAAAAGCAAGTTATGCCCGAAATGCATACACTATTTTATGCACAGATTGTTTTTATCTCAAATCTATTATTGTGTAAAAAATATAATTAAATGAGTACGTAGGTTACATCAAGCCGCTGTACGTATACTTATGTGCATATATACGAAGTACGTTACTATAGTTACTATCTAAAATACTTGATTTCAGCTTATTTTCATTGGTGATAAGTTTACAAATTATATTAAGAACCAATCAAGTTCTACAAATACAGCTCTGACATTTAATTGACGTTTCATTATTGCCCGTCGGATCATAAAGAGGCCCTTGGGGCATAAAGAGACAGTTATGTTTAGATAGATCTATCAATAATAGTCTAATTATAATGCATCTGTGCATAAAAGCTTTTAGACAACAAGTTATACAGTTATGTATATTTTTGTTATGGTTAGTAGCAATTATTCTTATTATTATGGTTTAGTTGTTTTATCTATATATGTTATATTATAATGTCCATTTCTTTTTCCTATTTTACATATAAATGTAAAACAATAAAAAAAGAAAGCATTTATTTTAGCTCACGTTGGCGACCAATTTAACAATTTAGAATTAAACTGGAGGATTGGAGAGCAATACTGGATTATTAATATTATTGTTAGTATAAGAAAGTGTTCAATAAATAATTAAATTACAGTAATCGATAAAGAACAAAGTTTATGAGCCAAGTTGTATCACATGAATGGCAAAAATAAAATATTAGCGGCCTCAAAGCCACTCTACTCTAGTTACTTCTTTTTGCTAATCTTTGCATAGATGTGCATACATCTTTTCAAAGATGTGTAGTGGATGGATAAAAATATTATTTGGTAGCATTTAGAAAATCATCATTAACACTTACCATCATAACAATAAATAATACAAATAATCCTAACAATGTGGTAAAACCATACCATAATAATAAACAAAGAACTGAACATAGGTAGCCACAAGGAAAATAGATCTGCACGTGGCATCCACCTTTTATAAGGTTGGACAAACATTTGGTGTATGTTTAACCCCCCCACCCCTAGATCCATTTAAAATGTAAAAAATGAGCTGTGCAAATTTTCAGCCCATTTGGTCAATATAAACCCGTGCCACCGAGAGGTTAAAGTTTAAATGGGATTTAACATGCGTTTGGTGCATTTCTACAGACTTTGTGGCGTAACTTTTTATCTTTCCATGTTTTAACTTAAAAATTTATATACTTATGTTGTTGAAACTCCTAAACATGAATATGATAAAATTCAAACTGCCAGAAAAACTTTTCACAGTTTACAGCTGTCAAAAAAGCGGTCAACTTCACTAAAATTAGCATTTTCGCGGAACTGCCAAAGTTTTTTTGGCTTCAGATTCGTGTTAAGCAACTTCAACAACATAAGTATACAAAATTTCACGTTAAAACCAGTGGCGGTGGGTCATACGTCAAACTCGGGGCACACGACAAACTGGTATATCGCTATCATGCTCGTACGCACACATTAAAGCAGTATATCATCATGTGTTGCACTGCGAGTGCCCCGGGTTTGACGTATGCACTCACCGCTACTGGTTAAAACATAGAAAGATAAAAAAGTTATGCCACAAAGTTTCTAGCAGTGCACCAAACCCATGTTAAATCCCATATAAAACTTTAACCTCTCGGTGGCACGGGTTAATATTGACCAAATGAGCTCTAATTTTGCATAGCTCATTTTTTTGACATTTTAAAGAGATCTAGGAGGGGGGTGTAAAGGAATATAGAAATTATTAAAAATTATATTATGTGTTTTTGGAAGATAATATTTAGGTAATAAAGTTCAATAAATTCAATTGCGAAAAGCTATTTAATCAAATTCCTTTTAGCAATAACTAAGTTAAGTAAAAATGCAATGCTTTTTTATAATAGTTGTAACAGTTTAATGACTTAAATTAATAAAAGAGACGACGACAGAGTTTCGAAGAGTAAACATGTAATAACATACCAAATTTCTATTTTATAAGAATAATAAATAAAACCAATTTATTATGGGATACCAATTTGTGTATTATTTAAACTAACATCCATAATCAATAAAACTAATAGAACCGATAAACAAGGGGTTTATCACAGGGGACCTAAAAAAATTTAACTTTTGCAAAATAATGGCCGCCCTAATAATTAGTTTAAAAAGTCATTCAACATTCAGATACCGAGTGACAGGAGAGAAATGGATAGATCTTCAGGCAATTGGAGACCATGAAATAAATAAAGATTATTAAAAGTTTCACATTATAACATTATGGAGTTCCACAAAATAAGGCTGGAAACAATAAACAAAATTGGAGACCACCTGGGCAAGTTCATTTTACAAGTTGCCATGGCCCCACCACAGTGTTGGGCAAAATTCAATCTGACTAATGATTGAAAACTAATGACTAAAAATTTAATCATGACTAATGATTGATTAGTTTTAGTCCTAATCAATTAATCAAAACTAAACATTTTTGACTGAAATTGAGGCTTCAGACTACTACCCTATTTTTTATGTCGTACACTTAGCTACCCATTAATCTTCACTCCAATTTATACACGAAATCAACCCCTCAATAATAAATCATCCTACATAAAATTATGCCACAAAATCAAAAATGATAAAACTCGGAAAAACCTTGTCATAATTATGGACTTAATTAAGGGCTATCTATTGTCGCATAACCCATTTTTGGAATCATCCCCTTAATTGGTAACTTACCCCATGGATAATGTCCTGAATTGAAGATGAAAAACCATGTCATAATTTTGGACTAATTAAAGACCAATTATTGGTATATAACAAATTTTTGAAATCATCCCCTAACGTGGTAAATCCCTGCAACCCTTATGAATAATGTTACGGAATTGTATACGTAAGAGTTTGAAAAAACTGTGCTGTAATCTTGAACTATTGAAAGAGTATTGATTTTTTCAAACGCCATTTTTGAAATCATCCCCTAAACTGCCATTCCCATAAATAGTATCACGAAGTTTAGTAAAAGCCTTAATAACTTAACCACTTAACTAACCACTAACTTAATAACATAATCACTATAGACTTATTAAAGACCATTCACTGATATATAATCACTTTTGAAAAGCAACCCCAAAATAGATAACTACCCCATATGAATAATGACAAAAAATTCAATACTCTAAGATCAGAAACAACTGATGTCCTAATTTTAGGGTAATTACAGGTCATTCACTGACACACAATCTATTTTCGAAATCAACCTCTAAATAGAAAACTACCCCGAATAAATAAGGAAAAAGGTTAAATAGGATAACATTAAGGAAAACCCCATGTTATAATTTTGAACTAATCAAAGACTATTTATTGGCACATAACCCATTATACAAATCAACTCCTAATATAAAACTACCCCACATGAATATGATACCCATCCCATACTAGTTGGCCCAGTTTTAATTTTGTTTACCAAAGAAAAAGTGCTGAACGTACTTTAACAAAAATAAAAGTGGGTGAACATAAACAAGTAGGTATTCATGTGGGCTAGTTTCTTTATTAGGGGTTGATTTGGAAAATGGGTTATCTGAAAGTGAATAGTTTTTTTTTATAGTTATGGCTTGATTATTCAGGTTTCCTTTAACTTCGTGATTTATGGGGTGTGACAGTTTATGGGATGATTTCAAAAATGGATTATATACCAATGATTGGTCGTTAATTAGTCCAAAATTATGGCACGGTTTTTCATTTTTAATTCACGAAATTTTTCATGGGGTATTAAACGATATATAGGGAATGATTTCAAAAATGAGTTATCTGTCAGTAAATAGTCTCTATTTATTCCATAGTTATGTCTCGGCTATTCAGGTTTTTACTTAACTTCGTGATACTGTTTATGGGGAGTAACAGTTTAGGGGATGATTTCAAAAATGGCGTTTGAAAAAATGAATACTCTTTCATTAGTTCCAGATTACAGTACAGTTTCTTCAGACTCTTATGTATAGAATTTTGTGACATTATTAATAAGGATAACGGTGATTTACCAGCTTAGGGGATGATTTCAAAAATGGGTTATATACCAATGATTGGTCTTTAATTGGTCCGAAATTATGGCAGATTTTTTCATCTTTAATTCTATATGATTCACGGGGGGTAGTTACCAATTTAGGGGATGATTTCAAAAATGAATTATCTCCCAATAAGTAGTATTGAATTAATGCAACGCTATGGCACGATTCCATTAGCTTTTTATTTTTATTTTCGTGGATTTATTTACAAGGGATGATTTACCAATTAAAGGGTTGATTTTGAAAATGGATTATATGCTACTGGATAATCTTTCATTAGTCCACAATTATGACCTAATTTAAATTGAATTATTATTTATATGCTGGGAGTGTCAGCTTGAGCTCAAGCCGGCACCCCACTTTAAAATTTTCATTTCTAATGAATAGTGGTTGGTTCAAAATTTTTTTAATTGATCCATAGTTAGTCCAAAATCATGGTACTAAGATTTCTGACAATCAGCAAAATAGTGGGGGGTGCTATCTTTACTGACGTAAATTGTGAATGATTAAAAAAGTACATTTGGGAGTTAATAATAGGGTGTCACCTAATAATTTTGGCACAGTAATTTGTGGAAATTGTACAAAAGGATTTTAGTTATCTATTTATGATTGAAACTAATGATTAAACGATTGATGATTATTTCATTTAGTCATGATTAAGACTAATTTTTCAATCATGATTATTTTAGTCATAACTCTAATTAGTCATGATTAAATTTTTAGTTGACTATTCAATCGATTGAAAAAATTAGTTGATTACGCCCAACACTGCCCCACCACTTCTTACGCCTCTGTTCCTCAAAAACTGAAAATTTAATGACAGCCAATGGTGTCTTCAATTTTTCAAAAATTTTGCGAACACTTGGGTTTTGATGAAACTTTCAGAAGTTGAAGCTAGGATCAATAAAAAAAATTTTTGTTTGACACATCTTTACTGAGTTCCCTGTGACTCTTAGGTCACACCAAACGTCAAACTCTTACTCTTACAAAGCATAAGCAAATAATGCTGTTAACCTCCACCTTTAAAACAATTTACTTCAGGGGAACTCTAATAGGTCACTCACCAGTAGGGATCGACCGATACCGATATTCAGGTGTATTCTGTAAGCAGATTGTTGAGATTGTTACGCTTGTTATACTTGATATGCAACAATTATGCTTGTTGCATATCAAGTATAACAAGCGTAACAATTCAGGTGTCAAAAACGGTATTCTGTAAGGATTTATTTTGTTCAACTAATTGATATGGCTTAACATTTTATTGAAATCTATATTAATTGTTGGATAACAATTGATATGAATAACAATTCACAACTTCGAGATTTTGATGTTAGTTTTTACTTTTAAAACGTATCGTATATGAACGAAAATACTTGGAAATTATTTAAAATATAAGTAATTTTAAAATAAAGGTCCTAGTAATTGTCGTCGAAGAAATAATTTTCCTCTTCTAAAAAGGTTCAGTGCATTTCGACTTCGTAGGTTGCGGTCAGCAGAACTGTTTGTTGTTATTAGTAGTATTGCTACTAAACGTACGTAAATTTTTTAATGATTGCCATTAATTCTTATTCCAATAATAATGGATTTGGAAGGAAAAGTGTTCCTGGGTAGAGTAGAAGAAGTGGAAGCAGCAAATAAACGGTAAAAATAAATAAATAGTATTAGGCAATCCAAACCACGTGGTAGAAATGTCAACAAAACTGACGTTGGTTGGCACACATGGCGACAGGCTCCATAACCAAACCATTTATTTTGTTGGCGTTGCAGTGTTAGATCGTGTTTTTAAGTATTTTGGTGTTTTTTTTATTAAATAAGCTGAATTTTTGTATAATGGACAGTGAATATCTTCGAAAATTATCAACGGAGAATCTAGATGTTGGTGAAAGGTAGGTTTAACAATTTATATTCTTGTTTACCTGTGTAACCATCGTTTTGTTTTTAGGTATCGACTGAAATTAAAATTAATAAGCAGCTTGGACCCGTTTCTAATTAATTCTCAGGACCTTAACTACACCATTAATGGAGTCCCACCTATCACAAACATAGATATAATTTCTTATTTGGTTTTTACCCATAGTTTTTGCAATATGCCCCATATTTTGAGAAGGAACCCAATCTGGATGTTCTTTGTTTTCCAATAAGGCAGGCTCCCCTATTAATAGTAAATGTATTAGAAATTAAAACCACTAAAATTTTCTTTCTCAAAACGCTAAGAAGGTTACTTTTCCATAAAGTTTTAGAAACTTACCAGTTATAAAATGTTTGCTGCAGACTCTCTGATATTTCAGCTTTGATTCGGTTAAATTATCACGCTTTATAGCTGCTATCCATAAGGCCCTGAGTGTTTTCGACAACTCATTTTTATGTGGCTTATTTGGTAAACTCAGTATGGCAGGAATTCTTAAAACGACACATTGTCACGATCGCGTCGACTTCCGCAGTTAACAACAATACAAGTCACAGGCATAATAATAATAAAGCTCTCTAAAAACACTGGAGAAAAAACAAACAACAAAATTAACTAGAAAACACGAATATAAATGCTCTTTCAACGCAAGCTCAAATGGTTGTTTACATACATGTGTGCCAACCACTGTCATTCGGAATTAGATTTGACAGGTCGTTGGATTGCCTAATAGTATAAAAACTTAACCTAACATTCTACACAGAAATCGTATTTGTATATCGCAAGGCAAGTATGGGATAGTAATGACCCTTTCTCTTTGCCTGAACTTTGTCAGATGCATCCGACGTAGCAAGGAATGATTGATCAAGCGATGTTGATTGCAGAAGACAAATAAGAAACAACATATAAATCACTTCTTATAGAACGAGGTAATATTTATTTTATGTGATAAAGTATCGAAATTGTTACTACATTATTTCCTATTATTGTTCTTTAGAAATTGTAGCAAATTGGCTACAGCATTAATAACAGCAGCCCTTTAATCTCTTTATGGCAGTAGTATTCTTGCATATGCAGTTGTAATCCTCTTTGCAGCAGAGAGTAGTGCAGCAATACGATGAATGGTTCTTCGTCGCTTGGACAGTGCTTCAGTGCCACCGTTTGCACCCCTGGATCTTTTAGTAACCTAGAAAGTCTAACTGGTTACTTGAACATCCTCTACTTTGACTTTCATCGTGGGAGATTGTACAAGTATGATTTCATTACCTTCCAAAACATCTTGTAAATTGTAACGTCTGTTGCAGTAATCACTTCTGCTGATATGTTGACGGAATTGGTGGTTCTAAGAAAAATGGCAAGTTCCACCCTTAAGGTTCGAGCTCTGTTTCTAGTGTTGCATTTATATACATTTTGTAAATTATTATAAATAAACTGTGAAAACGTTGATGTAGTTTTTTTAAATGAAGTGTTGAAGTATTATTTATCTTTAAGTTTAATTTTAATATCTTGGAAGTATTATTTGCTGTCGTCGCTTGATATGTGTACTTTTAGAAATTGTTGCTAGACAATATTTTCTCTATATAAATTCGGTAAATGAAAGTTTTTACCCCCAATTTATTAATGCATAGTAATACTTAGGCATGTATATTTCAAAGTCAATGTTTTAGATAAAAACAAATCACTTATTCAACTTACGACCTAAAGAACTGATTGTGACCTCAGATTCCCAAGAAATTGCATTATATTTTTATATCGATTGGGGTTCTTTCACACGATTTTGCAAAATTTAAGTACGGATAATAATAGGATTTCTTTCTTACTATTATTTACATTATAAAACTGTAGGTAATATTGTTTATTACTTTAGAAAGAAAACACTGTTGCGACCTGCGAAACACACAGTAATTTTTTAACGTTCATCCAGTCATCACTAGTTGTTGCTCTTGCTGGTCCATTTGCGACAATTTAGTATACTAGTAAGCTCTTTCCACAGTTTTTGTAAACATTCAGGACCTTTTCCCGGGCTCAATCTTTCCGTAAGCAATATTTCTTTGGCGGCTATAAACTCTAACATTACATAAAATTGCTTTTCGGTGTGTCGGGTATTCTTCTCCATGTTTCAAATTGGCGTGACTAACTATTCGGAACTGTCAAATGCAAATGTCACTGCTCGAACGCGCATGCACAGTCGGTAATATAGTTCATATTTCATTTGTTGTGATTCATTTTAATTGGATCATAACAAGTGCAGTTACAGAATACCAAATATTGCATGAATTGTTAAGATTTCGTAGCAATCGGGTTCATAACAATTATTGTTATACTTAACAATTGATATGAACCAGTGCTTACAGAATACATAATCGTATTCTATAATAATATACGTATAATAATAATTGATATCGGTAAATCGGCAGCTGTCGCCGATTATCGGTATCGTATCGTATCGGCGGGAAACTTGCCGATATTTCGGCAAGTAACAATGATAAATTTCGGGATTTTCATTTCATATACATAATGTATCAAAATACAACCAAAGAAATATAGTCTGCAATCGTTTTTTACAAGTGGCGTAACGTATGACGGCTGCCGAACGGGGATTCACACAAAATACGCACAGAATGCATATTAACAGCTAGGAAAATTTGCCCAAAACAGTATTTTATTTTTATAGTTAATTAGAATTCACATTTAATGTAGAGCACACACAGTCTTCCGCGACCACGTCGTCTGGAAGTAGTCCAGATAATGAGGCATTGTTTACATTTGCTGTAATTTATTGCATAAACAAGTTGGGCTCGAGATAGTTTGTATAATAAAATTATAAGTATCGTATTTATTTCCAACGTGTGTATCAAAAGGAAAGAAATAGTTATTGAGTTCATAATAAAAGGTCGACTGAAATCTCTTTCTTTAATTAGAAGTATTTATACTTCAACCGTAAATACAGCATGGAAATAAATGATTTTCATCAAGTTTCCTTTAGAATTTTTTCACATGTAAATTTTTCTGTACCGCTCTACTCTTTTTGATTTAGTACTAAATTAGTTCTGTCAATAAATGGAATCAATCTGTCAAACAATTAATAGAATTTATTACACAAATTATTTTGTTGTATATTTTGAGGTTATGCCTTCTCTATTTTCGTAGAGCGGCACGTCGTGCTTTTACATGGGGAATGCAATGGTAACTTGATGAAAATCATTTATTTCCACCCAGTACAAGAAATGAGTCATTTTCGTAATCACATCTGAATAAATAAATACAACCCAGGGTGACATAAGATAAGTGTGCAGATTTCACGTTGCTAAGAATTCAGTGACGTAAGCTAGAACCAACAGATTTTCATTGCTGATTTTACATTTATTTTTAATTAAAAAGGGGTTTGTACCGCTACTGAATCTTTCTATCTCATTTATTGTTTATTTTATCATTTAGATTACAGCGTGGCCTTCGCGTAATTCTAGATGCTTTTTACATTTTCGCTCACGTGTTTGTGATGACTTATTTCTTGTAGTTTTGGTGGAACTATAGTATTATGCAGCCAATAATGTCTTTCATTGTGATAAAAAGGTTTAATAAATAGGTGATAAAAACATTGCATCATTATCCCGACCACGTTCCCGACGTCTTCGGCGACGTGGTCGCGAAAGACCGTGAATAAGTGCGCATAACGTTTAATTTTCTACATCCTCAGGGCTCCCACTCTCATATATTGTAATTTTTTTAGGAATTTAGGATTTTTAAGTTAAAAATTTAGGTACTTTTTAGGACGCTATGATACAATGAAGGTAAGACATATACGTTTCATTTAAGACGTATTTTACATGGTGATCAACAAAAATCTGCATTACAACACAGCTGTGTGTAGAACAAGTAGTAGTACAATCGCTGCTAAAAGAATGGAAACACCAACGTTTTTTAAGTAAATGAAAAGGCGATTAAGAAGTGCTTAGTAAACTTTATTATAGAAATTTCTATGACATTTAAATAATTCGTAAGACACCAGCGACACTTACAGTAGGTAAAATTATAGAAAAGTGACGACCAGATTGGCGTTTCCATTTTTTTTGGCTGCGATTGTATATACAATAAACAAAAATTAAATTCCGAACGACCTGACAAAGAGAGCTATTTGCTTACTTGCAAATCTTTACAATATAGTAACATTTTCTTGTAAGGTTGGGCTAGGTAAAAAAAATCTTAAAAATACTAGACATCTGAAAATTTAATATTATGTATAAAACTATATGTACTACTTTTCCCTCTAACCTGAAATGTTTTTTACAAATGTTAATTATTTAAACAAAATTACCTAGCACCAACATTACAAAAAAATTATTCATTGTAAGACTTTTTTAAGTAGGCGATAAATATGTATCTATCTTTCTCAAACTAATTGCTATCCACGATCTTTCCTTTGCTCACACATGAAAATTCACCCAAAGAAACTTTTTACCAACACATACTCTCATCAGAAATAGTTATTAACGTTATAAGTCCTGGAAATGGCATTTTACAGTCGAGTAAGGTGTTACGGACAAGGCGACGAAGGAGCCACATCCGGAACATCGAAACGAGACTGTAACAACATTTCCAGGATGTTTAGCGTAATGTGTTTTATTTTATTCTGTAATTATTGGATTATTGGTTTAATTAAAAAAATTATATAAAATAAATTTCCAAATTTAAAATATGGACATTTATGAAAACCGAGCACCTATGTCAACTATTAGTCGAATTCAAAACATAGACATCTATGAAGAATGAGTGTCCATGAAAAAATTCTTTAGTCATACTAGACCGTAAAACTGCATTTTCCGGACTGTAATCGCTAACATAAACACGGATAATACGATACAGTATGAAATAAAAGTTATTAGTGTGTGATAGGGGTATTTATAAGATCGCAATAAAAAAATCAATTTTTAGGTTTTTTTAAAAAATTTCGTAAGTTTTTAGGTTTATTTTAGGATTTTTTTTAGTTAGTCATTATTTTGGTATTTTAGGAATTTTAGGACAAGTGGGAGCCCTGCATCCTCTATAAATTGATTGTAAATTGTTTATGCAAGCAAGTTTATGAAATCTGAAACCGCTGCAGCTGTCGAGTGGAACAGCACTTTTCGCTGTAACAAAAATATTAAAAAAATTTTATTCATTACTTAAGCGGTTCAATACGGTGATTTTATTTTAATATACATGCTGGCAATTTCCCAAAAATATTCTTAGTTAAAAACACGTTTATGTTAATTCATAATGTAGTAAAAACCGATTTTATAAATTAAAACGCATTAGTAAAATTAGAACGCATTAAAAAAAATATTTTTTAAAGCTAAAAATGATGAGATTAAAAATTGAAGAAGTGTATTTTGCCGATACGATATATCGGTACGTAAATATTGGTATTGGCTGATATATTGTATCATCAAAAAAAAGTGATATCGGTCGAGCACTACTCACCAGGTTAATAACCCAGTCATATCAATGTTGTAAACAGGGTGAATAAACTTAGTGCTACCAATAAAGTAAATATCTCTGCATTTATCAGACCTATCTACGTAGAAGAAGGCTTTCTGAAGTTCTAGAGTGCAGGACATACACTAGTCCTTTCGGAGCACCCCACCATTCGGTTGTGACCGTTAGCCTCTTTAACAAATGTGCTAAGGGGACAAAACATTGTTTAGTGACAGAATACACTGAGCTTTCCTTCCCGATTGATTTCACAGTTCAGTGTTTACATTCTATCATGTGTGCATGGGTTACATAATAGAACAGGTCCACGTTTTACATCTTGGGTAACCCCAACAGCCTTCCACTACATAGGTCTGATAAATACAGTAATATTTGCATTAACTGATGGCAACCAGTCCATTTCATTTATGACACTGCTGTGACTTTAGGTTAGTCACCTTTGCTGAGTTGGGCCAACTAAGCAGCAATCAAAAAATGAAAACTACTAACTTACACATTATCACTCCATACTAACCTGAGAAATTAATTGAGCTTGTTTTTTCGCTTCTTCATAGGTTTCCATATCAACTGCAAGATTTTTCTCTTCCGCCATCAACTGTGTCAAGTCAACAGGAAAACCATAAGTATCATACAGCCGCCATGCTACATCTCCAGGCAAAGTCTTACAGTCACCTAATTTTGCAATAGTACGATTTAACAAATTCCGACCCCTTGATAATGTTTTTAAAAATTGTTCTTCTTCCTCATTAATAGTATCTATGATACTCTGTGGATCTTTACGAACTTCTGGGAATGTATCGCCTAGCAACTCAACAACAGTATGCACTAAACCACTGAAAAATCCTGGCTTAGCATTAAGTTTTTCCGTAGCATAACGAACAGCTCTTCTAAGAATACGACGTAATACATATCCACGGCCTGTATTGTCGGGATTACCACCATCTGACAAAGCAATTGTAATGGTACGAGCATGGTCAGCTAAAACTCTGTATGCCATATCAATACAATCAGCATCATCGCTGCCTACACGACCTTGATATGGGGGAGCACCTATTTGAACATTTGAAAGTTAAGTTTTAACGTTTATTATATTTATACTTTCATAATCGTACCTGTTCCTTTTTGGATAGCATCAAATAAGGCACCAAATACATCAGTGTCGTAATTTGATCGTTTTTCTTGAATAACAGACACCAACCTTTCAAATCCCAGGCCACAATCAATATGTTTCTTAGGTAGCAGTTTTAAACTGCCATCCGATTCTCTATTAAATTGTATAAACACTAAATTCCAAATTTCCAATACATCAGGATCATCTTGATTAACAAGCTCGGGCACAGATCTATTTCCAATTCTATCAAAATGTAATTCGGAACATGGTCCGCAAGGTCCAGTTTCACCCATTTCCCAAAAATTATCTTTCATACTTCCAGGTAAAACATGTTCAGGTTTAACACCAAGATTTAACCAAATTTGTCGACATTCTTCATCGGGTTCTAAACCTTGCGCTTTATCTCCACCAAAATAAGTAACGTACAAACGCTCAGCAGGTAAATGTAATACTTGAGTTAACAATTCCCAAGCCCAAGTACATATTTCTTTTTTAAAGTAATCACCAAAAGACCAATTACCTAACATTTCAAAAAATGTGTGATGGTACACATCTTTGCCTACATCATCCAGGTCATTGTGTTTTCCTCCAGCACGAATACACTTTTGAGTATTAACTGCGCGTGATAATTTAGCCAGATCGCTGTTTGGATCCACAGTACCTAGGAAAATTGGTTTGAATTGATTCATTCCTGCATTTGTAAACAGCAATGTGGGGTCATCCAGTGGTACTGTTGATGATGAATGGACATATTCGTGTTGTTTTGATTTAAAGAAATCAATGAAGATGTTACGTATTTCTTTAGCAGTGAGTTTATTATTCATTTTGAGATTCTGAAATTAAAAAATAAATAAAATTTTTTTAGTTAATTCAGTCATAAAAGAGAAAACATATGGGTCTAGGAATTTTTAAAGTATTTTTAAGTAAATTAGCCTAAAATTTAGGTTAATAGTGATTATAATTGCACAAAATTAAAAGTTTTTATAATTGGATTGAAATATTATTACAACTTACCCGGAGACACCGACCTTTAACCTGAAGATGTGTAAGTGGAATCCCGATCTCAACAAAAAGAAACCTCGTGGCGCAACGTGATGTAATTGGACCGGTTTGGCTTATTAATTATTGTGATTACGAAGAGATGACGCCTTTAACGTCGAGTGTTTACGAGTGTTTTATACGGAAGTTTACGATACAAATGGTAAAAATGTGTTTTAAAATTATGTATACCTGGGACAGTCATAAAAATTAAAGTACAGAAATAAATTAGACAGTTCTGCAGAAAATAATCAATCCACAAATTTCAATATCTGATAAAAGGAATGTAAAAATTATCACTTGATTACTATTCCCTTATAGTACTACGGTATGCTATGTTAACATTTTCATATCCGACGAGTAAAAGTATATTGTGCCAAAATTGATTTTTTGTTGAATTGAATTTTATTATAAGTACCATTTTTTACATAGTAGTGTAAAACGTATTATTATACGTAATTCTCAAATTTATTCTTAAATAAAAGGTAAAATTATTCCCAAATTAAATGATTTGGTACCAAAATGTTACCTTTGATTAGTAGAATAACAGTATGTTAGGTACCATTTAGAAAAATTAGTATTGAGGTCATCAGAATTGACGAAATTATTGGTATGTAATAACGTCAACAATATTTTCACCAGATACATACTATATAATAATAATTTACACTCAAAAGAATACAAAATTACATGTTCACAGTTTGAAAATCAAAATAGTATATTAAAGTATTAGTTTTATAAGACACGTTTTTAGCGCACGCGTCCGAGTTTAGAAAATGACCCGCGTAGCGGGGAGTTTTTTAAAGAGGACAAGTGCGGTAAAACGTCTTATGAAACGAATACTTTATACTATTTTTCTATTTGCGTTAGTTCGTTATTAAATAATTAAAAAATTGCTTAGTTTTAAATAAAATTTGTTAGGGATATTTTGGTAAGTAGCATAACAGTTGGCAACACTAGAAATAATGCAATTATTTTTTACATAACCTCGCTTAATCCGCGCTACGTAGAAATTCTCATTCTTATCTCGTACACAAAGCTCACTAGCAGCGGGCCGCTACTAGGCAGCAGGACCTAGTTCAAATTTGCCAGGTGTATTATACGAACTGTTGAGAATTATTATAGAAGTAGAATATATGCCAATATATTTGTGACATAAATAATTGCTACTTAATGAATTAAAAACTTGGATGAAATAAGAATAATTATATTTCATTTCATAGAATAAATACCTTATTTGTTAAAGAAATTAACGAGATATAAATTCAATAGTATTTTCAGCAAAGAATGATTTTTGTTAACAAAAATAATTATTCATTGGATCTTTTGGATATTATAACTTATAAGGTAAAGATATATAGGTAATTTTATAAAACTGAATTTTATTACGTTAAGTTTATCGAGAGCTTTTGCACATACACAACACAATGCATCCCATATGACAGTATCAAAATTTACAATTTCGTTAATAATAAAGTAAAAACCGTTACGCCCTTAACAGGGCTTTTAATTATTCGGCGCATTTCTGTGGCCTGCAAGACTTAGTTTTGCAAGCGTTGCATTCCAGTTACTTATAACTGAGTTCAATGCGTAAATAAGATAAGTATGACATTCTAAGAACAGCTGTCTAACAGTGATATCAACTTTAAAAAATAAAATGTTACTGTTTACAGTATTCTAAGAAATTTCATTAGGACACGCAAATATAAAAACAAATTTATGTCACTGGAAAATATGAAACTTAAATCTTATTATATCTCGAATTCTTCTGTATCGATGCTTTCTTCAGCCTGCGTATAATCTTCATAATCGTAGTCTGTGATGTTCTCGCAGTCGTTGCATCTAGGGGTGAACGGACAAGCAGTCGTTGGAGATGTCGGACTTCACTAATATCCGAGACTAGCCCGAAGATAGAGGGAGGGCAGTCGTTAGAGGTGTCGGGAAGCACTAGGATTCGAGACTAGCTTGTGGGCAGACCACACGGGTTCACCCTTAGAACTGGTCGTTTCTACCCAATCCCAGGCTTGTCTGGGCAACGGATGACGCCCCAAGCAGCATTTAAGTAGCAGTAACTGAGATCGGAACTTTGATTGAGTAGTTGTTACGTAACTGCAACTAAATTTATGATTTTATGGGTTTAATTTCTTCAATTCGGAATATTTTAGTAATTGTGTAGTTGTTTCTACTATTTATTGGAACTATGTAGTTTCATTACTTCTGAGTAACTATTAAAGTATGTGGAACGGTATTGCCACTTAGTATACTTACTTTAAAGTCGTTGCAACTTCAAAGTGGTATTATGATGTAGCAGTAACTTGCCCGAAGCTACTTTAAAGTTTTTAAAACCTTACAGTAGTATTGAATGTAACACTTACGTTTTTGCTACCCAGGAGAATGACATTAAAGTAATTTTTCGTAAACTACTCCATCTCCATATTTACTTGTAAAATGTTGGATTAATCAATAATCATTAATCAATTTGCAATTTGTTATGATTGTTAATAGATGTTTTACTATATAACCTTCAATAAAAATAACAAATTGGTGCCAAATTGTGCCTTAGGGATTGTTATGTATGTAGCTTGAAGTTGGCAACATTTATTTGTAGTGATGTAACTAACCAATCCTGGCATCCTGGCCCGTTCCCTGGGCGAGCGTCAGTAACACTCGAGCCGGCTTAGAGGATACACGTCTTCTACAGTCTATGCATTGTGTATGTAATTCGCCCTGCTCACTCAATATTAATAAAGTTAATTAATGACAATAATTGAGTATCTTTTATTTAAACACATAAAAGAACATAACAGGAATAATATAAAAATGGTTTCTATCATGTGTATCAACTTATAAGTATTTCGTGTATATTTATCATGTTTTATTAAAGACATTTTTTTACTAAAAAACATATTTAAAGAAGGCGCGTTGTTATTTTTCGATCTATCATCATCATATTTAACAGAAAAGTTGCAATGGTTTATAATTTTGGTGTACTGGAATGACAAGATAATCAAACATTTTATCGCTCTTTGTATTAAGTACGTATTACAAATAAACTGGTAATTCATTTTGTGACACGATCCAGCATTATATAGTATAGAAAATGATAGAATATTTGTTAAGTTGCAAGAGCAAGAGAGAGCAACCACGCGACATGATGTGTCAAAGAGAAAAAAAGTTCCACGAAAGTAGCAATTACTACGCCGCCACGTACCTGCTACGCAAAAATTGTTCCCCATTTTGGTTCCAGGCACGTAACAAAACCGTAGCAATTACGTGCTTGTGACTAGTGGCTAAAACTTAATAGTTCCACTGGTAGTTGCTGGTACGTAGCGACGACTAAAAATGCTGCTTGGGGCGATCAGAATTAAATGTGTGGTAGAGTTATTCAGTTATGCCGAGGTGTTTCGTTTACGTTTCACCGAAGTGTTTCTCGACGATGACTCTAAAACGTTGCGGAGGGAGCTCTGCTAACAAGAGGGTCCAGTGTGGGTGGATTAAATCTTACCTGACGTCAGGGTCTCTTATGGAGCTAAGTATCCTGCTGTCTGACCTAGACGAATGGAGGAGATTCAAGTAAGGTTTATCTAGGTTAGAGAGTTCGCTCGCTAACCAATGAGAAACTGCATGCCACCAGGTAGCGTTTCGGAGGTGACAGTACGGGGGTCTGGCACATGCTGTTAGTTCCAACGTCGGATTCCCAGAAATCGTCTAGAGACCTACACTTAAAGGGCGTTGATGCGAAGATACATAGCCTCTCACGTTCAAGACAACTTCACCTTAACGGGTACACACCGGGATGCTACTTTGATGGGCCCTTAAAGTAGCCTCGAAACGAAGCTCTGTCGAGAGCGCACCAGGCCTATAACTGAGAGATCGGGGTGGCGAACCCATTTAAAAACCAAGTCCCGCCACATTTGAGGTTGGATTCGATCGGGCAGTGTACCCAACTAAGGCTTGGTGAAAGAACCTATGGTTCTGATGTACCTAACCTAGGTTAGGGTCCTAAGTCCTAATGCTGGACGAGGTACTTAGCCCCGTATGAAAGAGGACGGGAGGGTGCCGGCGGGTGAGCACGTGTTAAGTTAATCGCTCCGGTACTAACCTGGTTAGCTAGTAGAGGGTGGATAGACAACCTCGCTCCGACCAGTGAGTAACTGGGAGCAATTGCTGTGCAATTGCGCGCTGATTGAGCGTATCTCAATTACTTCCTCCTTTGCAAGGAACGTGGGGGTATGTAAGTCGTTGCATCTGCATAATCGCTCATTTTCTAAATTACATGATAGGTACTTTTTTACTGAAATCGGTAGGTTATAGTGTTCTCTTTTCAACCATAATACTACATATTCATACACTAATATAACATAAGAGAATTTTCAAGAAAAACGTGAAAAATAATTTGCGGTTAGTAGTCTTTGTTTTCTGGTTAGTCCAGTTAATAAAAACAGAATTATCTAGCAAGCTTAGATAAAGTAACAAAGCTTTAGTTATTCAGATGGTTTTCTGTATGTAGAAAATGTAGAAGAAAACAGTTCTAGTGGTAGTACTAGTGTAAATTATTCGGCGATGCGAATTAAGTATTGAAAGAAATAGACAGCATATTGAACCTTATTTACTATAATACTTCAATTATTTAATAGGCGAGTGGACACCGTTCATAAATTCATTTAAAACAATACACATTCAATTTTAGACCCCTAAAACATAGCAAGAGGAAAATTATTTGCTGATATTCTGCTTTTAAGCGAAATTTTTCCTTATTTTTGCTGACAAAGGGAGTAGGGGGAGACAAAAAATCTTACATAAATAGAAATTACAAAATTAATTAAATTAAATTTTTAAAATAATATTCAAATACCTGAAATCTGAGCTTGAAATTAATAAAATTACTTTTTCTACTTTTAATACCAAGTTTGATTATAATTCTTTATAAGCAAAATACGCGTTCCGAAAATTCTCCGTGCCGCTGCCCTATATATAACACGACGATATTCCGGGAATGCCCGATAAATCAACGCAAAACAAATTGAAACAAACAAATATGAGTCAAATATCATTTGTTATAAAATTTTCTTTTGATTGCTTTGTTGTTTAGCTTGAATAAAATAAAAAAGTTTTATTTATTCAATAAAAATAAATAATTAGTTCATTAACCTTAGAAATTTGATTTCTATGATTTTTGTTTTAATTTTGATATATAATAAAAAACTCCTGTCTTACCCTTTGGGGTAAGGGGAGCTTTGCGATTTTCTTATTTTTCCTTACAAAGGGGGGTAGGGGTTTAAAATCGACAAAATGATGCTTACGTAATACTTGAACGCTGCCTTTCCACGAATTCGTTTTAATATTCGAGGTCAATAAATGAAGGTTAGTAAGTCAAAATGGGGGTAGATTCTCTCAAAGAATACTGCTATAAATAGTTCCAAGAATTATTTCACCCTTTTTAAATTTCAACGAATTCATTTTAATATTCGAGAACAATGAATGAAGGTTTAGGAAGTAAAAATGTGGGTTAAATTCTTTCAAGGAATACTACTATAAAATAGTTCCAAGAATTATTTCACTCTTTTTAAATTTCGGCGGAATTTATATACATAATAATCAATAATGCATAAGTACCATCGTTACTGTCACTTTAATAATGATAAATATTCAAACGTCAAAATTTAACCGCGGTTAAAAATGTGTCAAAATTTAATCACTTCTGAATAATTTTGACATCATTATGTGCTTAAACAAGTGAATTTGCAAAAAATGGAAACATATTTAAAAATTGTAATTTCTTTATTAATTTACTAATGTAAACACTAATAAATAATTTAGAAACAATATCTATTTATTCAGGAAATAACCAAGCCGAATATTCGTCGTGCATGTAAATAGCCTGATTAAAGTTTGACGATTTTTTGTCAAAATGTTTTACTCTAAAGAAATACGTCTCGAAAATCTTTTGCTCAAAATTCCTCGTGCTACGTACTCGGGATATTGTTACGTGGAAAATTTACTTGACATATTTCTTAGCAAAATATTCTGACAGAAAACGTCAAAATTTAATCGGCTTTTTTAATGCACTAAACTTGAGATAGTACTGGTGATTATTTTTGTACTGTTTTGTTCTACATTTTGCCTAATTTAAGATTAAAGACCATCGGAATAACCAAAGTTTCGTTATTTACATAAGCTTAGTAGATAATTCTGTTTTCTTAATTGGAGAACCAGAAATCTTAGCCTACTAGTCGTAAATCATTTTTCTTGAAATTTATCTTATGTAAGAGTAAAAATGTTTATTATGCTTGAAAATAGAACACAATATTCTATCAATTTCAGTAAAAAGATACTTATCATGTAGTTTAAGAAAAAATTCTTTTTAGCCTACCAAGCCCCACCACATGCGGATCTCTTGATGTATGGTAAAATTTATCAAAAAAGGAAACGATTTTTATTTCATTTGCACTTTGTACAAATGAAATTTGTACTAGAAAAAAAGATTAAAGTGGAAAAATCATCGGCCTAGTATGCTTTAAAACATTAGTTATTCCACTGTGTTCCATGTTTCTCTACTAACATAAATGGATCGAGGTTAATTAATTACTTTCCCTTAATTAATATCACTTTTTATAGCATTACATTCAGTGTTCTTCCCGACCACTTTTCAAATCATTAAACAATGATTTGACATATTGATTTCTTTAAATATTAAACTCTGATTGGCTTACATCATTTAGTAAATACAATTCCATATATTTACATTCCAGTTTCCACAGCAAGTTCGCACGGGAGGTAGGTAATCAAAATCACGTTTGAGAATCTCTGGTATGTCAAAATGTAATGACTTGTTATATCAGTCGTTTTTCAGTTTACAATAATTGATTATTAACAATGATACTAATATAAATGACCTATGCTTATTATTATAATTCGTTATCTCTGTCTCTTACATACAAATCACTAAGGATATTAAATTACGCATGTTGTTGGCATGTTCCAACTGACCTATCGTCCGATGTCGAGCGCCAGTTTGAAAACAACTCGATCAGCTGTTACAGTATTTTGATTAGTAATCAAAGAAACAATTATCACATAAAAATTCTTTAAAATTAATAGATTAAAAACGTTAACGTATTATAAAATTGTATTTGCGTGTGTTTGTTTTAAAAAGGCAAAATTTCTTTTGTTTTCTTTCATAACAACTGCGTCATAAACGATCCCAGATAATTGTGAAATTCATAAATAAAATTCTCGAATCATTTTCAGTTCACAACAATAATTCATCTAAATACTTCGTAGTAAACAATTAAACGTCGGGGTGCTAAATTAAAACCAATTAAAAAATAGAATGCGCTTAAATTCTAACCTACAAATTTTTGTTATATCATTCTCACTTTTAATACCTACAGCATGTGGTGGTTTAAATCCTGTTATCTTAATGCCAGGTGATGGTGGCTCACAATTAGACGCGAAATTAAATAAATCACGTGTAATACATTACTTATGTGAAAAAACAACAACCGATTTTTTCAATATTTGGCTAAATATGGAATTGTTAGCTCCGTTCATTATCGATTGTTGGATTGATAACGTAAAATTGACGTATAATAACGTTACGCGGAAAACAACAAATGCGGAAGGTGTGGAAATACGCGTACCTGGATTCGGTGGAACGGAAACGGTGGAATGGTTGGATCCTAGCCATGCAGCAACGGGAGCTTATTTTAAAGATATTGGAAATACCTTGGTTAGTCTTGGACATACCCGGAATGTAACCATTAAAGGAGCACCGTATGATTTTCGAAAAGCTCCTAGTAAGTATTATTTTCAATTTTAACTAGTTTTACTTTCATTTTAACACTTTCTTTTATTTGTTGGTCTTAAATAAAATAATTTTAATAATTGCAGGCTATTAAAATATATATATATATATATATATATGTTTCTGACTTCCAAAATAAATACTTAAACTGGGTGTAATAATGGGCGCATTCAGAGACACTTAACTGCTTAACTTAGCGTAGAATTTTGCGCTAGCTGATAGCAGTCTGATCTCTTGAGTTTTTGATCGTGTGTAATTTAACTTAAAGCGTGGTCCAGGTATAACCCCGCAATTTTTAAATGGCTACTATAAAAAAACGAAAAATAGTTGAATATAGTTAATGTATTTTTTGCTTAAATGTATTCATTACATTGTGACAACAATTAAATTTAAACAGCAAGAGGTTTTCGTTGACACATTTTCGTAGTTTTTTTCTAAAGTTTTGGAATAACGCGTTTCCAGGTGTTTCAAGAACTTTCGAGGAAGCCCGACGCCCACAATCGTTTGAAAGATCAAAGATAATTTTTAGTTACAGTCGGCATTTCTTGTATTCAAGTTTACAGAGTACCCAATAGTGCTGTATTGGACGAAATCGGGGTAGATTTGGTGGGTTTTGCGCCTTTGGAATAAAGTCAATTCCAGCTTGGGTAAGATCTGACGTCACTTCACGAGCATGATGAGCAGGCGCAAGGCCAGGCCAAAATAAAAAAAAGGATGATTTCGTTTTTTCCTTGCACAAAAAGGAATAAGACTTACAAACGCATTCTTTCAATAAACTACAACGTTCATAGTGGCTAATTTCATGCCAAATCGACTAGAGCCGTATTTCAATGTTTCGGATTTTGTTCAAATTTTGTCCTTGCCTAGATACATATGAAATGTCATTAAATTATTTTTTCCAGATTTTTTGGATTAAAAACGTCCGAAGTAGAAGTTTTGAAAATCTCGATTTTTGGCAAATTCTGCAACCCGTTACTCTACATCATCTAACTGAACTTGTCATAACTCCCTTTTACTTTTTTATTTATCTGGCTCATCCAAGTATCAGATTAAAGCTAGTTCTTGGATCTTTCAGAGTAGGTATATCAAGAAACGTGCAAACACATTGCACAGTAAAAAAGTAGCAGGCTTCGAAGGCAAATTTTAGTGTTTTTACAAATTTTGCCATTGCTCCTGTGTTACAACTATCACCCTTTTGAAACTTTTTTTATAGAATCATCTTAGTATATGCTTGGTATATTTAAATAATAAAAAGGGGTTTTTTGTAGTTTTGGAAAAAAATTATTTTTGGGAAATCTTGCTATTCTAAAGCTATAAGCTTTAATCTGACACCTGGATGAACCAGATAACTCAAAAATAAGGGATCAGTTAGATGATGTAGAGTGACAGGTAGCAGAATTTGCCAAAAATCGAAAGTTTCAAAAACTTCTACTTCGGCCGTTTTTAATCCAAAAAATCTGGAAAAAATAATTTAATGACATTTCATATGTATTTCTGCAAGGACAAAATTTGCAAAAATCTGAGTTATTGAAATACGGCTCTAGTCGATTTGGCATGAAATTAGCATAGTGCCTATATAAAAGACGGTTCAGAGATATCTCTATCTTCCGCGATTGCTTGCCATACCAAGAACTTGACCGCAAATTTTTCTTTTGATGTCACTTTCTGTTCTAAAGGAAGAGGAACTTCTGGCAGTTCATTATAAAATACAACACCAGGAACTTGAATTGATTCAGCATAGCGATGCGTCTTGTCATCCATGATAAAGAAATGATGTCCACCACTTGGAATGTTTAACTTCTCTAAAACTCCAACGCCTTTTTTGGACCTTTATACTTGATTATTTTTGTAAAGAGGCTTCTTTAACCTCCGGCGAGTGCTGATGTTCAATTCATTTTTCATTCGCTGCACCGATGTATTGGAGATGTTGCCATTTTCCGTTCTAATGTTTCTGAATGATTGAGAAATCGATACATTTTTAATAGGTCTTCACAGTCCTTGGACAGCCTAAAATAGGTTTGTAAACAACACGCCCTTCGCTGAGAAACCTTTTCGAAATATCTTGAATTGTTCGCGCAGGTACACCTTGCGTTCGAAAATGTCAACTTGCGGTCGCTATTATTACTTTGAAAAAATGCAACCATTTGCTTTGCTATAAATGGATGCTCCGCTCATTTACCCATTGTAATGTTCAACCAGTTTAATTACATGAATTAGGTATACAGACAATATGCTGTCAAAAAGTGTAAATAACTCACCAGTTTCCGAAGCTTACGTGCAATTATCAGCACTTGTAAAAAAGCGCGGTTATACCTGGTCTACGTTTTATATAAAAAAATACCAAGATATATAAAACACTGGTAGGTCAACTCCCCTATGCTTACCATGATAAATTTTTCACCCAAAATTGAAACGAGATCATTAGTTCGAAAGTCGCCGCTAGATGCCGCAACAGTGAAACGTGAGTGTCAAACCAAACCACATCTGTTAACCTTCAAAATTTATTAAGCTTTTATAATAATAATAAAATTTATATTTTTATTATTGTCATTCGAGAATTTAATTGATGTTTCTTATGCAGCTTTGTTTCTGTTTATTATAATTAACAAGCCAGAATTAATAAAAAATAGCGCGTTCTCAAATATGCAGGTAAGTATAAATGAACACTTATTTCTAAACTAATTTTTCTGGTTTGTTTTCGATAGCAAAACGCCATTCGTATCATGTGATAAATTTTACCAGTAAATAGTTTGATATTTAATTGTTCTATTAAAATTGTTCTTTTTAGGGATTCCACCTTTCTGTATGTGGCTAATGGTAATGGAGTGAGGGCCTTTATGTATTTCTCAATCACAATATAAGGTATTTAGAAAATCAGTTGTCAAAATGTAATTTTTAAATTTATCATAAAATGAAATCGCTTTAATCTAAACCTCTTATATTTTCAGGGACATTGCATGGAAGGTCTTGTATGGATTCTCATGGAAGTGACTGAGGTTCTTAAAATAACTTCAAAATTTGGTTACCAGAAAGAGTTTTGTTTCCAAAATATGAATATGTCTGTACTACAGGGTCAAACCAATCTTTACGTACATTACATTTATGTTTAGATTTTATTATAATAGTGATCGATGTCGACTTCACTTTCCTTGCCAGACCACAATTGGTCTGGTATATGATTGACTTCGTTGTTGTCATCATCGATGGCCTTGTTATTTGTTATTTTATAAATGTTTGTAATTAAATTTTTAAAATATAAATATTTCATGGATAGTTTTGCTGTAATTGATCTTGTTTGTTACAGAGTTAGATGCACAATAATATAAATGTTATCAAGTCAAAAAACTATTGCTTTTCAGTACAAAAGTCTGTGTTCTGCTGTTGTATTTAATACTTTTGTCCCTTTCACATGTGGACCATGTTTATATTGCTATTTAGCTTCTTGTTGCTATAAAAATTATGCTGAGATGTGTGCTTTATTGCTATTAATTACCAGTAACAGTTTTACTTAACCTGCTTAATGCATATAATTAAAAACATGTTTAAGCATTAAGTATATATAATTCGACTTATACCTACTCTTTTTTAATACTTGAAATCTTTAGAGCGTCAAATAGGTTTGAATTTCGCATATAGATTTTTTTTATAGTGGCACACAAGGTCTTGTTAATAAAACTCTTGTAGCATCAATCCATGCTTGCAGTTTATCTGCTTTCCGTAAAATATTACAAAATAATTGATGAATTTGATTACAATTCTCAAAAGAAATGTTTGCATAGGTCAATTTGTATTCTTATTATTTAAGTTAAATGAAAATAAAAAAAGATGTTACCTTAGTTTGCTGTAAAAAATAAAATTTCAATTTAGTTTTATTACCAAAGATGTTTTAAATAAAGAAGAATCACAATTTAGCATTTTAATAGTGCCAAAGAATCTTGTACCTCTATCATCATGAAAAAGTTTATTTAATTTGTATTACGAAAAATACGCCAAAAGCAAATATTCATTATTACAGGTTATGTTGCTGTAGAATGACAATCATGCTTGCGCACGTCGCTCCATCTATCAGAAATTTAGCTCGCGTTAAAATTGGTTGACGAAATGACGGCGAGTTGACATCATATGTTATATATATCTTGAAAAATACTAAGTGGATGATATTAGTGTTTTAGAACTTTTATTTTGTGATGATGATTCAGATGTTCATAATGTTATCTGCGCAGTTTGAGATTGAGATAACCTTCCCCTACTCTTGATTTTTTTAAAGCGCTGGAAAGAAAGCGTAAATATTTTACGCTGGCAAAATTATCTAGCAGGTTTTTTAGTCAGCTGTGCAAAAGTTTATTCATTCAGGAGAACCGTCAACTTAGTATCTCAGCTGCCGAGCGTCTCTAAATGCACCCCTTGATTATATTGATTGTGGTTGGTTGTATAGGAATTCTTTGTAGGCGCTTTTTCTCAAGTTAGTACTGCTATTGGCCGCATTCAATAGGCTTACCGCTGATCAACCGGTGCTGCTCACCGGTAGATTTTAACTGAATTATGAAAAATTGGTTACCGGTTGATATACCTACAGATTATCCGAAAACCAGTCTAAAGCCCGTTTGACATGATACTAAATTTATGCAAAAATTTAGGAGTAAATTTTTTCATAAGTTTTTTGCACGTTGCAAACACGAAATTAATGTAAGAAATTTATTACAAAATTTTGTAGTAAATTATTTAGATCTTGTTCTAAATATGAGAGTAAAAATGCGCGTAAATGTGCGCACTGCACCATGGCTAACTTCAGATCGCATACATTTTTAGCTAATTTTGTTTTTTTTTCTTGTTTACTAATAGTATGTCCAGTAACGTACACGCAGCTACCGCTGTAGATATTTTAGTATCAGACGTTTTCCAAATATTGTAATAATAAGTAAACAGAACTAAACCCAAACATAATTAACCTCAAAACGTAATATTAAAAATATAATAAACATGAAGTCAACTTTTAGTTATATCAAGGCTACAAACACTGCAACCATAAATATCACTTAAAAAATACGTTAATACGCATGCGCGATTGACAGATTTTGCATTAAAAATGAGATTCGTTGCAAACAGAAAATTGTCGATTTTTGTGAAATTTTATCAAAAAATTTATTTTAAGATTCACTGCTAAATTTTTGCATAAATTTAGTATCGTGTCAAACGGGCTTAAAAATACAAAAATTAATGAGTGCAACAAGGAAGACATACACTTTAATTAAACAAAAAGATTATAGGTTAGCTATCAAAAGAATATATCCCATTGACAATCAAACAGAAGACATAAATTACATATCTATACCATATTTTGGCAAAATATCAGAAAAAATTGCACATATACTAAGAAAAACCAACAATTATAAAATAACATTTAAAACCAACACTAACACTTTTTCATTTTTATTTAATGCTAAAGACAGAACACATGATATCATGAAATCGGGCATTTACCGTTTAAATTGTTCTTTTTGTAGTTCGGTATATATTGGACAAACACTTCGGAATTTTGACATAAGATATAAAGAACACGTACGTCATTACAAAAATAAACATCCTGAAAAATCGAATTACGCCAAACACCTTTTAGAACAAAATCACACACTGACTCCTCAAAATAATATTAAATTCCTACATTTTTGTAATAACAAACGCAAATTAGACATTTTAGAAGCCTTTGAGATATACAAACACAAACTCAGGGTACCTTTAATGAATGAACAACTTGAGCTCAGTAATTCTCCGTTACTGGAAGTATTAGATGTTTAATTATGATTATTATTTTATCTAGTTACCTATTTTGTATCTACCTTAGCGACGTGTTTGTTTATAATTATATTACCTTTGATAATGACAGCATAGCTGTCGAAACAATATTGTCAGGTATATTTTAATAAAACTGTGAAACTTTTAATATCTTTATTTATTTCATAATCTATAAGTATGTCAAATTTACTTCTCAAATATAAACTGGCATAACCTAATTCGATATTTGTAACAATAATAATAATGTGGCAGCTAATATTAGATGAGGATAATTTAAATCTAAACTGTAACTATCGCAAAAATATCTATTAAGCACAACAAGATAAACGTCAAGGGGTGTTGTAACCTCACTTCATTAATTGTACCGGTACGTATCATATATCATATGTAGCTATAGCCAAATTAATTCAATCTAACGGCGCACCATTTTCTCTTATTAGAGTTTTTTTATTAAACACTCTGTACATTAAAATATATAAAACAATATTTTGAACGATCTTTCGATATAATTATGTAGATTTCAAAATTGAAAGGTTATGTAAAGTAGGCTGCTTTTGTTTTATTGGCTGTTTAATTATAAAAAAATGACAAAATCAAGTTTACCATTTCTTAACATTTTATTCCGAACAATTATCAATTATTCAACTTTTCGTAAGAATCGAATTGTTTGTTGTTTATTTACACAAACAGAATTTTCCTTCGTTTTAATGCGTTTTTGAGTAACATAATACAATAATATCTACCATGTGATCAAATAAAAAAAGAAAGTAGAGCAGATATCGTCACCATGTTTTGAAAGTTGCTATTACAGGTTATTTCTGGCAGTTACTTTATTTCTTTCCGCAGTTGATAATAATGTTTCGCTAGACGAGACATGTTAGCAATCTTAACCGCTCGGTCATGGTCTCCTTTAATTGAATTTTCTGTTGATGCTTGATCTGTGATCACATGGTACTTTGCCATATAAGTTAAGGCCGCTAAATAATAATTCAGAAACTTAAGTTGTCAGAATTTAGTAAATGATTTAATTAAAATACATAATATAAGCAAAAAAACTCAAAAGTACCTACTAAAATACACATACAGTGTGTTACAAAGGAAAATTGAGTGTCAACGAAAAACAAATAAGTTTTGCAGAAAACGCCAAGACACGTCGATTTTTATTTTTACAATGTCGTTCAATTCTACGTTTAATTGTTTTTGAGCTCTGACGTCATGCAGTAGTGGATTTATACTTCTGCCGCCTAGGGGCTATTTGCAGAAAATCGAAATTTTCAAAAACTTTTATTTCGGACATTTTTCGTCCAAAAAATTTGAAAAAATTAATTTAATGTCATTTCATAATATACAGAGTGGGGTTAAAGTATGGAATATTAAAAAAAAGCGAACTCAACCGGTTTTTTAGAAACGCTGAAACACGTCGATTTTGTTTTTTAAAAATACACATTAATATGTGCTATTCACCTCCCGACTTTCATTTGTTTCTAAGTTATGACGTCATCACAAAAAAAATTTAAATGACAATATAGATTTTTTTTATGGTGGAATCCGATAGTGACCTTTCTTCCCTTTATGATAATGCAAATAAATCATAAGGTTGCATAACAAAGATTCTGAGAAAAATCGATCTGAACTTTGTAAATGTTTGTTAGTTATGACGTCATCACAAAAAATTTAAATGACAATATAGATTTTTAGTAGTGGAATCCGATAGTGATTTCTCTTCCATTTATGATCATGCAAATAAATCATAAGGTTGCATAACAAAAATTCTGAGAAAAATCGATTTGAACATTTAATGTTATTCGGAGCATGGCCATGTTTTAAAATTAGGTGCTTTGCCATGAAATTAGCCACTTAATTTTTATATATTTTTTTAATTGTTGTCACGTGCATTTGGTATTTTTCCAAAAATTTGCCGCACCTGGATTTTGCCACCCTGGGCTATACCCCTCCCCTCTAAATCCGCCACTGCCGCCATGATCATTTTTTTAAATAGCCAACCTCCAATTTTTTCATCAGAATTCGATAGAGCTTAGTTGTCTATTACGGATTCGTTGAAAATATATTTTTCCCTTAATAGTGGCCACCATAGGTAGAGGGAGGGGACAACTTCAAGTTGTTTTTTTAATTTTCAAATGGCATAGGTCGGAAACTATAAGGCCTACGGGAACGTAGTTTTCCGCATACGTTATGCGATTTACATATCCATGACCTGATGGACACCAATATTCGATAAAAAACAAAGAACGATCATCCTCGGATGTATGTTTTCGCCATCTTGAGAAATAAGTGCCCTAGGACAAGAAGAGAATGACTCTGTTTATATACTAGTGTTTAGGGTCATCACCTTACTTAGTTTGTGCTAGGATTAATAGACAATAAGAACTTGGCTGCATGAGTAGAGCAGTGGCGTAACTACGTAAGATTTCGCGTCCCTGCGAGACTTACGTTTGCGCCCTTCATATACAATTATATGTAGGTAACTTTCGTTAAAATAAAATATGCAATAACTAATAATAAGTAATTCATTACCTTTTCATTTGCTCGTATCTCTTTAATGACTTTGTTTTATATGAATAATGAGATTTCACACCAATTACAATTTTTTTCCGGACTTTAACGCAGGCGAATTAAACTGTCAAAATCCATTGTGTTTACTATTTCCCCTATAAAATCTCTTCTCGTACGCCATCCGCACATACTAGACATCATTCGATACGGCTCATCGAGCTGAACAATAGTGTCCTAACCCAACCCAACCAAACCTAACCTAACCTCTCCTAGGTTTAAGTTAGACTTAATTTAGGTTTGCGTTATTCATCTATTAATACGTGTTTTAATTTAGTTTTTACTAAATTTTAATTTAGTTTGTTTTAGTTTGGTTCAGGTTAGATTATGTCAGATTAGGTTAGGTTGGGTTAGGTTAGGTTAGATTATGTTAGATTAGGTTAGGTTGGGTTAGGTTAGGTTAGATCGCATGCGCATCAAATAATGCATTTTCAGGTAGGGTGGGGGAATAGGCAGGGAAGGCTCTGGCTTCCTTTTCAAAAAAGTTTTTGACGATTATCTCAAAAAGTACTGCTCTCCCCCCCAAATTGTTTAACTCCTTGCTACGCATCGAATAGTATACAGCATGCGCGGGTGGTGGGTTTAAACTGGAGAACAGCCATACATTTCTTCGAAAATTATCAATCTGTTGTAGCTGATCCAACAAGTCACCACATTTATTTTAAAGTTTTTAGACAAGTTTCAAATTTCATTATAATTTACAAGTACAGCACAAAGCAGATACGACAAAAGTGTTTTAGTTATTGTTAGCGTCGTCGTCAAAGCAGATAAATAATCAGAACTTAATAATTTAATTAATCTTATTTAAACACCTAAAATTATTGTAACACAATATTTTCTAATTGTTTTGAACAATGTATATCCACAATTCCCTTTTATTGTTTTCCTAGAATGTTTTGTTACCTCTAATGCTTGTTTTAAAATTGCTATTCCCAATACGAAAGTAGCGCCCTTCGGATGGTTGCGCCCCCGCGCGGTGCAGGGTCTGCGGGGGCGGTAGATACGCCACTGGACTAAAGACCAACACAAAAAAAGAGAAATAAGTGAAAATTGCCTAGAACGTTGATGCGAATTTAAATTATAGTATGTATAGCATTCGGTAGTGACCCATCGCATCGGACCAGGTTTGGTTAGATTCGCTTTTGTTTCACTCTTCCCACCACCAAAAATACGTTTTCGGAAATCACTTCATAATTTCTAGATGGTATGTAAGAGACTCCACTTGTGGGGTATGGGATATCCGTGTGCTGAGACAAGTAAGCTATATCGAGTTTCGATGAAGAAAATTAGGGTTGCTATTTAAAAAAATGTCCATGGCGTCATAGTTATAAAACAATTGAAGGACATTGTGGAAAAAGATCTGCTCAAAAATAAAGATCGACGTGGTTTTCTCGGTGTTTTCATAAAACTTATTGGTTTTTGTTTGACACTCAATATTCCTGACTTTTTTTACACACTGTATATATAGTGTAACGAATGGAAAAACCCCCTATACGCCGCCGTCGAAGATTCGAGAGCTCGCGTGAGTGGTGTGGACGGCCGGCCGTCAATGTGCTGGAGACTTCTAGACAATTCTACACACTTCCATATGGATATATAAGGGCCGCTGCGAAGAAAGAGGAATCAATTGTTGTTCAACCGGTGAATTGAACCTTGTTAATAGACGATTAAACAGCATTTTTGATATTATTTTAAAAAGAACGTTACAATATGTTTAAAGCGCTCGATATAATTGATGTAGCAGTAATTTACTATTTTTAAAATTTAGCGGTTATGTAACTCTTGTATATTATCCGAACTTCTTATTCTTTTACTTTTTTGCCGGAGTTCATTACTTTAGTTTAAATAAGATTATATACGAAAAAATCGGAATATCAGATTCGGCTAACGAGCGGGTCATAAACGCATAACACCCTCATAGTTCGTAGTTTTAAAATTACGTGGTTGTTTTAGGATTAACTTGGTTACTTACTGAGGCAGAACCGATCGGTAAAGTACGTTATTTAATAGTTTCACCGGTTTTCGTAACCTAGGTGAAGTTTGATGAAATTCCGTTTTATGTTTGACAGTTATTAGTTGTCACGCGTTTGAGGGTAAGTTTAAAAAATGGATAAAATTGCAATAGGAGGTGTGATCCAGTTCTTTTATTCGGAAAACAAAACGCCAAAAGATTCACAAAAAAATGCCTCCTACGTTGAGTGAATCTTCTTCTAGCTGTGAGACTATCCAGCTTCGGGTGAATGAATTCAAGAGGGGCAAAATAAGATTAAAGATGCGCCCTAAAACCGCTGGCACTCCAGAAATTGTGGGTAAAGTTTACGAGATTGCTCAAGCCCTAGGCGTCTTAGCTGAGCGAACACATTTCATTTTGCATACATAATTGAACATGAGGAAGCTTTCCGCAAGATGGGCGCCGCATTTGTTAAGTGCGGAAGAAAAACGCATTCGAGCGCATGCTTATGCAGGCGGTTTGGAGTTGTTTAAAAAGAATCAAGTAGGTTTTGTGCAGATATTTGTAACTATAGCTGAAAGTGGGACTCACTACTATACTACCCGTTACTAAAATCCAGTTAAAACAATGGGTTGAATTAGGCGGAACAGCACTAAAGAATGCGAAAGTCGTATAAGTATATCTTCTACTGGGAAAGTAATCTGGCATCGGTTTTTTGGGATGCGAAGGGGGAATTCTTTTGCTTGACTACCTTCAGAAGGGAATGACCCCTTTTACATTTCGTTTTTATGCATTTTTCTAACTCTTATACAGCATAACTATAAATAAAGCTAACATCAAACACTTTGGTGACTTTGGTCAAACTGGGTGACTTACGGACTGTATAAGCTTTATTTTAAAATGTCAAATCAAATTCTAGGTTAATTTTATTTTTGAACAATATTTTATTTGATTTTTAATTTTTAAAATGAACATAGAAAGTTTATACAGATAAATCTAGAAAAATAAGATTGGTAACAAACTAATTAGAGATTCTAAACACAAAATTTTTAATAAATGGAGTATCGCTACTTATGGCAATTTATTGGGTTTTCAGAAGATTTTTGCCATTCCTTAAATATTATCTGCTTCAATTGCGAAAGTCGCAAATTAGGCTGTTCTTCTCTTAAAATTTTCAGTCTTTGTTCTTTGAATGCTTCATAAGCTGCTTTTTTTCTTTTCTCAGGATGTGCGTCGACATTCTCCACTGTAGATTCAAGCACAGCGATTGCTTCTGTAACAGTTCGTGCATCCTCACAATGAATTGTCATCCTGTTTAGATTTTCTTCAAGCGGAATACCTAAAGTTGTCTCAATCTGTTCTTTTTCCTTTTTTCTTTCGTTAACATTTGATAGATTTTCCAATATCTGAGCTTTTGTAACTTTTGCTGGAGGTGCTTCTTTTCCCATTTTCTTAATATCCGACATCTCTTGCTCTAAGAGCGCTTTAGCCTCAGCCTTTCTATCTGCAGCAATTTGTTTCTTTCGTTCTTGCTCTTCTTTTCTTTGTTGTTTTCGAATAATATGTTTATCATTATCTTTCCAATCTTCATCTTGGTGCTGTTTTTGTTTTAAAGCTTCTTGATCGTCTTTTGTAGCAATCTTTCTAGCTCGGGCAGCAGCTGATTTGCTGTTTTCTCCTAGAAACTTCTTTGGCATCTTGTGTTTGTTCAAATTATGTTCACAGATAAATTATTAATGCAATGATAAATAGTACTGTAATTCATTAACAAAACACTTGGACTGTCAAAAAACTCCTAAGTTGGCTATACTACAATGATTTAGTAAGTTCTGGTTTCTTAAGTTACACATACCTACTCAAAAAATTCAAAATTGGAATGACATTTGTTATCCATTTATTCTAACCTTCTTGGAATAAATCTTAAATTAATAGGCATTCTTCCAATGAATATACATAAAAGAAATCGAATAATAATTTTATTAGGTCAGGAAAGAGCCAATTTTAAAATATTACATCAAAAACATTAAGAGCCCGGCCAGAGAAGCGACTTTTAGACGCGCGACAGAAAAATCGCTAGTCTTGCGACTCGCGTACTCGCTAGTACGCGATTAATCGCGTACCCAACCACACGAGCGACAAATATGTAGCTGCTACTAAAAAATCGCTTGTAACACGAGACTTCCCTGTCCAATTTTTGGTCTAAAAAATGAATTTTGTGGAGCTTATATGATTTCGCTTCTTCTTGTCAAGGGCTACGAAAGGGACAGTTTCATAAAATATATAGTGACTTAAGAAATGATAGCGAATTTTTTTTGCTATTGTCCAATTTCATAATCGTAATTGGTGGTGTATTTTAACTTTGATAATGAGTCGGTAAACGTCCCGAATCATCAGCAGTTAATGTTAGAATAAATCAAAATATTAGTCAACAGAAGAGTTAAGAATTATTTTTTTAACCTTCCGTCTCCTAAAGGCCTTTGAAATAAAAAACAGCTTTAGTAAATTATACTAAGGAACGCGTGGACTACAAGTACTCCTAATTGTGATAAATTAATACATCTACAACAGATATACAGTGTGGAAATAAGTAAGGAATAAATTCCATAACTCCGTTACTATTTGAGCTAGAGATATAGTCTAAAAAACATATGATAATGTTAATTATAGCGCATACGAAGAACGTATACTAAATTTGTGTCATCCATTTTTTTGACAGTTATGACGTCATTAACATTTTTTTTAAATAGCAACCCATATTTTTTATTTTACATTCGTATAGAGTTTTTTATTCTGATTTCAACGATATAACATACGCCATGGGTTACATGAGAAACAAATTAAGAAAAACGGCTCTAAAATTCAGATTAGTAAAATTTCAACAAAAAAATAATCAAGAGACTATATCTAATCGGGCAACTAAAAAAACCATGGATACACAAACAAAAAAATTTGACAAGAAGCAGTCATAAGTAGAAAATAATAGGGTGAAAATTCTTATTGTCTGTTCAACAACTTTTATTTCACTCACATGATGGTAGTTCTTACAGAAACCCAAAGAATTGAAATTCTAATTATGATTGGGTATGGAGATCGCGTTAGAACCCACCAAGAAGTCTGCCGATTGTTCAGTGACAAATATCCTGATCATGAAATAAGCCAATCCACAGTCAGCAAAATAGAAAAAAAATTTCGAGACCACGGTACTGTAAAGAATCTACCAAAAACAGGCCGTCCTGTGACAGTATTAACCGAAAATGTGCAACTAGATATTTTGCTAGAAATAGAAAACAATCCGCATTCAACAAGCCGAAACATTGCTTTAAACTACAACTTGAGCCACACTTCAGTACTAAACCTGTTAAAAATGGAAAAATTTCATTCTTACAAAGTAACTTTGGTCCATGAGTTATCAGAGACTGACTTTGATCTTAGGCAAGAATTTTTTTTGACATTTGCAATGCCGATCCACTGTTCGTGCAACGTCTAATATTTTCTGATGAAGCAACTTTTTCCTTACGTGGACATGTCAACAGGCAGAATTGCCGATACTGGAGTAGAGTGAATCCTCACTGGATGCAAGAAGCACATACCCAATATCCGGAAAAAGTAAATGTATGGGCCGGAATTGTAGGAAACAGAATTTTGGGACCATTCTTTTTCGACGATAATTTAACTGGAGAAAGATACTTGGAATTTTTACAGTTTGAATTAGTACCTGCGTTAGCGGTATTATTTCCTAATGAAAACGATGTTGACATTCCAAATAATAATATCTGGTTCCAACAAGATGGTGCTCCTCCACACTACGCCCTTAATGTGCGACGTTATTTGGACGAAGTGTTCCCAGGAAGATGGCTAGGAAGAAGAGGGACAATGGAGTGGCCAGCTAGGTCCCCAGATCTAACACCATTAGATTTTTTTCTCTGGGGACACTTAAAAAGCAGGGTGTATCAAAATCGACCCAATAATTTAGACGATCTTAAGGCAAGAATTAGACACGAGTGCGGCTTAATAACTCCCCAAACTATCCAAAACGTATTGGCTGCTTTTTATGATCGTCTTGGATATTGTCAGATGGTGCAGGGTCATCAGTTTGAACATTTTGTGGAATATTTTTAATTATCAATGTTAAACTAATTTCTTTTTTTTGTAATAAAGCTTTTTTCTTTTTCATAAAAAAAAATATTTTAATAATCTTAGAGCCGTTTTTCTTAATTTGTTTCTCATGTAACCCATGGAGTATGATATATCGTTGAAATCAGAATAAAAAACTCTATACGAATGTAAAATAAAAAATATGGGTTGCTATTTAAAAAAAATGTTAATGACGTCATAACTGTCGAAAAAATGGATGACACAAATTTAGTATACGTTCTTCGTATGCGCTATAATTAACATTATCATAGGTTTTTTAGACTATATCTCTAGCTCAAATAGTAACGGAGTTATGGAATTTATTCCTTACTTATTTTCCACACTATATATGTATATTTATTTAAAATAAACGATGTAAAGAAGATAAATAACGCCGATTATAGAAAATTAAGTTTTTAGCTTAGACATTAGTGATCCATTTAGGGCGAGTTGTATAAATGTAGTTTAACTTTAAGCTTGGCTCAGTTGCCGCAATAACGATTGTCAAAACAATCGTTGTCTAGGATATTGATCCTAGTTTAAAGTTAATCTGTGTTTATACAACCCGCTCTTATTCATTTTCACAAAATTCTCAATTCGAATATTTATTAATTAAGTTTATTAACTCCCTTCGAATTCGAATTATAACGAGATTCTACTGTATTTTTCAACCATTTATTATTGTTCTAATCATACAAACACACCTTAATACACCTGGCCGTTTTTACACTTCGATTATCAATGCTTCCGTGTTCATTTCTGTCATTCTACCAAATTTTGTCCAAAAAAATACAAAATAACGACAAAAATACGAGAACTGCTGAGGGTAGTTGCGACAAAATAGTCGCCCGTCTGTCCGCATATGTATGAGACCGTGTGTTCCATTTAAAGCTACATATATATTGTCAGTAAGTACTGATTTCATGTAATATATCTGCATTCTGCACATGCTTCATCCCATGGGATATTACATATGCAGAGCAGCAAAAGTGAAGTATTTAACGTTATTATTAATCAAGCAGAGGGCCGGAGCGAGGTGGGTTTAGCGCGTTCCCCGGAACCCGGCTCCGCGCTTTCTAAGGCGCCGCGTTACAACATACAAATACGCGCGTTTTTTCTGCTGCTGTAGTCATATCGATGCTTCCGTGTCACTTAACGACTGTCAAAGCAAACTTCGGTCTTCCGCCATTCAACCTACATAAATTTTGAAGGCCAGAGAAATCATTTCTTAAACTCACCAGTTTCAAAATGATATTTTGTGAATGTAACAGTTAAACGCAAACGTAGTGTGCAGTCTTGCTTCAAAAAGATGCAAAAAGCACTGGCTCTTTTAGGCTCTCTAAAAATAATTTGACTTAATAATAAAATTTGGAACAGTTAAAGAATTCTCCACCAATCGTTTTTTGACTAAATTAGTATTATTTTAGTCCCAAATTATAACCTAGTTTAAATTCATTTATCATTTATATTTATATGGTGGGGGTGCTAGCTTGAATTCAAGTCAGCTCATTCTAAAATCTTCATTTCTGATGAATAGGGGTTGGTAAAAGATTTTTTGAATTGATCCAAAATTATGACTAAAATTTTTGAAATTTGACAAAGTGGGGTGCTAACTTTATGGACGTCAACAAGCAAATATTATTATTTGTTTATCTACGATCATAAAAAAAGTGACCACTTTTTATACTGTAACGTTCTTTCTAAATAATAACACAAGTGCTGTTTAAATCGTCTATTCACAAACAAATATTTATTTCTATACACTAATGAATACACTATAAATTAACGCTATAATTATAAACCATTAAAAACTATTATTTACAGACTATGAATTTCTAATACAACATTTATATCCACTATTTATTTTGTAATACACAGTTAATGACTTGCTGTTGACTGGTCCCTTTCTCCGCGACGCCGACTTTATACCATCCTATAAACGTTCCAGAAGCCGGTAGAAACTACCATGTATTTCTAGAAGGTGCTAGATAAACAGTGCCTCGTTTACATTGTTGGTGCTATGCGTCATTCTCTCGAATGCCACCGAATACTCCATCCGCTGCTCGAGAAGGGGTTCTTTCTTTTTCTCTCTTGTTACACTGCCCCCCTCTTCAAGTCTGTTCTGTCCCAGAACAGGTTTTATGATCTGGTTCCTGTAGAACGGGTCATGACGATATCGACAGTCTTCACCTCGACTACACGTTCCATTACGGTAGAAGTAGCAGTCTACACTCTTCGTTGGCCTTGATGCGGGCTGTGGGTCAAAACTGCAGACGAAGATCTTGACGTCCGTACCTCTAAAGATAACTTCCAGCATGTTTCTAATGATTCTCCAATCCAGCTGGTCCCGCCCACAGCCGAGTTTGGGAACTGCCAATTTGTTAATTCCCCTGGTAAGCAACTCGATCCTCAAATTCCATAGTGCCCTCCACAAGTCGGCGTAACTCGGCTTCTGGTAATAAAACTGCTTGGTTACCAAGTAGTAAATGGATCGGTCATGATCAGGCAAGCGTAAGGATTTACCAACAGAGGGATTTTGTTCTCGAAGTTCATTCAGCCGTCCAAATTTATTTCTAAACACTACTGCGATCCCCCTGGACATACGGAGATCCGCGGAGACACAGTGGGCAATGGAATAATTACCAGGGACCCGGAAGAGATCTTGTTGCATCTCAGTCGTGACTCCGAATCGCGCTTTTCTAGTTCCAGAGAACGCAGCCATAAATTCTCTAAAGGTTGGTTGATCATCTTCAGGCCTTACGGTATTGATAGTCACCTCAGCCTCATCTTTCCGATCCGGGACTGCGTCATTATTTCCCTCATAGTGCGCCAGACGATTGGAGTGTACCACCTTTGGTTTCCCCCTTGGCAACTTCTGGATGCGATAAATCAAGTCATTTATTCGTTTCTTCACCTGGTATGGACCCTCCCAATTTCGCTGTAACTTTGGAGAATAGCCACGACGCCTTTGCGGGTTGTATAACCAGACAAGCTCTCCAGGTTGAAACCCTCCTTCTTGGGCCCTCACATCGTACGTAGCCTTCATCCGGTCACTCGCGATTCGACTATTATTTCGGGTTCGGTCGTGAATATCCTCCAACTTCTTCTTTAAGTTGATGACATAATCATTCCCGGCTACCTCCTGCTCTATAGGTGGAGACCCAAATTCCAGATCACACGGTAACCGTAACTCGCGTCCAAACATCACAGACGCTGGTGACTGACCGGTTGTTTCGTGGACCGATGCACGATAAGCCATCAGGAACAGATGCAGGTATTGGTCCCAGTCTCGTTGATGATCGGAGACGACCTTGGCCAAATATTTGCCCATTGTTCGATTCATGCGTTCTACCATTCCATCGGACTGCGGATGTAACGGTGTGGTCCGGGTCTTACGAATGCCCAACAATCGACAGACTTCTCCAAAGAGTACAGACTCGAAATTGCGGCCTTGATCCGAATGCAGCTCCATGGGCACTCCGAAACGACTGAAGAACTCTTTGACTAGTACGTCAGCAACAGTCGCAGCTTCCTGGTTTGCTAGGGCATATGCTTCTGGCCATTTGGTAAAATAGTCCATTGCCACTAAGATGTATTTATTCCCATCGTCGGTTTCGGGAAATGGTCCGGCAATGTCTATAGCTATTCTCTCCAGAGGACTACCCACATTGTACTGCCTCATAGGTGCTCTTCGCTTCCCCAAGGGTCCGTTGCCAGTGGCACATAATTCACATTTCCGGCACCACTCCTTCACGTCTTCTTTACAATTGACCCAATAAAAACGCTCCCTAACTTTCTCCAAAGTCTTTTTCACACCGAAGTGTCCTCCTGAGGCACCGTCATGGAGATGTCGCAATACTGTAGCCACTCGGCTTCTTGGAACCACGAACTGAGACCTAATGGTGGTGCCATCTTCACTCTCCAGTACTCGCTTCAGGAGATCGTCTTCCACCTTCAAGGACTCCCATTGGGCCCAATATGCTTTGAGCGTTCTGTTAAAAGGGCTGACGACCTCCCAGGCAGGCCTTTCTCCCACGCGCTTCCATTCCAGTACCATTTTTAGTTCGGGATCAGCCTCCTGCTGTCGTTGCAATTCTTCCGGCAACCAATTGTCGTTGACGATGGTAGTCCTTAATACTTGGCAAACCCTCTCTTCCAAACGAGAGCAATGACGGCAATCCGTTGGACAGGGTCTTCTTGAAAGAGCATCGGCATTTCGATGACTAGTGCCCGCTCGATGTTCGGTGTCAAAGTCGTATCCTTGTAATCGTTCGATCCACCTTGCGACCTGGCCTTCAGGATTACGGAATTGTAGAAGCCATTTCAACGCTGCATGGTCCGTCCTCAATAAAAACTTCCGTCCGTACAAGTATTTGTAAAAGTGCTCAACGGACTTCACGACGGCCAATAGTTCTTTTCTGGTCACACAATAATTCCTTTCGGCTTTAGACAAAACCTTACTAAAATAGCCGATGACCTTTTCTTGTCCATCCTGTATCTGAGAAAGTACCCCCCCAATGGCCAGATTACTTGCATCTGTGTCAAGTATGAATTGCCCTTCTGTCCGTGGATAGCTCAATATTGGTGCTGTTGTCAGGGCACGCTTCAGCTGTTGGAAAGCTGTTTCACACTCTCCGCTCCAAACATACTCGCGCCCATCTTCAGTTAACCTTGTCAGAGGTTTCGCTATATTGGCAAACCCAGGAACGAAACGCCGGTAGTAGGTACATAACCCAAGAAAACTACGAACTTGGTGTTTATCTTTCGGTGTTGGCCACTCTTGAACTGCACGAATCTTATCGGGGTCGGCTGCCACTCCATTTTGTGATACGACGTGCCCGAGATATTTCACTTCCTTTCTGAATATGTGGCACTTTTTCGGACTCAGTTTCAGATTGGCTCCACGTAGTCTTCGGAACACTTCCTCTAGGTTTTTCAAATGTTCGTTGAATGATTTTCCGACTACAATCACATCATCCAGGTATACCAGGCAGGTCTTCCACGACAGCCCTCTCAGGATGGTCTCCATTAAACGCTCAAAGGTGGCCGGAGCGTTACATAAACCAAAAGGCATAACCGTAAACTGCCATAGTCCGGAACCAATAGTGAACGCGGTCTTCTCCCGGTCTTCAGGTTCCATTTCAACTTGCCAATAACCACTCTTCAAGTCCAAAGTCGAAAACCATCGTGAACCAGACAGGGTATCTAACGTGTCGTCGATGCGTGGTAAGGGATAGCTGTCTTTCTTGGTCACGTCGTTAAGCTGCCGATAGTCCACACAAAATCTCGTTGACCCGTCCTTCTTACTGACCAGGACCACCGGTGATGCCCATGGACTGCTGGATGGCTCGATGACCCCTTGTTCTTCCATATCAATAATAATCTTTTCGGCTTCTGCTCGCCTTGCTAGAGGTAGACGCCTCGGCTGCTGACGGACAGGCATAGAGTTGCCTGTATTGATTTTATGTTTTACTATATTTGTTCGTCCCTTCTGGGTATCGTCAAGAGCGAAGATATCTTGGTATCGGTGAACCAAACCCTGTACCTCTTTCACTTCCGTTCTGTTAAGGTCTTCACACGAACTAGTAACCATACCCACTAATTTTCCACCATGGTCTTTGGGCACTGGTTTTGAAACATCAGCCATACACCTGGCTACTCGGAATACTGGCACACACTGTCCCACAAGGGTACTCTTCTTCAATGTCACCGGATCCACATTAACGTTCATAAGCCTCACCGGTACAGTCTTTCCAACCTTGATCAGCGCTTTTCCCACCAATATGCCACTATGGATCTTCTTATCACAAACAGGCTCCATCATTCTCACACATCCTACCCGAAGATCTCCATCCAAACCCGCCTCGACAACCATCTCGCTTTGACCAGGCAATATCACATCTTCTGTCAGCAAAACCCTTACGACAGGATCTTCTCGTGGGTGCAACGGAAGTTCTTCGTTACCAACCTTCAAAACACTCTCCTTCAAGTCCAATGTAAAACCAAATTTTCTCAGGAGGTCCATTCCCAAGATGAAGTCATCAGTGATATCGGCTACCAGCACCTCATGTTCACGTTCTTCACTTCCAATGCCAATCTTCATCTTCACCACTCCGCGTGTTGGTATCACTTCACCTGTTGCTGTACGGAGTTGAGTAGTTGTCGGTAACAATTTAATACTTGATTGTAGAACATCAGGGCGTACGATGGATTTTGTCGCCCCCGTATCAATAAGTAGTGGAACAGTTCGGTTAGCAATCTTTCCATCTACAAACAAACTGCCGTTACTATTCTTTGATGTTACGGCATAGATCGTGATCTCCGGGGCATCTTCACACGCAGTCAACGTTCGCCCCCTCTTGCCAACCCCTTTTAACTTTTCCGACGGTTGTACTTTTCTTATTTTGGGACAACGGCGTTCTACATGTCCTTGTTCGCCGCAATTCCAACAACGAGGCCCTCGAACGTCTTGATGATTCTTCTTACGGCTTTCTTCCTTCCGAAGAACTCTCAGTACTAACTCCTCTAGGTGATCCTTAGAACCTTCTTCTTCTTCCACAACGGCTCGAACACGCCCGTGACCTCGGGACGCTTGTTTTGCAGCTTCAAATTCTAAGGCGTGAGCAAGCGCATCATCAGTTGTTCTTGGTCGTGCTAGCCTCAATGATTGTTGTGTTTCCCCGTCTCTTAACCCATCAATGAAGGTCTGCACAGCGAGCTGTCCCAGAAATGAATCGGGTGCCGTAGGGTACGCCAATCGGACAAGCCGCGCAACATCGGCTTCAAACTCCTGCAGGCTTTCTCCATTCTTCTGGATACGATTCTTCACTTGCGCGTGATACACTTGTTGAAGATGCGCGTCTCCATATCTCATCTCCAATCTAGACACTAACAATTGATAATCATTTTCCTGTCCTGCTGGGATTGTTTGCAGGACGTTCAACGCGTCTCCACGCAAAGCCACAGTTAAAGAAACGGCCTTTTCCTTGCCTGTCCATCCGTTCGCCCCAGCGGCCGCCTCAAATTGTTTGTAGTAGGTGGACCAAGGTATCTTTCCATCGAACGTGGGTGGTTTTACTTTTATCCCTACGGCAGGAACCTTTTCTTCTTTAATTTGTTTCTTTACTTCATTAAACGGCCACTCAGAAGTTGAGGGAAACCGTAGTTGCCTCATTCTATCTTCCAGCATTTCGGCCATATCGTCTTTCTTAGTTGTTGGTGGTAATTGCATTTGGGCTATTTTCTCTTCTACCATCTTTATTACCCTATCTTGTTCCGCCAATCTACCTTCCAATAGTCCTAACGCACTGGCATTCTCCAAAAATTCTTCGAAAACTTTATCTTCCAACGCTTTGACATTTTCCAACAATTCTCCTTTAAGCCTTCTAGAACTTTCTTCAGACTTTTCTAATAATTCTTCTTTAAGCGTTCTAGAGTTTTCCAGTAAATCTTCTTTAAGCATTTTAACATTTTCTTCCAGTGCTTTAGTATTTTCAAGTAATTCTTGTTTAAGCATTCTAACATTTTCTTCGGACTTTCTAGAATTCTCTTCTGACTTTTCCAGTAATTCCTCTTTTAACATTCTAGAATTCTCTTCAGACTTTCTAGAATTCTCTTCGGACTTTTCCAATAATTCTTCTTTAAGCATTCTAGAATTCTCTTCCGACTTTTCCAGTAATTCCTCTTTTAACATTCTAGAATTCTCTTCGGACTTTTCCAATAATTCTTCTTTAAGCATTCTAGAATTCTCTTCCGACTTTTCCAGTAATTCCTCTTTTAACATTCTAGAATTCTCTTCTATTTTACTTAATAACAAATTAGTATCCATTACGGGTCCAGGTATTTCGAAGAGGAAACTTTCAGGGTCTTCTTGCTGCTCCAAAAGCCATTCTCTTAGCCGATTTATTAACACACTTTTAAGGCCCGTTGTATCTAAATCTCGTTCTTCAAGTTCATGTTTCAAGTCTATTACTTTGAGATCTTTTAACAGTTTCATCACCATTTTAATCGTTTGTTGAAATTATGTTTTAACACCAAAAATTTTATTCTCACAGCACTTTAATTAATTATTACGCGATTTTATTTATTTTAAAACCCCACACCTGACACCACTGTAACGTTCTTTCTAAATAATAACACAAGTGCTGTTTAAATCGTCTATTCACAAACAAATATTTATTTCTATACACTAATGAATACACTATAAATTAACGCTATAATTATAAACCATTAAAAACTATTATTTACAGACTATGAATTTCTAATACAACATTTATATCCACTATTTATTTTGTAATACACAGTTAATGACTTGCTGTTGACTGGTCCCTTTCTCCGCGACGCCGACTTTATACCATCCTATAAACGTTCCAGAAGCCGGTAGAAACTACCATGTATTTCTAGAAGGTGCTAGATAAACAGTGCCTCGTTTACATTGTTGGTGCTATGCGTCATTCTCTCGAATGCCACCGAATACTCCATCCGCTGCTCGAGAAGGGGTTCTTTCTTTTTCTCTCTTGTTACAATACTGATTTTCGTGTAAAAAGTTAATGTTTATTGCGCTAGTGTTATATAGTTCTTTATGGTACAAGTGAGTTAAGTAAGATATTATCCACGAATGAAAAATTTACTTGGTTAATTTTTCTGAGTGGATAATATCCTTAACTCACGTGTGCCATACAAAATTTTATCCAACGCCTCTTTATTTAAGTTTAAATATCGAATTTACAATTTAATGTTAGTCTGTAGTTTTTGACAGTAATAAATTTAATACTCTAGCGCGATGACTGGATTTCAATAATATTATGCAATGTAAGCTGGTGATTGGTTGCTACCTATAATAGCTGCCAATCACCATTCTAAAGTGACTAACAATGTTTTTCTACCCACAAGTGAATAAACATCAACTTTAATTGCTTGCAAATTATCTTTACTTAGAGGTGTTGGATAAAAATTTTTATTGCACGCTAATTTCAACAAAAGTGTATGATAATTTAATGATTTATGAATATTTTACAAACTGGATGCTAAACAACTTAGCACATAAAAATCTAAGCACGCTAATATATGTACACCTGACATGTCACAAATTTAAAAAAAATATCAAATACAATGAATACTTTAGTAAAGCATTATGATCGTAGATAAAACGTTGTAAGATATACGTGTAAAAGTCTCTCCATTGCACTCACATCTTTTAAGACACTCGCTTGTCATCGCTCATGTGTTAAACCGTTCGGGCTATAAACTTTTTACTTTTTACACTTATATCTTAAATATCTATTTTGTTACTACCAGGTACCTAATTATTGTTCCTATAATTTAACTAATCAAAAAAATCAAATATTTAACTAGGCTTACTTTAATAACTTAATCACTGGTATTATAACTTTTTATGTAAAAAGATATTTTTTAATTCTTAATATTTATTAATGAATAACTCTAAAATATTTGATCCTCTTCTATACACAAAGAAAACAATATGTTGCTCAAAGGAAAGTAAAATTTAAAAAAATGCAACCGTTAAAATCAAAGGCACCCTTTTTTGATCACCTTGTATACGATAAGTTAATTTTAATGTTAATTTAACTTTAGAAAATTTGGAAAAATAAAATAAAAAAAAACTAATGGGCTAAAATTTTCATATTGTAACGAATAGTAAACCCACATATGACGTCATCAAACATTCTAGATGTATGAGTCATCAACTGTATGATTCATCAATAACACCTGCATGTATGACTCATCAATCAACATCTGCAAGTATGACTCATCGACGCGACTTATCGACGTGACTCATCAACAGCTGCATGTATGACTCATCAACACGTCATCGAACATTCTAGATGTATGAGTCATCGTATGAAAGATATAAATTGAGTTCGCGAGTAGAAGGGGGCAGTTAATGTTTAACCGGCGTCGTGTTGAAATGTACTCTGAATAATTAGTTAATAATTATTGTAATACATAAATAGTTTTCATATAAATAGTCCTCAAATAAATTTGTAAATACCTAGCATTTAGATAATAGTTCGTTAAATAGTTTATGTTTCACTTGCATATTATTGGCTGTTTATACGTGTGATACGAACTACATAAACAACAGTGGCGTGCGGTGAGAATTTAGGCTAGGGAAGCAACCACGATTTTAATTTTAATATGCCTAGGTACAGATTTACGGGGGGGGGATAATTCCCCCCCAGATTTAGAAATAAGTATACATAGAATAGAAACAAATAATGTTTGTTTAATTATCATTTACTAAAACAATTATTTTTCCAAAAATCTCCTCTCAAAATAATTCTCTAGATCCACCCCTGTTAGGTACAATAAAAAACAGTGTTATAATTATTAAGCTTAAAAGTTTTTCAAAGAAGAACTTTTACACTTTATACTTATGGAATTTGTTGACTATTATTCTTTAATTTAAAAAATCTACTACTATGTACTTATACTGCAACTCGATTTTCCGGTCTTTCTTAGCAAAATACCGATGCAGGTTTTAATCTTGGTTGTTAAATTTGAAAGTTCTGGTTTTGCTCTGCTTTCTTAATAACTTGTAATTTCTCTCCAAAACTGTATGCAGAAGATTCTTTATTAATAATTTACAAACTGAACAAAAAAATCGTACTCGAAAGTACTCGTAAGTACTCGAACCTTCCACCGAAGCAGCATTTGCAGTCGTGACGATAATGCAATTTTAAATTTGCATACAGAGCAAACTAAATAGAATTATTTGTCTTTAAAAAATCCAACTTATATAAATTGAAATAATAAAATGTGACAAAATACAGTCTCATTCGCAGATTTACATTACTTAAATAAGATTAAATTTAACAAACACTAAATCGAACAAATAACCAAATTATAATAAATAAGCATTTGGGCATGAAGCACACTAAAAATAACGGCCAAACAATGCTAACAGCATCGTCTGTATGACCACGCCCGCTGATCTACGCCAAGGTGAAGAGAAGTTATAAGCAACGAAATCAGTGCTTATATGCACTATGCAGTGTATGTAACACATTTGAATCGGTATTACCTTTCCGTGCAAGTTTAATGAGCCTAATTTAAAATAGTACTTTAAATAATTCTACTTTTTACTGTACGGAATTGATATTTTAGCTTTAAGTTGATTAAATATTACAAATTTAAATAAACGATAACCATAATTTTATAAAAATATTTCTGTTAGCATTGGTTTTTATTTTTAATAAATCCTCAAGGGAAGCATTGCTTCCATGGACCGCACGCCACTGATAAACAACTCCATAACAACCAGGGCATTATAAGCGGGCGTTATAATTCATAACGCCCGCTCATGGTTTACTTTACAATCGGAGCGACGTTACCTTCAATAGCAATTTGGATCATTGGATCACAAACTATATGTTTGCGTACGAATATGTTGCAACACAACAAATAACGAGTATTTGCGCGTAGTTTCTGGTCGCGTGATCCACGAATTCTTTTGTGCAGACTTAATTGCCGACAAAAATTTCTTAGCTAAAATTAACCTATATTTTAGATGACATTAGTGCTGTTAGGGCTTTTTTGTTTTTATGTTGGTAATAACAACAAAAACATTTGAATTTAAATTGTCATTTATCTGTTTGACTTTTGCAAATTTAGTAAAAGTTGTTACCATCCGATAAACAATAAAAATTCCTAATTTTTGGCATGCTGTTTTTGGACTATTTTGAGATCTGCTATATTACAATTACAATTAAAATAAAATTGGACGGCGGTACAAAAACTTTATTTTTACATAGTACCTAAATAATTATTATTACAACATGAAAAAAACATATATACAACATTACTTGGTAGCATCTTTTCTAACATGGAACTGACAGCTATGAAACGTCCCTGAAAACGAAACAGACCCAACACGAAACTTTTGTGTATTTTTAACGATCTTCGATATATCGTCGATAGTCATCTTTCAAAACAAATAGAGAAACGAATCTTAGCAACACCAAGGTTACTATTTTTACGCGTTTATCATAATTTTATTATTATTAGATAAATTAAAAATAATTCTACATAATCTTGTGAAACATAAAATTTTGTATGCACCACGAGCGTTACTAGATGATAATGCCCATCGGGCGACTTCCAGCCCTCCTTGCATTATCATCATTCTAACGCCCTTGGTACATAAATAACTATTATAGCTATAGTGTTTTTAATTAAGTGCATTGTAAATAATCTTTTCTTTATTAATAGACGATTTAAACAGCATTTTTGTTATTATTTTAAAAAGAACGTTACAATATTATAAGAATGTATAAGAAGATTTTAGTAACTTTTATTTGCTTTTTATACCAACTTCGTCTGGATTGATTATCGGCGAAGCAACAAATTATATGTGCAATATTCAATTAAAATTAAAACATTTTTCCTCTCTAGAGAGATAAATAATATTCTTCCCCAGGGAGACAGTGTGGATACTTCTCTTCCCTAGGGAGATAAAGTTCATTTTGCTCCCTGATTTATGGGAACATAATAGAATTTCTGTTATGTTATTAATATACTTCTTCTATATTCCCTGTAATCAATCTTGTATTTTTTATACTAGTCTTAATTTATAATAAAATGCTGTTCTCTTGCCCTGTAAACTTTCTATATTATACGTGTTTTTTGTAAACGATAATATAGGAAATCCAATGGAATTTTATCATTTTCCTCCTAAGTTTGTACCCTTGCAAATGTAAGTAGAAATTTTGGTATCAATCGAAAGAAGAATTCATTTTACGTCAAAAACATATTAAATTTTATGAAGAAAACCAAAATCTATTTAGAAAAATACTTAAAAAGCAGCAAATCAATAAGCTTTTTAAGTATTTTTCTAAATAGATTTTGGTTTTCTTCATAATGTTTAATATGTTTTTGACGTAAAATGAATTCTTCTTTCGATTGATATCAAAATTTCTACTTACATTTGCAAGGGTACAAAGCTAGGAGGAAAATGGTAAAATTCCATTGGATTTCCTATATTATTGTTTACACGATAATATAAACAGACTGTATATTGGCCATTTTTCAAATTTTTCTGAACTGTCTCTTTGTGATTCTTTCAGAGGCCTTGATTAAGAAGTGCTCTGTGACTCATTCTGCCTCTCTTTTAATTTTTATGCTAAATGTTGTTATATTTGATCATAATCAAATCAATTATTGCCTTAAATTAACGTAATCTATGATTACCTTATGTATATTGATCTTTCCACACCTTGGTCAATCTACTTCTGTAACAGTTTAGTACAGCTTCCCATATTGTTTACTATCTGATCATTATTTCTTCATGTACTTGCTTCGTTGATCGGGCTTTCAATGGTTTCGCAAAAAACTTTCTACTTACAATTACAGCTATTCCAGTCTTTGTTTTTTTTTACTTTTTTTCTACGCCACTGTATAAATACTTTTCTTTATATTGGCTATCGTTACCTTTCTTTTTGTCTCCTTAACACGGCTACATCCATTTTATATTGATCTAACTCATCCAATACTAGTCTTTTTCTTGTCTATTCTGCTTTTCTCATGTTTTTCGTATATAATTAAATGTCTTGGTTCTGATGAACTGTTTTTTATTTGTAGCAAAACCTCGGATTCTCATTCACAGCATGGGAAGTTAAGTCCAATCCCGAACCTAAAGGACCAGGGTGTCTTTCTTAATCCGACTCTTCCCCCAGGTCTGTCCAGAAAGGGTGGCCTTACTAGTGGCTAAGCTACCGTTGGCATAGCTTTGGGCCTCCTTGAAAAACGCATGCCTCACCATCCGACAAAACGACTTGTGAAGGTGGAGATGCCTTCTACAAGGTAAAATAACATGAACAATCATTTTATCGACAATCAAGCATCCAAAAAGAAAGAAGTATATGATACAGCACAAAAAATACACAACTGATGAGCAGTTTTAAAACAAACAATAAATACAATGCTAATTCAAGCCATAGAAGAAGACTCTTAACTGGAAGCAGAAAATGAAGCAAAAGATATCTTTTGCTTTAGAACTAGATATTAGTATAATATATATGTTGTACTGTTTAACAGACAAATTAACTCTCATGTAGAAAGAATAAAATGTAAGTCGACGGCCCAAAACAGTTCAAAAGACCAAGATTACTTGCATTGTGTAAAAATGGCATAGAAGTTCCTGACACCTAGCAATTTGCAAATTATTCTATAGCTATGAAATAGTAGTCTTCCAAAGAAGGTGCTCTCAAAAGGCTAAAACCAATGAAGGCATGTTCATAGTCATTAGTATCAGTTTGCTGTGTCTCATACCTTCCACACTACCAGTGGTTTTGATGTTGTCTTTTTATCCAACCTTCTATCCAGTTGGAAGCAGTTGTCTTAGCAATTCTAAGAACTGTCTTAGAGCCAGTAAAAGTAGTTTCTGATGCCTTTTTTGCAAGGGCATCAGCTATTTCATTGCCTTGTATACCCTTATGCCCTAGCACCCACATGAGGGTTACCTCATTGTGGTCTGCAAGAGTTATAAGGTTTTGAAGACAATCCCAGATTAATTTTGAGTTAATCCAGTGGCTTGCCAGGGCTTTTATAGCGGTTTGGCTATCTGTTACGACGAGGAAATCCTTGTCCTGCGGACAAACACAAACGTCAATTGCATGAGTCTGTTTGAAATACTCTTAGAGAAGCATATGCATTAAAATTCATCATGTATTCCCACCCCAGCTCCGCTGTCAGTTTTAGGTTCGTTTGTGTATTTTACCTCCCTGACAGCGTCTTTGTGTCAGTCCTTCATTCCATTCAAGCTGGATGCTGAACGGTTTAAATATGACTGAACTGAACTGAAGTGAATTTGTAAAAATTGCTTCTCTGTCGGAAGGAAATTTTCTCTCTAAAAATGCAACATTTATTAAAAACTCTAACTGCATTGGTGGGCGCAAATTCAGAGCAAGATGATGGTGATAAAATTAAAAAAAAAACTTGAAGAATAAAATTGTGTGGGCCAAGTTCATGTGAACTTGGCCGCATTGTAATTTCTGAGTTCCAGAGAGCGGTGTAAATTCTAATTTCAACGGCGCTAAATGGCGCTAACTTCCCGCACCTGTAATTTGTAATGTAACGGATTATGTTAAAACATAACAGTAAGGACAGAAATTTTACAATAATACTGTCGTAAAAAAAAGTGATAGGTGGCAAACATTTCGTATGTTAGCCTTGATTACGCAACGTGAGTGGAGAATAAAGTCTATTTTGCCATGTTTTGTTTTATGTTGCTTTGTTACAGAATTCCCGTACTTTTTAATAATACTTCATGCCAGTGGTTTCCAAACCTATTTTGTTGCAAAATGTGACATGCCTATTCAGTCTGTTTGATTTAAAGCGCCCTGCTTTGTAGCAGGATTAATTTTGGTCAGAAATGTTAGAAACCATATATATTATTAAATGGTATAAAAATCTCTATGTTCTGATACAGAAAACTTGGTATTTACTAAATCGACGTGAGAGTGATGACGTCCTCGAACTTTTTTAAATTACATAAGTACTTTTTTACAGAAATCGATAGAGTACTGTGTTTTTCTTTTCAGCCATAATAAATATTCATACTCTTACATCAGAAAATTCTCAAGAAAAACGAAAAATAATTTGCGTCTAGTTTTCTGGTTTGTATTCTGGTTCTTCAATTAATAAAACAAAATTATTTAGCAAGCTTAGATAAAATAACAAAAATTTAATTATTCTGATAGTCTTTAATCTTCAATTAGGGAAAACGTAGAACAAAACAGTTCTTTCTTCAGAAAAAAACCAGAACATAGATAATTTTATGCCATTTAATAATAGGGTTTACTGTCTCCAGCCTTACTGTGTAGAACTCCATAATCATGAAATATAATCAAATTAAAAGATTAATTTAAAGTTTCACAAGTTTTATTAGTTTATCTTAACCTGACAATATTGTTTCGACATTAAAATGTCATTATCAAAGGTAGATAAGATTGATAAACAAACACGTTGCTAAGGATAAATACATACAGAAAATAGGTAACTAGATACAATACATAACAAAAACTAAATATCTAACACTTCTAATAAAGGAGAATTACTAAGCTCAGTTTGTTCATTCATTAAAGGTACTGTGCGTTTATGCTTGTATATTTCAAAAGCTTCTAAAATGTCTAATTTGTGTTTGTTGTTGCAAAAATGTAAGAATTTAATGTTGTGTTGAGGTGTCATTGGGTGGTTATGTTCCAAAATGTGTTTGGCATAATTCGATTTTTCTGGATGTTTAAGTCTATAAGAGCGTACGTGTTCTTTGTATCTTATGTCGAAATTTCTAAGTGTTTGTTCAATATAAACCGAGTTACAAAAAGAACAATTCAAACGGTAAATGCCGGATTTCATGATATCTTGTGTTTTGTCTTTAGCATTGAATAAAAATGAAAAAGTGTTGGTGTTAGTTTTATAGGTTATTTTGTAACTGGTGGTTTTTCGTATTATAGTTGCAATTTGTTCTGATATGTTGCCAAAGTATGGTATTGATATGTAGTGTGTGTGTCTTGTATATGAGTGTCAATTGGAAATATTCTTTTGATAGCTAACCTATAATCTTTTTGTTGAATTAAAGTGTCAATCATGTTATGGTTATAATGGTTTGCGTGTGCTAATTGTTTGATGATTGAAATTTCTTTATCAAAATGTGATCGTTTCATAGGAGTAGTTAAAGCTCGGTGTACTAAAGATCTAGAAGCCGCTAGTTTATGCATTTTATGATGACATGAATCGTTAGGAATAGTGACGTCTGTGCTTGTGGGTTTTCTGTATATAGAAAAATCAAATTCATTGTTTGTTTTGATTGTAATAGTTAAATCCAAAAAATTAATCGTTCTATTTTGTTCTGTTTCTAGTGTAAACGTGATGTTTGGGTGAAGACTGTTAATAAGAATTAAAATTTCATTGATAACCTCAAGAGAACTGTCAAAACAAGCTAAAATGTCGTCAACATAACGAAACCAAAAAATAATGTGTTTAGAAAGATCTAATTCAAATATCTGATCTTCGAAATTATCCATAAATATGTTAGCTAATAGAGGACTCAGAGAATTACCCATAGGTAAACCATCTTTTTGTAAATAAATTATATTATTTCATACTGTCCGGTAAAAGGGTATTTACCGGACTCATTTGAGTCCGGTAAATGAATTATTACGTTACAAGGCCGGTAAAAAAAATTACCGGACTGAAAATCCAATTTGAGTCCGGTAAAAAAAATTACCGGACTGAAAATCTAATTTGAGTCCGGTAAAAAAAATTTCCGGACTGAAAATTTTAAATGCATTTTTTTAAAAAATGAACAATGTGAGGCAGTATGAAATAAAACGCCTTACGTCATACGTCCGGTAAACCATTACAGTAGCTCGTTTCAACATTCGAGACTCGGCTCCTTCGTCGCCTCGTCCCGAAACGTTTTCAACTCGCTACTGTAAACTTGGGTTTACCGGACTTATAACGTAATATACTATTATCAAAAGTGAAATAATTTTGACTGATACAAAGATCAAATAATTGACTGATAATTGAATTAACTCCAATCTTTTTACTAATTGTACATTACTATTAACTAGGAAATTATCTAACAAAGGAATACAGTCTTGTGGTGGAATCTTTGAAAACATGTTACAAATGTCAAAGCTTACAAGTTTTGAATGTGCGGGAAGATGTATGTTTTGTAGTTTTTCTACTAATTCTAATGAATTTTTGACCGAATATTTCGATTTGTATCCTATGATGTTAATAATATGGTTGAGTTTCTTGGACAAGGTGTGATTAGGTGCGTTGATATATGATACTACTGGTCGTATAGGCATGTTGTGTTTATGTGTTTTAAACAGTCCATATAGTCTTAGTAGTTGTGGGTTTTTATGTATGATTTGTTGTTTTTCTAATTCGTTAAAGCAGATATTGCAGTTTGCTAAAGCTTGTTTTATTTCTTTTTGAAATTTTGTGGTAGGATCTTTGTTTAAAACATCTAAATTTTCTTTATCAATAAAAACATTAACCTTTTGTGTGTAAACATCTTTCGAAAGGATTACCAAAGTGTTACTTTTATCTGCTTTAACAGAAATTAAATTGTTTTCTGTAATTTTATGTCTGATAGATTGAAGTAGTGACAAGTTAGATGTTTTATTCTGTGTTTTGTTCTTTTTCAAAGATATTTCTTTTATCAGATTCAAGATTTGGAATTTTGCATAATTGTTGTGATCTTTTCTGAGTATAGTTTCACATTCAACAGCCCAGATTTCTTTAATTTTGTTAGTGAATTTTGGAAAAGGACAAAATTTGAAGCCTTTGTTAAGAAATTGTGTTTCTCTGTCATTGAATTGTGTATCTGATAGGTTTATAAAGCGTGGATAGAAGTTTATGGTATTCGGGGTATTATAATTACTTTGTAGTGAGCGTTTTTGTTGGGTAAGGTTTTGTAGTTTCTTTTTCTGAGTATTGTATTTTTGAAATTTAATATGACTGACAGTTTCTCTAACATCAAAATCTAAAATGTCAAATTGAATATTATGTAATTTATGTGCAAGTTCTGTATGGAGTACCTTTATATAAATGTGCAAATTGTCTCTAATTCTAAACCATTTCTTTGCTTCTTCTTTAACCCATCTTCTTTTTGCATTTTTGATAATCTTTTCAGTAATGTAATTACTAGTCTTGGTTGTGATGTTGACATATCTGGGAATGACTTGACGTTTAATACATTCTTGATTTAACCAAACATTCTGGCTAGCAATTCCGTGTTTAATCATCAGTTTCTTATATAGCTTGGCTTGTTCTTCCAACGAAGATGAAATGATAGCGTTTACTGTCTCCAGCCTTACTGTGTGGAACTCCATAATCATGAAATATAATCAAATTAAAAGATTAATTTAAAGTTTCACAAGTTTTATTAGTTTATCTTAACCTGACAATATTGTTTCGACATTAAAATGTCATTATCAAAGGTAGATAAGATTGATAAACAAACACGTTGCTAAGGATAAATACATACAGAAAATAGGTAACTAGATATAATACATACAAAAACTAAACATCTAACACTTCTAAATAAAGGAGAATTACTAATATAATTACTTATAGACTTAAACATCCAGAAAAATCGAATTATGCCAAACACATTTTGGAACAGAACCACCCAATGACACCTCAAAACAACATTAAATTCTTACATTTTTGCAACAACAAACACAAATTAGACATTTTAGAAGCTTTTGAAATATACAAGCATAAATGCACAGTACCTTTAATGAATGAACAAACTGAGCTTAGTAATTCTCCTTTATTAGAAGTGTTAGATGTTTAGTTTTTGTATTTATTATATCTAGTTACCTATTTTCTGTATGTATTTATCCTTAGCAACGTGTTTGTTTATCAATCTTATCTACCTTTGATAATGACATTTTAATGTCGAAACAATATTGTCAGGTTAAGATAAACTAATAAAACTTGTGAAACTTTAAATTAATCTTTTAATTTGATTATATTTCATTTAATAATATACCGGGTGTCCAAAAAAGTGTGGAAACGCTTGAATTTCTCGAGAACGACACATTCGATTACAAAAAGAAAAAACACGTTTTCCTTTATTTTTTGAAACCTATTCAGTCGTGATATGCAAACATCACCCCCACCCCCCTGGGGGTTGGGGCGGAAGTAAGTTGTGAAAACTTAAATGAGAACACCTATTTTTTATTGCACTTTTACATTCTCCATAAAAAACTGGTCGCAAATTGCAAATTTCGCCCCCCCACCCGAGGTGGAGAGAGGGAAAATTGCAAATGTCCGCAGAAAAACGATCTTTTCTTACTTTTTTCCTCCAAAATTTCCACCCCCAGAGGGGTGGGGGCGGGGGGCGGATAATTTCTTTTTGTAATCGGATGTGTCGTTCTTGAGAAATTCAAGCTTTTCCACACTTTTTGGACACCCGGTATATATTTATACCATTTCTGACAAAAAATAAAGTTGTTATATAGCAGGACGCTTTAAATCAAACAGTCTGTATCTTACAGACAACTTTAATTATAATCAGACATTAAATAAAAACAAAAATTAATTTATTGTTTCTAGCCTGACTTGGTGAAACTTCATAATCATGAAATAAATAAAAGCTCACTGGAAGCTTCTGTTATTTTAACAAGTTATCTATATTCATTATTATCTACCATAATGACGTGCTTGCATATATTTCTATTACCTTTGATAATGACAGCTTGGATGTCAAAACAATTATTTGTTAGGTATGTTAAAATAAGCTTGTGAAAATTTTCATTTACTTCAAGAAACAAAAATTGTTTAGTGACAGAATTTGTAGCACAACATTATTAAGGACACTTAATAATGTCCCTGAATCTTTTCGTGGTGGAATCGTAACCCTGGGGTTACAATACAAGGAACACACTTCGGGAAACACTGCCATAGAAATAAATAAAGAAGTACTAAAGTAGTTAGTACAATACAGTATAATTAGCTAATCAAGCCTAAGATTAAATGCTTTACTTATAATATTATGAGAATAATGTTATTATTAACACTCCATTATCAACACGTTAACAATTCATTCACAAGTGTAAATGTGTGGTGTAAATTTGATATTGTTCGTATGTCATGGACATATTTTTATTCTTTAGTGTCTTAAACCTTTTTATATGACTAAAATTGAATTTGTTATTGATAATTATATAACAATAACAAATTATAATACAGCAGACTAATTAATTTTAAATTGTTTTTCGTTATTAAATTTAATCTTTCTTGTCAATTTTACTAGATAATGTGGGATGTATTGTATATTTTATCGAAATTCAATGCCAAAGCGAGACATCAACATGTTATCAGTTTATTTTTAATTATTTCTTGTCACTGATAACCATTAAAGGGCAATATACTAATAATGACTTTTTTTTGTTTTACTAGATGAAAATCAAGAATTCTTCGTGAAACTTAAAACATTGATAGAAGATACTGTCCATGAAAACAAAGGTGAGCCTGCTATTATCATTGCCCATTCAATGGGTGGACCGATGACTTTATATTTCCTAACGCAGCAAACACAAGATTGGAAAGATAAATATATTAAATCTATGGTTACGCTTTCTGGTGTTTGGGGTGGATCTGCAAAAGCTGTCAAGGTTTATGCTATAGGTAGGTAATGAAGAGAATATTGGCATATTATTATTGTCCTATGTTTGTTTTTCAATACAAAAAATATCGTTATCTTTTAAAGTAAAGTATTATTACAAAAATGATTACCATGATGGATAGATACAAATAATAACACAGCAGGAGCAGTAAGGCAACCACTGTTAATTTGTATCGCAGCAGGTTACCAATAGTCTAGAACCTCCAATAGCTTCAGTTGAAGAATTGGCAAGAAATCATGAATTGACTAACTACTTCAATCATGAATTTGTATTTGTTAACTTAATTTGTTTTTGTATTAAATAGATCAGAGTTAAATACACTTCATAGTCCAGTCAATAGAGATGTGAAAAGTGTATTTTCGTGTTAACAGCTATTTTATTGCATAAACCTATACAGAATAGTATGTAGAATAATATATGTAGTTGCGTACTAAATCGTAGTGACAACAGAAAAGTTATTAACAACTTAAGACGCCATCAACCGTTTTTGAGGAGTTTTTCTTCCGTAGATCATCAGGATGGCTTACTACGAAAAAAAGGTCAGTATATTATTTGTTTGTAATAAAAACAGCTACAAAATGGCACCAGTCTGATAACTGTAAGCACCCAAAACTTGTATGCCAGGTATGCAAAACTTTTTGTTTAACAAGGTTTTAAAATTCTACTGCGCCTAAAACTTTGAAAGTTTGCAAAAGCTGTTTGAAGCTTTGCATACTATTGCAAATGCGCATATATATAGCTTAAGTCATTAGCTATCAAACGCAATTTGTAAAATTCGATTGCGTTTATTTTTGCACTTTTGGAGGACGTTTTACATCTCTTCATAGTTTTGCTACATTTATAAATAATTAGTTTTTTGGTTCGTATACGTGGTCATTTATGAAATACTCCATCGGGTTCGAATACACGGCAAAAAATACGCAATTTAAAAAAAGTTCAAGTTTCGATGCTTGGATCCTGCGATTCTTTGCGTAAGTATGCATTAGACTAAGTAGACGATTGTCCGATTTTTGAGCGCGCGTCTCACTCTATTGCAATAATTTCTATTAGAAATATGCAACTAATAATCTTGGGCAGTTGCATACTTATTCTACAAGGTTCACACTATACACTCGATTTTGATTCATTTCAAAATGGTAAATAATATACGAGTAATGCATACTTACGCAAAAAGTTTAATATCTCAGGATCCAAGCATCGAAACTTGAATTTCTTTTTTTAAATTGCGTGTTTTTTTGCCGTCCATTAGAACCAGATGGAATATTTCATAAATGACGTATACGAACCAAAAAACTAATTATTTATAAACTTAACAAAACTATGAAGAGATGTAAAACGTCACCAAAATTGCAAAAATAAACACAATCGAATTTTACAAATCGATTTCTAATGACTTAAGCTATATATATATATATATATATATATATATATATATATATATATATATATATATATATTGCTGTGGATTTTGGTGTCAAAATTTTGGTAATTTTGAAAATTATTGTAAAATTCTAAAATCGTTGTTAAATACTAACACTTTTGAAATATTTTTATCAACTTTTCCTGTTAAAAATAAATTTAAATTATTTTATGGTGTGTCATTGATTTTGAAATCAATGTGTATACTTTTTAATAAGGTTAAATAATACATGTTTCTATTTATTATCAAACAGCTTACTCACCGATTACTTAAGTATACGTAACATCCAGTTGTGCGCAAGTTATTGTTGTGATGTAATTCAATTATGTATAATTTCAAATGAGTATATCGACGGGTTATGTGATTCTTTAAGGTTTTGTTTTTGTAAATAGTTCGTTATTATTGCGTAAAAGTACTGTATAATAACCTGTAATAGATGTGTCATTTTTATAAAGAATATTAATCTGCTATTATGTATTATATGAGTGTACAGTTTGTATTAGTTCGTAAGGTGACGTCAGATTGTGTAATATAATTATGTAAATAGTCAATTGTATATAAGCTTAGAAAATTATAATTTTAAGAGAGTCAGTAATATAAAGCGACGCAGTAAAGTCGTGTTAAAAAAGAATAGTAAAATGTAAATAGACACTTCATGATAAACGACGACTGAGTAAAGTCGATATAAGAAATATAATAGAAATGTAAATAGAGGACTTACTGATAGAAAGCAACGGTGTAAAGTCGTGTAAGATAAAAGACATTCAGTAATATAAAGCGACGCAGTAAAGTCGTGTTAAAGACAATAGTAAAATGTAAATAGAGACTTCATGATAAACGACGACAGAGTAAAGTCGATATAAGAAATATAATAAAAATGTAAATAGACAGTTCCTGAGATAAAGCGAAAGAGTGAGGTCATGTAAATAATATAGTACAAATGTAAATAGATAGTTAAGTTGGTTGATGAATGAAATACGGCGAAAGTATTAAAAAGGTTGTAAATTGTAAAAGTGTATAAAGAACTACCTTTTAAAATTAATTTACTTGCTAAGTAAGCAAGATAATAAATCTTCGATTAAAACCATCAATCGGTGTTTTATTTAATTAAACACAAGAAGCAAACACAAGTTCTTCGAAAAAGGGATATAGTACCCGTTATTAAAATAAAACAAAAGTGAGTTACCAAAACCAAGAGTGTGGATGGTGTTATGTGGGAAAGCCATGCAAAAGGAAGGAAGTCAACCGGAATTGGAAATCGGCACTGAGACAACATAAGTGACTTGCACTACCAATTGGTTTTGGAAAGAGGACATCTATAGAAAAAGGAAGAAGCATCGCTTTATAAAAAGGTAGGAAGTTATTTCCTTTGGTATCTGACGAAGAAAAGACTATCGTTTGTGAGGTGTAATTAAGTGTTTTGAACAATTTAGCCATTAAACTTAATTTAGATTTCAATTTTAAAAAGTGTTTTCAATTTTAATTTGTATATTTTTTAATACCACAAGAATCCACATTCACCCTGAGATGAGTCTTTATTAAATTTAATTCTGTTATGTTAATTTATTTAACTGGCGCCCAACTCTCTTACGTAAACTTGAGTTAGTCAAGAACTAACGTAACATTAATTTTATATAACCATTGCATCATTAAATCTATTAAAAGGAATTTTCAAATCATATTAGAATTTATAAAAGAGGGAAGTTGAAAAGCATTTCCAAAGTACACAGTCTTTAAAAAAATTAATTTATTTATAAATCAATTATCTACAATCTAACAGTAATTATTCGTTATTTGTAAGTATTTAATAAGTGAATATAAAAACAATATTTTATTTTTAATTAGCCGAATTCAACACATATATTTTTATTTTGCTAGCCGAGGTGGGGCAAAAGAAAATCAAAATTATTCTGTTTATGCCAATTCATCGCATATAAATTTGTCGCTGTCAACGTGGGGCTTTTGAATATTAATAGGCTTTTGTAGGTTATTTGGCGTCGATCTCGGGCAGCTTGAGTGAAAGTCCGGCACGCCAGACATTACACTACCAAGGCTGAAGTATACGTCAATTTACGCTTGAGTAGAAATTAGAGAACCAAGATTCGATATTTGAAAGACTAGACTTGGATCAATGTCGTGAGAAAACGACTGTCTAGTATTCAGCCACGCTGGGGCTTATTTAAAGATCTTTGTTTTAACATTACCATTTGTCATTAAAGTTAACGTTTTTCTTATAACAGAACATTGTACGTATTGTTAGGCAAAACTTCTAATCCTACTAATTGAGAGGTACTTTTAGACCTAGTAGAAAAAAATAGTATGTATTTTTCGGATTTAAAGTGGCTTTGTTTGTCTCGTAATTTCTGCGGTTGCTTACGGTTACTACACTGTACTACGAGCGATAAATAATTCCGCCAGCTTAATAATCTGTCATTTTATCGTGTGAACAACTTCGGTATAGGGCAAGTACAAATATTTTACCTAATGGGGCCCGATTCCTATAAGCAATCTAGAATGACTTTAGGAGAGTTGGATTTTCCTAGCAGCGATGTGCAAACCCGTTTTTCAAATCGACTATGTTTTTCAATTACCTTAATTGCCATCATAATCCACTCTCTAATCCAGGATTAGAAGGTAAAGTATTGAAGATTTTTAAAAGTAAATCAATGTTGTCAGTACGCGATACTGCGAAAAAAACAGAAACATCAATAGAAATGATTCAAAAACCTAAAAGGAACGAAAAACAATCTGTAGCTGTAAGAAAAGAGACAAGAAAACTGTACAACATCTTAACAAGGAAAAACCAGTGCGTTATAATGAACGATAAGACTTACTGCAAATTTGATTATAAAACTTTGCCAATGCTCGAATTTACACTACTGAGAAAATGAGTGACACTACTGAGTCCGGACTCGATGACACACGGGTTTTGAAAACTGATTTGTATGTAGATTTCCCTGCTGAATCCGAATCCGGAGGGCGCCCGTTGATTTGGAATGGCCTTGACCCTTAAAATGTCAATTTTACGTAAAATTTTGAAAAAATTAGCTTCTTTATTGTTTGCATCGTCATAACTTCGTCTTGGATGGAACTAGAAGGTTAATTTTTATTCCGAAAAATTCTCCCAGAGTTGTAGATTGCAACGTACTACTTAAAATTTGAGTTAAAGTTTTGAGAAAAAAGAAAATTACTATTATGTTATACTATGTCATATTTGTGCATTAAAATTTTCACCAATAGAAAAACTTTTTTATTACAAGAGATAGAGGCCTATATATCGAGACTATAATTAAAAAAAGCCCAAAAAAGTTCTTGGTGAAAAAATTATATCGCTGTCTGTAATACAGACGAAGCTATTGCAATTACAATATCTTGTACGCGGGCGACTAGTGTATATAAATCTTATTATTTGATCGTATGACATTTGTCTTCGCATAGACAAGATATTCTACACTGTAAATCTTTCTAAAAACATCTGCATGCTCTTGTTCATATACTTGGTTTGCATTTGCAAAATGTCTGCATTTTAAGAAAATCTGGTTGAGATACTAAAGACGTAATAGGTGCTATTGTTCCATCTGCATCCATAGCCCATCCAAATTCTAATATTTCGGGGAAATTAGCATTAACATTCACAGCAGTCTTATAGATCTTTGATAATATGCCCTTTGAATGTGGTATAAAAAGCATCTTCTGAGGGAGGCAAATAACGGTAAATATAAGTAAAATTGGTTATGAATGTTATGATGTTTATAAAAACGTAGATCAACATTCTTACCGAATGTCTGTTTTACAAGTCGGGAACAAATGAGCACGGACTTCATCTAGTGAACCAGTGAACTCTAAACTTCTGTATAAAGGATAGCTGACCGTCATTGCCAGAGAGGCAGTAAGCCGCTAAAAGAATGCAAGCAAGATCTTTTGGATCGTCCCGAATCTTGCCTGCCAGTTCTTCAATGTGGGGCTGACACGGAACAAAGCCTTCTTTGCGATGTAACCATATGGGAATTAACAAAGCTACTGAATAATACCTTGATAGTAGGAAAACATCAGTATCATTGGAATAAATCAGAACCATTCTATTTTCTCTTTAAAAAAACTGAAGCAATGAAAAACATTCTGGTGTCTGCAACGTCATAATTGCACGACACGAAGTGGAGTGCAATTACGTTATAGAAATGCACGAAATCAAAATTTCCAGGCAGAATCAATGCACGAGGCTATATTCGGTAAGAGAATCGCACGACGCACAGAAAAAAATGCATTATGATTAATTGGTTTTATGTAGCTATATATGTTACAAGTATAATTTTCAAAAAATTTCCAAAAAATTACTCTTGGTAGCATATATATACAGTGAAGCTCGTTGATCCGAATACCACGACAATCCGAATCAGCAATTTATTTACATTGATTCTATTGTAGTCCGGATTTAAAGGTTTTGATAATCCGAACTTCCGAAATTTTGACCGAAAAGGCAAAGCATCTTTATCAAGAAGTGTGCAGTGGTGCATAGGAAACAGTGAAGCAATCGCGATGCGACGTATGCGCTGTCACGCTCGCATGCAATATGTACGAGTCCGATAGCGCATACGTCGTATCGCAACTGCATTGTTTCGTATGCACCGCATGCTGCTGTAACTTTATCAAAGATGTTTTCAAAAAGGCTGACTTCAGGGCAAGTAAAGATTGGACACTTAATTTTAAAAAGATACAATTTATGTCTGTTAAAAATCTCGGGGAAAAGCTATTTAATGATTCGCAAGCAGCAAGGTTCATTAAAAACAGTTGCAAAGCGATTAGCGTGGCTTTGCAATGGACGGTAGAAAAATTGAAACAATTGTGATGATGGAAGATTCAAAAGAAAAATCGTTTCTACACTGAGAAAAACATTTAGTAGGACCAATTAAATGTATTTAATTCAACTAAATATTTAGTTAAATAAACTAAATTTAATTTGATTTAACAGATTTTAACTATCTATTTAGTTGAATTGAATAAATTTAATTCTTCAAACTAAACGCTTTTCTTAGTGTAAGGTATTAAGTTTAAAAAACACGAAACAAACAAAATCGCCGCCGTTTTTGATTAACTACATATTAATACGGAACATTATTTTTGCGTTTTTAAAACTGTTTTGCGTTAAATATTTTTGTAGTTTTATTTATTTTTAAATAAATGTTTTTGCAGAATGTTTTAATTCCATTTACTTACAAATAAAACATTGTAACTCTACAGACGCGGTAATCCGAAAACGGCGATGATTCGGATTGGCCCTGTTTTAATTAGTCCGAATTAGCGAGGCTTTACTGTATAAATTTCCGGAAAATTGTGTGATCGTCATGGATACAATTCAAATTTGAATTTTTCTATTGGTTCTCAGCATCGTCGTGCGATTCTCTCCGAAATACTAGAATTTGGATAGGTTAGGAATGCAGATGGAACAATAGCGGCTAAGTATTACAACGTCGCGTCATTAGTATATCACCCAGAGTTGCAGTCTACAACTCTGGTAGAATTTTTCAAAATAAAAATTAACTTTCTAGCTCCATCCAGGATGAAGTTATGACGTTGCAACCAGAAAATAAGCGCGTTTTTTATTTTTCAAAACTTTACGTAAAAATGACTTTTAAAGGGTCAAGCTTATTTCAAATCGACGCGACGGCCGCCCTTGGAATTCGGATTCAGCAGGAGAATTTACATACAAATCAGTTTTCAAAAAGCGTGTGTCATCGAGTCCGGACCACCTCTTTAAATAAGCGCTTTTTGAGATGCCTGCTCCCCGACTATTATGTGAGCAAAAAGGACAATTCGATTTTTGTGGGAAAATATGGGAGAAAGGTCTTAGTATGGCAAGCTATATGCAAATGCGGCATGAAATCTAGCCCCTTATTTACTCAAGAAAATTTGAATGTAAATTTATATCGAAAAGTATGTTTCCAGAAAGACTGGCGCCAATGATTAAAAAGCATACAGCGCCTACTTTATTTTGGCCGGATCTAGCTGCATGCCACTATGCAGCGGCAACTAGGGAATGGTATAAACAGCATAAAATCAATTTTAACGCGAAGGAGCCTAATCCTCCAAACTACCCTGAAGCACGTTCTATTGAAGATATTGGACTATTATTAAACGACATCTTCAGAAAAACGTTGAAGCTGCAACTAGCCTAGAAGATTTAAAAAAAATTGAATAAGGCCACCAAAGCGAACGAAGTCATCCAAAATTTAATACCTAACCTAAAAAAGAAAGTGGGAAAACGGGCAAAATAATAATAATTTTTTATGTTTCTGTAAATTATTAAATTTTCTAGACATTACAGCGTTGTTTTATTATAAAATTGTTAAAAAGTATTAGATAATTATAAAAGGTATATGAGTCTGAAGGTGTCAACTTTCTTTTCGATACAGTCCTTACGTTGTACTCTGTAGATTGTTCCATTACCATCCATAAATTGTCGATATAGAATAAATTATTAGTGAACGTGTCAATGAACACTTTTACTAGACAATTTAGAATTTTTTAAAGCACAAGATATGGATGGCTACAGGAGAAGAAGTTATTACTATAAATCATAAAATTTACAATCCAAAATCTATCTGGACATTCATCTATAGCAGCACGTACTTTTTCTATAGGAAAGTTCTAAACCGCTTTGGACAAACTGCGTTGCAAGGATTCCATTGATGCATGTCGTTGTCTGCAAACCATTGCCTTTAATTCAACCCAAAGCTTATAATCCAAAGGATTTAGATTTAGCCTTTCAGGAGGCCAATCTTCATTCTTAATAAACTTAGGCACATTCTCTGCAAGCCACAATTGTGAACTTCCTGTTGTGTGGGCTGCGTCTTGCTGGAGAATCCAGTGTTGGTTTTAAAATGAAAGTCTGATCTAAGCGGCAAAAAAACCTTCTCAAGAGTTTCTGTTCGATTCACTTTGACAGTGGTTTTAACACCTTGCTTGCAAAAATAAAGTTTTTTATCACACTATGCCAACTTACTCCCCACTAAACCATCAACCTTGCTGAATGATGACCACGCAGAACATTGCCAACTGCAGCAGTAGCTTCTTTAGAGCTTTTAGCATACATTTGTCCTTTTGACGATTAGATTTTTCTTTAATGGTAAAAATTATCTCATCCGTAAACAAAATACAGCGATGAAGATTTTTCGCGTACTTCTGCCAATGAGACTTGGTTCCGATTTTTCTTATTTCTTTAAATTGAGCTGTTAATAAGTGTCCAGTACTCTACGGCAAGCCCTCATACCAAGGTCTTCCCTGATCAGTCGCGACATAGATCTGGAGCTCGTATCTATTTCTTTCGCTAACAAACTTTTTACCAACAGGATTTCTTAAAAAGAAACTCTGTGCCAAGTTTAAATCATGGTTTCAGAAGTTTAATCATCCCCTGCTTAATAATAAAATAATAATTTAGTTATTTTGTAATAAAAAATGCGACACCTTATGTCAAATTTGCGATTGTTGAAGCCTTTCAGTACCGTAAAGTTTCTGTCAGGCTTATGACGTAGTTTTATTTTCCGGTACAATATGGAAAAGAAATGGAGATTTAATAGGAAATATGTTTTAATCGTAATTATGTAAATATAAAAAGAGAATATTTTTTACAAAATGATCATTTCGCTTTTATTCTTTCCTTCGTCAGTTGTATACATACTACATACTTATAATGTAAATTAAAACTTCATTAATCGGATGTGGTGAACATCATTTTGTTTAATACCATTTTTTTCTTTAAAAATTTATGAATTAGAATACTGTAAAAATGTTTAAAGTTAAATCTTCTTTTGTAGATGCAAGATTGAATGTATCATATGATAATTCCAAAAATAATAATCCAATTAATCCGAAATGATCATTTTTGAAAAAGAAACTTTTTATTTTTACATAATTACGACTACAAAATATTTCCTATATTAATCTCTTCATATCTCAAAGGAACTCGTTTAAATTCAAAACCTTTTACATGGAATAGAAATTATTAGTTTATTTTTTTAAACCATAATCAATGTCTTTTCTTATATATTTGCACCTTTTATCCGATCACGTTTTTCGAACATACAACTATTTGAAAATGATGTACAATTCAAGCGATCCCTTAAATTTTCTGAGTACTTTAAAAATACTAGTTTAAATGCAGCTACTAATCCTAAAAAAATACGTGTAAATTTAGGTAGCGTGAAATGGTCGAAACCACGCCAGATATATGAGTTTCGATGGAATTCTATATACCTGAATGCTTAAGGTCTAGTACACGACGTTGCCAAACTGTGGAGCCTGTAACGTACCGTACGTGATACAAAAAACTACATATACAGGCGGAGGTGACATCGTATTGGCAATTATACAACTAAGAGCGCCGGCAACGCCAGCGATCTACAGCTGAACTAAAAATTAAATTTGTGAGTATAAGTATGACGTTATCACCTCCAGACAAAAATTTGAATTTAGGCTTCTAACACCATCTATATGCTTATACAGTCGAAAAAAGGGCAAAACGTTGTCACCTCCGAAAACGGAGGTCACAACGTTATATATGAAGTGACAACGTACGCTGGCTATCTACTTTGGAGGTGACAAGGTACCCTTTATCAATATATATATATATATATATATATATATATATATATATATATATATATATATATATTGATAAAAATTAACTCTATATATATATATATATATATATATATATATATATATATATATATATATATATATATATATATATATATATATATATATATATATATGCACATTTACAATAGTATGCAAAGCTTCAAACAGCTTTTCAAACAGCAAACTTCCAAAGTTTTAGGCGCAGTAGATTTATAAAACCTTGTTAAACAAAAAGTTTTGCATACCTGGCATACGGGTTTTGAGTGCTTATTGTACATAATTTAAACTATACTTAACGTAAGTTTCATCAATATTGGTTGACTATTTAAATATTTATGGCAGCTTAAAAAACATATGCGATTTTGGCAGTTTCTTCGATTTTGCAACTTCATTATTTCAGTTATAACAATCGAACCGGTGCCATTTTGTAGCTATTTCTATTATAAACAAATCATATACTGAACTTTTTTTCGTAGTAAGCCATCCTGATAATCTACGGACTAAAAACTCCTCGAAAACGGTTGATGGCGTCTTAAATTGTTAATAACTTTTCTGCTGTCACTGCGATTTAGTACGCAACTACATATATTGCTCTACCCACTATTCTGAATAGGTTTGTGCAATAAAATAGCTGTTAACACGAAAGAACCAAAAACAGATACTTTTGGTTCCCTGCCGGCTGGACTAAATATGTTTCTTGCTAATTTTTCTGAGAGAGCTAAGCATTTTAAAACTATCGACTCATTGGTTGAAATATTTGGTGATAGAAGAAAATATTGATATTAAACAATTTTCAAAGTTAACAGCAATTATGAAGTGGCAGTAACAGAGTACCGCCCTAAGAGATCAAATAAGGAACAACATGAACAAGGATCGAGTTTATAAATTTTTTGGATAAGCACCTGATAACAATTACAGTAATTATGTTGAAGAGAATTATGTAAAAAAGTTTAAACACTCTTCTTATAAAAATAAATAAACATCAGACAAAAAAATATTAAGCGATAAATTAAAAAAACAAAATGTGGTTTCTGTTCTTCATTTATTATTTCATAATTATTATACGAGAAAATTAAAATGTTTTTCTATCGAACAAAAAGATAATTCTTAAAAAGAACATTTAGACACTTCATCAATAACACTGGGGAACAGTGATTTTATTGCCAATAGTTTTTTAACGATTTTAGGGTAATTTGTATCACTGATTCTAAGTATGCTATCAGTTTGGGCATATAAAATAAACGCATTTAATTAATAATAACCTTTTATTTAATGTTACAGTAACACAAAAAGCCAAATAAAATTAATTAGATCATTCCTATTAATGACCATTTTGATATTTGAAAGTATCAGAAACTTAGAGGTTCAGAAACTCAGGAATGTTCATTTCGAGGATGATTACAAGCAGTAGCGGTGGGTGCATACATCAAACCCGGGGCACACCACCACTGATTACAAGAATCAAGTTTTCAAAGTTTGAAGCACATAAGAAACTGTACGTTTTAGTTTTTTAGAGTTCCAGTAGAAAAAAAAAGGGAATTGACTATATTTTACCCAAGAGTTTTTAAGAACCAATAATAATTTAATCAATTGAAAAATCAATATTTATAAAACAAAAAAGTTTAACAATACAGTGAGCCTATTGTTAACATTTTGATAGCTCACCCACCACTGGTTGATAACTTTTAGTAGAGATTAAGCTCTACTAAAAGTTATCAACCAGTGGTGGGTGAGCCTGTAAATATAATAAAAAAGGAGTAGGGTCAAAAAATTGACACTTACAATTTTTAATTTTCTTATAATGAGAAAATCATAAAGCAGACCTACAAAAATTGCTAATATGTATTATAGGGCATTAGAATGTAGTATCCTTACATTTTTTTATATAGTCTATTAAAAAACCTGTATTAAAAAATAAAATGTGTGTCTACTAATTATCCGCCAAAAGGAGCAAAAAGTAGACACAAATGGGGTAATAAAAAAACATGTTAATATCTTAACTGTTATGTACAATTTACTATTTCTCAGGTTATAGGCAGACATCATAAGGCAACTTGTCCGGAAGTACAAAATTCTAGATCACTTACAATAATAGCTCCGAAGAAAATAAAACAATACTACTTGGGTTGCTTTTAAATATTCTTCCACGACTTTTGATATTGTTGCTTCGGAATAGGGTTTTGATTGATGTTTATAATAGCCCACCATTGTTATAATAACGTAACCTGCACTAATTTATAAAGATGAAAAGATTAGGTGGTGGCGTGATGCAATACATGTCGGCGGTTTTTTGAAATAAGGACCTAAGTGGTAAACAACCTGAAAAACGTTTTTTATTTATTAAAATAAAAACGTTTTCAAGTCGATTGCCACTTACCATACTAATGCAGGGAAACGTGTTTAATCAATTTTATTGCAGATAATTTAAAGATTGTTAGCAATGAGTTAATTATGAATCAATGGAGTGCAGAATTTTCTATTTCTTATTAGAAAAAACGAAAAAAGTGGTACCATTTTGGCACTTACATCGTTCTGTCAGATCACCATTTATGTTTATCTAATATTCATTTTACCTTTATTCGCTAAAAATTAAAAACATTTACTTAATGTACCCCACAATAAAAGTAGAAAATGAATAGACGCTTCAAAATAAAACTATAAAATGAACCATAAATGAACTCTTACACTACTTTTGATATTATTTTGTCTATTTTTTGTCCCGTCTTTAGCACAAGAAAGAAAAACAAATGCCTGTAAAATAGAAAGCAAAACAGTTTAATATTTGCACCACCAGCTCATGTTACTGGGTAGTAAATAACCCCCTTGTTGTTCTAAACTTTTAGTTATGCTTACTACCAATACCAAAATCTACCATTTTTGTGTTATTCGACTAGGCTTCTCTTAGGAAGTATATTTATAATTGTCTTTTTTTACCCCCCCCCCCCGTTTGTGCTGGTTAGTTTTTACCCCGCTTGACCCTACAGCTGACTTTTAAAATTTGTACTAATCTTCAAACCTTTATCATCTTTAGCTTACAAAGTATTGAAAATTCAACTTTGAAGAGTTTTAGAATTCAAATAGATATTCTCATATAGATATATAACTGAAATATTTCCTATAAACAACATTTTACGTATAAGCAAGACAAAAGTCAATAGGAATTAAACAATTTACCAACTCTGTATATTTTCATATCATACACAAATTACAAACTGCAGATACCTTAAATGATGAAACAAGCCTTTTTTACTTTTTGGAGCTTTACAGATTATATATCATTAGCTTTCCTAATCTATCTCGGAGATGTTTGCTTAACTATTCACTATTCAGCTTATTCAGCCAAAAAGCAGTCAAAAAAGCTGGCGGGTACATATTGGCAGAATTAAAAAAAAAGTATTTCATAATTTTTGATTATTTTATTGCTAATTTATTACCATAATTTTTTTACTTTAAGCGTAAACGAAAAAACATGTTTCCGCCAGCTTTGAGTTCAAGCTAGCGGAAACATTGAAAATTTAGTAAAATCAAATTTAAATATATGCATTGTTCGCCAGGAATTAATTACTATTTAATTACTAGCAAGCATTCACATAAATATTAAAAAAAACCTATTATTAATCTTATATATTTTTTTAAGTACGGTTCCGCTAGCTTGAATCGTAACGTGGCAGAATCACCAGTCGACAGTGCGTAAAAAGCTGCTAAAATTTGTTAGAATTTAATAACTTCGCGAAATTAATTAATTACTAATCAGTAATTCAGCCATATTTATGTATAAAATATATTTATAAACTCATTCTATTTTCCAAGCATAATTCCTCTTGGATCTTAACCAGGCAGAACTGCACATTGGATATTAAGTAAAGCATTAGACTTTACTACGAATTAATAACGTCTACCTTCTCATTAATTACTAATCAATAAAGCAGTCAATCTTATATACTTAACATATTGTTTATAACTGATACAATTATTTAATATAATTCCGCTAGCTCTTGGACAATTTCGCAGCAGAACTGTTTGCAGTCAGCTGGATATATGTACTAGCTTGAAATTTTTTGCTATTTATTTGCTAATTAATTTCCACGATTAGTCCAGTCAATTTAGAACAAATTTTCATGAATAGCGGAAAGTTGAGGAAAGTCCGTGGATTTTTGCATAGGCCTTCCTGGAGGGCTGTTAAATAACCCCCTAAAAGTCACCGTCTGTAGGTGGCGAGCTCGAGGAGATAATGAGGGTAAACCACGCTCCCTAACGGTTTTTGTCGTTTTTCTCGGAAACTATTAGGTTTATCGAGATGAAGGAGGTTAGGTAAATTAAAGTTTATTTAAATTCCTACCAGAAATGTCCAAATGTTTTTTCGTACCTCGCATTCTTTTTGTGTTATCGAAGAAAGAAGATGTCATACATAAATGAGTAATTTGCTCCAGTAAATTTGCTCAAGGAACTTTCGGATGTAACTCTTTGTGGTTTCATATTCATCATGAAGTAGATAAGAAACATTCGTTGACAGCCGGACGCGATCGTGGTCCAGTTGTATTTTACCTTAGCATCTCTTCGGCAAAATCCATGAAGCGATATTATCGTTATCCTTGGTGCCAATCGGATGAAAGTTTCGTATTGGCAAATTAATTCTTAGGAGAGTACACCGTACTAGTCAATTTTTGTATCCAACCCAAATCTTACAGGGTGTTTCGCTTTTTTAGAAATCCTTAGAAATATTTGTGTAGGTGCAATTTTGTTGTAAACTAGCAACCAAGATACTAACGCAGAATGTTTTGTATCTTAAAACGTCTGTTAACAGATAATTATAAAGATTTTGCTCCACATTTAGCATGCATGCCACGTACTGTACTGTATCAACATTAAATTGTAAATGTGGACAATACCAAGATCTTATAAATAAAGGAAATTAGAACGATTTCTAAAAAAGCGAAACACCTTGTACGTTATTTAAAATAGTTGTTTTTTTTTATATATTTATGTGAATGCTTCTAGTAATTAAATAGTAATTAATTCCTGGCGAACAATGCATATATTTAAACTTGATTTTTTACTAAATTTTCAATGTTTCCGCTAGCTTGAACTTAAGCTGGCGGAAACATGTTTTTTCGTTTACGCTTAAAGTAAAAAAATTAAATTTATGGTAATAAATTAGCAATAAAATAGTCAAAAATTATGAATTATTTTTTTTTAATTATCACCAATATGTACCCGCCAGCTTGATAGAGGTTCAAAAAAGCCATATTCAGTATGAATAATATGAATATATTAGGGTGTCATCTTACCACATAAATATTTATAAAAAATATTATTTTTGATAGACATCTTCTGGCACCAGAATCAAAAGTTGTATGGAAATATCAAAAATGACATGGCGTAATGACAGAAACGACTTAATTTCAACATCTCGAGTAGCATATCAGGCAAAAAGATCATGGCCTACAAACAATGGAGTTATGAAGAAATATACTTCCGAGGAGATGGTGACTATCTATGTGCAGCGTGGCAAAATTTGCTTGTTACTATAGCGGAACCCGGATATTATAAGAGATAGAGGAAAATGGATTGCACATTCTGCCTTTTTTCAAGACAAATTCAATGCTCAAAACCAAAATTTGCTATTGTCTTTTGTTTTCAAGTTATCACCAATAATTGGATTATTCGACTTTTCGATATTTGGTGATATCTTGGTTATTTGTGAAGGTAGGAAAAAGTTACTTATATGTTCTTAAGGCACTTTTTTGAGCATAAGACAACAGTGTTAACAGAATTTGGATAGGTTTATTGGATTTGGAGTTATGACCTATCGATGTGTCTTTTAAAAATAGAAATCATAGTGTAACCTATTTAAATAGAACCTTTCTTGCCCTTTATAATGATATATTTATATGTTATGTGGGGCCAAATCTTTTATTTTTATCACAATTTCTTAAAAACGAATGGTAAAAAATGTTTTTTCGTATACTTCTCATTTAAATAAAAATCACAATTGGCTGTGATCTATTTAAATAGAGATATTTCCCTTTTTAATGATATTGTAACGAATGGGGAAAGCCCCCTGTTCGCCGCCGTCGAATATTCGAGACTGCATTACTCATCGACACGACTTATCAACGTGACTCATCAATAGCTGCATGTGTGATTCATCAGTGTAAGTCATCGAGGGCTGCACAGAACAATGCCCCAACTAGTCTAATCTATCCATTTTTTTTCTAGAGTCCTCTGACTTTGATACCGTATTGCTCGAGAACTACTGAATCAAATTAAATATTTTAAAAACGAGCAAATAGTACATCTACTTCTACATGCAACAGTAAAATATCATATTTCTAACTGATATACAGTAGAAATCTTTAATCCGAACTTATAAATGCAAGGGTAATTCGTATTAACGAGGAATTCGGATTACTGGATGTACGAATATAAATATTGTTTTATGCCATGGTACTTTATTATAAAGAACTTAAATTATGTAATTTACTAATTTTGTTACAAAACTTTTATTTCTAATTAAGAAAATCAGTAATTTTTTGCTTTAAGTTTTCTCTTTCTCCTTTTATAGCGTTGTGCTCTCACTTTATGGTCTTCATTTCAGTATTTTCTGTACCTTTGTCAGTAGATGAGACATATTGTAGGATTTTTGTTATGTTTTTCTTTATATCACTGGTTGTCTATTTACCAACACCATATTTTAAACCAATCGTTAAACACCAACCCAATATTTAATTGCTTAATTTCTCTGATAGTTTTAATAATATAATAATATAATTATATAATATTTTTTTATTGAATTTCGAACGCCACGAATACAAATTGTCTATTAACAAAATTGTAAGAAAAAAGTTTTAAGGTAGATGATGTCATTATACAAACAATTGCGGCAAAACTGCAACGTCAAAACATTTATAGCGCCTTTGTGATGCTATGATTACTATATTTATAGCTTATTTTTTACATCTGTAGCCTTCAGAGTTTTTATTACTCTTTATATTAATAACAAACGCGTTTGCGTTGATTTATAATTAATATTCACCTTCCAAGAACTCTACATATTCAATTTTCGTATGTACATAGAATTTTATTGTTCGGATTAAAGAGATTTGTTCGAATTAAAGAGGATTTCGGATTAAAGAGGTTTGTTCGGATTATAGCTTGTAAATGTTGCTGTTCGGATTACTGGATGTTCGGAATACAGTGTGTTCGGATTATGGAGTTCCTACTGTACTTTTATTTTTATCCGACGATACATAATAAAAGGTACCCATTTTTAGGGACAATTTCATTGAGAGTAAGTTAAATATTTTTTTCTAAGAAAGTATATCTCATATATCTATGAGATTTTTGTAGGGGGGAAAGAAACCTTGCGGTTGTTATCCTATTAAGTTTCGGACAAAAAAGTATTTTATTTAAGATTTATAAGAAAAAAATACCGAACTATGCGTTCTTGTTTATTAATGGAGATAGCGTCAAATTTTTTTCGCTAAATTAACACTTTTCATATGTAGATCATTATTTTCTTTAAGAAAATGTTCCGAATTTTAACAATAAAAATGCAATAACAAAAATTCCGTTTTTTGTCGAACCCGCTTGTCCTCAAACATCGTTTTTTTGTTTCTGCATTTTTATTATTAAAATTAGGAACATTTTTTTGAAAAAAATACTGTCTACACATGAAAAGTGTTGATTTAGCGCAAAAATTTGGCGCTATCTCTATTAATAAACAAGAACGCATAGTTCGCTATTTTTTCACATAAATCTTAAATAAAACGCTTTTTTGTCTGAAACTTAATAGCATAAGAACCGCAAGGTTTCTTTCTAACTCCTACAAAAATCTCATAGATATATGACATATACTTTCTGAGAAAAAATTAGTTAACTTACTTTCAATGAAATTGTCCCTAAAAATGGGTACCTTTTATTGCGTATCATCCGATAAAAACAAAAGTATACCAGTTAGATATATAATATTTTAATGTTGTATGTAGAAATAAATTTACTATTTTCTCGTTTTTAAAATATTTAATTTGGTTTAGTAGTTCCCGAGCAATACGCTTTCAAAGTCAGAAGACTCTAGAAAAAATGGATAGTAGTAAGTTCCAGAACTTTATATGGGAGATATAAATTGAGTCGTAGGTAGAAGCAGCTCAGTTAGTGTGTAACCGGCGTATCGAAATGTGCTTTGAATAATTAGTTAATAGTCGACTGTTAGTGAATAAATAAATGTTATAAATGAATATTGTATTAAAAAATAAATAGCCTACTTTAAAGTTTGTAAATATCTAGCATTTAAGTTCATTAAATAGTTTATAATTATAGTGTTTTAATTAGTGTATTTAAATAACATCTCTTTTGTGAATAGACGATTAAACAGCATTTTTGTTATTATTGAAAAAAACGTTACAATATATATCGTATGAGGTCAAATCTTTTATTTTTATCAAAATTTTTTAAAAACTAATGTTAAAAAATGGTTTTTCGTATCCTTTTTGTAGTAGGCATGTGTTATTTAGAGTTATGGCAACCAATAAAATCAAGTATAGTATACTATTAGAATGTTTTATTTGGAATAATAGCAAATCATGGATGATGGAATGAACTAAATAATTACAGAAAATTACAACGTTAACTAGAAATAAATCTTGCCTTAATACATTCATTGTTATTTTGAGTGTTTTTGTATACATTATTTTTAATATGGTCCCAAAAGAAGAATTCCACTGCTGTCAAATCAGGTGAATGTGGTTGCCACCTCACTAGTCCTACGGTTCCTATGCAACTATTACCAAAATTGAGAGTCAATAAGTTTAAAGCTATATTTTATCATTGTTTACAATTACATCAACAGCAACACACACACACAAATGCCATACAAACCCAACACCTCTCTTTTAAATAACTTGAACTCAACTACACGCTTTTTGGGTTACTGCCACATAATCTGAATGTTTGCCATCTGAATCGGGCAGCACTACTTAGAGACTCTGTAAGTATATTACGGTTAAGAGTTCAGCCAGTGCGAGAACAGACACATATTAATTGGAACAATGGCAGATTTACAATTTAAAAAACAGAAAACTGCAAATGTCATAAATCTATGGAATTTAATATGACACACAAACATTGCTGTTTAGTAAACTGAAGATTTTCTGCAAGCTTTAGATTTCTTTTTATCTAGTGTTCAGTAAATATAAATTACAATAATCACTTTATATGTTAACTTAACATTTACTTTTGGATTCAAAATGGATGTTAGACATGGTTTGACTACTGTGTTTGCTCAACTCTTATAACAAATATATAAAGGGTCTCCAATACTACTCAAACAGGGTGGACTGCACATCGCACTTTTGTGGTGTAATTATCATCATGTTAACGTAATAATAAATTAATAAAAAGACTCTGGCCTTATTTTCATTTTCATTATTCCTCAGGTTCCTCTAACATATACTTATTTTAATTTATTAGTAAATTATGTTACTGTTTAAGATTCTAAGTTCCTAATCTTCAGCCCATGAGACACAAAATATTATTTTTAACAAATTTAAAACAAATTGTGATAAAAATAAAATATTTAACCTCACATGGTATTGTTAATGCAGAGAGGTTTCAATGCAGTGGCATACAAAGTCAATAAACACATGAAACAAGTATTTTATTATTAATAAGCACAAAACAATAAATGTGAATAATAAGAGGGTGACATGTACACTGATTGAATGTATGTAGTGTACTGTAGGCTTGCCTAAACCTCGATAGTACTATCGATAGTATTCGATAGCTTGAACTATCAAAAACTATCGATAGTTCAAATGACTATCGAGTCAATTTTTCGATAGTATTAAATTACGTCATTATTAATAAAAACCTCTTTTTGATTACTTTTAAACTGATATGTTTTGTGAAAAAATATGAGTTTTTGTTAATATTTATGATTTGTTTAAAAGCGTGTTCTGGAAACACACCAAATAACACTTTCTCGACAAGAATGGAATGTAATGCGCTTTTCTCAATAAGATAGAAAAAGATTAACACAATCTTTGAATGCGCCAGCTCCAGAGCAGCCATTTTTCATATTGCATTTTTCAATTAAATAACCTGAAAATGGTAGTTTTCTTGAGTGTTCTGCCTTTTCTAAACCGATATTGCGGTAAAGAGAAGGAAATTTTTTAATTTGTCGATATATCGATAGTATTCGATGTTTTTTTCCTGAAACTATCGATTTGTTTGTTTGTTTGTATGTGACATATGAAGGGGGTAAGAACCCAGCACCGCGGCCTTAGGCTTATTGTACTCTCATCTTGTCACTTAGTCGGTAAAGAGTTTTGTGATCCTGATTAGGCTTAGTAACCTCTTTACCAGGTCCTCCCTTATGAGTGTCTCACGAGAGAAAGCTCCTTCGAGGAGTGCAAACCTCCATCGGTACAAGGCTTCACAGTCTAAATAACATGTGAGGCTGTTTCGTCCTCTTCATTACAGAGTCTGCAGATGGGTTCTTCATTATCAATCCCCATTCTATGCATATGCTTCCTTAGGTTGCAGTGTCCAGTTATAAGGCCTGTCACCAGCCTAATCTGTTGTCTGCTTAATTGCAGAATGTCATCAGTCAATTTGTCAGATGTTGTTTTTAGCATCAGTTTGCTATGTCTTTGCCCCTCAATTGCATTCCAATGGTTGTGGTGCTGTCTTTTTATCCAGCTTTTCAACCAGTTTCGAGCAAAGTTGTTGGTAATTCCAAAGACGGGTTCTGGCCCCATAAATGGTAACTCTGCTCCTTTCTTAGCCAAGGAGTCAGCTTTCTCATTGCCACTAATCCCCTTATGCCCCGGGACCCACATCAGGGTTACTCTATTGTGGGTTGAAAGGGTTATTAGGTTTTGTCGGCATTCCCATACTAATTTTGAGTTAGTACGATTGCTAGCTATGGCTTTTATGGCGGCCTGGCTATCTGTAAGGATAAGGATTTCTTTACCTTGGTAGTTCCTTTTTAAATTCTCATGTACACAGATGTCTATGGCATGAGTTTCGGCTTGGAAGATAGTGGCGAACCTCCCCAGGGATGCATAGGCAGCAAACTGAGGTGATTCCCCAAATATTCCTGCACCTGTGCCACTGTCAGTTTTGGAGCCATCCGTATACCAGATTAGCTTATTTGCCTGACGACTTCCCGAATTTCCCAGAGATAAGAATGACCACATCATCCGCATATCCCTGGGTATAATATCCTTGCCTATTCAGGTCAACAAGGAACTCATCCACTACCATGTTCCACAATAGGGGTGATAGAACTCCCCCCTGTGGACACCCTTTGACAGCCTCAATCTCCATTGTTTCGCCTGATAGGGTAATTGGATCTTTCGACCTTGCAGCATGTTGTTGATCCACCTACATAGGGTGTCTCCTATGCCGCGCTTTCTCGCTACTGCTATCATTGATGTATAAGAGGTGTGGTCAAATGCCCCCTCAATATCAAGTTGTTAGCGCTGTTTCTTGTTATGCAATTGCCTCCTTGATCTTCCTCACTAAGTGATGAAGAGCGGTCTCGCATGATTTCCCTGCTTGATAAGCATATTGATGGGAATGGAACAAGCTACCCGAGGGCAGACTCTCTCTGATATGTTTATCTATCAGTTTCTCCATTATCTTCAGCACAAAAGATGATAGATTGATAGGTCTATAAGCCTTTGCCTGGGAAGGGATCCCTTCCAGGTTTGGGAATGAAGACCATTCTTGAGCTCTTCCAGGCGTGGGGAATATAACCCGTGGCCAAGCTTGCTCGTAGTACTCTACAAAGGATGGGCACCAGAATAGGTTTCCCCTGCTGTAATAGCACGGGTATAATCCCATCCGGGCCAGGAGCCTTGTATAAGTTGAAAGAGTCTATTGCCCACTCAATGCTCTCGTGGGTTATAATACTGTTCGATATCTGCCAATCTGTTTTCTCCGCCCTTACAGGTGGAAGTAGAACATTGTGCAGATCTTCATTGTCTTGAAGAATGTGGGAGCCAGGAAGGTGTACCTGAAGCAATAACTGCAGGGTTTCCCTGCTAGTCTCGGTGTATTTCCCATCTGGTTTTAGGATGGTGCCTACTGGTTCAACTGTATCTTTGGCCAGAATTCTCTGGAGTCGTGCTGCCTCAGAAGTGTTCTCAACTTCCTGGCAGAATTCCCTCCATGGAAACTATCGATAGTCCGATAGTACAAACTATCGAGGTTTAAGCAAGCCTAGTGTACTGTTTGTTCTTGCGGCAAGCATGCGCCGTTGTAAATTCGCGCTCACACATGATTGGTGCATCTCGACTTGCGCACTAACAGGTGTTTACGAACCCGAAAAAAGGCTCTATTTAAATAGGTCACAGTCAACTACTAATTGTATTTAAAAAAACACATCAATATATCATAACTCCAAATCCAATACATCTATCCAAATTTTGTTAACATGGCTGTCTTCTGTTCAAAAAAGTGCCTCAAGAACATATAAGTAACTTTTATCTAGCTTCACAAATAACCGAGATATCGTCAAGTATAGAAAAATCCAATTATATCACGAATACAAAAGTCAATAGCAAATTCTGGTTTTGAGCATTGCGAGTTTGTCTCAAAAAAAGACATCGAGAATGTGCAATCCATTTTCCTCTATCTCTTATAGTAACCGAGTTCCCCTATAGTAACAAGCAAATTCATCCACTCTGTACTCATATCCTTATACCCACATTTGTGTTCTATTTCTTCAAAAATTTTGATTTATATTCTTCGTAGTGTAATATTAATAACCGTAGTCATTACGTTTGGCTAGATTGTCTTGAGTTTGAAGGAAATCAATTAGAATGGATGTCTTGAAAATGGAGAGCTCAAACCTGTTCAGTTGTATATGATAGGTAACTGGTTCAATAGATTTTCCCTAAATAGCTTAATGCGAGGGAAGTAGTATTTGAAGAAAAAGTGTTCATTGTGTTCTGATACTCAAATGAACAGTTGTTTAAAAATTTAGTTGGCATAAAAAAATAAAGTAAAAGAAATGCATAAAGAAACTTCATAGAACAGTTAATTAAAAACAATTTTTTCTGAGATAAAAGTGGGAATGTAGCTATTACACCCTGTATACTCAAATATGACTCACAATAATTTCCACTTTGCAAAATCTTATAATGATGCAATTGATACAATTAATATTCTGTAAAGATGCCATAAACATCCCATAAACATTTTATTGATGTTTAATAAAATAAGTTACATATAAGGGTTATTCTTTTTTTTTTTTTTAGGTGATGATCTAGGATCATACATGTTACGTGAAAGCGTAATGCGACAAGAACAAGTAACATCACCAAGCTTAGCTTGGCTTCTACCATCTCCATACTTTTGGGGTGAAACAGAAACCTTAGTAGAAACTGATAAGAAAAATTATTCAATAAGTAATTTAGAAGAATATTTTAGGTAAGTCATGTTTATTGAATGTATGCATTATCTTCAATAAATATTGAACATTTTATTTTAAGGGATATTGATTATATGGATGGCTGGGAAATGAAGAAAGATACAGACCCATATCGTGTAAATTTAACAGCACCGGGTGTCGAAGTTCATTGTTTATTTGGTGTTAGTGTAGACACAGTAGAAAAATTATATTACAAACCAGGAACTTGGTTAGATGGTTATCCTGTTTTGATGAATGGGGATGGTGATGGGACAGTTAACAGACGTTCTTTAGAAGGATGTATCCGTTGGCAAAAGATGCAGAAACAACCAGTACATTTTGAAGCCTTACCAAAAGTAGACCATATGGCAATATTAAGGCACCCTACTGTTTTACAATATATCGCAAGTTTAGTCAATTTAGTTTAAAATTGTTGTTAGAATTTATTTATTTTGTATAGTTAAAGAAATCAACACCCAAGAAAATATTGAATGTAACATTTCTTCCCAGTGAAAAACAATTTCTTCCTGTCCTGTGCTCTCTACATTTAGATTTTAAAGGTTTCTATGATATTGTGTTAATTTGTGATATATTGTAAACTAAATATTTTTGTTAATAAATCATTTAACTCAAGTGTATTAAATCTATATATACCTTTACTAATATCTAATTAGATTATAATAATAATAATAACTTTATTGCTTCTAAAAAATACATACATATATGAGATATATTTATAACAAGTAATTAGATTATATTTAATTACTAATTTAAGAAAAGTGAGTTGAATTCTTTTCATATGCATTAACACCCCATTTCCAAAAATAGTGTAAGAAGTAACACACTAAAAGTATGTTAACTCAAGTTCAAGTAGGCTTCCTGCCTACATGCGCAATAATGGGTGCATTCAGCAGACTTACCGGTCAAACTGGTAGTTGTTTTGCTTACCACATTTTAAATACGGTTTGTTTACATACCATGCCGGTACAATTAAAGTGAAGTTACAACAGTGCCCCTTGACGTTTATCTTGTTGTGCTTTATAGATAGTTTTACTATCTCTTCCAAAAAAACTATTGATATTTACAATTTAGGTTTAAATTATCCTGATCAAATATTAGCTGCCCCATTATTATTATTACAAATATCGAATTAGGTTATGCCACTCTATATTTGACAAGTAAATTTAAATATATCATCCGGTAACCAATTTTTCATAATTCTGTTAAAATCTACTGGTGAGCAGCACCGGTTTATTACCGGTAAGTCTGCTGAATGCGCCCAATTTACCCCTTTGGACCTCGTTACATAAATAGCTTATGAAACAATGAGTGTTGATGTTTAGAGTTATGATTAATTTGGCAGTTATAAATATATAGATATGGAAATATCCATTCAAAGAAAAAGAATTGAACAATATTCAAGCCTTCAAAGCTTTAGATATTAAACTTCAAAAATGATTTCAATAAAAAAAGTTATTGCACATTTATTAATAGTAATGAGTTTTATAAGATGTAATCCAGTAAAATTAAGAAATTGAGGTAGGAGTAATTTAAGTAAAGCAAACCGATTCTTTTTTAATACAAAGATTGTTCCATAAGTCTTGTGTGATTAGAAAGTGGCGCTCCCATCAGCGATATAAAGCCAACAAACCCAACAGAAATGACATACTCTGACTTGAGCTATTGAGAAGTAAAAGATTAAGTTTGGCTGCGAGGGATTTTAAATGCAGATTAAGCACAGAAAATTCAACAAAATAAGGGCCGTCAACTGCCGACTCAACTTGCAGAGTATGTTCCACACAGCAAATGCCAGGACAATTGTTAAAAGTTTTTCATATCATATGTGCTTGTTGTAATGAAAACCTACCAAGTGTGAGAGAAAGCATGAGTGATCTTTCCATAGCTGGAAAATATTTATCCTATAAAAATATCTGCTTGACAATTTTAATGTCACTAATATTAATGTCAAAATACTTGCGAGTTTTTTTCACGTTGAAAATAATATAAATTTTATAATTCCTTTTTGGTTGACAATTCATATTGAGAAAGGCTAGCAACTTGTTTTTTAGGTATCAATTCAAAATGCACTGAATGCATTAAAACAGGCTTTAGCAAAAATGACTCTGTGGGTTACTAAAGGTCAAACTCTCATTACAAAAAAATAAAACAAAACCAAGAATGATTCTCATCTTAAAAATGAATGAAAGTGCATTATAAGTAGATTTGAACACAAATGATAAACTTATACAGGGTGTCATTTTAGTGTGTAATTATTAAATATATTTTCTAAACGACCTAATAGTTATTTATGTACCAAGGGCGTTAGAATAATAATGACGGGAGGGCGACGATGTTCCAGCCCGAGGGCCTGAAGGGATGGAAGTCGCCTGTTGGGCATTATCATCTAGTAAATCTCGTGGTGCATACAAGGTTTTATTTTTAACAAGAATATATTGTACAAGTAGAAAATTAGTTTAAATTTATAATTTTTGGCGTTGCCAAGGACGTTGTTTATATATTTGAAGGGTCAGCCGTAACAATGTTGTATGCAACAAAAGAATTTGAACAGCAACACTAGAGTGGTCCTTAAAAAGTAAATTTTTGAATTTCATGCGTCCCAAACCCTAGATCGATTCTGTATTAAATACAGGGTTGTTACACCTTTGAGATTTCTAAATTCCCTGACTTTTCCAGGTTTTCCAGCGCAAAATTTTTTATTTTCCAGGTTAATTTTACGAACTGTTTCCTTAAAGTTTAAAGCCCTCCCTCAATTGGGGATTTGAAATAAAAAAACAAAGAACATATTTTATTATTTCAGTCTTCACTTGTGTTTTACAAAGACTAAACATCACATACGACAATTAAATACTACATATACCATTTATAGCTTAACAAAACTAATTTAGCAATAAATATTTAAGATTAATATTTAATTTAACATTTAAATTATCTAAAGGTATTTACCAATAAAACTGAAATATCAGACAAATTAGACTTTTCTTCTTTTGCAGTTGACAAAGTTCTTCTTTGGCCTTTTTCTTTTCTCCTGACTTTTTTCTTTCGTCTTCTCCTTTCTTCTGCTTCATTTCCAGGTCTTCATGATAGCGAGCACGAGTGCGAACATAGTGTTTCATACTTTTGGTAATACTGATGTTTGATATGTCTTTTGCATTCTGGACGCTTTCCTATACTTGCCTTTGAGCTACTAATGATTTCGAGATTTCGAGGTTCAGATATTAGACAATAAATTGCCAACAAAGTTACAAGCAAAGAATATAGAGAATAAGAATGGAAGACTCCATAAGAACTATATGTAAAAATCCGACCTTATTTTACAGTAATAGTTAACACCTGACCGTAAAGATGGCGTAAAACTCATTAGATATTTTTAAAATTTTAATACATCAAAAAAACAATATCTAATACTTTTCAACAGTAAGATCATAAGTGCTCAACTCTTGTCGGCAAGATTTTTATTTTGTATGAGCATTGGTTGCTTGGCAATTAAACGAGATCAAATTGACGAAAAGACCCGAGCGCGGAGCGCGAGTGTTCTTTTCCCAAGAATTTGATCGAGTTTAATTGCCTTTTAGCAATCAATGCGAATAAAAAAAATAAAAATCTTGCCTGACAAGAGTTGAGAACGAATGATCTTCGGTTGGAGAATTAACTGAATGAAGCGTTAAATACGTCAAATTTTTAACAACTTTATTTATGAAAACAATTATAATTATAATTAAAAGTGAATTTTGAATGTTTTCATTAATTGAAGCGTCAGGAATGTTGCCGAAGCGCGACATTTTTACTTTTGTCAAAATGACATTTGATTTTTTAAATATTAATGGTTGCTAAAATAATGCTAAAACAATGAGGTAGCGGCAAGAAAAGTAGCATACATTCTTTTCAGTTAAAGAAATCATTTCTAACTTGTGATTGGTGCATGTGACACTGTTTTTAATGTCTCATTGGTCTACAACACTATGAAGTTAATTATCATAAAAAGATCTATCTAACAAGTGTTATTAACAGCGAAATGTTGACTTTTCTTAACTTTTTTGATTCAAAACGTGTCTACAGCATGCTAACTTACGTCAAAATATAATCATCTTCCTATTAGTTAACATCCAACATGGTAGATGGCGTTACCATTTTTGAGGTCGTTAGCCTTCCATTCTTATCCTCTCTATTCTTTGGTTACAACCTTTAAAGGTGTTATTCTTTTATTTACGTGAAAAATATTTTTAAAAAACCTCGAAATTCTTTTATATATGTAATAACAAATGTGTTAAGTTTTTTCAAAAAACCTAATACAGAATTGACTTAAACAGTATGTCGAACTACCTACTATTCTTAACCTTGAGTTCCTATTTAGTGACCCTTAGAACCAGAAAATAAGATAAAAAATGCGAATCTACATCGGAATTTCTCATTTTGACAGAATTCTTGACAGCTATAATGTGTAAAATCCGATTTTGAATCTGAAAATCGAATTTAGCGGCCCAAAAAACCTTGAAAATAGTGAAAAATTCGGATTCAGCATCCCCAAAAGCACTTAGAGAACATGTGCTGATGTCAAAACATTGAAAACCAACAATGTTATACCTTATAGTATCCACAAGTGTCTAAAACCCACGTTAAACCCCATTTAAATTTCAACCGTCGTGGGGCACCGGTGAATATTAATATTTTTGGAAAGTTTTTTGATAAATCTTTTGTTATTTAATACAGAATCGATCTAAGGTGTGGGACGCTTGAAATTCAAAAATTTACTTTTTAAGGACCACCCTAAGCAACACGAACTTATAACAGACTACAATGATGTTACACGGCGTACTGCAAATTCACACTTTCAAAACTAGCATTCCGAGAATCTGTGCAAGAATATTTTATATCTCTATGACACCAACACCTTCCAATAGAAACATACTGACGTTGTTTCTACGGAAATACCGCATTTCAGCAAAATGTTACATACAACATTGTTACAGCCGACCCTTCATTTATAAAGCTAGAAATTTTTATGTTTGTCAGATGGTAACTAACTTTTACTAAATTTACAAAAGTCAAACAGAGATATGACAATTTAAATTCAAATGTTTTTGTTGTTATCAATATGAAAATAAAAAAATCCTAATAGCACTAATGTCATCTAAGTTAATTTCATCTAAGAAATTTCAAGTCGAGTACAAGAAGTCGGTACAAAAATATTCGTGGATCAAGCGCTTAGAAATTATGTTGTGAATACTTCTTATTTGTTAATTGCAACACACTCGTATGTAAACATAGTTTCTGGCCTAATGATCCAAATTACTAGTAATGCCGGCTCCGATTGCAAAGTATACGATGGGCGGTCGTTATAGACTATAATGCCCGCTTATAATGCCCTGGTTGTTATGGAGTTGTTTATATAGTTTGTATCACAGGTATTAACAACGAATAATATGCAAATAAAACATAAACTATTTAATATCGAGAAAAATGTTCAATACAAAAAGTTTTTGGTTACCAAACATGCATATTTTAAAAATTTACAACTACACAGGGTGTTTCAGAAAAGAGAGCAAATGAAGCTATACTTTTTTAAATGAAGCATTCTCCCAATAAACAATTTTCATCACCTTTAGTAACAGCCAGTTTTTATACGGATTTTATTGAGGTTGCGAGTTTATATTGGAGGTTTATAAGATTACTAATTGGTTGTGGGGCCCAGACGTGGATACGTGGGAATCCGTTGAATTGTAAAAATAGTTGCTGTTCGTGAGTGGATAATAAATAATATGGCATCGAATTACATAGTTAATGTGCCGAAACTAAAAGGCCGCAAGAACTTTGCAGAATGGTCTTTTGCAGTTGAGAATTTCCTCGTGCTCGAAGGCTTGCTAAAGTGCATCAGTGAAGTGGTCACAGATCAAGATGCGAAAGCGAAAGCAAAACTTATATTGACAATAGACTCCTCGTTGTATGTGCACATAAAGGAGGTGAATACGACCGTGGAATTATGGCAAACACGTAAAATCAGCTTGCTGCGCAAATTAATGTCGACTCGTCTAGATGAATGTGACTCTATGACAAATTATGTAAATCAAATTGTGGATATAGGGCAAAAACTAAATAGCACGGATTTAGACATTAGTGATGTCTAAATCCATTATGTTAGCCGGCTTGACGGAAAAATACCAACTGATGGTTATGGCGCTAGAAAATAGTGGACAAAAGATTTCTACAGATTCCATAAAGATGAAGTTGCTTGATATGGATAGTGAAACTAGTGGCAGTGGGATGGCATTTGCAGTCAATCGATCATAGAGTCACTGCATCTAGTCACCTAGGCCAGTCGACCAGCTGGCCTAGGTGACTAGATGTAGTGACTCTAATCGATCACATCGACCAAATGATCGGAACAAGATGGCCGAACAGAAAAAGTTTGACAGATCAAATAGAATTAAAAATGTAAATAATCCAGTGGCGTATCCAGAAATTTAACTTGGGGGGTGCTTACTGTTTTCAGTATTTGATGAAGGATACTTTTTAACTTAAATTGTTCACACTGACTTTCTTGTAACCATTTAATATTTATTATTTTCAATTTACTGCAATGAATGGCTAAACAACATTCAAAAACCATACTACAAATTGCTGAGGATCTTTTTTTATAAAATAAATTATAAGTACCAAAAATAACTGATGGTACGTACATAGAATACAGTTTTCCATGACAAATTGATTTAAGTCTTAAACTCTATTGACATTACAAACTTTATTAATCATTTCCCATCATTTTTCAGTATGATCTTCGTGTGGTACTGGCTAATTTATTTATAAAGATGTATAATAATAAAATAGATATATAATAAAATACACATACCAATATTTAAAAATTAAAATACATACACGCATTGAAATGCATTAATTACAACACGATATCATTCGTCTACTTTTCTTCTGTAATTCATTGAGAATTTCTTTAGGATTAACAGGAATGCCCTAATGGATATACAATAAAGCCGATCCATTTAATTTTTCTTCCTTCATGGAGTTCCTTAAATATGATTTGACATATTTAAGAGATGAAAATGGTCGGTCTAGAGTGCAAGATGTTACAGGCAATATTGCTAAAATCCAAAGAAGAGTTTTGATGTTTTTGTAGAGGATAGGATCACATATTGATAAAGTATCAATGACTGCTGTAGGTTTCGTTTCTAAAAATCTTGATATTTTTTACCCATAGCTTATATTCCGATTTAAGAATTTTCTCATTAAAATCAATATCTGTTCTATAAAATTCTGACAGGTGCAGAAATTTCTAAAGTTGAGAATTATAATTATTGTCCTCTATATTAGAAGGAATAAGGCATGAGAATGATTTTAAAATGTCTTTATATTTTATAAAGCGATCATTCATTTGAGCAATGACCTGATCCAGAAATGGTATGTAGCAAGATATTCGAAGATAATCTTCAGTATGCACTTAGCGTTTTGTCTCTGAACTCAACCTTACTCTCTCAAACTTCAAATTTGCAAATTTAAAATTCTTAGAAGATTCCCAGGGCAACATTAGAAATAACTGGCAAAGAGAGAGTACAGGTAATTCATGCAAAACCAATAATTTACAACTTGTCCATAAATATTATAAAGGGTTTAGGTTAACTGAGCACATAAGGCATTGTATAGGGGATTACATACCTACCTGCTATTTCTTAAGTAAAGTACTATTCAATTATATTCAAAAAGGGATTACCGACATCTGGAGTTTCTCACCATTTTTATAGGTAAAACTTTAAAAAGGAGTTAGAAGAATTATGAATGATAGGATATAGTTTTTCTTAATAATTATTCTGTTCATTATCTGAATAAAACTTAAAAATACTAATATAAAGTCTTGGGGGTGCTTTTGCTCCAAAAGCACCCCCCTAAATACGCCCTTGAAATAATCTAAACTTTGAAAAAGGTGTCACTTGTTGGTATTGTAATGAAAAAGGGCATTTCCGAAGTGCCCTAAATTAAGACAAGCAAGAGGTGGTAAAAGTGCAGGTATACAACAGAAAAATAAAAATTTATTTAATGTTGTATTTTCAAGTGGAAATTTTAGTAATAAAGACTGGTACATAGATTCAGGGGCTAGTTGTCATTTTACTACAAATGAAGATTGGGTAAAAAATAAAGACCATCCTAATTTATCAGAAATAATGGTAGCTAATAAAGAAAAGCTTACTATTAAATGTGTAGGTGATGTAGAACTAAAAACATTAGTAGGTACTCAGTGTTTAGATATCACTGTAAAAAACGTTATGTGTGTTCCAGGACTAACAACGAACTTATTGTCTGTGAGTCAAATTGTTGAAAATGGGAACTTCGTAAAATTTAAAAACAAAAAATGTCAAATTTACAATGGAGAAAATGAGTTGATTGCAACAGCAGATCTACAAAACGGTGTTTACAAATTAAATACACCAGAGGAAGATTCTTTACTAGCAGCTAGTGGCTTTAGCATCAGGACAGATATGGCACCGGAGATTGGGTCACATAAATACATCATATTTAAATAAAATGGCGAACGGAGCAGTTGAAGGAATAAAATGCCAGGGACAAACACAGTTTGATTTAAAAAATTGTGTAACGTTTTGTGAAGGTAAGCAATCTAGATTACCATTCAAGAATGTTGGCAGGAGGGCTTCTTCTTTTTTAGAAATTATACACACTGACCTCTGTGGACCCATGCAGAAGCGATCGCTTGGAGGATCCAAGTACTTCTTGATTTTTAAAGATGATTATAGTCGAATGGGTTTTGTTTATTTTCTTAAAAGTAAAGATGAGGATTTTGAATACTTTAAGTTCTTTAAATCAATGGTTGAAAAGCATAAAAATACTCCTATCAAGTATTTACGCTCAGACAATGAGGGTGAATTCTGTTCAAAAGAGTTTGAAAATTATTTAAAGTCAAACGGCATTATACATCAGACTACTAACAGCTACACACCGGAGCAGAACGGGATGTCAGAAAGACTTAACAGAACATTGGTCGAGAAAGCTAGATGTATGTTGTATGATGCAAATCTAGCAACTGAATTTTGGGCAGAAGCTGTGCATTGCGCCATGTATCTGAGAAATAGATCCATGGCTGCAGGCATTGAAAAAACCCCATTTGAAGTGTGGTACAAAATGAAGCCAAACTTAAAACAGCTAAGAATCTTTGGTATTCGTGCTATGGTTCATATACCCAAAGTTTTAAGACGGAAATGGGACAAGAAGTCTAAAGAAATGATTTTTGTTGGATATGATGAACAAACTAAAGGTTATCGTTTGTATGACCCTGAAAAGTGCGAACTTAAAGTCAGTAGAGATGTAATAATTATGGAAGAAACAAGTACAAGGGATAAAGTCGAAGAACGTGTTGAAATGTTCGTAGAAGATGAAGATGAAAATGAATTGTCAGATGAGCAAGTTTCAGTGGGGGCTGAAATTGCATCGGTTCTTGAGTCTGAACTTGAAGTATCAGACAGCGAACATGAAGAAGACTCCGATTATATCTGCGAAAATAATGTTTCAGTTCCAGAAAATGTAAGGAAGTCTCAGAGGGAAAGAAAGCAAATAAAGTATGATGATTTTGTGACGTATATGATTTCTAATAAAGTTTCCTATGGACCCGAAGAAGATCAGATGCTGAAATGTGGAGACAGGCTGTAAAAGAAGAACTTGACAGCTTTGAAGAAAACGACGCCTGGGATCTGGTAGATCTACCTAGTGGTTCAACAACAATAGTTCCATGCAAGTGGGTGTTTAAAAGAAAAGTCAGTTGTGAAAGTGAGGTTAGGTATCGTGCGCGGTTAGTAGCAAAAGGGTTCAAACAGCAACCCGGAATAGACTACGATGAAACGTTTGCCCCAGTTATAAGGTTTTCTAGTTTAAGATTGCTATTTGCATTGGCTGTTAAATTAAATCTAGACATAAATCACCTAGATGTGAAAACTGCCTTCTTAAATGGCCATTTAAACGAGTGTTTATATATGCAAGTACCTGAAGGTATGAAAGTAAGCAAAGGTAAAGTTTTAAAATTAAAAAAGGCCATTTCTGGACTAAAGCAGTCTTCACGAGCTTGGAACGAGAAAGTCCATACTGTTTTATGTGATTTAGGATACGAAAGGTCACCACATGAACCATGTATTTATATAAAAAGGTTAAATGGCTTATATACTATAGTAGCATTGTTTGTTGATAATTTTTTCATATTCTTTAATGATACAAATGAAACTGTTTTTCTAAAGAGAGAATTAGGATATAAATTTAAAATAAAGGATATGGGCAGGATTAAAGAGTGCTTAGGTATGACTGAGTTTTGATAAGGATAAAAATATTGTTTTGAGTCAAAAAGAGTATATACTTAAATTGTTAAATAAATTTAACATGAAAGATGCCAAACCTGTTTATACTCCTATGGAAGCCAAAGTAAATTTAGAAAGAGTAGTTTTAACTGAGGAAAATAAAAATAAATACCCCTATCAGAATTTAATAGGCAGTCTCATGTATTTGTCGGTATTAACAAGACCTGACAAGTTATTTGAGCCAGTTTAATAAGAATTATGATAAAAATCACTGGAAGTGTGCCAAACGCATTCTTAGATATTTAAAGGCTACTGCTGATTATACCATTAAATATTCTGGGAATCAATGAGGCTTACAAGGGTTTGTTGATTCCGATTGGGGGAGCGACAGTGTAGATAGAAAATCCTATACAGATTTTTGCTTTCGATTATCTAATGGCTCTGTTTCTTGGGAGAGTCGAAAACAGAAAACTGTTGCCCTATCCAGCACAGAAGCAGAATACATGGCAATATCTGAAGCTGCAAAAGAGGTTACATACCTAAAAAATTTAATGAATGATTTGATAGGTAGTGATGATTGTGTAACAATATATAATGATAACATGGGAGCACAAAAATTGTTGAGTAATCACATGTATCATAAGCGTAGTAAACATATAGATATAAAATATCATTTCATTCGAGAGGTTATTGCTAGTAATCAAATCATGTTGAAATATTTACCAACAGCAGATATGCCAGCAGATTTGTTAACTAAAAGTTTGTGTAGTATTAAACCGAGTATTAAACATAATAAGTTTCTAAAAGATTTAGGTACAATAGAACAAGTTTAATTTTTTAAGTACTTGCTAAGTACTAAGTTGAAATTTGTTGTTTATATCAACTATCTAAAAAATCAAAGTGACCTCTACTTCTCAAGAAATAAGTGAAGTGACTTGTATAAAACAAACATAAATAAAGAAAAAGTCAAGTTAATGTTCAACTATTGAACCAAGCGTTTTATTTTAAAATTGAGTTCCTATATAGGTGTAACGTGTAAGTGGTGATAAATATAAAATTTACTCAACCTACAGTAATAGCAGTTACCGTTATAAAAGATGAGAGCTGGTGCTGAAAAACCAAAATTCATATTATTTTTAGGTTAATTTTCAAACTTATAACCACAGTTTCTCTTAAGAAACCTTTGACCTCTTAAGAAACGCACAGAGATGTCAATAGAATACTATTTTAAAAGACATCTTTACACAATGATCCAGCACAACAAACACGCACCACAAACAATATAGAGTGCGAAATACTTTTGCGAGGTTATGAATATTGAAAATGTGAGCGGGAACTTACAAGTTATATAACAAGCATTGCAGTGGCAGCTCGTACTTTAGGAGATTAGCATCACTCACAGTGAGGAGTGTTACCATAAGTAATATGTCACTGTTGGTAACTGTGAACATCGTCAAATTACGTTATATAACAACACCTTATTTTGTTATATAACAACACCGTATTGTTCCTTAAATTTATAAAGAGTTTTAGGAGTATTTAAAAGCACACTAAAACTTACATATTGATTTTATAAGGTCCTCTTGGTTCTTTTAGATACCCCTGCCATATTTTTGATGCATTTATGTGGAAACAAGCTAAAAAAGTTTTTTACTGAAATTCTAAAATATTTATGACATTGGTGGCACTCTAATTTTTTAGAGGTACAAATGAAAATCATACAGTTCAAGAAAAATGGCAGTACAATTTTGGTCATTTCAAATGTCTGTATGAGAACCTCAATAATATCAGTGTATTTTTATATTAGGAATATATCTTGTACGCAAAAGAAGAGATGTCCTGTGGATATGTTATATTATATAACTTAGTTTTCCACCAACTTGCAAAGAGAAATACAGAGGATAGTGGTAAGTGCAAGAGCAAGCAGGATAACCAATAAAGTGATACGGGTGTCTAAATGTTGTGGTTACCATTATAAAGAAGGTTTATAAACCGTATTATGTAGCAGATTATTAACCGTAATCAACTTTAAACATCCAGAATTGAACTAGAAGTGATGTGGCGAACAATTACTAGATTAAACAAAACTTATCTGTGAAATTCTGATCATAATTGTACTAAACGTCACTTCTGATGAGTTCAATCCCTCCCACCCTGATCTCAATGTTATTTGATTATGGTTATGCTGCTTTAAAGAATGAAACAAAGAGCAGGGCAATACCTTCTACAGGGCGCAATGAAGGGGAACTTTTTATGGTGCTTGCTTTAAACACTTGCTTCGCCAACAAAACATGGTTACTACAACTGAACTCATCAGAAGAGATGTTTAGTACAATTCCGATCAGAACTTCACAGGTAAAGCATGGAAATATAAATGTTGAATAGTCTAAAATTACATGTAAGCAAAACAATGGCCAAACTAGACCAATACATAGCCTAGTACCTAAACCCAAACAAACAAATGAAGAATCTAGATGATAGAAATCACGAGGGTAAAAATGCAAAATGAATCGCGAATCACGCAACGATCACGAGGTGAGACGCGGTTATCAAATGTTCGATTCGAATAATTTAACTGACAAGAGCAACAGCAGGCGAGCTGGAATGATTCAGTAGCATCACAAAATTTATAACTAGTTATTAGGGTGTATGTATTTCATGATGACAAACGAAATTTTAAAAAGTACAACCCTAACGCATACTACTTACTTTCTTTAACAGCCGAGAGTAACACAAGACGCTGCTTACTCTCATATATTAACTAAATGTATTTCACAGCTGTTGATCACACGTTGACCTAGATTCTTCATTTTCTTGTTTGGGTATAGGTGGGTTAATAATATAGTTGGGTTTTACTAAGACAAAGAAAGAATTTTTAATATTATAGAGGCTTTGGCAGAATTTTTATTGAATTTAATAAATATCTACAGTGTAATAACAATTTAAAAAATGCCCTTGTGTTTATTTTGAACAGTGCAACATTTACTTACTTTTCAACTCAAATTTTAAAAAATAATATCAATTTCTTTTCTCTTTTTGTTATTTTAACTGTATCCATTTTAGTAACTCTAATTTTTACAACCTTTAGGCAAAACATCTAAAAACTAAATTTTCTTTTCATAATTCTTTTTATTTTAGTATATATGTAATTTCTATTTGAAAACAATAACATACAAAAATAAATAAATATTTATACATTCTTACAATTATTAAATGCGTCTAATGCTATATTTCAAATATATACATATACACAACATATAGCCCAAATGAAAAACAAAAAAGAAATAATCTCTAATAATCTCTAGTAAAATTGCATTGAATAAAAAATGAGTAGCACAAAAAGTTTTAAAAACATGTATAAAACCTATTATGTATCATTGCTTTAGTGGGCACAGGCAAAGGTAACTGTCAAGTATGCCATGATCCCGTCCTGTAAAATACAACAGGATAACATTGGCATTGACATCTTCCATTTATTTTAATACTCACTTAAATAAGCTAAAACCAGATTCAGTCGCTCTTAGGTAGTATGCGTACAAACCAACCAATAATGTTGCTGTCGCAAACAATAGACCATATTTACTTTTATAATGCAACAATAACCAGTCTGGCAAATAATAATGCATTTTCATCCAGACTGGCTTGTTTTTATCGAGCCTTCTTCTTAATCTCAATTCATCTCTTCTTCGTTGATCCATTCTAAAGATATAAAAGTATTCATTTGGAGGATGGCAGTTATTTTTATATTAGAACATTAATATATACAAACTGAGACAAAATTTGTAAAGTGGACCATGTGTTTATGAGTGGTATGAATATTTAATGTCGGCATGTATTTGCTTCTATCATTTAATGGTAGTAGCCTGATCCTTAATTGATTTTAAAATATTCTAGAATTTTGAAGTTACTAACGATTATTTCATTCTACTTCGTTTTTGACCAATCGCAAGGCTTTATTTTTTGGATTACAGCGATAATTCGATAATTTTTTATTGTCCTTTTCGACTGTTTTTATCTTCGTGACAATGCTGAAAACTAGTGTCACATGTGTCCCATTTTTTACTTTCATGTCAAATACTAATCTTTATGTTAATAAGTAAATGCTTAAATAAACAACTGTATCATGAAATAATCTTACCGAATTACATGCTCGTGCTTCTGAAATTATCTGTTGTAATACTCAAGTTGATTAAAACGCAACACTCGTGTCATTTTTTGACAAATTTCCCTCCGTTGCACGTCGGGAAATTAAAACGTCAAAAAATGACACTCGTGGTTGCTAATCAACGTTCGTATTACAAATCGATAATTTCGAAGCACTCGTGTAATTACAAGTGATAATATTTTTATGCAATGATTTGAAAAGTCATCTTCCTAACCTACTAAATCATTAAAATGAAAATTCTTCAACAGATCTCTACATAACGGAATAAAGATTAAGAAGAAGTAAATACTTTTTATCAAACATGATATTTACTTCTTAATCTGTATTCTTTTACACAAAGATTTGTCTAAGAATTTTGATTTTAATGTTTTAGTAGGTCAGGAAAATAATTTTTTTTAAATCGTTGCATAAAAATGTTATTGTTAATACGAGGTAAGCCCCACAAATTCTCAGCCCGGCAGGCTTCTACAGGTGCCAACATGTTCAAACTCGGTTGCATCATAGTTGAGCATGTAAGAGGCCTACACTATATGTATTATGGCTAGAAGCGTAATAGATTTTAGTCGTCACTCAAGCATCGTGACGAGTGCATGAAAATGATGCAGTTAACGAAAATTGAGTACCACGCGGTCATTAAACTTTTAACAAAAGAAAGGCACGCGCCTAATCAAATCAAACAACGTTTAGACGGAGTTTATGGTGATTTATCTCCTTCATATTCCACTATACAAAAAGTGGTCAAAATGTTTCCGTTTGGGGCAAGAATCTCTTGAAGATGAGAAGCGCACCGGTTGGCCAATTGAAGCGGTAACGCTTCAAAAAGTTTCAATGATTGAAGAAATGGTATTAGAAGATCGCCGTTTGAAAGTTAAGGAGTTAGCAGTGATGTCTGACAGTTCGGAAATAAGTGTTCGCTGAATTCTTCATGACCATTTGGGTATGAATAAAATTAGTGCAAGATGGGTACCGCCTCTTTTTTCTGCTGTTCAACGTCAACGTCGCACACTGGGGCCAAGTGCACCTTTTGGTGGTCAAAAATATTTTCTTTGCTTATTTTGCTTTTTAAGATTTTTGTTATCATGTGTGGCCACATACACCATACTAGAAGCAAAAAATAGAAAAAGTATATAAATTTTACATTGCCACAAAAAAAGTAATATTACTGCTATACATTCATTTTTAAATTCTGCAACGATTAATTATTCCTGTGTAAAAAAGTAACAAATAATTTTCTTGCAATATTAGTATGTATATGAATGATTCTAAATACGATAAGTTTTTAAATAAAAAGGCTTAAAACATACTACTTAATGTACCGTAGACACTTTATATTGGAAATTTCATTAACATTAACTGAAATGGTAATTACAAAAAGAAGCACAAAAATGCTCAATAGTTTTTTACTTGTAAAGTAGTAAAAAGCCATATAGAATAATTTTAAGCAAGATTTATATTTTGGACTACTATGGACGATAACTATAGCTTAACGATACTAAAAAGCTTTCATAGTTTTACAGAAATTCGAAGTATTTCCTTTTAGATTTTAAAGAAAACCTAAGTTTTTAAGACAATAATCAGTAATTTGATTTCTACTTACGTCTTGGAATAGAATCCATACTAAAAAACACCTCTAAATGAACTTTAAAACACTATTTGACACATGTGACAATGACTACATAACCGCATTTGGTAACGTTGAGATTTGAAATAAGAAAAAAGACGTATCTGTTGTTTTATGAGCTTTTCTTATGTAGGTTCAGTTAGCCTGATGATCCCTTTTAAAAAGTGCATGTCGAAAATAAAATATACAACTTTTTAAAATCACTTTTGACCAGCAAAATGGGTAAAAAACCCCAGTGTTGAATGTGCGCACTCATTTTTAAACTTGTGTGGAGACGACCCAAAGCCGATTTTGGAGTCGATTGTCACTGGAAACGAAACAATGGTTCTGTATTATGATCCTCTATCCAAAAGGGAATCGATGGAATGGCGACGACCCGATGAACCGCGTTCCAAAAAGGCAAAAGTCGTTCAATCTTCAAAGAAAGTTATGGCAACAATATTCTGGGATTGTGACGGCATTTTACTATTGATTTTAAAGAACGCAATACAACTGTTAACGGTACATATTATGTGTCTTTATTACATAAATTGAGAAACAATATTCGTGAAAAACGTATAGAAAAATTAGCAAGAGGTGTTCGATTATTACACGACAATGCACCCGTTCATACTGCCAAATTTTCACAAGCATTCGCGAATGCGGCTTTGAAGCATTGGATCATCCACCGTACAGTCCGGATATGGCTCCTAGTGACTATTATTTATTTTCCCATTTAAAGAAAGACCTTAGGGGACGTCGTTTTAAGGACGAGAACGAGTTGCAAGCAGCTATAATTGAACATTTTGAAGGAAAAACTTCATATTATTTTTACAAGGGCATTTAATTATTAATCTCACGTTGTAAAAAGTGTATTGACAATAGGGGAGATTATATTGAAAAATAAAAATTATTATATTTTACCAAGTTTATTTTTTTCTATATCAGGCCGAGAATTTATTGCGCTTACCTCGTACCTATCAAAAAATCTAGAATTTTATAAAATCAATTAAGAATCAGGTTACTACCATTAAATGACATCACTAAATTCATATTAACATTAAATATTCGTACCACTAATAAATATGTAGTCCACTTCACGAATTTTGTCTCAACTACTACTACTAGTAATTGTGCTTTAACTAACTTAAAGTGTAAAAGGAAAGGTAAGGTTAGAAAGTAAAATGCATGAAGGAGTGGAAGAATAAAAGTAGTAAAAATATATATACATATAATTTATTTTCGGTTAAATTATAGAAAAAGCTGAGAAAGAAGTGCTTAAAGCATAAATCTAATGTAACTGAAAGCAAACAGGAACATATTCTACAACTTGTACAAACTATAAACAAAATAAATACATCAAAAATATTTGTGCTTTCTTCTCCTTCTAAGCAAGCCAAATCCAAAAAAGCTGAGATAGAAGTGCGGACTAAATAGATTCTTCAACATTTTAAGAAGCACCGCAACCTTTCTAATTAAATAAAAAAAATCAAATACGTACTCTTTTTGAACTCGGTTCTTAACATCTCTCTCTATTTTATTAGGTGGGTATTTTTTGTATAACTTCGAGGCACGATCAAGAATCGATTCAAAATCTAAATTATCAGGTATTTGCGATAGTAAGCAATGAATACTAGCCATATCACATCCAATTTCAAATACTTCTTGTCTTCGGTCAATTACTAGAGAGGCTGCTACGTATAAGGGCGTCAAAGGAGCTGATGCTAGGAAATAATCATATAATCTGACAACATCTCGATATTGATTTAGTGAATGACCAAACCAAGTTAAGTACCATGGCAGTGCAAACATTGTACCGACCATTGCTCTACAGACAGTTACGTTAAGTAATTTCTTTAAAGAGTAACAAAATGTTTTTTTATCTTACCTATCCATAAATTCATATAAATCTTTATCTTCTCTTTGTAATATAGGATACATATAATTTAATCTGTATGATGTTTTTTCCATTGTTGGTTCCATACATTCTCGTAAATGATCGGTACTTAACCTTTCCATTATTCTAAATGCTACAGTTTCTCCAACTACTAGCAGGAATGTGATAGCTACATCATGGTAACCCTTAAAGAAATTCAGTAAATTTATTTCATTAGCTTTCAGATAAGATTATTTGTTAAATACAAACTAGTTAAATTATAAAGAATCCCTACATATTGTTACAACTTTGAATGCACCTATTACCGTATAAAAACTCAAAGTATTCATGTAATATCTCTGAATAATTGACAGTTAAGGTTTAGAGTCTATGTATACAAAAAGTTTTTACAATTAATAAACATTTAATAATGAAATGGTGCAACGATGAAGATAGAATTGTTGTGATTGGTCTTCACGAGTGCAGCAGGAAAAAAGCACTATCTTCAAAACCTTGCAGCCACTTGGCATTACTCAAATATTTGTTTGATGAACCATCAAATTGTTGGAAGGTATTGGGTATTGTTGGAGTAGAAGAGTGCGAAAGATCTGCGAGACCATGCCTTGTATGTATGTCACAAACAATTAAAGCTATCAAGGTCCAAATCGACCAGAAAAACAAAAGATTATGTTATGAAATATCACAAAACAAAACTTAGGGTTAGGCATTTACAAAGGACACTTACACACTCTTCTTGGTCACCGCTGACTTGAAAAATAACAAGGAAAGAAAGATTGAAATAATTATTGACTCAATATGCTCATGAACAGTACCAAAAAATATTGTTCAACTAGCATTTACAAAAGTTCAGCTGATGACACCACCAGTTATCTGAGTGCATACCACTCCGCCATGCAATACCTCCCCGCATCATCCGTAGGTACACACGCAGTCAAATAATTACAATTAGTTTATGTCTTCGTAAAAACTGGTGAATTTCGAGAATAACTGAATAGATTTTAATATCATTTTCACCATTTGATAGCTTATTTCTTAGAGAACATTTATATATATATATATATATATATATATATATATATATATATATATATATATATATATACAGATTTTTCAAAGGGTCTTTCAAGAGTAGAGTAATGAGCAATGTGTAAAAAAATAATCAGGAAAATTGGCTCAGACAAAATGCCTTACGTGTTAAAAATTCGTTGAGAGCCAGACGAAATCGTGGTTCAGTCATCTTCTACCTTAGCACTCTTCAGCAAAATCCAACAGGCGATATTATAGTTATTCTTAGCGCCAGTCGGATGAAAATTTTGTATTAGCAAGTTAATTCTTGGAAGAGTACACTGCACTAGCCAATTTTTTTATCCAGCCCAATACATACAGGGTTTTGCCTTTTTTGAAATCCTAGTTTCCTTTATTTATAAGATCTTGGTACTGAGTAAATTTTTTTCTTGAATAATTTTGCTATAAAATTGAAATAAACAATTTAAAACGAAACTGTGGCGACTTGTGACGTCCCCTACAATTTAAACAAAGTTTCATTTTAAACCAAAACTCATTTTCCAACTCGCCGCTCTAGGCAGAACTACAGACCACCACACTCAGCAACTGTGTTTACTACCTAAATATTTTTACATTGATTACCTTTAATGGTAGCCTAATTGGTTGCCATTTTGGTCAGGTCAAAGGTGTTTTATTGATTATTTCATTCTACTTCGTTTTTGACCAATCACATGTGTCCCATTTTTTACTTTCATGTCAAATACTAATCTTTATGTTAATAAGTAGATGCTTAAATAAACAACTGTATCATGAAATAATCTTACCGAATTACATGCTCGTGCTTCTGAAATTATCTGTTGTAATACTCAAGTTGATTAAAACGCAACACTCGTGTCATTTTTTGACAAATTTCCCTCCGCTGCACGTCGGGAAATTAAAACGTCAAAAAATGACACTCGTGGTTGCTAATCAACGTTCGTATTACAAATCGATAATTTCGAAGCACTCGTGTAATTACAAGTGATTATTTCATTCTACTTCGTTTTTGACCAATCGCAAGGCTTTATTTTTTGGATTACAGCGATAATTTGATAATTTTTTATTGTCCTTTTCGACTGTTTTTATCTTCGTGACAACGCTGAAAACTAGTGTGAAAACTTAAATAAACAACTGTATCATGAAATAATCTTACCGAATTACATGCTCGTGCTTCTGAAATTATCTGTTGTAATACTCAAGTTGATTAAAACGCAACACTCGTGTCATTTTTTGACAAATTAAAACGTCAAAAAATGACACTCGTGGTTGCTAATCAACGTTCGTATTACAAATCGATAATTTCGAAGCACTCGTGTAATTACAAGTGATAATTTTCTAAAAGGTCGAATAGTTTTTTATTCATAGTATATGTACATTACACTTCTAATTGCTGTTAAAGTAATTAAGAACCGAATATGTGAAAAGAAGAACTTTAAAAAATACTTCATTAGATAGATCGACTAAGAAATACAAAAAAAAAAACATTGAAATAAATAACAAAAATTTATTTGAAAAGTGAGAATCCCAATGCACAGCAGTAACTAAAATTCAAAAAGAATTGAAAAAAAACTAATGTTTTAATTAAAATAGAAACTGAACAATTTTTTTCAAGTCTTTGTATAACTTGTTAATTGAGACGCCCATTCGAATAACTGATTTTGGATGGGTAAGTTCCAGTAAAATTTACAGAAGCATAAAATATAAATTCCAAATCTACTTTCTGAATGTCGTCTTCCTTCGGCTATATGAAGTTTTCCAAATCTTTCAAGAATTTTTCTTTGCCAATATGCAAGATTTGTTCAATGTACCATAAGGTGTCGTAAAATATTACATAATAATTTTGTAATTCCAGCATTAGCTTCCATTTTGTTTTTTGCATATTTCCTTCCACTAAGTCTGATTTTTCTGATTCAAAAAATTCTGATTCTGATGCAAGTGAAATTATTTCAGGGGATTCACTTGATTTTGCTGTATTATGAACAATCGGTCTCGAGCGTACAGAAATGCATCAATTACAAGTAACGCTTTTAACAATATAAATAATCAAAAACTCAGAAAACTAAAAATACCTGGAAAACCGACATCATAAAACCTTTAACTTGGGTGTTTTAAATAGGTATAAAGTATTTTAAATTTACGGTTTTAAAAATCTAAAGACTAAAGAAAATATAATATCAAGCGGTAATAGAACAATTTGAATATTAAACACTCAATGGTGTATGATAGAAGGCTAGATTGTACAGGCTGAAGCTGATAACATGCGCTAGCTATTTTTAGCATTTGTAATTAATTTATTGTAGCACTTTTAAATACTGCCCTTGTTTAAATACATAAATGAGAATAAAATCTAAAATCGATCTTATTTAACAAATTTCTTAAAAACGTTTATTAGTACAGCAGAAACTCTTTAATCCGAACCTATAAATGCAAGGCAAATTCATATTAATGAGGAATTCGGATTACTGGATATTCGAATAAAAACATTGCTTTAGGCTATGGTACCTTATTGTAAAGAACTTAACTTATATAATTTACTAATTTTATTACAAAACTTTTATTTCTAATTAAAAAATCAGTAATTTTTGCTTTGAAAGCTTTCTTTCTCTTTTCTCCTCCATAGCGTGTGCTTGCATTTCTTGATCTTAATTTCAGCGTTTTTGTATTTTCTGTACCTTTGTCAGTAGCCGAGACATATTCTAGGATTTTAGTTTTGTTTTCTTTCGTGAACTGTAGTCAACTATCGGTGACAGTCGATTTACCAACATCATGTTTTAAATCAATCGTTAAAACACATTTTGTTGTTTTAAATGAGATATGGACTCCTTGTATAGAAATTGTGTATAATAGCAAAATTAAAAAAAACTTTAAGGTAGATGATGTCATTACATAAACACTTTCGGCAAAACTGACACATCAAAACATTTAGGGTGCCTTTGCGATGATATCAACTATATGCAGGATCTTTATTATTCTTTATATTAAATAATAATAAAAGTGTTTGTTGATCTTCTTAGAATTTTTCTACATCTGAGGGGTTGTAACATCACATTTATAATACTCACCTTCCCATTCCCCAAAACGTTACATATTCAATTTTAGTATGTACTATTGCGAGATAAATAATTGGTACCATTGAATTATAAAGTAGGCAGGCTTTTAAAGAATTTTGGTATATTACATCGATGGAAGAGAGTACTATGGAGAAAGTCCTATTTAAACAGAAAAAACCTACCGTGCAAATTATCTCGCAATACTACATAAAACTTTCTTGTACAGATTAAAAAGATTTGTTCGAATTAAAAGGGATTTTGGATTAAAGAGGTTTTTTTCGGATTATAGCTCGTAAATGTTCTTGTTCGGATTACTGAATGTTCGAAATACAGTGTGTTCGGATTATGGATTTCTACTGTATTTAAAACATGACTGATAAAAAATAAGTGTTTGAAATCAGCAGTCAACTATTCCGTTACTTACATTTTTATGCAAGTTGAAACTGTTATATTTCAAACCAAAATTGTTTAATTATAAGAATTATTAATAAATAAGTAGTAAGTTTATAACATAAATTTACTGAATTTTGTTGCAAATATTATTTTATAGATACGTTTATTGCAGTTTTTATAGTTATTTACATAAAGTGAACTAACCTAAAAATTAAATATTGTTGTTTTAAATTTTCTATAACTTCATAATTTCAGAAAATAAATACTCTTATTCGTGATAAAAAGTCAAAGTCTTAATACAGAAATAATAACTATTTTACCTATTTTGAATTGATTTTTGTTTACTACTTTAAGATTTTTATATTTTTTTGTGTATTATAACCACTCAAATATAAAATTACAACTGCTAGAAATAGCTACAGCTCGTATCGACGACTTCAACCCCTAGATGCTAGTGATGAAAATGGTTTGTCTATTAAGCGCAATTCCAAAAGTTGAGACACCACTGGGAACTAATAAGAGGGTGCTGCAAGTGGATAGCTTTTCTCGAGCGTTTTGAAATAATTTTTTGATATAAAAATACACAGCCTAAGCTTCATTAAAAAAAAAGAATCACGTAAATTGTCCCAGTAGAACTCTCAAACAAACTGGAACAAAAACAGCTTTGTGTTTTAAATCGACTGCAGTCTTTACAGTCTAGCCATGGCCTTCCATCATTGAGTCTTTAATATTCGTATTGTTCTGATGTATAGACAAACCCTTGTATACCGCCATAGTTCTCCTTTACAAGTTCTACAAGACCAATTTGCTAATTGTTTTTTATAAGCTTTGACATGAAAATAATAATAAAAGTTAAAAGATTAATTATTATTTTCGTGAAAGTTATCACATCCGGTCCTCCAAATTTAAAAATTACCACATATGGGGTATTACTGAACTCAGAAAAAATACGGGGGTTCCATTTAAAAAAAATTCGATGACGTAATAGACCCCACAGTAGTAAACTAAAAAATTAAAATTGATGTCAATCAAATTCGAAGGAAAAAATAAAATTGACGTGTCCGAGCTTTTCTTCTAAATAGTGATAATACAAAAAATATGAATTTTATTCTTTACTTTATTTACATTTAGTATAAGGAAATCCTTTAATCAATTAGCCCTTTTAACCGTCATATATTGACGGTGTAAGTGTCAAATCAAGATTCTTAGAAACGGTGAAAGATTTTCAATGCTCAAACAATAAATAATTACTTGCCGTTATTATTTTTCTGCAAACACTACAACATACACCCACTTCTTCAGAAAACCACCTAGATTTCTAAATACATTTGAGATAAAATGCATATTGAAATTGAGAAGAGTGGAAGGTGTTATTCCTATTGCCAAGTTTATTTCTCAGTATTGCCACGTATTCCCCATTTATTGCCGCATATTCTCTATTTATTGCTGCTTATTGCTTTGTACACACACACACACACACACACACACACACCAAAAGTCCCGGAATTTTTGCCGGAGACAGTTGCCAAAACTTCTTAATATTCCAAAGATTAGTATTCGAAATGTTATTAGTGCATTCACAATAGTCCTTACTGTTAACTGGAAATCTGGATCGGGAAGAAAACATCAAGAACATCAGAAAACATTTGATTAGGGAGCCCAAAGGAAAGTGAAAAAAATGATTCCATCAAAATTCAAAAATTTCGTCACTACAGATCAAATATATTAATAGTGATATACAAGTGACATTCAATATGATTACATTGAAGAATGTTCAAGGAAACGCCTATTGCCCCTGATGGAAAACCACAATGAATCTGTGCTATTTTGGCTTGATTTTTGAGAGTAAAATACAACGAAATATCAAAGAAAAACAAAACAAAAAAGCAATCTTCCAATAAGCAAGATTTTGAAAAAATATAAAGCAGTTGCAAATGACCGTAATTTATATAGGGCAAAGTGGTGGAAAAATGTTCATAGTTTTCTTTAATAAATAATTTGTCAAAAAAGTGTTGTTTTGTCCGTTTGTCAGAATTTTGTTAGTAGTCAGTTTTTTTCTGAGACAGTCCTGTGCAAGTAAGAGTAAGAAAAGTACCTGAGTATGGTCTAATGAGACTAATATGTAACTAATTATTAAGACAACTTTAGAAAAGTATGTCAAACTTATCTAAGAAGTCAATAGAAAGCACTTTATTATTGAATTGACCCTTGGAAAATCCATCAACAGTAAATCAGTTAAGATTATCTATATTAGTCATCAAATTAATGTCCTATGGAAATTCTCAAATTATAACTCATTTATTATATAAACAAATTATTGGGATTTTTCTTATTATAGTCTCGCTAACAAATGAAGGATTTAAATGACCGCGTGCACATCAGCTGTGAGAACATTACGATAAGCTAAGAATGTATGCAGAGTATCGTGTTACTAGAGACGTTTTAAAAAAGTCAGTAGCGTACGTTCGGATAGTACTTTTTAACATTATGTAAATTTATCATCGTTGAAGTATCTATTCAACCTTAATAACGATTTATAATTAAAAATCTCATTACGTTTTAAATGGCATAGGGTAATGAATACATTTAAAGAAAAGTAATTGCAAAAATTTTAACTATAAACCGTTAAAAGTAAAAAATAGGGAAGATCAGATCAATTTATGAAACATTTACTTCTTTTCAACATTTTCGAATAATAACCAATTTTGAAGATTTACAATTTGTGAAAAAGAATGTTTCTCGTTTCAAATCAATAATCATAACTACACAAATCATAATTGGTGTTAATTTACATTTTTAAGTGCATAAAACTGATACTAAATGATGGCAATCCTTTTTATATATTAGGAATCGTAATGTATAATAATTTACCAATTTCAAATAACCAATAAAACAATTAATGTATAAACAATTTGTTACTGTTGTAAAGGAATTACTTAACTATTATAGGTTCTTAAGAATTTTTGTTTATAACAATATTTCTGCTTTCATATGTTTAATTTAATTTATATTTTTTGCCGTTTACTTGCATACATGTTAGATAGAAAATAAAAATATGCCTAACTGTGAGTCAAATAGTATTTTATAGGTGCAATGAAATAATTAAACTTGGACGTTAATAATAATTGTTCTTATAGTATAAATTAATTTCATTTTCCCTATTTGGTACGTGTATTCGATTATAAGCATCAATGTTAGCCTTCGTAAAGGACATTTTGTGACGCTACTGAATCATTCCAGTTGTTTCTGTTATCAGATACATTTCTCGAGTCGACGTGATCATGAGGTGAACACTGCGTGATTCGAGATGCTTTTTACAATTCTGCCCTTGTGATATCGGTAATCTTAAATCCTTCATTTGATGGCGTGACTATAGTCGCACAATTATGGTTTTAAATAGAACTTTCTGAATCTGGTGCAATACATATTTTTATAAAACACTTTTGATAAAGCAGACGTTACATGCTGTAAAGATATGAGATAAAATTTTATTTCTCATATCAACATTCAAATATAGTAATCACAAATATTTCATTTTGTGAACAGTATCGAATTAGTACTTACTTGATAATATCTTAAATGTGGATACTTCATAATCACTCTTAATATTAAAACAGTTAATTGATCTTGTAATGCTACTCTTTGTTTATATGGAATGCCTGTAATCAATGATGTCAGTACAAATAGCAAAATGTTGTCAACCAGATGTACGAACCTGGGGGAAACCGTTTAAGTGACCTATTAACATCTAAAACAACTTGATTATATTCAGCATGCTGTGACAACTCTGACAAGAGTGGTGATTTCTCTGAGGGGTCTGGATCCACACATAAAAGAAGTGGCCACACTTTTCGTCTTAAATCATCTAAAATTTTCATAAGATGTTAAAAGTCACAAACATTATAAATCGATTTTACCATTGACTAGTCCATATTTCTCTATAGCTAATCTTTGCCATGTTTCTAATGGCGATTTACTATTTTTTAAAGCGTCTTCTATTTTCAATCGTTTTTGTTTTTCCTCTTCAGATTCTAATACTAAAAGTAAACACCACTTTAAATCTTGTAATAGATTGATGTTAGATAACTTTACCATCATCAAATTTTAATTCTGATCGAGTATCTTCAATCTCATCATATCCATTTGAATCAACAGCTAAATCAGAAGTTTTATCAAAATTACTAGAATCATCATTAAGCATAAGGGAAGAATTTTCTTCATCTACACTTGTTACTTCTGATGATATATGTGATTCCATTGTGAAATCTTTTTACTTTTTCTATTAAAACAGTTTCTGAATGATTACATTACTTTACTAACTTAAATACTGCAAGAATTTCCCAAATACACAAAAAATAATAACCTAAAGCACAACTGTCAAACTTAACTCAGCTGTTTGCCGTCACAAATATAATTTACAAACGTCAATGATTTAGTACTTTTTTTGTTTAAAAACATTGAAATCTGGATTTCCCTAGATTAATATCAAAATGAAAGTGGCGCAATTTTAAAAATAATTCAAAAAGTATCAATAATAACATTAAAATAAGCTAAAGTAAAAAATTAATATTATAAGAAGCGACAAAGTAATAATACTAATGAAATAAATAAAAATTAATATAATACTAATGTTTATTTAATTTCTTCTATTATGTTATTGTCACTGAATTTGTCATAATAAACTTTTTAGCATATCATTTTTAAAATTGCGTGTGTTCTTAAAAAAAATAATTAATGGCCAATTCAGATTTTAGATTAACCCTAAACGAAAGCGATAAACATATTGAAGACGTAATTGATGCAAGAAAAAAGATTGGCCAATACGATGTACATAGACATCCAACAGACCCCGTAATACCACAAAACTCCTTGTATCGTAGCGCTCATTCAACACCTGCATGTATCAATGAAGAATGTAGACAGCTTCATTCCTCTGAATGTGATGGACCTACGTGGCTTAACGAAAGCGATTTATGTAGCTACCCTGGTGAACCTGGAATAATCAACATAGGTCCTACAGATTCTGAAATTACTATAGTTAGAGTAAAACGTGAAGGATTACAATATAAAAGTGGCGAAAATAAGTGGAATTTACTACATGACGATGCTGTTCCTGGTGATGGTACTCATTTAGGTGAAAGTCCGTCTTTAGTGAACTTGGTCACTCTGGTGGATCAACCATTACAGTACTGGGGAAATAATGCAATTAATAATAACAATAACAGCAAGATTAATGAATATAACCAATATTTAGTACCCCTTTCGTCATGGGATCCATGCGATCACCCTTACAATTTGCCTGATATATTCTTATCACAAAATCGAACCTGCAGAGAAGAATTAAACAAATCAGAATTTCACATAATTAAACCACCAAATCTCCCGGTTAAACGCCCAGGATTGGCGGGAAGATTATCGAATTTTATACGCAAGCGCTGTTTGCGGAAATCAAAAACATCTGTAAGCGACGTAACGCCACCGGAAAATCTCAAAACGGCGGAAGAAATGAATGCAAGAAGTGGTAAACGTTAAACAATGAAGGAAGATTTTATTACTTAATTAACCGCAATCACATAGCATTCATTTTTCCGTGTAATATTTAGTGAGTAACTGATCTTAAAAATAAAAATATTAAGAAGCCATGTTATTTGTTTAATTTTAGCGGGATATTTGAAAATGGCTCCCAGGACAAAAACTTCATTTTATGTTAAGGGCACAACCGCTTTGGAAACATTCAACGTTATTTTGCCATCATTTTTTTATACATTTATTGTTTGTTTAGTTACTTCCTTTTACATGAAGAAATCCAAACAAACGTTTTATGTACAAAGATTTATTCTAGAGTTAATTTTTATTGTCGTACCAATTATTTTAAATGTTACAGTATTATCATCAAACGTTAACCATACATTAACTTCCTTATTTGTTCTAACTACAAGTGGTTGTGGGTTTTTGATAATGAAAATGTCTAAGGAAACTCAAGAACGTTCCAAAAAGAAACATGACAATACAAAAAGCGCTTTTATTACACTTAGTCGATCTACAATTAATTTTCTTTCAGTACTAGCAATTTTAGCTGTAGATTTTGTAATATTTCCAAGAAGATTTGCTAAGACCACAGAATATGGGTATAGTTTAATGGATGTAGGTGTCGGACTATTCGTTTATTCAAATGGTATAGTTGCCCCAGAATTACGTGGTCACAAAGATTCATTTAAAAAGACTCTTAAAAGTATCATTCCATTACTTTGTTTAGGTGGCGGGCGGTTATTTCTAACAAAACAAGTTGATTATTACGTACCTGTTTCAGAATATGGAATACATTGGAATTTTTTTATTACTTTAGCAGTTACAAAAGTTTTCAGTTCATTAATTTTAAATTTTATTTCTGTAAAGCATGCTATATTTAGTGGGATCTCTTTATTACTTGCTCACGAAATCTTTCTGCAATTAGGTTTGGCAAAATATGTATTTAGTAATATTCCAAGGAGCGACTTTGTATCGGCCAATCGTGAAGGTATTGTTTCTGCGTTAGGCTATGTAGGTCTATACTACCTGAGTGTAGCATTTGGAAGATTCATTGCTATTAAAAATAATGATTTAAAATCAAAATGGAAACACTTTATGAAGATGTTAATGATTTCTAGTTTTCTTTTGTGGGCAACTTTTGTATTGGAAGAGAATTTCGGCATATCAAGAAGGCTCGCAAATTCTGGGTACTGTGTCTGGATTATGTTTATTGGCGTAATGATGACTAGTTTATTTTATTTCCTAGAAATAGTTATGGAATATATTTTTGATGGTTTTTTAAAAATTCCTTTAATATTCGAAGGAATTAATTATAACGGGTTAATGTTCTTTCTGTTAGGTAATATTTTAACTGGTTTAATAAATCTAAATGTTGAAACTTTAAAAGTCGATACTATATGGAGTCTTGTTATTATTACAGGGTATATGTTTTTAAATTGTTGTATTATGTGTATATTATTTGTTAAACAAATTAAGATAAAATTGTAATTTTAATGTTATGTTGTTGTACTTTGTTTAAATCATAAATGTGATAGATGTTAAAAAAAACATCATTATACGTAAATGAAAAACAATAAATGTGATTTAATGTTTGATAATTTTTTATTCCATTAATACTTTAAGAAATATACAATTTTTAATACTGTTATATGTTTATAAAACAAATGGTAATTTTTTTAGTAAAAATAAGACAGAAAAGGTGCTATTCATAATGCTAACTGGAATTGATCTTTGGTCCAGTTTTTCAACCTCCCTTTACATTTATATCTTGTAAATTATTCATTTAGATAATGAAGTCTCTTATAAGAAAAAAGTTGCGCAGTAGTCTGCATTGTCAGTTTCCATAACAACCCACGTGGTAGATCCTACACTTAAGTGTGTTACTAGCCATTTAATCAACGTTAGTAACTGACTTGACACGCTAACGTGGTTTGTGTTGTTAAAGTGCGAGTTGTGAAGGTCCGTTCGCCGAGACCTGCCGCAAGGCATAAATACGCTTGAAGTTAGCACTAAACAAACTATAAGCGATGCTATTGGCCGGCGCACAAGTGGTCTCATTAACGCTTAAACTGCTTTACATAAATGCGGAAACACATAATGCAATCACTTTCCATTCCATATTACGCTGCAACTGTAAAAGCAAGTTAAGCGCACACGGTACGCAAACGCGCATTTTCGTAAATGAAGCTTCAAGGGTCAGCTAACTTTAAGTATATTTACGTTGTGCGACAGGTCTCGGCGAACGGACTTTAGCTGTTATAATTATTTTATGTACAGTGTTAAGAAATGAGTAACAGGAACCGGTCGAGGTCTACGGAATCAAACTTGTGAAGTAGTTACAAAAGTTTTTGAATTTTTACAAAAAGTTTGTGATGGTACCAAAGAAATTCCAAGAAGCGCAACAAACACGCAACTTCGGGAAATTTAATTGAAAAACTGCTAATAGAGAAAAACGATATTAGACTGTTAAGAAACACATTTTTAAAAAGAATGCGCATGTATCGTTGAGACGAGAGGGCAATTGTATACCTCGATGAGACGTACATTCACAGCAGTCATACAACCCCCAATATGTGGTCAGATGGAAGCAGCAAAGGCTTGTTGGCTCCAATATCCAAAGGTACCCGTTTAACTATAACTCATGCAGGCTTCGAAAGGAGGTTTTATTAATAATGCCTTGTTAATTTTTAAATCGGGATCGAAATCAGGGGACTATCACCAGGATATGCATTTTGAAAAATGGGATAGAATGAAATTAACTCCAAATTTGCCATCGAACAGCGTTGCTGTTATTGATAACGCACCTTATCATAATACGCAAACTAATCGTGCCCCAAGAAGCAACAGTAAAAAAGCGGACATGATAACATGGTTAACTAATAAAAATATCCCTTTTTGTGAAACTATGCTGAAAGTGCAATTGTACGACATCATAAAATAACATAAAAGACATCATATAACATACGTGATAGATAACTTATTTGCACAACATAGACATATCATTTTAAGACTTCCACCTTACCAACCGGATTTTAACCCAATTGAAAATATATGGGCAAATGTTAAAAACTATGTTGCTGCAAAGAACGTAACTTTTAAATTAGACGACGCACGAAAATTGGCAGAAGAAAGATTTGCTTCTATAACAAGTGACACATGGAAAAAGTATGTAAAAAAAGTTAAAAGGGTGAAAAATAAATACTGGGAAAACGACGTGCTTATGGACAATTTAACCGAACAGATAATTATAAATCTAAATAATAACGATGATTCAGAGAATGATGAGTATAATAATATAGACAATGATTCAGAAATGTCGGGGTGATTTGTTTTTATTTTTATTTAATGACTTTTGGGTGACTTTCTCATGCTAATGAGTTTAAAACTATTTCCAAAGTTTCTAAATCTATTAAGTTGGTAGTAATGTCATGTCATTATTCATTGTTATTTAATCTTAACTGATGTGTTTTTGTAATTTGTAATGATTATAATAAACAATACATCGATATTCAAACTATTTACAAACTGTTTAGTTTTTATATTTTCATTTGCTTACAGCTCTTCGCTACGTAAGCGGTTCTAGAGCTACATCGGATACATTGTTTAGTTAGATTTTTATATATAACTAATCGAAATTTTTAACGCGTTTGATGTATCTTAAACTATAATTACTTATAAAATATAATGCGTACTTCGCTCGGATATTTTCAGCGCGGTCTGTACTTGGAGCTTCAAACTATAAATATTATCATCTAAAATACATTCTTCTGCAACAAATATCTCTTTTGAAACTATCTGGTCAGGTCAAGATTTATATCGTTATTAGAATGAGGTGATGGGAGATGTAATAAAGAAAATACATATTGGAAAGGTACATGGAATTGAGCAACATAAGACAAAGTTATCATGTGTTGAAAACTGACTAGAGATTGTTACATCACACCTGTCCACTGCTCGGTTGTTCTGTTTGGATCGTTTTTATCAACACTAGTCTGACTTTGAATGTTCACTACACCTTGCATGTTAGAGCTAAACAGTATTACCCACCATTTGTCTCAGATCATTAATTACAATGATTTTGACATGCAAACAGCTGCAGCTTCAGTTGTAATTACCCAACTAGTATCAAACCAAGTATGTTTGATGGAGGGGCTGTGCCCAAGGCCGTATTCAAGGGGGGATTTAGGGGGTCTGAACCCCCCCTGAAACTAAACTTAATACTAATAAATGACATCAAAATAAAATTATTTTTCAATTCTGCTTCCCCCCGAAAATCAATTTCTGGCTACAGCCCTGGCTGTGCCTATTAGTCTCTGAGTACTCCCATTTTATGTCTTCTTCCACAAGAACCCCATGATTATTTCCCAAAAACTCGATCATTCCGTATTTGTGTATCTACAAATATGGACAAAGGCTATGTCATTACACATCCCTTAAGTAGCAAACATCTTGGTTTGACATTGGTCAGATAAATACAACTGAAGCTGTGGTTGCTCACGTGTCAAAATCATCATTCTTACAAGAAAACATCTATAATAATGGATTGTAAGGACTGCGGTTTGCAAATAACGAATGATGGCAACAATGAAGATGAAATTGAAAGGAGGATAACGCTGAGTGCTCGGGCAACAGGAATGTACCAAGCAATCCTGAGAAATAAAAACATATCTCGCAGGCTAAAACTACGTGTGTATGAAACACTTATAAAGCCGATAATTATGTACGGAAGTGAGGTGTGGGTGCTTCGGAAAAGTGACAAACGTATTAAAGAAAGAAATATCAAACTGGTACTGGGTTTAGAAGCGACAGGCAAAAACAAACGAGGGAGATCAAAGAAGAAATGGATGGAATGCGTGGAAGAAGATCTGAAAAAAATGGAAGTAAACAACTGAAAAGAAGCAGCCCTGGACAGGAAGAGGTGGAGGAAAATAATAAATGAAGCCAAGGGCCTTGGCCTATAGTGCTATTTAACGGTATCTCCTAACCACACATTGTATTTAACTAATTTCCAATACGTATTTCGGTAACGATGTTACATTCTTCTCGGCATAAAACCGTCTGTATATAATTCTAAAAGTTATAACCCTGTTCTGAGTGCATTTTTAAAGGACCAATCAAAAACAATGCAAAGCAATTTTAACACAAACATGCAGCTAAAGATAAATACATCTTTAAAGAAAAAGGAAGCTTAACAAATATTTTTACGACACCCACATGTTTGAAACCGAGGTCGGAGGGTAGGTTGACCTAAAGCAGTTTAAAATTGTTAGTTTTAAAAATCGTCCATCCTATTCTTAAAAAATTTAACTTTCACTAAAAATTACGTTATCTTGGAAACAAAATATTAAAAATAGTTAATTTTCTCTGAAGGAAATGTATCCCATCCAGAAAAACTTGTTTTTTAAACCATTTTTGTTAACTATCCCCAGGTTTTATATCAACGTTAATACTAGTATCGAACTGTCTATATTTCCCGGCTCTTTGTTTAATAAATTCTTGTTCTTTTTAATAAAAATACTTTCATATGCATCAAGTTCTCTGGGTGAATGGACATTTTTAGGTTTTTTACTTTAATCGCGTGCGCTGTGTCATGTAAGTGTTTAGCTACACTTGATTTTTCTATGCAATTGTATTTAAAATCTGTTATGTGTTCTTTGAACCTAGTTAAGATTGATAATAATAATAATAAACCCTTTTATTGTCTAACAGGAAATTTCCCAATTACAAGACAATTACAAAAAAGTAAAAGAAAGCATAATTGTTACATTGTATTACAAACAATAATTTAAAATATAAGTTTAATACATTACCCGATAACAAAACATAGATGGGATATTTTAAACAGTCTTATGTACTAAGGAGAAATGTTTTGATTTTATATCTAAACTGCATTAATGTACAGTTGAACAAATCTAAATCCTATTGGCTGTTAATGTAGTTAAGATGAGAGCATGCTTGATAAAGAGGACCTTTTTTGACTAAGTTGGTATTAGGAGTAGATAAGTAGAATATATTATGTTGTCTAGTGATTATATGAGGCACTACAAAATTTAAATCATTTAGTAATTGAGGACAGGCAATGAGGTTATTACACATTTTATACAGAAAAATTTGTGAGGCGCACTTCCTAGAGTTTTCAAGGGTTAGAAAATTAAACCTTCGAAGTAGTAATGTGTGATCAATTCCTCTGATTGGGTAAGTACCATCTAACTTAAATGATAAGTATTTAAGGAACCTACGTTGAACGTACTCAAGCCTATCAATCTGTATGTTATATGTGGGAGACCAAGCTATAGAAGCATACTGAAGTTTGGATTTAACTAGAGAGTTATTAAAGAGGAGACATTAATAAAGCTCTTTGTTGATCTAATAAGGAAGCCAAGAGATCTAAGAGCTGACTGAGTTACTTCAGTGATGTGCAAATTAAAATTTAATCTTTTATCAATTGTAACTCCCAGGTCCTTCCCTGACTCGCAGTCAGTAAGAATCAAACCATCCAGGACATAATCAAACTTCATCTCATTAAATTTTAGTGAGATTGTAATTTTTTTGCATTTGCTTGTATTTAGTGGTAAACAATTACGTTTACACCAATCAGCCACTTTAACAATGCCCTTTTGTAGTTGAATACAATCACTTAAATCACGAATGATCCTAAAAATTTTTAGGTCATCAGCAAATAAAAGAGTGAAACTACTGATCTCTGAAACTATGTCATTTATAAATATACAAAAGATTAGAGGGGCGAGATTACTACCCTGTGGAGCACCACTGGTGGCTGTAAATGTATAAGATTTATGACCATTGTATTCAACAACTAGTAATCGGTTGCGGAGATAAGATAAGAAAAAGTTTACTAAATTAAGGTGAAACCCCAGTAATATCATTTTTCTAGCAACTAAACCATGGTCCAACTTGTCGAAAGCCTTCGAGAAGTCTGTGTATATACTGTCAATTTGGAGTTTATTGTTAATTGCTTCATAGGCATGTTGCAAAAAACAGGTCAAATTTGTGACAGTAGGTCTTTGATGAAAGAACCCATGCTGTTGGGGTATAATAAAGTTTTTAACTTGGCAAAAAATTCTATTGTAAATACACATTTCGAAGACCTTTGAAAAGTTGGACAAGATAGCAATGGGGCGGTAATTATGAATTTTGTGTATATTGCCTGCTTTAAAAACAGGGCAAATTTTGGCTTGTTTCCATACCTCTGGAAAGACTTTTGTTTTAATCGATAAATTAAAAATAGTTTGTAATGGTAAACAAAATGCAGCAGCACAATCTTTTAATATAAAAGCTGGGACCTTATCGTGTCAATGGAGGACCCATCTACGATCATAGAGCTGGGAATACGAGATTTAGAGCGCTTATGGCGAATGAATTTCCAGAAACTTTTTGGCTCAATGTTTATCGAGTCCTCCACTGAGGAGATATAGTTACTGTAGGCAAAATCAATTTTTACTTTTATTTCAGCTCTCAGCTTCTTATAAGCATCATAAGTGAACTGAGATTTGGTAGTTTTTCACTTTCTATATAGTCGTGATTTCTTCTAGTAGAGTGCTCGGAGCCCCGAAACTTGCAAAAAAACGCATTTTGTGGGACTTCGAGGTAAAAATGTATAAACTACATAAAATTGTAGCTTTGGTTCTGTAGATTCTAAAACTGCAACTTGTCAAAAAATTTTATGGTGCAAAAGGGCACTATTTAAAAATTTCGAGTTAAGTACGTAGTTGGAAAATAGAAGATATAAGCTACATCTGTAATAAAAAATTATGTATATTTTTGTACAGATTCTTATTGATTTTAAAGTCTTAGTAAGAGCTTCCGTTTGGAAATGCACGTAAATCCCATAAGCTAAAATTGAGAAGGTTTCACATTTATGCAGATTTCTCGTTTCAAGCACTGCACAAATCTAATTAAATTCGACTAGTTTTTGCTTTACACCGTTTTATCTCGGGAAAGGTAGCATTTAACAAAAAAATGTATTCTTGTGAAATTGTAACCACGTTCTTTGCAATTGCAAAGGTCCTTGATTTATAAATTTTAAACAAATATTAATAAAGATATGTAATAAAATGTAAAACATCATTCATTGTGATGTTCCACCAGCCCGCAGCCGTCTGTACAATCATATAAGGCGTTCGCATCTCTCGTCTTACTGCGCCTGCCCCGCGTGTAGTACATAGGTATTTATTTGTCTCTCATCATTTACTAATAAATTCTCATTTTTGTTTTCTGCTTGCAATTATTCGTAACAAAAGTATATTGTATAACTAGCAATATAATTTGTCTACATAATTAGTGGTAAAGTTACAAATATACATACAGATTAGTATAAGACTGTCATAAAACTGTTCTCCCAAAATGTTTTTGTCACTCAAATTTACAAATAAATTTAACAAAAACAAGCAGGGAAAATACAGAACAAGGAAAGTAGAAAAACAAACAAATTTACCGTAAATACATAGATTGAAACTACTAAAGATCACGTTAACAGCTATCAGATAATCTTACAAAATATTTTAATCTATTTCTTGAGATGGAAATGATGGGAGTTTCTATAGAATCTTTGCATGATTTCTGTACCATACACCGACTTGATCCAATGCAAGTAAAAAACAGTACCTAAATAACAGTCCATAATTTAAAATGAATTAATAGAATACTTTTACCTTTTTTAAACCCACATGCTATCAAAATATGTAAGTTTTCAGATAATGCCGATAATGTTTGTAAAATAGGTACTATTTTGTCGTCTACTACGGTCCATCCGACACAATTTAAATTTAAATAATGAAAATTAAAATAAAAGTGGCTTTGGATCAAGGAATAAGTTAGAAATATTTGATAACTGTCTGGTGTTGATATCTCGAATAGTTTGAGAGATATTAAAAGGGGCTTGTTGAAAAACTTTTCCCTTTATATCAGCAACCCATGGCCTGCTTTAATTTTTTTGAAGAAAAATGTACATGCAATTGTCATTTGGCATTTTAAAGTTGAGATTGCTGGAGATAAGGGGCCACCCCCTTATGCAAAAATTTTACTGCTATACTACATTTAAATGTCCCCCTCGAAAAATCGATCGACCTGTTTTTGTCACAACTGCTATTTCGTACAGTTTAAGAGATACTTGAGATGGGAATTTTTCAAATGAACACACTGTATATTTCAATCATTATGCTTGATTACTATGCGTTGCTTACCTAGCATGCAAATATTGTTAATGCATGTAAAAGGTATTACAAATAGATGTATTCTTCCTCTAGGACGGTTATCGGAAGATACCCAGCGATCCCGAAATAAAGATTATCGCCAGTATCGACAATAGTTTGCCCGAAGAATTTCACGACAATAACCAATAGAATATCTGGAACTAATTTTTAATATCTTCTGATTCTATTATTTATTAACAGCTATCAGAGAGAATCCCCCAAAAAAATTTACTACATTCATAACGATGCGATGTGCTGAATTTATTAAACAGGCCAGAAGTGCAAACATTCATCTGTTCTAGATAGTGCGACTAATAATGCACCAAAGTTTTAGAATTATACAAAAAATTATAACTGATACAATGCAAAATAAAACATGTACACTTATGGGTGTAAATAATTTCGTTCTGCCAGATCATGAAAATCTTACATAATGCGACGTCTGTAACATTGTACGAACAGGCTGGGTTGTGGATCAAAACTGTTATACATATTTTGGCCTAGTGGTGAGCTCGTAAGCAATGTTACCTTAAACTGTCTTTTACTGGTGGTAACTTGTCAATCGTTTTAGAGGCCGCAAGAGCTCCTCATAAATAATTTATATGTACATGTGATGTTGGTATTGTTTGTATACATTTTTGTTACCAGACTATGCATGTTCTTATTGCCGGTAAGTTTTTTGAAACCGAAGTATTCGGATGAAAGTTGGAGATCAAAAAGTCTCTAGATATATTGCGGTTCAGGAAATAGGAAATTGGATGGACCGTAGTAGACGACGATAGAAAAAAATGAATAGGTTGCTGATATAGGGAAAAGTTTTTTAACAACCCCCTTTTAATATCTCTCAAACTATTCGAGATATCAACACCAGACGGTTATCAAATATTTCTAACTTATTCCTTGATCCAAAGCCACCTTTATTTTAATTTTCATTATTTAAATTTAAATTGTGTGTCGGATGGACCGTAGTAGACGACAAAATAGTACCTATTTTACAAACATTATCGGCATTATCTGAAAACTTACATATTTTGATAGCATGTGGGTTTAAAAAAGGTAAAAGTATTCTATTAATTCATTTTAAATTATGGACTGTTATTTAGGTACTGTTTTTTACTTGCATTGGATCAAGTCGGTGTATGGTACAGAAATCATGCAAAGATTCTATAGAAACTCCCATCATTTCCATCTCAAGAAATAGATTAAAATATTTTGTAAGATTATCTGATAGCTGTTAACGTGATCTTTAGTAGTTTCAATCTATGTATTTACGGTAAATTTGTTTGTTTTTCTACTTTCCTTGTTCTGTATTTTCCCTGCTTGTTTTTGTTAAATTTATTTGTAAATTTGAGTGACAAAAACATTTTGGGAGAACAGTTTTATGACAGTCTTATACTAATCTGTATGTATATTTGTAACTTTACCACTAATTATGCAGACAAATTATTTTGCTAGTTATACAATATACTTTTGTTACGAATAATTGCAAGCAGAAAACAAAAATGTAAATTTATTAGTAAATGATAAGAGACAAATAAATACCTATGTACTACACGTGGGGCAGGCGCGGTAAGACGAGAGATGCGAACGCCTTATATGATTGTACAGACGGCTGCAGGCCGGTGGAACATCACAATGAATGATGTTTTACATTTTATTACATATCTTTATTAATATTTGTTTAAAATTTATAAATCAAGGACCTTCTCAATTGCAAAGAACGTGGTTACAATTTCAAAATATACATAATTTTTTATTACAGATGTAGCTTATATCTTCTATTTTCCAACTACGTACTTAACTCAAAATTTTTAAATAGCGCCCTTTTGCACCATAAAACTTTTTGACAAGTTGCAGTTTTAGAATCTACAGAACCAAAGCTACAATTCTATGTAATTTATACATTTTTACCTTGAAGTCCCACAAAAGTCATAATTTGATGCAAATTGCACTCTACTATTCTCAATATCTTTGATTATATCAATAGTATACCATGTTGGGTACTGGTATTTAACTTTACAAGATTGATATTTAGGTATACATTGGTCGAAAATTACATAGAGCTGGTTGTAAAAAGCCAAAACCGAGTCATTGACATCAGTAAAATCACCCAGAAAGCTCCAATCAGTTTCTAGAATTAATCGGTATAGTAGAGGAAAGTTCACTTTTTTAAAATTATATTGTTTATTTGTGTTAATAGTTGGAAAATTATCTTTTGATACATTCAGATCAAGATCTAGATTAATTCCTAACGTGGGGTGATAATTATCCTCAGGAACAAGGGGCAATGTCTCTTTATCAACAGTGCATGAAAAATTAGCCAAGACTAAGTCCAGAATAGTGGAGAAGGCATTATAAATATTATTAAATTGTGTTAAGTTAAATATTGCTGAAAACTCATGTAGGGCAATTTGTTTAGGATTATCATTTGCAGCTGTTTTAAAACTTATATTAAAGTCCCCTAAGAAAAGTATGTTCTCACCTTGTAAATAATTCAGTGATTCAAAATAATTAAATAAAGTCAGATATTATATATAAAAATAAATATAGATATTAAATTAGTACTAATTTTGCAGCTGATGACATCGATAGCTGGCAGCATATCTTCGAGTTGACTTAAATCAATACGAGTAGATCTTAAATCAGACCTAATACCCAGAAGCACACCCCCACCTCTTGTCACATTCAGTGTATCTAGGTCTCTGTTTTTACGATAAACAATGTAGTTCATATCGAAGAGTTCGTCATCATTGATATTAGATTGAATCCACGTCTCTGTGACAGCTACAATACTGTACTCACCTGTAGAAACCGACTTTGAGAATTCTTGAGTTTTGGTATTTAATCCTCTTACATTTTGATATGTTATATTTAAAGTCCTGTTAGACAATCCACTTAGTTTAAATTGCTGTTTTTCATAGATACAATCCGTGGGATTCCATGAAGGTATTTGATTTTGAGATTAATTTCCCCAGCATTTAACCTATCCTGAAGTTGTTGCTTAACAGTGCGGAATTCTTGCAGTTGCCTAGGTGTTTTATCACTGCTAACTGACAGATGATTTAGGTTAGGAAGAGACTTTAGTTTTATTCCATTCCGTAGTACTGTGGAAACTAGATCGGCTGAATTACAAATAACCATGATTGGTTTGGTTTTATTTTCAGCATACTTGCCCAGACGATACACTTTGATAGTATTTGGGGTTGCATTACACTTTAAGGCCGTTAAAATAGTTTTTGCAGCAGTCTTAGCACATTCGTGGTTATTATTATGATTTGTCTCAGGATAACCAAATATCAAGAAATTCTTTTTCCTGGTTTGACGGTCATAAAATTCTTTGAGTATATCATCCATTGAAGATTCAGACTGGGGTACAGCGATTTGGGAGGCATTACTATCTATAGAGGCAACTTGATTCTTAGCAATAAATTCTTTGAATTCATTACATTGCGATTATAAGACCTCAACTTGGACCTTTAGGTCTTTAAGTTCCTTCATAAGAACAGGAATCTTAAGAAAACCTCCCTCACAGTCGGAGCAAAGAAAAATTAATTTTCTTTTTCCTTTAAGCTGCATGTATTAAACTTCGGAGGCAGTTAGATGACCACAAGTTGCACAGAAGCCTCTTTTGCAGCTGTCGCAAGGGAACACTTCTACTTTTTTGATATTTTTCGCATTTACTATCCATGTTCTTGAATTCTTGAACTCAAGGTATAGTTGACACTGGGCAATATATTTACCAAGTAAGGTATTTTAATTTGTTCAATTAATAACCTTCAGGAACACAGCTGATAACTTTCTTGATTCCCAATTATTAATGCACAAAACTATATACCCCAGAAAAGTTTTATTTCACTAATAGTTTATCAACAACTTTATTTGATAAATTTTTATAGTTATTTTTATTTATGGTTCTCTATTAAAATTAATACTAATGTTTAGTTTTTAGTTTCAAAATCCAAAAGATCCCAATTCATTGATCAATATTCTTTCTAAACATATAAATTAATTGATAGTTTGTACTAGATTTTCATTAATTTTATGCTCTTTTATAAGACAGGAATGCACACACATGCACACATGTGTACTGTATAAAATAACAGATCTTTTAGTCTTTCCAACATAACTCATATTACAATCGTTGCATTCAATTTGGTATATTCCCGATTTCAATTTTTTATGTTTTATCTTTTGGATTGCCTAACAGGTTTTTTAAAGAATTATTTGACGTATAAGATACTCTCATGCCCTCGTTTAAATACACTATTCAAACCTTTGGTGATTGGGTGAAAAGGTAGTTTAATAAAACTCTTTGGCTCATTTTCTATTGGTAATAATGTACTCGCGTTTCGAATGCTATGTTTGTATTTGATTTTATGTAATAATAATAATAAATTCATAATAATAACTTATGTAGTTAAATGTTTTTAAGAATAGGATGGATGATTTTTAAAACTAACAATTTTAAACTGCTTTTTGTCAACAACCTACCCTCCGGCCTCAGTTTAAAAAATGTGGGTGTCATAAAAATATTTGTTAAATTTCCGTTTTCATCTTCTCATTCCTTTATGTATAAAAAGATATACTTATCCTTAGCTGCATGTTTGTGTTAAAATTGCTTTGCATGGTTTTTGATTGGCCCTTTAAAAATGCACCCAGAAATTTTAAAATTATATTCAAACAGTTTTATGCAGAGAAAAAGGTAACATCGTTACCGAAATACGTGTTGGGAATTAGTCAAATACAATGTGTCGTTAGGAGACACTGTTAAATATAGTGAAGAAAACATTTCCATAAAGTAGTTGACTGTTCTGTTGGAGACAAAGACATGTTATTGTCTATGAATTGTTCTTATAAATGGTACTGGTTGGTATTTGCTAGGTCTGACATGTAGGAGTTATTAAAGGCGGTCCAAAAAAGCTGACGAGGAGACCATTAACATCTAAGAAATGTTGTCAAATTAGCTTCGAATATTTATTGAGATTTTTGTTTGTAAAATCTAATTTGAATAACTTTTCGAGCCCATCTCAGTTTGAACTATGAATACCACCCAAACTGTTTTAAATGTCAACAATGTTGACCAAGAATTTCGTTGAACAAGTTTTACTATCTATATGGACAACAGTTGTCAACAAAAAAATAAAATTTACAAGAATGTCTAAAATTTTATAATTCATCATGATCTATTGATTGACTGTCCTGAGCGTCGCTTTGTACATCTTCTAACATGTCGTTAAATTGCTGATGATGTTTTACATGCATAGCTGCCTTGCGTACAAGTCTTAGAAATTCTTCCACATCAAAGGAATAATTCGTGAATTTAGCATGAGCCCCTCCTCCATCAGGATGCGTTCCCTGTGATATATTGTTTCTATAATAATGAAAATGATGTATTAGATATTAACTTACCTCATCTTCTTGTATTAACCTAGAAGTATCTTCCCACGTTAAATATCTCAAACCTTTCAATCTTGCTAAATCCATGTAGCAATTCTCATCTTCACAATTATATCTAAAAATAGAAGAACATCAGTTTGTTATTTAAAATCTTAAGTGTTCAATGTCATTAAATTGGACATTTATATTAAAGCATTTTACTACTACTAGAAAAATACTACTTTAGCATAAGGTAAATTCAATGTTAAAAGTCTTTGGCTTTTTAGATAAATAAACAAATTGAAAACGTATATAGCAACTTCTAAATTATGAAGAATATAGATAGAAAATGTAAATGAGCTTCTTTAAGTGTATTTGAATCTGAAATTCAATCATTACTTAATCTTCAATCATTCAATCTTACTTAAAAGGCATGTAGTACTTATCAAAATAGTAAAAAAAAGTTCCATTAAAGGTATATCCAAAAATGGATTGTTTCGAAGATATAGGCATTTTCTGTAATGTCTAGTACACTGTTTCTAAAACTAATGATAGCAAGGCTGTTCACTGACAATACAATATAGAATACAACAGCAATCCTTGTCACCAACCTTTGTAAACCAATTTTTATTTAAAATAAATAGAACTTATTGAAAGATGTTAGTGGATGTTATGGAAACAAGATTGCAGCATTGTTTTTCTGTGACACAGGTTTACAAGAAATATTAATAAGAATTATTTTTATTAATGCAAATTATAAACATAAGTCATAAGTAAAAATACTTTTTTATACTTTGTGTTAATAATATGCTTCATTGTGATAGTGAAAACAATTTAATAATAGAGGCTATTATTAAATCGTTTTTGGAAACAATTTTTTGTTTTGTAAGATTGGTGACATTTGTTTTACACTACATATAAACACATTAAATGAATGGTTTATTGTAGAAAGTAACACATTTTTGGCCATTTTGATGTTTTCATGGATATTATATATTTCAATATATCCTCATAGTTTGTGATCAAATGGATTAAGTATTGGCATCCTGTAGTATTTTGGCATATAATATACATGTAATATTTATACTACTAATATTTACTTATTAATTGTTTCTTTTATGTGTTTTTCACTTTGGTATCCAATTAAGATAATCAGTTTATTTAAAACCTATATTTCAATCCATTTTGGATCTTCGTTAGGGTTACATTAATATATGGTGGAACTTAATATTAACGCATTTGTGAGACGTCTGTCACTTTTTCTATTGTTTACATATGCACACATACATATTTTTTCACGCAAACAATAGAAAAAGTGACAGATACGTCCCAAAAATTATTTTAGGGAGTGTATTATGATGCTACCGGTAGGTAATAAATTTCTGGAAAAAACTGTTCCTACCAGTAGGCGTTTTGTGTTTCTTTAAACATTCACCTATCGGTAGGTGAATTCTTTTTAAATAATTTTTCACCTATCGCTTTACCGATTTGTTATATTAACTATCTATATAAACCTTAAAGGAATTGTACTGTCTGATATAAAAAAACAAAAACAGATTTTTTTCTCAAAGATATGTAAATATTGTAACATTCTTTTTCAAATAATAACACAAGTGCTGTTTAAATCGTCTATTCACAAACAAATATTTATTTCTATACACTAATGAATACACTATAAATTAACGCTATAATTATAAACCATTAAAAACTATTATTTACAGACTATGAATTTCTAATACAACATTTATATTCACTATTTATTTTGTAATACACAGTTAATGACTTGCTGTTGACTGCCTCTCTTTTATCCGCAATCCGCTTTTATATCCTCATATAAACGCACCAGAAATTGCTGGAACCTTCTATGTATTCTTAGAAAATGCTAGAATAAACCACGTCTGATTTACATGCTTGTGCGATGCGTCATTTTCTCGAAGGCGACAGAACACACCACCTGTCGCTCGAAAAGAGGTTCGTTCCTTTTCTCTCCCGTTACACTGCCCCCCTCTTCAAGTCTGTTCTGTCCCAGAACAGGTTTTATGCTCTGGTTCCTGTAGAACGGGTCATGACGATATCGACAGTCTTCACCTCGACTACACGTTCCATTACGGTAGAAATAACAGTCTACACTCTTCGTTGGCCTTAATGCGGGCTGTGGGTCAAAACTGCAGACGAAGATCTTGACGTCCGTACCTCTAAAGACAACTTCCAGCATGTTTCTAACGATTCTCCAATCCAGCTGGTCCCGCCCACAGCCGAGTTTGGGAACTGCCAATTTGTTAATTCCCCTGGTAAGCAACTCGATTCTCAAATTCCATAGTGCCCTCCACAAGTCGGCGTAACTCGGTTTCTGGTAGTAAAACTGCTTGGTTACCAAGTAGTAAATGGATCGGTCATGATCAGGCAAGCGTAAGGATTTACCAACAGAGGGATTTTGTTCTCGAAGTTCATTCAGCCGTCCAAATTTATTTCTAAACACTACTGCGATCCCCCTGGACATACGGAGATCCGCGGAGACACAGTGGGCAATGGAATAATCACCAGGGACCCGGAAGAGATCTTGTTGCATCTCAGTCGTGACTCCGAATCGCGCTTTTCTAGTTCCAGAGAACGCAGCCATAAATTCTCTAAAGGTTGGCTGATCATCTTCAGGCCTTACGATTTTGATAGCCACCTCGGCCTCATCTTTCCGATCCGGGACTGCGTCATTATTTCCCTCACAGTGCGCCAGACGATTGGAGTGTACCACCTTTGGTTTCCCCCTTGGCAATTTCTGGATGCGATAAATCAAGTCATTTATTCGTTTCTTCACCTGGTATGGACCCTCCCAATTTCGCTGTAACTTTGGAGAATAGCCACGACGCCTTTGCGGGTTGTATAACCAGACAAGCTCTCCAGGTTGAAACCCTCCTTCTTGGGCTCTCACATCGTACGTAGCCTTCATCCGGTCACTCGCGATTCGACTATTATTTCGGGTTCGGTCGTGAATATCCTCCAACTTCTTCTTTAAGTTGATGACATAATCATTTCCAGCTACCTCCTGCTCTATAGGTGGAGACCCAAATTCCAGATCACACGGTAACCGTAACTCGCGTCCAAACATTACAGACGCTGGTGACTGACCGGTTGTTTCGTGGACCGATGCACGATAAGCCATCAGGAACAGATGCAGGTATTGGTCCCAGTCTCGTTGATGATCGGAGACGACCTTGGCCAAATATTTGCCCATTGTCCGATTCATGCGTTCTACCATTCCATCGGACTGCGGATGTAACGGTGTGGTCCGAGTCTTGCGAATGCCCAACAATCGACAGACTTCTCCAAAGAGTACAGACTCGAAATTACGGCCTTGATCCGAATGCAGCTCCATGGGCACTCCGAAACGACTGAAGAACTCTTTGACTAGTACGTCAGCAACAGTCGCAGCTTCCTGGTTTGGTAGGGCATATGCTTCTGGCCATTTGGTAAAATAGTCCATTGCCACTAAGATGTATTTATTCCCATCGTCAGTTTCGGGAAATGGTCCGGCAATGTCTATAGCTATTCTCTCCAGAGGACTACCCACATTGTACTGCCTCATGGGTGCTCTTCGTTTCCCCAAGAGTCCGTTGCCAGTGGCACATAGTTCACATTTCCGGCACCACTCCTTCACGTCTTCTTTACAGTTGACCCAATAAAAACGCTCCCTAACTTTCTCCAAGGTCTTTTTCACACCGAAGTGTCCTCCGGAGGCACCGTCATGGAGATGTCGCAATACTGTAGCCACTCGGCTTCTTGGAACCACGAACTGAGACCTAATGGTGGTGCCATCTTCACTCTCCAGTACTCGCTTCAGGAGATCGTCTTCCACCTTCAAGGACTCCCATTGGGCCCAATATGCTTTGAGCGTTCTGTTGAAAGGGCTGACGGCCTCCCAGGCAGGCCTTTCTCCCACGCGCTTCCATTCCAGTACCATTTTTAGTTCGGGATCAGCCTCCTGCTGTCGTTGCAATTCTTCCGGCAACCAATTGTCGTTGACGATGGTAGTCCTTAATACTTGGCAAACCCTCTCTTCCAAACGAGAGCAATGACGGCAATCCGTTGGACAGGGTCTTCTTGAAAGAGCATCGGCATTTCGATGACTAGTGCCCGCTCGATGTTCGGTGTCAAAGTCGTATCCTTGTAATCGTTCGATCCACCTTGCGACCTGGCCTTCAGGATTACGGAATTGTAGAAGCCATTTCAACGCTGCATGGTCCGTCCTCAATAAAAACTTCCGTCCGTACAAGTATTTGTAAAAGTGCTCAACGGACTTCACGACGGCCAATAGTTCTTTTCTGGTCACACAATAATTCCTTTCGGCTTTAGACAAAACCTTACTAAAATAGCCGATGACCTTTTCTTGTCCATCCTGTATCTGAGAAAGTACACCCCCAATGGCCAGATTACTTGCATCTGTGTCAAGTATGAATTTCCCTTCTGTCCGTGGATAACTCAATATTGGTGCGGTTGTCAGGGCACGCTTCAGCTGTTGGAAAGCTGTTTCACACTCTCCGCTCCAAACATACTCGCGTCCATCTTCAGTTAGCCTTGTCAGAGGCTTCGCTATATTGGCAAACCCAGGAACGAAACGCCTATAGTAGGTACATAACCCAAGAAAACTACGAACTTGGTGTTTATCTTTCGGTGTTGGCCACTCTTGAACAGCACGAATCTTATCGGGGTCGGCTGCCACTCCATTTTGTGATACGACGTGCCCGAGATATTTCACTTCCTTTCTGAATATGTGGCACTTTTTCGGACTCAGTTTCAGATTGGCTCCACGTAGTCTTCGGAACACTTCCTCTAGATTTTTCAAATGTTCGTTGAATGATTTTCCGACTACAATCACATCATCTAGGTATACCAGGCAGGTCTTCCACGACAACCCTCTCAGGATGGTCTCCATTAGACGCTCAAAGGTGGCCGGAGCGTTACATAGACCAAAAGGCATAACTGTAAACTGCCATAGTCCAGAACCAATAGTGAACGCGGTCTTCTCCCGGTCTTCAGGTTCCATTTCAACTTGCCAATAACCACTCTTCAAGTCCAAAGTCGAAAACCATCGCGAACCAGACAGGGTATCTAACGTGTCGTCGATGCGTGGTAGGGGTAGCGCGATAAGGGATAGCTGTCTTTCTTGGTCACGTCATTAAGCTGCCGATAGTCCACACAAAATCTCGTTGACCCGTCCTTCTTACTGACCAGGACCACCGGTGATGCCCATGGACTGCTGGATGGCTCGATGACCCCTTGTTCTTCCATATCAGTAATAATCTTTTCGGCTTCTGCTCGCCTTGCTAGAGGTAGACGCCTCGGCTGCTGACGGACAGGCATAGAGTTGCCTGTATTGATTTTATGTTTTACTATATTTGTTCGTCCCTTCTGGCTATCGTCAAGAGCGAAGATATCTTGGTATCGGTGAACCAAACCCTGTACCTCTTTCACTTCTGTTCTGTTAAGGTCTTCGCACGAACTAGTAACCATGCCCACTAATTTTCCACCATGGTCTTTGGGCGCTGGTTTTGGAACATCAGCCATACACCTGGCTACTCGGAATACTGGCACACACTGTCCCACAAGGGTACTCTTCTTCAATGTCACCGGATCCACATTAACGTTCATAATTCTCACCGGTACTCTCTTTCCAACCTTGATCAGCGCTTTTCCCACCAGTATGCCACTATGGATCTTCTTATCACAAACAGGCTCCATCATTCGCACACACCCTACCCGAAGATCTCCATCCAAACCCGCCTCGACAACCATCTCGCTTCGACCCGGCAATATCACATCTTCAGTCAACAAAACCCTTACAACCGGATCTTCTCGTGGGTGCAAAGGAAGTTCTTCGTTACCGACCTTCAAAACACCCTCTTTCAAATCCAACGTAAAACCAAATTTTCTCAGGAGGTCCATTCCCAAGATGAAGTCATCAGTGATATCGGCTACCAGCACCTCATGATCACATTCTTCACTTCCAATGCCAATCTTCATCTTCACCACTCCGCGTGTTGGTATCACTTCACCTGTTGCTGTACGGAGTTGAGTAGTTGTCGGTAACAATTTAATACTTGATTGTAGAACATCAGGGCGTACGATGGATTTTGTCGCCCCCGTATCAATAAGTAGTGGAACGGTTCGGTTAGCAATCTTTCCATCTACAAACAAACTGCCATTACTATTCTTTGATGTTACGGCATGGATCGTGATCTCCGGGGCATCTTCACTCGCAGTCAACGTTCGCCCCCTCTTGCCAACCCTTTTTAACTTTTCCGACGGTTGTACTTTTCTTATTTTGGGACAACGGCGTTCTACATGTCCTTGTTCGCCGCAGTTCCAACAACGAGGCCCTCGAACTTCTTGATGATTCTTCTTACGGCTTTCTTCCTTCCGAAGAACTCTCAGTACTAACTCCTCTAGGTGATCTTTAGAACCTTCTTCTTCCTCCACAACGGCCCGAACACGCCCGTGACCTCGGGACGCTTGCTTTGCAGCTTCAAATTCTAAGGCGTGAGCAAGCGCATCATCAGTTGTTCTTGGTCGTGCTAGCCTCAATGATTGTTGTGTTTCCCCGTCTCTTAACCCATCAATGAAGATCTGCACAGCGAGCTGTCCCAGAAATGAATCGGGTGCCGTAGGGTACGCCAATCGGACAAGCCGCGCAACATCGGCTTCAAACTCCTGCAGGCTTTCTCCATTCTTCTGGATACGATTCTTCACTTGCGCGTGATACACTTGTTGAAGATGCGCGTCTCCATATCTCATCTCCAATCTAGACACTAACAATTGATAATCAGTTTCCTGTCCTACTGGGATTGTTTGCAGGACGTTCAACGCGTCTCCACGCAAAGCCACAGTTAAAGAAACGGCCTTTTCCTTGCCTGTCCATCCGTTGGCCCCAGCGGCCGCCTCAAATTGTTTGTAGTAGGTGGACCAAGGTATCTTTCCATCGAACGTGGGTGGTTTTACTTTTATCCCTACGGCAGGAACCTTTTCTTCTTTAAATTGTTTCTTTACTTCATTAAACGGCCACTCAGAAGTTGAGGGAAACCGTAGTTGCCTCATTCTATCTTCCAGCATTTCGATCATATCGTCTTTCTTAGTTGTTGGTGGTAATTGCATTTGGGCTATTTTCTCTTCTACCATCTTTATTACCCTATCTTGTTCCGCCAATCTACCTTCCAATAGTCCTGACGCACTGGCATTCTCCAAAAATTCTTCGAAAACTTTATCTTCCAACGCTTTGACATTTTCCAACAATTCTCCTTTCATCATTTTAACATTTTCTTCCAGTGCTTTAGTATTTTCAAGTAATTCTTGTTTTAAAATTCTAGAATTCTCTTCGGACTTTTCCAGTAGTTCTTCTTTTAGCATTCTAACATTTTCTTCGGACTTTCTAGAATTTTCTTCGGCTTTTCTAGAACTTTCTTCCATTTTACTTAACAACAAACTAGTATCAATTGCGGGTCCAGGTATTTCGAAGAGGAAACTTTCAGGATCTTCTTGCTGTTCTATAAGCCATTCTTTTAGCCGATTTATTAACACGTTTTTAAGGCCAGTTGTTTCCAAATCTCGTTCTTCCAGTTCATGTTTCAAGTCTATTACTTTCAGATCTTTCAACAATTTCATCGCCATCTTAATTGTTTGTTGAAATTATTTTTAACACTAAAAATTTAATCTCACAGCACTTTATTTAATTATTACGCGATTTTATTTATTTTAAAACCTCACACCTGTAACACCACTGTAACGTTCTTTTTCAAATAATAATAATACAAGTGCTGTTTAAATCGTCTATTCACAAACAAATATTTATTTCTATACACTAATGAATACACTATAAATTAACGCTATAATTATAAACCATTAAAAACTATTATTTACAGACTATGAATTTCTAATACAACATTTATATTCACTATTTATTTTGTAATACACAGTTAATGACTTGCTGTTGACTGCCTCTCTTTTATCCGCAATCCGCTTTTATATCCTCATATAAACGCACCAGAAATTGCTGGAACCTTCTATGTATTCTTAGAAAATGCTAGAATAAACCACGTCTGATTTACATGCTTGTGCGATGCGTCATTTTCTCGAAGGCGACAGAACACACCACCTGTCGCTCGAAAAGAGGTTCGTTCCTTTTCTCTCCCGTTACAATATATTTTGTATACTGTACCTATTACAAAAATAATATATTATGGAAATATTTCATTGTATAACCAAAATAAACGACTATTATAAGGTGACCAGACGTCTCGCTTTTGGCGGGATAGTCACACTTTGTTTCACCTGTTCCGGTGCCCATAAAATCTTCAAAATGTCCCACTTTTCATGGATAATCATGATTTGACGAACACAGACAGCAAAGCAGTTACATTACGTTTATTGGTTAAAACAATAAACATAAATGTAAACTTTTTAATTAATTTTCTTCTAATTTCTAAATTACAGTAAACTATATTTAATATTGGTATCCAACGGATTTATATTTCTTTTCAAAAACTAGATATCATTTATCTTAATTTAATTTGACCGTGCCAATTATACAAATAAATATCGCACACTTTATTTGGGTTTAAATTTAATACAAACGCTGAGTTAACATTAATTACAAGAAATAACCATAGTTGCATCGATATAATGCCAATCACACTTATTATCAAACAAAATTAAAATCTGTAAAATAGGGGAAGCCCACTAACTAACAACAGCTGTTCTTGGCAATGACGAAGACATGAAAAAGATGTATTTTTTACGTACTAATTTTAACGCGCCAAAAATATACCGAGAGGCACGTAACTATTACATTCCATTAAGCATCACTTTGGAATATTAATTGTGGCATGCAAAAAGGATTAGAGGCACTAATTTTCATATGAATATCTATTCCAGCGCTACTTGGGCAAAATCATCTGGCTACCGATAAGCATAAACTATATGTAAATGTTGCTGCCACTTCTTCTAAGTTACAAGATTTTCCGTAAAAGTAATTTCGGAAAAGAAAAGTAGTTAGCATTAGCTGAAGGACTGTTTGAATTTTATACTATTAATAAAAATCAGAGTTTTCGGTCAATGGATTGCACATCTAAAAATCATTCAAAAATTGTTTGAAAAGCTTGCTTAATAAATTATTTATGAGGGAGGGTATCCCTAATGTACCGCCTTATCGATTCTGAAGCAATCTGGCCACCTTAGACCACCTTATTAGCATTTACAATTAACACATAACCATTTTTTGAATGAAGCCCAATCAATAACAACACATGTTAAAAGAAACAAAGTAAGCAACTGTTACATTTTGCTGATTTTGTCTGACAAATTTTACTGCATTCTAGTTTTGAAATGAGCATGTATAATTTGATTAATTTAAAAATATGTCAAAATGACTCATGTATGTAGTTACGTTACAAAAATGTATTCGTGATTATAGGTTTTGTTGTTGAATTAGGTTAAGTTTTGGTAGGTGAAAAATGATTTAAAAAGAATTCACCTACAGAAAGGTGAATTTTTAAAGAAACACAAAACACCTACCGGTAGGAACAATTTTTTTCAGAAATTTGTTACCTAGCCGTAGGAACATAATACACTCTCATTATTTTATTATGGACAGCTTAAAGTGTTAAGTTCCACCATATATTAATGTAACCCTGACGAAGATCAAAATGTTTTTAACAGCTTGAATTTACAAATTTTCTATAAATTTCATGACGCAAAGTAGAAAAAATAGTATATTATACTTGTTTTATAAGATGTATTGTAGCACTCGTTCCTTTGGAACACTCCTTGCTGCTCTCGTCGTGTCCCAAACAACTCGTGCAACAATAGACCGTTTTATACAACTCATAATAATGTACTAAGTATTTAGTATTACCCAATCAGGTTGCTTAATGGTGTGATCAACTTAACAATGCGGTTAACTATGATTTATGCAACCAGCCCTAAGAGATGCAACACTTGATGTTATGTTAAGTATTTTTTTAGGAAATTTTATGCTTATAGCTATTGACATATTTGTACATTGAGAATTCCCTGTTTGGTACTTTTTGGAACTAACGAATCGAATAATTGAAAAGAAATTACCACAGAAACGATTCATATCCTCACAATCAGCCCATGACTACCAAAGTTTTCGAAACTGAGATTATTGTGCAAGAGATTAACTCAGGAGTCAGGAATGCTGTACAAGATATGTAAATACCACTGAGGAATTTCTATCCTCAAATGTAAAACAGTGGTCTTTTGGCAATATACAAAGCAAAAATGTAATGATTATCCTAATGAATTCTAATATGAAAATCAAAAAAGTTCAGTTCAGGAAATTGTTAATATGTTTGCAGTAGTGGTGGGTTATAATGCATAAAGATCTTGATGCTTCTCGGAGTGTTACAACACAACACCTAGGCATCATGAGACATGCTTATAAGATGCGTTGAAATATGAAGTATATCCATCTTTATTTTAAATACATTTTTTTGTATATTGCCTTTTCTATCACTCCCACTGGTTTGAGTATTCTAGCAACCTTCAAGAGTACCATCCATGCTTATGCGCACACATAGACGTACATCTTGCTGACATGATAAATGCACCAACTTTATTGTTAGTATTTCCAATAACAAAATGCTATAATGCGCCACTACTGTTTAGCTTGACGTCTCGAGAAGTTTTCGACACCTTTTGATTTCCCGACGCTTGGGCGTTGGGTGTTACGAGAAGCATTATAACATACCACTAGTTTGCAAATTATTTCTCACGATTGGCTCCAAGTTTACGTGTCTCTAAAACAAGAGAAACTTGATGCTACCCTTTTTTTTTTAGAACAAGTAGTACTATATAGATACATATATAGCAGAAAATCTAAACTTGAGTTCCTCTTCCTTCATAGTTATTGTTCAAGCTAGTCTGCTTTTATTCAAAAATCGTAGTTCATCCTTGGAAGCAGAGTTTGGGCATCTCAGTTATAGGAAAGTAACATACAGTAAAGTTTTGCTAATTCGGACTAATTAAAACAGGGGCAATCCGAATCATCGCGGTTTCCGGATTACTGCGTCTGCAGAGTTACAGTGTTATATTTGTACATAAATGCAATTAAAACATTCTGCAAAAACATTTATTTAAAAATAAATAAAACTACAAAAATATTTACGCAAAAACTGCTTTAAAAATCAGGTTCGTACGCTATGTACACTGCTGGATAGATGCTTTGCCTTTTCGGCCAAAATTTCGAAGGATATTGGTGACATATCTAAAACCATGCAAACAACTTTTCTTCCATCTCCGGATATTCCGCAGGTTTTAACGTTTTTTTAACTTTGTTATAATGATCCTTCAGAATTTGTAACAAATCTGGAAATGTTTAATATTTAAAGTTACAAAGCGGTCTTTTTACATTTAACAATTTTTAAATTTAGCACAAAATCTTTTTATATGCAGTATGCCGGAGACACATAAAGTCGTAATTCGTAAAAGAAGTATCAGTTCTTTTTTAACTTAAACCTTTATAACTAATATGAATTATAAAGTTGCAATATAACCACTTATATAATCTTATTTATCTTTTCTACAACGGTAGTTTTGTATCAAATTACACATCGTTACTGTAAACAAAACTCGATAAATAAAAACAATTAATTCTAAAGTTCGGATTATCAAAGCCCTAAATCCGGATTACAATGTAATCAATGTAAATAAATTGCTGGTCCGAATTATAGTGTGATCTACCCTCATTATGTATCCAACAAAACCTGCAGCATATTGTTCGTTATGTTACGAGGGCATTACTCAATCGTTTAGTCATCAGTGGACACATAACAGGCTAGTTATGTGATAATGATATGGAATGATTTTAGAGTCAGTCTCGAACAGAAAGAAGTACTGTGTACACACTTTTAAATGTTACTGCCGATATATTTATTAATAAATTATATTAAACAGTTGGGGTTGTTTATAGTTGCAGCGGTGGGATTACCCCTCGTGCTTTATTAATTTTTGTGATAGTGGTGAAATCGTTTATTAAATAGTGTATTCATAAATATGGCGACAAAAACTGTAAGTTATAAAATAATAAAAATTTGTAAAATTTTACTTTTTCAATTCATGGACGACTATGCTCACAACATTTCAAAATGATATGTATGTAAATCACAGACAGCACCCTAAGACAGACTGTTTCGAGCTATTGGCTCTCATCAGTTAGGTGTAGCTGCCCGTAATTCCCATACACATCATTCGAGCTTATATACCAGTTCGGAAATAACATTAACACCAACAAATAATAGTGGTGCCTCCTGTAGGAATCAGACCGCACTATGCGGTTTTCTTCTGATTATCCATTACAGGATATACAAAATATACAATAACAATAAAAAATCCGGTCAAAGCGTCCTACCGTATAATTAAATACACAAAAATATAAATTTAAAACACAATGGTTTTAATAATGTGAGTATTCATAGTTATAAAATAATAAAAAAAAAATTTTAATTAATGGACGACTATGGTCACAACATTTCAAAATGATATGTATGTAAATCACAGACAGCACCCTAAGACAGACTGTTTCGAGCTATTGGCTCTCATCAGTTAGGGGTAGCTGCCTGTGATTCCCATACACATCATTCGAGCTTATATACCAGCTCGCTAATAACATTAACACCAACAAATAATAGTGGTGCCTCCTGTAGCTCGAGACAGTCTGTCTTAGGGTGCTGTCTGTGATTTACATACATATCATTTTGAAATGTTGTGAGCATAGTCGTCCATTAATTGAAAAAGTAAATTTTTTCAAATTTTTATTATTTTATAACTATGAATACTCACATTATTAAAACCATTGTGTTTTAAATTTATATTTTTGTGTATTAAAAAACTGTAAGTAATTCAGTTTTGACTATTTACTGTTATGTTGATTAACGTATAAATCAACCAGTGTTTTTTATGAACTTTTCATTTTGGTTAACGTGAATACCAATTAGTTAGTATTTCGTTAATTACAAGCTATTATTTTCGTTGTGATTCGATTAACGTATGAATCGAATGTTACTTAGATACGTTTATAATTAATTCGTTAACGAGTTAAGCTAGTAGTTTTGTTTGATTAATGTATAAATCAAACTATTACTGATTTGTATGTTGCAAATTTAATTATTTGAGTTTGATTGGATTGATTAACGTAAAAATCAAGGCTAAATAAGAATCTGTTATGAGTGGTGTTATGTAATAATTTGCCTTTATGTTAACCCACCAAGATTTCTGATGAATAACAGCGTTGCTGTTAAATAAAGAGTTGTGTAAAAGTTTATATAAAAAAAAAACATTTTTTAAGTATTGCTGTATTATATCGGGGTGTTTCATAAATTTAGTACTTAATTGTTAGATAATCAAAAACTATTATTTTGGTCAAGAACAATTTTTATTTTCACAATTGTAAAGTTTGATACGATGGGGCGTAGCAGTTCTTCGTCTACAAGTTCAAGTTCTGATCGGTCTGAAAGGAAACGCCGTTCCAGAAGGACGCGATCGTATACGCGGAATGAGAGATCACATGGAGATTCTATTTCGCGCGAGCGTCATGCTAAAGAAGAAGAACGCGTTCGAAAATCAAGATCCCGTACAAGATCAGAAGATACGCATGCCGTTTCTGTGCACGATAGATCATCTACTAACAGAAGTCATTATACACCTCTAGTGCTCACGCGATCGGGTTTTCGTGAAGATTTGCGCGTAACCATTCCGAATTCGCCTTCTCGGCCGTCACTTGCTGATACTTCAGAACGACTCGGTAAATTAGAACTACTTTTTGAGAAAATGATCACTCAACAAACGCAGCCAAAGGAACGTCCACCGAAAGTTTATGTGAATCCAGAATGCATTCCTGAGTTTAGTCCGGGAAATCCAAATTTAAGTTCTTCTAAATGGATAGAGAAAATCGAACAGCTGGAGCGGATTAATCGATGGGACGAATCCTCTATCATATATCACATGCAAAGTCGACTAACAGGTGTTGCCCGGAAATGGTATAATAACTTACCTACGTACCAATTAGGATGGGAAGAATGGAAGGAACTTCTATTGAAAACGTTCCCCGAACATCAAGACTTTGCAGCTATTTTGAGGAAACTTGTCAACCGATGTAAGCTTCCCAACGAAACATGGGAGCAGTATTATTTTGATAAGATGGAGATGCTTAGTGCTTGTGACATTTCCGGAAGAAAAGCAGTATCTTGCCTAATAGATGGAATACGTGATCCAACGATTCAGGCAGGCGCAAGAGCTGGGAGATATCTCACTCCAAATGCCTTATATGCTGAGTATCTTTCCGCCCTGAGAACCGAGATTTATACGACAAGTTTTCAAAATCGACCAAGAGTGTTTGAACGTGAACGTCGCGACCGCCGAGAAGATGGAGACCTAGTTGTCAAAAGATTTAAGTCAGGTGTCAAGACCGAACAACGTTGCTACAATTGCAAGGGGCGTGGACATTTTTCGGACAAATGCCCGAAACCAAGGTTAGAATGTACCAATTGTAAGCGTTTGGGTCATCTAGCCAAAAATTGTCATAGACAACCGGTAAAGAATAATATTATCAAGTCGAGCTTAAGTAATGCTAACGACAGCTATTACTTTGAATGTCGGGTAAACGGAAAACCTTCTCGTGCATACGACACGGGCTGTGTGGCTGTCCTACTAAGAAAGGGCGATGCTCATAAATTAGGGTTGAGCTACATCCCCAGTACGATGACAGTGACCGGATATGGAGGGCTTATAGTTCCTGTAATAGGAGAGACGAAAGCCACGATTCTGCTTGACCGAGTTAAAGTCGATGTTGAAATTTTGGTTGTGCCTAACTATGTCCAAGACGTACCTTTAATGATCGGACGGACTTTTCTCAACCGACCAGAGGTTGTCATGATAGTCCTTCAAGAAACTGTTAGTGTACTGTCTGCTGACGACAATCTCGAAGATGTCTTAAACTTTTCATCCCGAAGAATTCCTCTTTGGGCTAAGCAAGATACCATCATTCCTCCAAAAACAACAGCTTTGGTAGTCGTCACTTCTAGGGGTGCTGTTGATGGAGAACTTTACGTTCACGGTGGTTTACGAGCAATTCCTGGCCGAGAACACTACATAGATGAATGTATCAGCAATGGTCTAGATGGTTTTCTCACCATAACAAACGTTTCACATGAACCCGTTGAGGTAAGTGCTGATAAGATTTTAGTTAGATCTGTAATATGCTTTGAAGATAAATCAGTTAGCATGCCAGTACTATCAGCCTCAGTGATAGATGCTAAGCCCTTTTCGGTTGATGAAGTAGCATGTAACAAAAGCCTCAGTGCGAGTCAGAAACAGAAGTTAATTGATTTATTAAATGAGTTCAGATGCTGTTTTGCTCAAAATACTAGTGAACTTGGTAAGACAGATATTTTAAAAATGTCTATACATCTAACGGATGACAAACCTGTTGTTTATCGTCCTTACCGTCTTTCCCACAACGAACGAAAAGTTGTTAGAGACATTGTTGATGATCTTATGAATAATGGTATAGTTCGTGAATCAGATTCACCTTACTCCAGTCCTATCTTGTTGGTGAAAAAGAAAAACGGAGAACAGCGAATGTGTGTCGATTATAGGGCATTGAATGTAAAAACCGTAAAAGATAGATTCCCTCTTCCTCGTGGAGACGATTTTCTGGAAAAGTTAAAGGAATGTAAATATTTTACAAGTCTAGATTTAGCAAACGGGTATCACCAAATACCCCTCGAGGAATCTTCTATTCCTAAGACCGCCTTCATTACGCCAGATGGACATTATGAATATACGCGGGTTCCATTTGGCCTAGCCAATGCTCCAGCCGTATTTCAGAAGACAATCAATAAAGTCTTAGGTAATTTACGATACGGTAAGGCCCTAGCATACATGGATGATATTTTACTACCTGCCAAGGATTTTGAAACGGCACTCTCTAATTTAAGGGAAGTGTTGCAATCAATTAAAGAGTCTGGGGTTACCCTAAGGTTATGCAAATGTCAGTTTTTTATGGAAAAAGTAGAGTATTTAGGGCATGAAATTAGTAAAGAAGGCGTGCAACCAGGATTAAGAAAAACAGAAGCCATTAGTAATTTTCCAACACCTCTTGATGTCTACACGGTTCGACAGTTTTTAGGGTTAGCAAGCTATTTTAGAAAATACATCAAGAACTTCGCCACCATAGCCAGACCCCTAACCGCGCTGACTAAGAAGGATGTAAAATTCATGTGGACCGAAGAGCAGGTCAAAGCCTTTCAAACTCTCAAGGAAAAATTGGTATCGCGACCAGTGTTAGCAATTTACGATCCGCAGTTAAAAACGGAGGTCCATACAGACGCCTCTAAATGGGGCATTGGAGGGATTTGGTTGCAAGAGCAACAAGATGGATCTCTGAGACCTGTTCTCTATTACTCCAAGCAGACTACGAAGGAAGAACAACGATACCACTCTTAGGAGCTAGAAACAATGACCATAGTTTATTCTCTCAAACGTTTTAGGATATATCTAATAGGCATCCACTTTAAGGTAGTCACAGACTGTAATGCCATTAGAACTACTCTCAGCAAGAGGGATTTAATCCCAAGAATTGGAAGATGGTGGCTATTAGTACAAGATTATGATTTTGAAGTAGAATATCGAGCAGGACTCAAAATGCCACACGCTGATGCACTAAGTCGAAATCCTGTAAATGATCTGTCTGAAAACCGAACTGAGCGAGTGTATACCGTCAATATAAACGAAGTTGACTGGGTACTTACCGCTCAGATGATGGATGAGAGATGTAAGATGATTATTGACACCTTATCGAGATCACCAATCGACCGAGAAGAACATGACCTTCATCAGAATTACTGTTTAGTTAATGGCTGATTGTATAGAATAATGGAAGGGAGAAAGAAATGGGTCTTGCCAAGGACAGCACGCAAACAGGTCGTTTTACAGTTTCATGACGGCATTGGACACTTATTATTAGAAAAGACAATCTCGGCTATATCCAAACATTATTGGTTGCCAAGTATGCGAAGATATGTAAAAAGATTTATCTCTTCCTGTTTGCAATGTTTATACAACAAGGAACCAGGAGGAAGACAACCAGGATTCATGCACCCGATCGAGAAAAACGTCAATCCGTTCGATACATTACATGTGGATCATCTTGGCCCATTCGTGAAATCTAAAAAGAAAAACATGTATTTGATTGTAATTGTAGACGCCTTCACCAAATTTGTGTTTATGAAGGCTGTACCGTCAACAAAAGTGCGACCTTTGATATTGTTTATGACTAGTGTAATTCAGAACTTTGGAGTGCCAAGGAGAATAATAAGTGACAGAGGATCGTGTTATACGAGCAAACAGTTTGAAGAATTTTGTAGAGGTCTGAACATTAAACATGTGTTGAATGCCACTGCGACTCCAAGGGCCAACGAGCAAGTGTAGCGATACAATCGTACAATATTGGCATTGCTTTCTGCGTCGACTGAAGACGAAAATAGGTGGAACGACATGGTGGAAAAGGTCAGGTGGGGTCTGAATTCAACGAGGAATTCAACCACCGGTAAGTCACCATACGAACTACTGTTTGGGTACACTCCCAGAGGAGCGGCAAATGCGGTTTTAGCAAACGAAGTCGCTATAGAACCAACGCACTTGGACAATATAAATGATGTAAGAAGCGAGGTGAAACGGATCACAGAAGCTAAGCAGGCCGAACGAAAGGCTAGATATGATATGCATCGTTGTGTAGAAGCCCTACCGCATTCATGTTAGCTCGGATTCTGACGAAGAATCTGAAATGAATGAAAAGGATCCTTCATAAGAGAGCTCTCCGAAGGGTGCAGGTTCAAACAACAGACGTTGACGTTAAAACCTGACTACGTTGTTTGTTTAGTTTGAAAGTTGTAGTTTATGTGGGCTGTAAGAGAGTTGCATATGATAGTAGTTTCTGTCAAGGTTGTAAATTGTGTGGACTGTAAAAGAGTTGTATATGATAGTAGTTTCTGTCGTAGTAGTTGTGTTTGGAAGGGATGCTTGTTATAGTATTATTAGAATGTTTAGGAGAAGGTGCATTATAATACTTCTCTGTTTCTACAGGTTTACTAAAAGGATCAATCCACGTGGACGTGGAATACGGTAGCGTAGCCGACTGTGATCTACCCTCAATATGTATCCAACAAAACCTGCAGCATATTGTTCGTTATGTTACGAGGGCATTACTCAATCGTTTAGTCATCATTGGACACATAACAGGCTAGTTATGTGATAATGATATGGAATGATTTTAGAATCAGTCTCGAACAGAAAGAAGTACTGTGTACACACTTTTAAATGTTACTGCCGATATATTTATTAATAAATTATATTAAACAGTTGGGGTTGTTTATAATAGTGGTATTCGGATTAACGTAGATTCGGATCAACGAGACTTCACTGTAATTTTTTTCCCAATATAAAATACTTTTTACAGAGTAATTTACTTCTTGGTTCAGTGGGATAGCGCAAATATTAACGAACTTATGATAATTTTCCTAAAGCTCAAGTTCTGCTAAAAAATAGGAGGTTGATGTAAACAAATGAGTGCTGCCGGAAAGCAAGAACTGATAAAAACAAAATAATGACATTCTTCGACATTACAAATATCTATAAAGGAATATTCAGGTGAAAAAGAAAATATATCAAAAATGGTCAGGCAACAACTTTTGATTACTTTGTTGATTTCATATGGATTGGCCTTAATTTAAATATCAGGAACTAATAAATATTACAAAAAAAAAAATGCTTAACTTGATTAATAAATATACAATTAAGGCCAAATTCAGTTCGAATGGCACCAAAAGAATTATGTTCAGTGCATGTTTTAAATGGATGCAGTTTATTAATCATTTGAAACTTACCTTCAAGTGGATTGACGATGTCTGGCTTTCAGGATGGAGGTCATGAAGGACCAGGAAAGGAAGCTTGGTAGGAAGTTTCAAGTTCCAAATAGCTTACTAAGGGCACAGGCACAAAAGGAAAAAGTTGTAATCTTTTTTTCACTTGGCTCGATGGTTATTGGGTAGGTACGTTTCCAAACCGTTAATTCAATCCAAATTAATACAGATGGATCAAACACTAGATATTGTATAATCATGAAAGGAATATACTTATACTCACAATTCAAATACAGCTGCCCATTCTGGTAAAAACAATAGATGTGTAAGTCCAGCTCCATGTATACCAATAAAAACATCAGAATTATGCGTAATTTCCAATTGTTTCTTAAAATCCATATGTCTATTATAAACTACCCTTTGTACTTCATAATCCTCATTTTTCTCTAATGCTCTAACTAACTGATCCTCATTTAAAATTCTTCTATATTTTGTGTCTCTAGATAATAATGTAATTCTAATTTTCTTATTTTTTCTATAATGGAATGGAATTTTCAGTCTATGTAGCATATGCTTAGCAAATGCATCAAACAATCCACTTTTTTCACAACCATAAATTACAGGAGTATTGTAATATAAGCCAAATATCATCCTAGGAAGTAGTGGAAAAACTACATTTTTAAAGCAAACTGTTTCTCCTCGAAATGTTTTCAAGTCCCATAGAGGATGATCAGTAAATGCTTCCCAACCTTGTTCAAAAGCTGAATAATAAGTATATGTTTCCCAGATTAATACATGTACATCAGTGGAAAATGCTTGCCAATGAGTTGAGTTTACATGTAATGATGCATAGAGATTTAAAAAATCACAAAAGTGATGATACATATTTACTGCTGAAAAATTAACATAAAGTAATTAGGTATAGTACTAAATTGTAATTTATAAATTGAAATCATTTTCCAAAACAGGGACAATCATGATACTTTTTTTATGGAATTTTCTACTTATACAAGACTTTTTTAATGCTAGAAAAGAATGGTCATTTTTTTGATATTTTTATAATTTTGGTTGGTATTTCTAATTAGAAACCTCATTTACTGTTAATGCAAAAAAAAATAAGTCAGAATCAACTATCGCGATGTGCAGGATGTTTCAAAACCACCTTTAATGATTTAAAGGGCATGTAGTATGGCCAAAAACTAATAGATTCACAAATCGTTTGGAAATAAAAGCGGTTTATTATATTAAAAGGTTTATTTTCCGGTAGATACCTTAATTAATTACTCAACGAAAAGACATCCCAGCAAACTAAATAACAAATTATGGATTGTATTCATTTAAAGTGTCTGTTTGTCTTAAATAAATAATTTTTCACACGTTTGCTGAGCAGTTAGTGTGTGTCATATACTGCGTTTTTAGACAGCTTAGTTTTTCGTCCAAATAATGCAATTTTTACCAACTACAATGGTTGCGTATTCAAATGCTGAAATGTTATCTTTATGCTAAAGAGTTTCCCAATTGGCAACTGCCTTCACATGTGATGTTTCAAGTGGTTTTTCAATGACTAAGAGAACCTGGTTAGTTGAAAGAACAGTCTTATATAGAGATGCACCGAAGCTTTCGTTTTTTTTGCTTCGCTATTCGGCAGATTCGGCCAATTTTTAACAGATTCGGTTTTGGCCGAAACGGCGTGAAAGATTCGGTATTCGGCCGGCCGATGCAGATCTTTTTATTTTTTCTGTTGCAATCTAACTTATTAGAGCGTTTACTGTCTCCAGCCTTACTGTGTGGAACTCCATAATCATGAAATATAATCAAATTAAAAGATTAATTCAAAGTTTCACAAGTTTTATTAGTTTATCTTAACCTGACAATATTGTTTCTACATTAATATGTCATTATCAAAGGTAGATAAGATTGATAAATTGCAACTATAATACGAAAAACCAGCAGTTACAAAATAACCTATAAAACTAACACCAACACTTTTTCATTTTTATTCAATGCTAAAGACAAAACGCAAGATATCATGAAATCCGGCATTTACCGTTTCAATTGTTCTTTTTGTAAGTCGGTTTATATTGGACAAACACTTAGAAATTTCGACAAAAGATACAAAGAACACGTACGCTCTTATAGACTTAAACATCCAGAAAAATCGAATTATGCCAAACACATTTTGGAACAGAACCACCCAATGACACCTCAAAACAACATTAAATTCTTACATTTTTGCAACAACATTAAATTCTTACATTTTTTGCAACAACAAACACAAATTAGATATTTTAGAAGCTTTTGAAATATACAAACATAAACGCACAGTACCTTTAATGAATGAACAAACTGAGCTTAGTAATTCTCCTTTATTAGAAGTGTTAGATATTTAGTTTTTGTCTGTATTGTATCTAGTTACCTATCTTCTGTATGTATTTATCCTTAGCAACGTGTTTGTTTATCAATCTTATCTACCTTTGATAATGACATTTTGATGTCGAAACAATATTGTCAGGTTAAGATAAACTAATAAAACTTGTGAAACTTTGAATTAATCTTTTAATTTGATTATATTTCATAACTTATTAGAGTACATTTTAACTGAAAAACTCATTATTTATCATTTAACCAAAAATCTAAATTTTTAATATTTAATATGTATCAGTATTTATTCAATTATTAGCATTTCAAGCATTTATTTTCAAGTCCTGTCTAGACGATGACGCAAAGGAAGCATACATATATTGTTCTGACTAGAAGTTCATCAATAAGTTGAAGAATCTGGGCCAAAGAAATCACGAGGGCAAAAATGCAATGCGAGACGCGGCGATCACGTGCTCGACTTAGATTGCTCCCGGAAAATGCCAAAAACCTACTTTTTATCCACCACAATCTTCTTAAATTAAATTTTAAATACTGAAATGTTTTTTTTAATGCTATTATGTTATGTGTAGTTTTTTAATAAGCGTTTTTCAATTAAGTTTTTGACATCGTGTTTTTTATAATCCGATACTGTTTATTTTTTTATTAATTTTGTATTTTTTTGTATGTTTTCATTTTGTGGTATAATTTTGTATTCAATAAAATTAATCAAAACTCAAATTTCTATTTGGGAGCGTATTATGAATTTCTGGAAAAAACTTCCTACCGGTAGATGCTTTGTATTTCTTTAAAAATTCACTTTTCGATAGGTGAATTCTTTTTAAATAATTCTTCACCTACCAGAACTTAACCTAATCTTTGATTGCAGCATAACAAGTGTACTCACAGGTGTTATTGTTACCCACATATATAATTATTTTCGAAGAAGGTAAGTGTAAATGCCGTATGTATTTCATTATCATTCGTACTAATACGCAATTAGCAAAACCACGTCATGTTGAATATGAAGGTGGACTTCACACACTTCTTCTTCTTCTTCTTTCTCGTTTCCTTCATGTTCTTTCAGGCGTCGGATGGACTTCACACACAAATAGCAGAAAAAACTGTAGTAAATGTATGTTTTAATATAAAGAAAACAAATGGTCTCATGTACCTAAGTTTCACTCTTCTGCATTAGTTTTTGTAAATGTGATTACCTGATTACTTTCTTTAAAAGGCATTTCTTAATATAATTTTTATGTATAAAAATTTCGGTAGGTACGTATACGTTACGCAGTTTCGCTAATTGCTAGATATAACAAACTAATGTCTATTTAATTTTACAGAAACGTGTTAACTCTAGGAAAAGAGTATAAAACATTCGATGAAGTCAAATATGCGATGGATAACTATGCACAGGAAAAGTTTACTCAACTTTATATGCGAGACTCACTGAGTTGAAAAGCTGCCAAAAAGTCAAAACCGAACCGAGTTGACTTAGCTATAAGAATTTAAAATATTACTGCTTGACATACGGCTGTAGTTATAGAAGAAGAGATTTCCAAACAAGAGTTGGTAAAAGACTGAAGGACACACATTAAGTACTTTTGTATGTGGTGTTCTAATAAAATTCTAGGCTGTGTTGGCCATGGCTCCAATCATTAAAGTTTAAATTTGTCAGTTGTTAAAGCCAAAACAGCCCTGGATTTTATTTAAACACTCGAAACAATAATTATTATTATATATGAAACAAACAGAGGAACAAAAGTATGGAAAATAGCAACATGGAATGTAAGAGGAGTAATGGGGAAAGAGCAGGAGTTGAGGCAAGAATTCGTGGAGGTAGAACTAGATTTACTGGCAGTTTGCGAAAGAAAGAAAAAAGGAAGAGGAGAAGTAGAGCTGGAAGGAGGACACTTAATGATCTATAGTGGGGTGGAGCCAGCAAGTAGAGCCAAAAGAGGAGTTGGATGTATAATAAAACAAGACAATTTAATAAATCTACATAAATGGGAATGCATATCGGAAAGAATAATGAAAGTAGAGATGCAAATGGAAGAAAAGAGAACGACAAACATAATAATTGTATATGGCCCAGACGAAGATGAAAAAGCCGCAATTAAAGATGCTTTTTGGGAAGAGCTTACATCTATAATAGAGAACATTAAATGACAAGTGATAATCGTGGGGGATTTAAACGGTAGAGTGGGGAGGAAAAATGATGAACCAAACGAGGTAATTGAGCAATTTGGAGAAGGAATCAGGAACAATAATGGGAAGAGAATAATAAACTTCTGCACAGAGAACAACTTTATAGTGGCAAATACATTTTTCCAACATAAAAACATCCACAAATTTACAAGAGAAGTAAAGAGCAGAAACGAGAAGTCCATTATAGATTACATCCTCATGGAAAGAATTTACAGAGAAGAAATACTAGATGTAAGGGTCCGTATATAAAAGAAGAAGAAATTTGAGAAGCTACAAGCCGAACAACAGCCCAGGAAGTACATCAACCACCAAGTTGAACCAAAGAAGGTAGTTTTCAATCTTTCAGATCTACCGCTGGATGAAGCGACACATAGCGTGCTATCGAAAGGATTTAACTATGCAGTAGCGCCAAACCGAATTCCAATAGAAAACATTATTTGCGGAGTCGAAGCATCAATAACAGGGATCCCAGGAAATACCGCCGAAATTATACGTCAAGACGTGTCACAAATCCAAGCTTTACGCGACCTACGGGCGAATACTAGCGTAATCGTGTTACCAGCAGACAAAGGCAACGCAACCGTAGTCATGGATAAGGGTGAATATGAAAGAAAAATAGAAACCTTACTAAATGATCCTGGATACCAAACAATCTCAACGGATCCTACAACATATTTGGAAAAGACCACTAAAGCCAAAATAAAAGCCTGCAGTTTCAGTCAAGAACAACAGTTACAACTAATTCCGAGAGAGAAGTCGTCATCATGCCCTAAGCTGTACGGATTACCAAAAGTCCACAAGGAAGGTGTACCACTAAGACCCATCGTAAGCTCCATTGGATCACCACTGCAACCTCTAGCGAAATTCCTGGCCAAGCAACTGCAGCCTTATGTCGAAGAAGCCGAATCTTACGTAAAGAACGCAAGCCACTTCATCGAGCGTATAAAAGACATAACAGTGGCACCAGGTTGATTGGTTTGATTGCCAGTTTGGTTTTGATTGGTGCGAATTTGAACTTGAAAAGGTATAGACAGAAAGGGGAGGGTGTGCCCTCCCTGGCCGTATATCTGAACGCAACGTAGGAATTTATAATCAATAAATCAGAATCATTTATAAGTTAAGCATCAAAGCCCAAAATGTCGTGGCCCACTTCGCCTACAATCTTTTAGGATAACCCCGCATAAACATAAAACACTGATCGTTAAATATTGTTTATCTATTTTAGTCGAACTATGAAAAGAGGTTGTCCAAGGAAAATAAGGTTAGGGTTATCTGACTGTGTGCAAAAACTTCTGATTTTAGAGACATGCTTCGATCACAATCATGTTTTTGATAAAGATTGCTTTAATACTTTACCTAAACAAAGGAGACTTAATTTACAAGAAAAAAAAGAAGTGCAACATCTTCTTTCACTGCGCTGTGATAAGAAACTTGTTCAGCAATACATTAGAAATAAGACCAGCAAATTCGTGGTACTAAAACAGATTACAAGATTATAATCAAATATTTCCACTTTATCTAAAAGTGATTAGTTAGAACACATGATATATTAAGGAAGGAAAATGCTTATGTTGTTTTTCTTGTTGATGATGAAACCAAAGATTTAAAAGGAATATATTTTCAAGATGAACATATGAAGAAAATGTTTTCACATTATCCAGAAGTGCTCATGTGCGATGCAACTTATAAATTAAATAATTTAAGAATGCCTTTTTATCTTATGGTTGTACCTGATGGGAATGGTAAAAAAATGAAAATCCTTACTGGGAAAAGTGTGCAACTATAATTACAGATAAGGATTTTACAGAAAAATAAAAGCATTTTCTGAAGAACTACCTAACGCATCTTTAATTTTATGTCTTTTTCACACCCTCAAGGCATTTAGAACTAATCTTACGTGAGCTGCTTTGAACATTACTTCCACACAACGAGATACCATATTATCAATCTTACAGAAGTTGGCATATTCAGAGACCTTATTACAGTATGAAGAGAATTAAGAAAAGCTAATAAATTTAAATTATATTAAAGTCACAGAGTATTTCAACAACAACTGGCATTCTATTAAGGACCAGTAGGTTCAGGTCTTAAAGAAGAAAAATCTGACTTTTGTTACAAACACGACTAATCACATAGAAAATTTGAATCAAAAAATAAAACAACTTTGTTTGAAATATAGTAGTATTGATCGTTTTTTCACAAAATTCTTGATTATGCTGAATGTTTTTCATTCGGAAAAGGATCACTATGCCAGAAATTTGAAGATAAAAAGACTAATTCCTTTAAGAGTAATTCAGCAGAAGACCTGTATTCGAAATCTGTTACTCCATATGCTTTTAAATTCATATTAAAGAATATTGAATTTTCCTCGAAACAAAAAATAGAAAGTGCAGATGAATAAACCTGCATAATTGATTCAAAAGAAGGAAAAATTAAAGCTTCTTTGACGAATTGTACTTGTTTGTTTAACATGAATATGCATTTACCTTGCCTTCATATAAGTACTTGCTTACAGAAAATCTAAAAATGTAAATCTCTATGGACAAGATCTAGTCCATGATAAATTTAAGTTACATTTTTATGCCAAATGCCATATCTTAAATAATCGTAATAATCCTAACAGTGACACAGCAGTAGATAATGAAGTGTTAGCCACTATAATATCCGAACAGGGTACTGGAAGATATCAAGATTCAGTAACAAAGATTCACAAAATTATAAACGCTCTCAATAATCACGATGAATGGATGGTCCTGACAAGTGATCAAAATTAATACAATCTTGATGCAAATACCTCTCTGTTGATGATGCTTTTCCTAATTCTCTTAATATACTTATAATGCAACCAGAAGTCAACACTGCATCCCGTCTGCCATCTGAAGATGTGGATCAAAGTTATGAAGAACATATTGATATGACTGCAGGTAGTGAGTCTGAAAAATGCGTAATACTTGTGCCTAACAACAATTACTGTTTACTGGATGTTTACTTAAATATTTGCATAATATATTATTTTTGTAATAAATAAGTACAGTAGGATCTTCCAGATTTCTGCCAACGAATAGAACACAGTTACCAGACAATTCAAGTACAACCTGGGTTTTTTAAAAGGGTGGGGGTTTCCTTTGATCGAAGATATAGATCCTGTGTGGATATGGAAAGATGCCATTTTTACAATAATATTGTAATATTATAATATTGTAAAAAACTAATGAAACCTTAATAAAAACATTTTTTATCAATTTGTTAGTGGATACTTTAATATCCATTTAAAAGTATTATTTATAATTAAGAAAGATTTACTGTTTATAGATATAGCAAAGCATCTTTTTGGTAGTGCATAAAATATCTCTTTATCATTAAATTTTGTTAGAATTATTTACAATTGAATTTTGTTTGGCTTGGATTTTTATCATTTTGTTAGTGGATAATTTATCTTTTTCAAGAATTAGGGAATAGAAAGGGATTATTTCCCTTTTTAAAGCTAATTCGTTGTGAAGTCGCATAAAAGTCATAATATGATGCAAATTGCACTCTACAATACGGCTTTTGGCTGATTTACATAATAACATAAAAATGTGCATATCTCAGAAATAAACACTGTTAAAGAGATTTGAAACAAAAACATTTGTAGTTTTTGATACTTTCTTAAATATTCATTCCAAATTTTTCTTGATCATGAGATCAAGATTAAAAATCTCAGTTGGCTTAATAACATTTGGGCCAGCTTTCTATGTACCAAGTACCAGCCTACATATTGGTCAAAAATCTACAAAAAGTGCCTAATTATCTTCACTTACGTCTATTACCAAAGGTTTCTGTGAAGGATATTTGAACATTAAATCAAACTTTGACATCAAATCAGACCATAGCCTTGTGGTGCAGAGGGTAAGTTCGGCATTGTAACTCTTTTTGTTCCAAAAGCTTTATCGTTATAGTTACAATTATTTGCAATAATGCATACTATGGAAACTGAGCTCTTCGAGTTAAATAGATCTGAATGCCGAACTTACCCAAGGAATACAGAGACTTGACATTGGGTCATGTGAATAAAATGTAGCAAATGCTTTTACTACTACTAATAAAAGATAACAGATATGATATTATTTTAATTAATAAGAATAATATAGATGTATAGTAAAAGCTTTTACTACATTTTATTCACATCACTCCATAACAGAAAAATATGATCTGAAATCTAAATTTTCACATATTGGGGTGTGCGAATTGTATAACAAAGAGGGGGAAATGAGTGGAAGAGTAACACTCGGCCCTAAAGTAATGCCGAATATGAAGCTGCAACCCATTTCTGCTCTCACTGACCCTTATTGCTTACTGGAATTGCCAATTTTTAAATTAAGTGAAGAAAACATGATTTACATGTAAGAGTAGTAAAACTTATTATCTCTGTTCTACAAATTATTCCTGTTTTGGAGAATAATTCACTGGTTTTCTATACACATACTTGCATCAATTTTCATAATAAAAGTAGGTTTTTCAATAACAATATCACAGTCACCTTCCTCAATAGGTCTTCTGTTTAATTTAGTAAAATAACGTAATTCTGGACCCCAGCTTTGCAATGCACTAATATGATCCGCTTCTGCATCTAGCTTATCTTTATGAAATTCACAATATCCCCCTGCACGAGAAAATTAAAAATTAAAGCAAAAAGACTTCATTCCCATGTATCTAACTTACCAATTTCACCTTCTTTTAATACATCCATTTTATATCGCAAAGGCTCTTCTCTTGTAAGCAATGATGTAAAATTAATCATAATATTACGACCTCTACAAAACCTCAAGTGCTCTGAACATTCTAAAGAACTATCATGTGGAAACAGAGGTTCACATAATATCTTCATTTCACGTAATTGTTGTTTAACGTAACCAAAATCTGCTTGAGTATAAAACGTGCTTTGCTGATCAGATTTTGTTTTTACCCAGCCTTTGTGATCACCAGGACATTTTGGCATAGAATATTGTTTATCCGAACTGCAATCATATTCATATCCCCAACATTTATTTTTATATAAAATACTTTTGTAAGGACATTCTGGGTCCTCCTGACACCTTTCAGCAACTTTTGGATATGTTGCGAAATAATATGGCAAATGCTGAGATGGTAGATTAATTATTGAAAAATTATCACTAAAAACTTCTTTACAAAAATATAATAATAAGCTAACAACTACAAAATATGAAGACATTTTCTTAGAACTTTTTTTTATATGTGAAAATCTTTATTTTCTATCAATAAGTTAACTTTTTTTATAACAAAACATATTACTTTCTAATTTTTTAAAATCAAAATGTGGAAACATCTGGGCTAATTTATGTTATAATACGCCCTTGTAGATTATTTTGGTGTGGTGATTACTTGTCTTGTTTTTTCATTAGAAAGTTTTAGGTTATGCAGGTTATGTAAATGTCATTTTTTAAAAACTGGTTTTATTTTTGTTGCAGTTTGTTTATTATACGAGTGTTATGTCGAAAGTTTGAGGTACCTTAGTGGTTGTTCTTAAATTACGTAACGCTTGAAGGGGGGGTTTCTTTGATAGTGTTGCAAGGGATAGGGGGTATAAAAAGGTGTGATAAAAAGGCCGCTTTATAGTTCCATAAACATATACGTATGACATAACGTATCAAATTAAAATGTACATGACCACGGTCACGGTTGCGACCTCGGGACGAGGGAGTGGCTAAATATTAGAAGATTTTGCAGCCTGAGGGTACCGTTGACACTTTTTAAACAAAAATTGAAAGTGGGGTACTACACATGATTACACGACGCAGTTTTATCGTGAACCTCGACCTATAATTTATTTTTTCCCGCATATAACTTATATTTTACAGTTGATTTAAAAGCGCTATCTATACTATACGCACATATGGTAATATTAAAAAACCTTTATAATTGCGAATGTTGTTTTAAAAACTATTACTAGTTTAGAGAATGAAATAAATTAATAATGCATTTTCTTTAAACACAATAAAAAAGATATACGTAAATAAACTTTTAATTGCAATATAATTTATAAAATCTTATATACAAGTAGATATAAACAGTTGTAGAAAAGAAGGTTTATTAATCAAGTGTATTTGACAATTAAAAGAGAATTTACGGCGTTTATTATAAACACATTCATGTTATTTAGTTTGAGACACAAATTCTAAAATAAATATGTTGTGCAGAAGGTCGATTTTTATAAAATTCTTTCCCATTTCTTATCTATCAGAGATGTGTATATAGTCCAATCAATAGAGGTGTGAGGAGTGTATTTTTGCGTTAACAGCTATTTTATTGCACAAACCTACTCAGAATAGTGTGTAGAATAATATATGTATCAGTAGCGGTGGGTGCATACGTCAAACCCGGGGCACTCGCTGTGCAACACATGATGATATACTGCCTTAATGTGTACGTACGATATACACGTTTGTCGTGTACCCCGAGTTTTACGTATGCACCAACTGCCACTGATATGTATTATAGTTGCGTACTAATTCGTAGTGACAGCAGAAAAGTTATTAACAATTTAAGGGCGCGTTATTAGCCGCTACGACAAAATAACGAACTTCAAGTTAAGATCGAATGCTACAGATGGCATACCTGTTTACAAAAATTTAGAGTCCCTCTATAATAATATTAAATAATAAGAATAAGAGCTGGGACATGTACGATGCCAGATTTTAATTGGCTGGATCCAATGTCAAGGAGTACATGATCTTAATAGTCTGGCACTTTGTTTTTTAAATTGTATAACAACATTTACATTACATTACATCCTAATACACATTTTCTTTATGAAATGAAATTTTCTTAATATAATATATGTTTTTTTTATAAGTAAATAAATTATTATAATGATGTTGAATCGAAAGACTTATTGACATCTATGTACGTAGTTTGTCAAGAAATAATTTGTCAAATCAAACAACTGAAGATTGATAGGTGAAAATACTTTATGAGAAATCAAGTCGTTCATGACATTAGATCCACATGTCCTAACTCTTATCTTATATAACCTATTATTATTATACAGGAACTCTACAAAAATTTCAAAAATCACTACAAAAATCCACGGCCTACTAGATATGAATCTAGCAGGCCGTGCAGAAATGCATATTTTTGACGAGCGTCTCGCGCCACATGCGATCCGGTGTTAATTTGACATCGCAGAATTTGACATCGCAGAGTTTGACATCGCAGGATTTGACATCGCAGGATTTGACATCGTAGGATTTGTACCTAACCTATTTAAAAGTAAAGTTTCGTTTTCGTTTTATTTATAAGATTTGAGAAAACATATGATCACTGTACATAAGGTGGAAATTGGGTATAATGAGTTTCAGTTTGAATCTTCTTCAGGTAAGCTCCTGGATTTGATAATAGTATATTAAAGTATTAGTTTCATAAGACACGTTTTTAGCACACGCGTCCGAGGACAAGTGCGCTAAAACGTGTTATGAAACGAATACTTTATACTATTTTTTCTATTTGCGTTAGTTCGCTATTAAATAATTAAAAAAATTACTTAGTTTTAAATAAAATTTGTTAGGGATATTTTGGTAAGTAGCATAGCAGAATTATGCTAGAAATTATGCAATTTTGTTTTTTACATAACCTTGCTTAACTTTAGGTAATCCGCGCGACGTAGAAATTCCCATTCTTATCTCATACACACAACGCCCGCTGAGCAGCAGGACATCGTTCAAATTTGCGAGGTGTATTATACGTACTGTTGAAAATTATTATAAATTCAAAGTAGAATGTATGCCAATATATTTGTGACATAAATAATTGCTACTTAATGAATTAAAAACTTGGATGAAATAAGAATAATTATATTTCATTTCATAGATTTTTGTTAACAAAAATAATTATTCATTGGATCTTTTGGATATTATAACTTATAAGGTAAAGATATATGTATAATTTTATAAAATTTAATTTTATTACGTTAAGTTTATCGTTAGCTATTAATTGCAGATACAAAACACAATGCATCCTTACGATGTCAGTATCAAAATTTACAATTTCGTTAATAATAAAGTAAAAACTGTTACGCCCTTATTAAGACTAATTATTATTCGGCACATTTATGTAGCCTGCAATACTAGTTTCGCAAGCGTTGCATTCCAGTTATAAGAGTTCACTGCGTAAATCAAAGTCTATTAACTTTTATAGGTTACCTCAGTAGAGCATTAGCTACCTCAGTAGAGAGTTAGTTGACCCCTCTTTGAGACGGAAGGGCGGAAGCAAATACGTCACCATCGACCTATTTGTTCTCACTTGCACTCATGTTGTGTTTATGCAGCGCTCGCAGTCACTGTCAAACGTCAGGGCAAATTTATTAATTTATTTATTATTAATTTGTAGATTGTTAATTGTAGATTTGTGGCTTTACTAATGTTTATTTTTTTGTAAATTATTGTATTGTATCATGTTAATTAATTTGTTATATTAATAAATACTATTATTATTATTTGTTTGAAGTAAAAAAGTCAGTTCTTGACAGAGTTATAAGTTTATAATTGCTATTTATGTAACAAGTACATAATGTAGGACTTTATAGACAAGCCCAGTTTATGGCCGAGCGAGCGAAGCGAGCAAGGCCTATAAAAGGGCGAGTCTATAAGGTCCGATTATGTAAGAGTTGCATAAAAAGCTTTATGTTCGATTCCTAAAATTGAGTAATTATCAAAAGAAAATCAGTTTATAATTTTGACATCTATTCTTGACAGAAGAAAATTTGACATGTAATATACAGTTGTCATACTTTATTTTACTACTATATACTTTATTTTACGAGTACAATAATAAGCCAGTTCACTACCGCAAAACAATACAATAAACAGTACTTTATAATGCAATCGGACATAAATTCAATTACTATTACACTGTCCAGCCAACAGAAATAGTTAAGCCACGCCCTACAAAAGTGCGGCATATTTGAGGCGAGCTTTTTTATTGGTCGGTTTTATAAAACCCGTATCACAATCATGCGAAAAAAAGTTGCCTAATTACATTATCTAATTATTACTTTATTTTATAACTTGGCAATCAATTTTTACTTTTTATAGCAACATATTTAAATTATTTTAATAATCATTTATTAAAAGAAGATCAACACCATTTACTTAAAACGAGAAAAGTATAGTAAATGAAAACTTGGTGCGCTTTTATTAATTTGTACCGTGTGAAACTGGCTTTACTCCCATTGGTCTACGCAAACATACATTTGTGGCAGAGTGGCTTAACTATTTCTGTTGGCTGGACAGTGTTTAGTGTCTTATTTTCCCCCATTTAATTTCTAATAAGTATTCAGTTTGACAGTTTGTTTCTGATTGTTTTATACTTTATAGTATTATGCCGGGAGAAAGATGTACAGTTGCAGTTTGCAATAATAGTTTAATTAAAACCAGATAAGCTAAGGAAGCTATTATATATAAATTTCATTAAAAAGTTCAGTAACAGGCATTAAAAGGAAAACAGAAGATGAGCAAAGAAAACAAACATACAAATAAGCAAATATAGAAAAATTACTCAATAAAGTAGCATTATCAATATGTAGTTTCATTCTTAATTAGTATTCAACTTGCCCAAAAGGCATTAATATTAGCCGCCTTTCGGGCTAGTTATAGGCGATCACGGAGGTTTTTTGTTCCCGTACAGTTACAGATCTTTTTAGTAACATACAAAAGATTTCACTTGTAACTAACTATATTGCGATTGTTCTTTTGTGACAAAGCATTCTCAAATCATGCTAAAATTTTTATGATTGTTTAGATTTAATCACAATATGCAAAAGAAAACGACTAATGTTAACTTTAAAAACATAATAATTTTTTTAATGGACATTGAATGATACATACACATATATATCAGCAGCGTGCAGTGCATATGAAACTAGGGTTGCCACCCGTTCGGTTTTGGCCCGAACAGGTTCGGTAATTTGGGGTTGTGTTCGGTGTTCGGATCAGGCTTTTGCCTAAAACACAAGTGTTCGGTAAAATGTTCATTTTTTAATGAACGCCACTGTATGACATTTGACATCCGCCGCCTATGGCATGGCGCATGCGTGATGTCATTATGTCAACCAAGTGGACTGTCGTTACTCCTGAACTCCTCTCACTAGTGTCACGTGTCAGTTAATGTGCTTATGTGTTTATGGTTTGCCGCTTTGTTATAATGATAATTGCGATTAGCGATTGATGATTGATAGACGGATGTCGAGATGTAGCAAAACAATAAAATCTACGTGGTACGTGGTAGGTACTAGGTACACTGTATATACAACAACTTCTTCGCTGACCCGACCCCCGACCAACTCACACTTTCCTGCATCCACAGTTTAACCTACCCAAGTACCTAACTAGTATACCTACTGTAGACTGTAGATTTGTTCTTTTTACTTTACTCTTCCTTGCATGCCTTAAATTTTTGATTTTCTGATGTCGACATCCTGACTTTCTGACTATAAAAGCCGCGTACAGCCTTGCAACAATAATCTGCGCCAAACAGTGTTGCGAACTGTGCGGCAAATCGCGCCTCGAATTATGTGCGAAAAATGTTCGCATCGAACGCCGAACAGAACGTGTTTGTGCGCACGTTCGTATTGTTTCCATTAATTTAGTCAATTCGAAAATCATCATGGATGTGGTGGCAGCAACTTAATGGTGTGGATGATTTGCCTTCTACAACAGGGTCTGTTTTTGATAGACATTAATATAATTACCTCTAGCACCTTTTGCTCGGTCCACTCCATGACTACATGGTTACTTATTATTCCAACTAAATGCATGGTCGTTGTTCGCCTAAAGATTCGTCGGTGTGTCCAGACTTGTGCAACGCCGAACCGCGCAATCCCTTTGATGCGACACGGAAAAACCGACATCAAGTGGATCGACTGCAAACCGTTCGTCGAACGGAAATTTGCCCAGTTCGAGGTTCTCAACTCCGTCCATAGTCCATACTTGCAACAGCGCGTTTCGTAGCGCTGCTCGCGACGCGGCGCAGTTGCAAGTCTGTACGCGGCTTAACATTGAAACTTTGAAATTGGTTGATTGATACCTTTTGATCTTTGCAGTTACAGGCATAGATCTACAGTTCTACAGATATGGCTTCAGAGTTGGAGTTGGAACAATCGCAGGCTCAATCAAAAAGGCGTAAATGTGTTTATGATAAGGGCTGGGAAACATCGTTTAAATGGTTGATTCAAACTACAGATGAAGATATGGCAAAATGTACAATTTGTCAAGCAACTTTTACCATCAAATGGGACGGTTTGAAAGCTGTCAAGAAACATGCAGAATCAAGAAAACACACAGAAAAGTGTAAAACGGCAAACAGCAATCGACTAATGACATCATTTGGATTTAACAGAGGAACAACATCAAGTCATGTTAAAGTATTGTGTGCTGAAGCAACTAATGCTTACCATGGCATTCAGCACCATCATTCTTATCTTTCAACGGACTGTGGACTGAAGCTGGACAAAAAAATGTATGCAGATTCAGAAACGGCTACTAAATTGTCATGTGGAAGAACAAAAACAACTGCAATCGTGCAGAACGTGCTGGCCCCTTTTTCAGTGGAATTGCTACTTAAAGAAATGGACAATGCCTTCTTTTCAGTGTCTAGTGATGCTTCGAACAAAGGCAACAGAAAACTATTCCCTGTCTGCATCCGGTATTTCAATCCTAAGTTAGGGCTACAAGACTGGTTGCTCGATTTTTATGAGGATAGCAATGAAACGTCTTCTGCAATATATAATAAACTGAAACAAGTTATGCAAAGATATGAATTAGAAATGACAAGGATCTCCTCTTATGGAGCAGACAATGCCGCCGTTAATTATGGACGCCGAAATTCTGTATTCGTTCATTTGAAAAATGATATTCCACGGCTAATACCAGCAAATTGTAACTGCCATGTCATTAACAATGCATGCAGGCACGCTGCTAAAGCTTTATCTATGGATGTTGAATGCCTAACGATAAAAATCTATAATGAATTCTCAAGTTCGGTAAAAAATACTGAAGGCTTAAAGGAATTCTGCGAATTTGTTGAAGTTGAGTGGGCACAAATGCTACGACACGTACCCACAAGATGGTTATCACTACGTCCAGCCATTGACAGGATGCTAATGAAGTGGAAAGCGTTGAAATCATATTTTCTCAGTCAGGGCGAAGACAACTGTGAAAAAATTATTTGGAAATTTGTTGCCCATGAAGCAGATACAGATGCCTCTACTGAGAAAGATCTTACAGTAGCTGAAATTTACTTATATTTCGTTCATCACGCCTCATCAATTTTTCATGATGCGGTATTACTTCTTGAAAAAAAGAGTACAACAGCTCCAGAGCTCTTCCAGATTATGGATGAATTGTTAGTTAATCTGCAACAGCGACGAACTGAGGGGTTTTATAGTGCTGAGGCTAATAGAGGACTAAAAAATTTAAAGAGCGATTATTGGGTAAAGAAACTGAAAGGAGAGTTTAATAATTATTATGATCGAGCACTGGCATATATTAAAACGTATTTCAAAAAAGAGGAATCGCCATTTAAATATTTTCAAATCTTCCAACTCAATAAAGATTTCAATTGGTCTGACTTGGAAACTGCGATTGAGAAGATTAAGTTGAATGATACCTGTGATATGAATGTTATGTTCAATGAGTATTCCATCTTAAAACAGGTATTACCCAAAATTGTTCAGAAAAATTTATCCGCTGTAGACAAGTGGGTAAAAATTTTTGAAGAATATGAGTTTCCACAATTGTTGAAAGTTGTGCAATTTATTTATTCTATACCCGTTAGCAACGCGTTTTGCGAACGAGTTTTTTCAGTTATGGGCAATCTTTGGACTGATGAAAGAAACAAACTTGGCCCGGGACTGGTGAAAGCGGAACTCCAAGTGAAACTGAATTTCAATATATCCTGTGGAGAATTCTATGATTTTATTAAAACTAAGGAATCGGTATTACAGGCTGTAAAAAGTGATACGAAGTACACTTTCAAAATACGAAAATGATAAGTTTTATTTTTATGACAGAAAATCATCATTTATTTTATTCAGTTGCAATTAAAATGTGCAATATAGTTACTTTATGTTTTTAAGTACATAATTGTACTTTCATGTTGATAAGACATATTTTTTTTCATTTTCAGTGTGCAATTGAAATGTGCAATGTCTAAAATAATTTTATACTTGCACTTCTCCCTTTCGTGTTGAATAACAATTGTGATAAATTGTCCTTTCGTTTAATAAAAAAATAAAAAACTAATCAGTTTATTAGATTTTGGGTTTTGTTTGGATTATACTTATTAGAAAGCGTATAAAAAACGTTTGTAAAAAAATTGTCTTCCCCTTCCCCCCCCCCCGGACGCTAATGCCTCAATGACCAGAATGACCTCCTGTTCGGTAATGTCAGAAAATATAGGTGGCAACCCTATATGAAACAGTGGAATCAGTTCCGATACGACGTATGCGCTATCACGCTCGTATGCAATGTGTACGAGCGTGATAGCGCATACGTTATATCGCGGCTGCTTCTACTATCTCGTATACACGGCACGCTGCTGACATATATAAACCAAAATAATGTACTATTGTCAATAATTAAAGATATCTTAGTTTCTTTAAGTAATGCCTCAACTAAATTATTTAATAAATATAAAGTTAATATCATTTTGGCATACAAGACAGTTTTTCACTTCAGTGCATACTAAAATGTACTTTTTAAAGCAGTAAAATAACGTGGAAAAGCTATAAGACAGAGATGGACGCCGTATATCAAATGAATATAAGTGAGATAGGATGGGTAGCCCTCTGACGTTTCGCTCGTTCATTGGCTAATACTCACTGAAGCAACCTATAAAGTTAAGGGACTTGGCGTAAATAACATAAGTTTGACATTCTAAGAACAGCTGTCTAACAGTGATATCAACTTTAAAAAATAAAATGTTACTGTTTCCAGTATTCTAAAAAATTTCATTAGGACACGCAAAATGCGTGTCCTAATGATGCCATTAGGACACGCAAATATAAAATAATATTTTATTTAACTATCTTATGCAATAGTGTTTATAGCAAGTCATAAAAACAGTAACAATATATAAGAACATATCAATGTATATAACAATTAATTTTAATTAATTTTCTAGCATTTCATCGACGGAAAGACCAAATCCAGGAAAGCATTTGTCATTGTATGTTCTGCATACTTCATTTAAATTATTAGCCGATGGCAGTAAGAAAGAATTTTACAACTGTCATTGCTCCTATAATTACATAAACAAGGGGAAAGGTGTAAGACATTTAAAAGCGAAGGAATAAATAAAATTGGAAAAGCTTGTCCTTCAAGAATCAAGGATGGAGGTTTTGACTAAAAGTGAGGGACTTATTCTGGTGAAGTCTTGGATAACCCATGTAGGTCACTCACTTGACATTGTCTGTTTTTTTAAACAAAGAAACAAGACCTAAAATTGCAAGTATGTATACATGCCCCTATTTAAAAACCCTAATTTAGTAAACAATTTTTTGGGTTCTAGATAAATTAAAAGGAGGCGCAACTTTTGTATTCGGGATGCTGGTTTGATAAAAGAATTACAACGAATCCTGCTAAAAAATATTATTTTGGCTAGTCTTTTAAATAAAACAGATATTACTATAAACATACAAGGTTCGACCATACATACACTTCGTAATTTGATTTTTCCTATTAACAGGAATGCTATAATAATATTAGTTATAATATTTTTAATTAGATATTTAATATTTATGTAAATGTAATTATTGTTTTTGCCTGAACTGTTATTGTTGAATTCTCATTATATTTATATTTAATATTACCTATCCTGTTTTCTTAAACGTAATTCTGATTTATTAATTTTGTGTTTGACTTTTGGCAGAAGTATTGCTAGTGCTACAGTCAATGTGGGAGACATTGCGCTTCTTAATGAAAGCCAAATAATCAATCAACTTTTGGACATACGCAATGCTGGAAGTAGTGCCGTTCTGGAACGTGTTACGGAACCTTTTGCAAGTGAGATCCTAGAATCACTTCTAAGATATATTCCTGTAAATCCTTACAGGGAATTATACAATGATGAATATGAACATTTAAATATAATTTTAAGTTGAAGTGTAGTTTTAAACCCTATTTTTAAATAAACAAGTACAATTTCTAGTTTCATTTTTTTTATTGTAAAAGATATATTTACACAGTTTTCACTTAACGTTAATATACTGGGTACCGCAAGGGAGTATTTTAGGACCCCTTTTGTTTAGTCTATATATTATAAATAAACCTAAATTGTTAATTATTGGTAAAGGAAGTGGATATCTAGAGGTTTTTAATAATTTTGGAGTTAATGTTAATGGTGAGATCGTAGAAACAGTAAAGTTGTAAATATTTGGGTATTATTATTGATAAAAAATTAAAATTTGATGAACACATTAATTACATTTGTAAAAAAATTTTTTTCAAAGAAATGGAGTTTTGGGAAGATGTAATGATTATTTGACAACTTGATCAAAAAGATTGGTTTTTAATACTATAATACTAATACATTTTTGTTTTGCTGCTACTATTTTATTTATGGGGAATAAAGGAGACTTGAATAAGTTAGGTACAACTTCTACAAAACGAAAGCAATGAGAGTAAAATACTTAATTGCAATAGATATACTAGATGGAATACATGAGTACATCAGGGTTAACACTGAAACTTTTATTAAAATTCAGGTTGTTTTTGTACATAAAATGAAATTAGGGTTATTACAATATTTGACTGATAATTTAATATTAGTAAATGATATTCATAATCAATACTAGGTTTAACAATAATTTTTATTTAAGTCGAAGGAATCCATCCAAAGAGCAAAATTCAAGTTTTTATAATGGAATTATTCTTTATAATCAATTGCCTGAACACATCAAAGGATTAATTAAAAATGTTTAAAAGAAAAGTAAAAGAATTCTTTATATCTCTCATCTAGTCATATATACAACACATATGTATAACTTCCAAAAAGCGAATATCCCTCGATATCATATCTGTAAATTCGAAATATGCATTAACCTTCCGACGTTTTTTCCTTCAGTCGTATCTTTCCTGTTTTGGCATCCACATCTAAGGAAGAGGCAGGGCCGTCTCAGCTCAGGTCTTCAGCTCCCCAATTCAATTTCAAGAACAATTGTTTATTCTGTGTACATTGTGCAAAGGAAGAAACCAAAAAGCGTTTGGCGAAAAGGAGAATTGTACATTCGGTTGAGAACTGTTCAAAATCGTATCAGGGAGGTGTGTTCTATGATGGAGCATTTCTGGGGTGACGAAGTTCTTGGTCGCCTTTCCTCGATTAACGATCTTGTTGCTGAGGAGGCAGTATATCACAAAGACTGCTACCTTAATTTTGTGAAGCCCATGAGTTTCACAACTCCGAAAGCTGAGATCCCCAGAGACAGCCATGTTACACAGGTTATGGATGAGATTTTTACCTACTTGGAGGGAAGCAGCGATTGTCAGTTCCAGTCCAGTCAGTATCCAAAGATGAGATACTGGGTGTCATATCAGAGACTAAACCCCAATGGCGAACTATAAAGGCTGAGTTGGAGAGAAAATATGGAGATCGAATACTGATCACTCCAGGCGTCTTTTCATTCATTGATAATTTTGTTCCCACTGTCTCTAAAACATATCACGAGCACACTAAACCTGTTGACGCCTGGAGTGATCAGTATTCCATCTCCATATTTTCTCACCAACTCAGCCTTGATGGTTCGCCATTGGGGTTTGGTCTCTGATATGACACCCAGTATCTCATCTTTAGAAAACTGACAATCGCTGCTTCCCTCCAAGGTTTGGTTTTTTCTTTTGCACAATGTGCACAGAATAAACAATTGTTCTTGAATTGAATTTGGGAGCTGAAGACCTGAGCTGAGACGGCTCTGCCTCTTCCTTAGATGTGGATGCCTCCTTGACATATTGTTTAATGGTATCACTTCGAGTGTAATTTTTTCGACAACTGGTGTGAATCAAAAGGGATGTCAAACCAGGGAAACTTTGGTGCTTGTCGTCTTTCCGTTCCTTAGTTGCTTTAATAAGGCCCAGTATTCCTTTTCTTTGACCTCACAGACGTCGTTATTTCCTTTAACGACGTCCTCAAGACACACAGGACACTTAGTAGTACTCATTGTAGAGATATCTGTAACAAACAAAAGTTGTGTGTCAGTAATATGATAAAAACAGCTTTTTCTGAAAATGACAACATTTTACGAAAAAACTTAAAATTGCTGTAAATGTTGACTGGTTAGAAATTAATTTTCATATGTTATATATTCTAAAAGAGAATTCAAGTATCTAGAACTTTTTTCAAATGAATTTCTTTCTCTGATGAATATTTTAGACGATATGAAGGAATATTTGATAAAAAATGTGAGGTAAAATAATTTTTTTCGAAAATTTCAACTTTTTCCGAGCGTGTAGCTCGAAAACGGTTAATAATTCGAAAAAGACCTATGAAAAAAAGTTTTAGATAATTGTACATATGAACCTTCATTTATTATCAGAAAGTTTTCCGCTGCGACGCACCATTTTCGAGATATAAGCGAAAACCCAAGAATTGGTACCTTTTCTCCCCCCCCCCCCCCGGCGCACCATCTAGACGTCAGGACTTTTGGTATGTTCATACCCTAAGCTCCCTGAACAAGTTTCTAAAGGAATTGCTTAAGTACCTGCTCTCGCACTCTACACCTCCTTCCTTGACTGGACTAGTATAAAATTACTGATTATGCAAATAACATGCATAATGTGAATGCCAAAAGGCACGCTTTCAGGCTGCTTAAAAAACGCAGCATAAAAATGCACAAGTGTGAACCCCCTTTTAATGACCTATGCATTAACCTACTTGGCAATTGCATATAAGAATAATTAATCATTCTATTTTTGGTTAATTTTTATATCTGCTGATTCATCCAAACAAAACAAATTGCTAAAATTAATTTTATCGGAGGCCTGCATGTGATCTTATATGAACACGCAAGTATCCTAGTGCCAGGTGCAGGTGTCTCTGCCATTCGATCAAACAACGATTGTGTAAACACCACCGAAAACTAATGACAACAAATACGTCAATCGTGTAAACGCATCTGTAGTTTGAAGTGCGGGAGGGTTGGTTTCTTTTTAAAAAACAAGTATTTTTGTAAAGTTTTTGTGCTTAATAATGGTGGATGAAAAAATCGACATGAATAACGATAGCGAATCTTATACCACTGCCACTACAAGTGATCCAAAAAACGTACAAGAACTTACCCAATATGTATAAATTACTTTAAAATATATTCTATCATAACCTAACTTTTTGACATTTCATTTTAGGTACAGAATTTATTACAAAGTATCCAAGATAAATTTCAGAATATGTCGGATCAAATATTATCGAGAATTGATGAAATGGGAAATAGAATCGATGATTTAGAAAAAAATATAGGCGACCTTATGACACAAGCAGGTGTCGAAGGATCAGAGAAATAATGTGAATCATTCATTTTGTGTATTATTTCTACAATAACACCGATATATTATTAGGGGTTTTAATGTATAAGTTTTTAATTACTATTATGTTCTAGTACTGTTTAAAGTAAGTATTAACACATTAAGTTTCTAACACTGCGAATTTTAACTGTAAATTTATTGTTGTGTACGTGATCTTGTAATTAAAGTGATTGAAAAAACTTATTTGCTTAATCCTTTTTTTATTTGCAGGATGGTTTAAAATGCAGGTCTTACTGAATATTTCTCTTTTTTCCCCTGTGTATTTTGTCTTTTTCATATCTGTTCATATTTCGTTGGCTTAATTGGAAAACATTAGTCCATACATACTTAGCGATGTAGTAAATGAAAAAAAACGTTTTTCAAGAAAAAAAGTTTTTTTTCTGAGTCTGTTTTTTTTCTGATATAGACATAATTTAGGATATTATGGGCTTATTGAAACCACTAATAGTTCCATTTTAATAATATGAAGATTTGCTTTAATATTTAATTTATAACTTTAACAGGTAGATATATGTCAGAATTTATTAATAGGGAGAAGAAGTGCATACGTCATACCGTGCCTGACGTCATAATTCTTTCCTCGCAACGCGCATGTACTTCAATAAGGCACATTATATTTTCATTTCTGATTATTGATAGTGTTAAAAAGGATGTTTACAAGCTATAAAAACACTTGCCCAATGGCTTTCACCCATTGTTGTTTCAATATTTTATTTGTGATAGTACCTATCTATTATTTTAACCTCACAAAGTAGCGTCACGTTTTCTCTTCCAACTGTCAACAGTGTCAAAACTGTCAAACAAACGGTTTACAGCGAAGTAGAGCGATGCGAACATGCGCGTTGCGAGGAAAGAATTATGACGTCAGGCACGGTATGACGTATGCACTTCTTCTCCCTATTGAAAACATGCAGTTTGTAATAGTGTAATTGTTCAAGTGTATTATGCATATTTTGGCAATCTAAAAGGATCACCTTTTGTTTTGGCTAGAGTATGAGTATCCCTAAAACTTGAATAATATTCTTATTAATCGCATAATAATAACACACACAGCAATTAGCTTTGTGATAAATTGTCCAACTGATTGCCGAATTTTTGTTCTTTTTTTTGTCTGAGGAGATTGTCAGCTGTAATATAACAAGTGGTAAAATTATTATCAATGATATGTACATGTGAAACCTAACTGCAGCTCAACGAGCCTGTAGGGCAAGTTGAATGTGCTGCTCTAGTTTCACAAGTAGAATCATCGATTATTAATCGTACTACGAGTTATATTCGATGAGAGAAAATTTGAATCAAATTATGTTCTTAGAAATAGACCAAAATAAGGTAATACGATCTCTTGTTTTTTACTATTGCTGTGATAGCTTTGAATTAAGCAAATTAATAAGTTTCAATGGCTGATTTAACATCATGTGTCATATATAATACTACTAGCGGTCCCAATAATATGGTGGCCAAGATTACCAAAGAAACTGGAGTCAAAAGTGAAATTCGTGTGAAAACTTAACAAATTATCTCTGTAATTACCACCAGTGGTGATTATTGTTGTAATCAGCATGCTATCATAATTGATTTTAATAAGTTTATGACATTTGATTGGTTGATAAATAATGTGTTGAATTGTCACTGTAATATAATTCTACGTTTTAAAAAGTAGCTACTAAGTATGTAACTTTCGCAGTAAAACTAAATATATTGACCTATGTCCTAATCTTGTTATAAGATTTTCATCTTTTTATCTATTGATTTACTAAATATAATAATCCTCCCCATCAGTTCGAATCTTAAATTGAAGGTCGTGTCATTGTTATATAGTAGCTCACAGTGAAAATGATACAGTTGAAAAAATTTTGAATTTCAAAGGGAAATAATTAAATAAAATAATAGTTTCTTCTAATTTAAATAAGGTTTTTTGTTAATCATACATATCCTAAATGAAGATTATTGATAAATTCCTAACAACCAAATGTAAAAAACAAACACATGTTGGCATAAAATCTACCTCGCAATGAAAATGATACATTTATCATACATTTGTATGGAATGATTGTTTCTATTAGATATGAGAATGCATCTGTTCCAACAAATGCATGCACATTTAGTTGGTATTTTAAAATAGTTTATTGTAGTCTATTCAATTTATTCGGTTCATTTTTCTGTTCGTGCAAGATTGGCTGCCATAGTAATGTAGAAAAAAGAAAATTAATTATTTTTCATTATCAAAACAATAAAATTTTTCGTAAAATTTCTGAAATCTGTAACAAACCGCTTGCAACAGTCCAACACATCATCGAAAGATTTAAACAAGAAAATAGAATCAAGAGCAAAATCAGAATCAGTCCCAAAAAAATTTTTATTCCTCAAGATGAGCAATGGATAGTAAGAAAAATTCGTCAAAATCTGAAATTACTAAATTAACTAACGAAGTTGAAAAATATTTATATATTTTTCAAAAACCTTATTCTTAGATGAGTTATTAGTCTAGAAAATTACTTTTTAGTTTACTTGTATCATTTTCATTGTGAGCCACTGTATGTATATTTGAAAAGTAATTGGTTGGTCTCTTGTTTTCCCAATCCTAACTAAGAAGTTCTTATTATTAAGCACCTGTCTGCTGAAAAAAAAACATGTTTTTTTTGAAAAAAAAACACTTTCTGGTTTTTTTCAGCAGACGGGTGCTTAAGAGCCCTCTGGATAGGGTCTAGGCCACACACTTAACAGACGAAAATTTCCAAAAATTGATCAAATTTAGGTTTTGAATTTTAGCTTCCATTTGTAATTTGGAAATGTTCTAGCAGCATTATTCGATAAAGGTATACGATACAAATGACACTTCATACAGTTTATGTATATTTTAGTTTCATATACCTAAAAATAAATTATATTAGCTTTAATAATTATTAACAATACCTTGAGATTTAACAACAAAATGGCAGATTTATTTATTGTACATCATTTATATATGATTTTACATTGATTTTATGAAGAGAGAAGTTTTATAAAATTTTAATTGTCGATTAAATTTTAAATATTTCTTCAACAGTGATGCAACAGTTTGCATGCATTTGTGTTAGCAGTTGCGAATACCACAGGCAACTATAGTTGCAGTGTCTATTAGGAATTTGATATACTATTTCAAGATGGCTAAAACCTAAACCAACAACTATTTTTAAATGCTTTGAAAATCCCCCCTTTTTCATTACTGTTATAATGCATCTATTAGCAACTTGATGGACTGTTGAGAGATAATAAATACTATATACAGATCGATGCATCAGTAATATTTATATTTATTAATGGTATTTTGATTGTATTTAGTGCTTGATTGTGTCTTGATTTGGTAACTAAATATTTTCATATTATTGCTTCCCTGTAAATATTATATAATTTGTACGTATTAGGTATTAAATCTGGTATTAAATTTGGGACTTGAATATGATTTGTATTGCCTTCTTTTTAAGAATATTAATTTTACCGTTTCTAGGCTTTGGATTACAAATAACAGTTTTATTATAAAATAGTCAATAACCGCTGTACAGCACCAGAGTATACGAGGTCGACAGGTAGATTCCGGTAAAGACATTTCCTGCTATATTATGTATACTATTTCGACCGGCCTCCTGCCTTTTTCTGAAATCATGGGATTTTATTAAAAAAGTTACTTGTTTGTAATTTAAAGTACATAATGGCTATTACTGACAATTGAAAAAGCTCATATTTAATTCAAAAGTTAGTTTAGGACACCAGCGTGGAATTTTAGAATATGAGAACAAAGAGCATTCTAACTGCTCAAGTACAGGTAGAAAGGATTATGCAGGTAATAAGGGTTGAATAAGTAGAAATTTTGAGTTTTCTGGAAAAGTAATTAGCATATCTAAAATATTTTTGAAAACTTTTATTAAATGTTTATTTTTATTCAATCTATACATATCATTATCATTTGTTATTCATTCGTAAACAACACACAACATTTATTGTATCTATAAAACCTGCTCTTAGTCCTAACAATGACAACAAAATGTGACACTTTTTTAATAATTTATGAGCCGTGGAAGTGTGCGTAGACGTAGATGTTATTATGACAATTGGTCTATAAATATATGTCATTCTACTAACTTGTAAAACAAGTACAATTACAAGTCAGCTGTCAGTTTTATAAGTCAGTAGCTGGTAAAAGTAACTTTTCGTCGTTTGTGTAACTAATAAAATATATAACCATACAATTCATTGCAATATTTCGTTATATTAAAATGTCAAAAGAAATAAAATACAAGACTTGATAAAACATTTGTTTATTTTTCTATGTTGTCTCAAGAAGTTGTTTGTTTTTTCGTTGCCCGGAGTAATGTAGTGATCGTCAACTAATAAGATCACTATATTTACCCTGCGCTCACAGGAAAAAAGCTTCACGTGAGTAAGACTTTTGTAAAAGACCGATAAGGTAGGATATGATAAAAAATAGTAAATAAATAAGAGTAATAAGTAGTAATATTTAGAAAAGGAACGCGAGCTGACGTGTAGCTATAAAAAACCTGTGATGTATTATAAGTTATAACTAATAACAGGTGGTAATAATAATGATAGTAACAATAATAATAATAGAAATTAAGGTATGATAAGTATAAAACAATAATAATATTAAACTAAAAAATGGAAGCAAGAAAAATTGAACCTCTTGTAAAAGAAAACTTCAATAAAACGATAGCAGGCTCTCAGCAGCAACTGAAACAAAAAAGTAAAAACGGATCAATAGTGTACAAAGATATTTAAATTAAGTTACCATAAAAATAAGAATAATACAGAATATTATAAACAGCTAATTAAAATAAATATGAATAATACAGAATATTATAAACGGCTAATTAAAATAAATAATATTAATTTTGCAAATTCCTCGATACTCCTGATATCTCTTCATTTTATCTTGGTCATCTTGGATGGATAATCGGACATTCCTTGATATAAATTGCAGGCATAAGTGTTTTCACTGTGAAAAAAGAAACAATCCAATAGGGTTTGATAAATGCGTGGATAATTATGGACTAACTCACACGTAAGTACTACGTCATGTAAACCTCTCTTAGATTTCGCTGGCGACTCCTTCTAGGATTTCAATATTTCTAATATTTCAAATGTATTTAAAAAAATATTACGGCCTTTATAAATGAAACGACAAACCGGTAAATTTCTGAAAACACTATGCATTTCTTTCAATACAACAGATTTTACGAGCAGCTTATAACTTCTTGGTAAATTCTAAAGTATTTCCAGATGTCCACAGGCAATGGCAATTGCAATTTTAAACACAATGGGATTTCAGAAATCCACAACAGCAATATTTAAAAAAATATAAATAAATACGTTTATAGATGATCTTGTTTCTTAGTTTACCCAAGCTATTTGGGCATCATATTTTTAAATATTTAATTATATTGTATAATATTTAAGTACATTTATATTATTATATAATTATATTTAATTATATAGTATTATATTTACATAGTACATTATATTGTATTCAGTACGATGTACTGAAATATCACATACGCTACGGGAATATATTTTGTTATGATATAATTATGATACAATGAAAAGGGTACTACAAGAAAAATTTCCAAATCCTTTTACAGCTACTGCTTTTGCAAAAGCCATATACTTCTTGGAAAGTCGGTAATATTTTATTGTACTTATTTATCGCGTCTTTACTCATGCACCCCAAGAGCAGGTATAGGTACAAAACTAATTGTAAGAAAGAAGTGTACAAAGAATGATTCCTTCATTTCTTTCGTATTTGATTTATTTTTGATCAAAATTCTTATACCATAACATATTTTCCCTTTTATTAAATTCAAATTGTTATGATGGTAAAGTTACTAATATTGAATGTGTATTTTATTAGTATAAAAAATATATTTTTAAATTTCAAATCATTTTTAATTTATAATGAATGCTAGAAATCAAGACATGCAATTTAGATAGTTGGGTATTAATTATTCTACCGTTTTTTAAATTATTAGTAAATTGTTTACATAAGTATAATGGAATGCACTATTACTGGAATTACTATTTTGTTAGACTGTAACATTGGTTGCCTATCTTTTTTTTTGTTCTATTAGGGAGTGTCACGATTTTTGTCGCCTCTCCAGAAACCCCTTAATAATAAGAACTTTTTAGTTAGGATTAGGAAAAAAACATGTTTTTTATTCAGCCTGGGAAAAAACAGTTTTTTTGCATCACTATTAACATACTGTTTCGAAATAGACTGTAGAGCTAGCCATAACCCATGGATTAAACTTATTAATATCTGCACTAAATGATTTTAGAGCATAGAACCCGTATATAAAAGTTGTACACTATTTTTAGTTCACCCTAGAACTTTTGCTTAATGTTGTAATTTTCTTAAAATTTTATAAAATAAAATTTTTGTTATGGAAGTATTTTGAAATAAAAAAATTATTAAAATAACTTTACAGTTAAATTTTAATAACTGTAGGTAGTTATTTATACACCAAGATAGTTAAGGAGATGTGCATTTACATGAAGGATGTTTACGCTTCTTGTGTATAATAATCGTGAATCTTAACTTATTATAAAAAATTTTTATTCAAGTTTTGATAAATGAATATATTTTTACAAAATAAAAAACCAGTATAATCAATTACTGCATTCTTAAATTAAGAGTGAGTAAGAGGAGATTACCACTTACAAAATTTCTTGATTGGTTACTTCTGAGACAGGTTGCACAGGCAAATTGCCATATTTGCAATCAGAGTTCTAATACCATTTCTTCAATAATTGCAACTTTTTGAGGCGTTACCGCTTCAATTGGCCGACCGGTGAGCTCATCATCTTCAAGAGATTCTTGCCTCAAACAGAAACATTTTTCTTTTGTGCGGTTTAGTCCTTTTCTGGACACGCACATAAAACTAAGGAAACAAATGATGCGGCACAAAGTTATACCTTTCGTCTAGACTATGCGTAGAAATTATCAACATTATGGTAGAAAAGGCCATCAGCACGATCTGACTGAGATAAAGCATGCGAAGTATTTTTCCATCTCTGTCGACTCGACTCTGACATCTACCAGGTGAATCAACTTTCACTCATAGTACAATATGTGTCGGCTGAGGGAATTCCTATCAAACGATTTATAAGATTCATACCAAACAGTAGACGTGAAGCTGAAGACTTGGCTATCGTCGTTCTGCAGACCTTGAAAAATCACGTCTTGGACTCACTGAATCTTGTCGGATGTTGTGAAACTGCTATATCTTTCTTTGGTACTTTACAGGAATTGTGCAATTTTTCTAGGTTTCGTCACGCAGATGTCAAGTTTGTTACCTGAACTGAAGCCAAATTCAACAGTTGTAAAGCTTTCTCAGACAAGATGGTTTGCTCGGGGCGATGCCTGAAAAAGTCTCTGTTGCTCCTGGAATAAGATCATGCAGCTCTTCAGATAACCGCCACTGAAACAATTAAAACCATCTATGCGTTCTAACGCTCCACGTCTTTTTTAATTCAATCGACTCCCTGGAAATGTGCTTCCTGACCCTGTTGTGGGATGATATCCTAGAAAGATTTAACAAAGTGAGCAAATGTTTCCAATCTGTGAACATCCAAATGGGTACGTTTGCTGAACTTTATCAGTCCTTGGTAACATACCTAGAAGATATAAGGAAAGTCGCTATTATTAGCTACGGTTATTAGTCGAAAGCTGTGGAAAAAGCGAAGAACAGAACTACGCATACTATATGAAGAGGAAAAGTAAGCGAAAAGTCCAGTTTGACGAAGTAAAGGAAAACGAGGTTAAACTCTCCAGCAGGGGCAGATTCGGAATCTTCAACGTCATTATAGACAGGTTGATTGCAGAGCTACAGAGATGTGGCTCTACTTACGAGAAGTTAAGTCAACGATTTGACTTTCCCACGAAGCTACATAGTTTGGAATCTCAAGACGTCCGTAGCGGAATACGGAACCGTAAGCCTTCTATCCGGGGGATTGGGATGGTACTTTGGAAAACCAGTGTCTACACTTGCGACCTCATTTGTTGTTCGTAGAGGTTACAGGGGAAAGGGTTATCGTAACTGTAGCTACATACAAAGTACATCCTGGAAGAAGGCTTTTTGGACATTTATCCAAACGTGGGAATAGCGCTGCGGATAATGTTGTGTACACCAGAGTCAAACTGTTCGACAGAACGGTCGTTTTCAGCACTAAAAAGAGTAAAGATTTATTTATGATTTACTACAGAAGAAAATAGACTTAATTCCGTACAGTCAGAAATAATGCAGTCTGTAGACTATAGTGAGATCATCCGTTCCTTTGCAGAAAGGTTGTTTTGTAGAAATGTAATCTTGTAACTGTATGAAAATGTAAAAATTATAATGTGTAAAAAAAGTATAGTTGGTACTTTCATTTCATTTCTATGTCGGATTGTCTATTCTAAGTAAAAGTGAAGTTTTTTTTAAGAAAAGTTTTGCTTTTTTGCTAAATTACCAAAAAGAGGAGGCCCGTTAACTGCCTAGGGTCCTGGGTCTCTATAACCGGATCTAATCATCAACATTCAGAGATCCTAGTAAAAATCTTATTTATACTAATAGTAAGTGCATCCAAACTTTTGGACGGCAGTGTAGCAGAAATATTCCAAAGCTACCCTTTTGTTTCTGTAAAAATAATCTTATGATGACGTTCAAATTCCTTATAGTTTTTGCCTTTCAAGCTATAATAAGACGGACGTTTAGTGGAATATTGAGTATTAAGTGATGCATAAAAACCTAAAATGTGAAGGGGTCCAAAGCAAGGTTGAATATATGTGAGGCTCAAGGCAAAAAAATTATTCCCTTAAATCACACTACAGTGAAGTCTCGTTGATCCGAATCTTTGTTAATCCGAATACCACTATAATCCGGACCAGAAATTTATTTACATTGATTACATTGTAATCCGGATTTAAGGTTTTGATAAACCAAACTTTAGAATTAATTGTTTTTATTCATCAAGTTTTGTTTACAGTAACGAATGCAATGGGTATTCAGATGTGTAATTTGATACAAAACTACCGTTGTAGATAAGATAAATAAGATTTTTTGTACGACCATGCTATTTCGGATTGTTTACCATACTTGGTTTTAGAACAGTAGGTTATATTTACTGGTTGCTAAGCAAAAACGCGTCGGTAAGTAATTACTTACCGTTCAGTTCTGTCAAAAACAGAACGGTAAGTAAATTATATGTAATTTATAAAATAAATGCATGATCTTTAGATGTCTCTTTCGCGAGAAATCATTTATTTTCTAAATAATTGGACTATTTAAAAAAAATGTATGTTGTTTATTTAAATTTGCTAAGGCCTCTTCAATATCCCAATTATATTCGTTTTCAGATTCACTAATTCTCACGAGTTGGACAAATATCGTGACATTCAAAAATAATAGTAATTACAAACGTATCCATGGTAACGACAAAACCTACTTAATGTTTGGTGGATATACAGGGCAAAAATAAATTATCTTAAATCTATTTTTTTTTCGGGGATATTTCCTTAGTTAATACCTTTGTATTCATAATGGTCGTACAAAAAATAGTATAAGCATCTCAAACAGTAAGGAGTTTACCGATCTCCTCCAATATTGTCGTCGATCGGTAAACTGTCCTTACTGTTCTTGATACTTAATATACTATTATTTATGTTTACGTCATATTTATGTCTGACGAATTTTTATTATAAAAAATCACGTATTTTTTAAAAGTGGTTACATTGCAACTTTATAATTCATATTAGTTACAAAGGTTTAAAAGTTAAAAAAGAACTGATACTTCTTTTACGAATTACAACTTTATGTGTCTCCGGCATACTGCATATAAAAAGATTTTGTGCTAAATTTAAAAATTGTTAAATATAAAAAGACCGCATTGTAACTTTGAATATTAAATATTTCCAGATTTGTTACAAAATCTGAAGGATCATTATAACAAAGTTAAAAACCGTTAAAACCTGCGGAATATCCGGAGATGGAAGAAAAGTTGTTTGCATGGTTTTAAATATGTTACCAATATCCTCCGAAGTTTTGGCCGAAAAGGCAAAGCATCTATCCAGCAGTGCGGTGCATACGAAACAGTGGAAGCAGTCGCGATACGACGTATGTGCTATCACGCTCGTACACATAGCGTACGTAGTGGAACCACTGTTTCGTATACTCTGCACACTGTGGTGACGTTATAAAAGATGTTTTCAAAACGATGACTTCAGAGTAAGTAAAGATTGGATACTTAATTTTAAAAAGACACAATTTGCGTGTGTTAAAAATCGCGGGAGAAAAGCTGTTCAATGATTCGCACGCAGTGAAGCCCTTTAAGAAACAGTTGCAATACGGTGGCTTTGTAATGGGCGGTAGAAAATTTGAAACAATTGTGATGCCTAAGATTTAAAAAAAATCATAACTAACGTATTAAGTTCAAAAAACACGGAACAAGCAAAAATCACCGCCTTTTTTGGTTAACAACATAATAATGCGGAATATTATTTTTTGTGTGTTTAAAGCAGTTTTTGCGTAAATATTTTTGTAGTTTTATTTATTTTTAAATAAATATTTTTGCAGAATGTTTTAATTGCATTTATGTACAAATATAAGCTTGTAATTCTGCAGACGCAGTAATCCGGAAACCGCGATGATTCGGATTGCCCCTGTTTTTTACTGTATTCTATTGTTTTGTATATTGTAACAATTGCAAATACTAATAGTACAGGATCCGTCATTGATGTCGTTGAACACCGATCGAGTACCCGAATAAAATGTATTTTTTATGAAATAAAATATGTTAACAAAAGTAACGTAGATGAGTTGCCTAAATAAATTTGTTCAAGGATATTTTTAATAAAAAATTCAATATTTAATTTTTTTAAATACTTTCACCGATCTCGTAACCAAAAAAAATTAACACTAATTGAAAGCGCAAACCCTATAGAAGACGCAAACATAGGGTTGCTTACCTTTTTCTGTTCAAGGCTATACAGTTGCCAAGTTTAAATAAGTGAATTGAAAGTGATACCTTCACCGGTCGAGTAACCAAATAAATTATATGTCAAAATAAAGCTTTTTTTTGCAAAACGATAGTATAAGGTTGCTTGCAAAAAACCGTTCAAAAGTCAGGGTTGCAAGGCTTTAAAATTTTTAAATCGAAGCGTGCGAGAGAGAGATAGACCCATTCTATTCAGTGCGATAGAGGGGGACGCGGAATGACAGCTGCTCACACTACGTCCGTCGTTTGAAATTGTGCGAGAGAGAGGGTCTATGCGTACTGTCCAATGCGATAGAAAAGGACGGGGCATAGCAACTGGGCCGGCCTCTTGTGACGTTAAATAATTTTTTTAATTTATTAAAAAAATTTTTCTTTCATTGCAAATTTTTCAATTTAATATTAATTAATTTAAAAAAAATATCGGACATTTGCAAAAAATTGTATGCGTCAAATTTTTGAAACAATGATGACATATTTATTTTATTTATATTTAGTTCCTTCTTAAAAGAGATAAAAATTTTAAGATAAGTATATATCACTAACATGCTTTAAATGTTTAAAATAAATATTTACATTTTGATGTTATAGACGGAACGTTTTTTTAGCGCCAATACCTCTGTCACAAAAATTTGTATTTTTCTAATTTGTCATGCAAAATCAATATGCTCAATATGATAAAAATACTCATATTTGGTTAGTTCAATACTGCAGTTATTACAATAAAAATAAAGAAAACACTATGACATAATTTTATTTTTGAATGAAATTATTATTTTTAAAAGTTTTAAATATTATTTAAAAATATGTAAATAAAAACGTAATTATAAAGATATAAGAATAGTCAGATTATTAACAAATGTTTTAAAAAATATATGATTAACAAAATGTTTTTCAACAATACTGAATTATTACTTCGGGAGACAAGTCGATTTTCTTAAAAAAAAAGTCGCAGAAATATTTTGGAGTATATTGTCAGTTGCTCCAACACAACGCTTGTCGTTTACTAACCGCACATAGCAAGCGCACTCTCTGTCATACGTCACAAGAGGCGGGCCCAGTTGCTATGCCCCGTCCTATTCTATCGCATTGGACAGTACGCATAGACCCTCTCTCTCGCACAATTTCAAACGACGGACGTAGTGTGAGCAGCTGTCATTCTGCGTCCCCCTCTATCGCAATGAATAGAATGGGTCTATCTCTCTCGCACGCTTCGATTTAAAAATTTTAAACTCTTGCAACCCTGACACTTGAACGGTTTTTTGCAAGCAACCTTATACTATCGTTTTGCAAAAAAAATAAGCTTTATTTTGACATATAATTTATTTGGTTACTCGATCGGTGAAGGTATCACTTTCAATTCACTTATTTAAACTTGGCAACTGTATAGCCTTGAACAGAAAAAGGTAAGCAATCCTATGTTTGCGTCTTCTATAGGGTTTGCACTTTCAATTAGTGTTAATTTTTTTTGGTTACGAGATCGGTGAAAGTATTTAAAAAAATTAAATATTGAATTTTTAATTAAAAATATCCTTGAACAAATTTATTTAGGCAACTCATCTACGTTCCCTAATAGCACACCGACGTCCGATGGACGTTTGAGCAATGTCCTCGGCGGACTTAATGAACGTCCAACGGACGATCGGATATAGTCCGTGGGACGTTATATGAACGTCCATGGGAAGCCCAAATGTCACAAAGTTGGACTATTAAAACGTTCCAGACGGACGTTTTGCGTACGTCTTCCAAGAACTTGACGAACGTTTTAAAAACGTCCATATTATGTCCAAGGGACGTAATAAACGTTCGATTTATACTACGTGGGACGTTATATGGACGTCCACGGGAAGTCCAAATGTCATGAACTTGCGACGTTCTTAAAATGTCCCGAGCGGACGTTTTGCGGACGTCTTTGTATGTCCTCGGAGGACTTAATGAACGTCCAACGGACGATCGGTTATAGTCCGTGAGACGTTATATGAACGTCCATGGGAAGTCCAAATGTCACAAAGTTGGACATTATTAAAACTTTCCAGACGGACGTTTTGCGTACGTCTTCCAAGAAATTGACGAACGTTTTAAAAACGTCCAAGGGTGGTAATAGACGTTCGATTTATACAACGTGGGACGTTACATGGACGTCCACTGGAAGTCCAAATGTCACGAACTTGCGACGTTTTTAAAATGTCCCGGGCGGACGTTTTAAAAGCCTCCATTATACGTCCAACAGACGTAATAGACTTTTGATTATACTGGGTCGGACGTTCTATGGATGTCCATGGGAAGTTAAATCGTCATAAACTTGGATGTGCTTAAAACGTCTCAGATAGACGTTCTGCATACGTCAGCCGAGGATTTGCCAGATATTTTAAGAGTGTTGATTGTTAAGTCCAAAGGAGACCTAATGAATCCTCGACTCAATGCCCTACACCACAGATATTTGCCGCCGACCGAATATCCCAAAGATGTTTTACAGTCCTCCAGTGCATGGATCTAAAATAAACAAACCACACAAAAGGAAATAAAAGAAAGTTATTTTTAAACGTCATATCCTGTACACAAAAGTAATTTCGATTCCTATATAAGGTTTCTCTGTCAAGAACAAACTTTTAACTTGGGACTTCAGTCCCAAGTTCTTCCAGTCCAACTATTCATAGTTATTTCACTTTATTTAATAAATAATTACAGGTTGATTGGTATCAAAAATAAATTCTTTAGAAAATAAACTGGAATTACTGCAATTACTTACCATTCCTTCCAGACTGATCTCTTGCACCACTCTGGTTCATTCCTTGAGCCATATGTGGTTTGGGGAGTGAGACCTACATTGGGCGACTTTATGAAGGGACAAACATACTGACAAACAAATTTTGGATTTTAGTATATAGATTTTAGGTTTAGGTAATAAATATTTTAAAAATTGAATAATTTTTCGATTTATCTAACTACGTTTGTTATCAGTATACATCCTTTTTTTTAGCTATGTTACAATATGTACTTGATAATAATAAAAAATTATAAAACTGTTAAAGGGATTTAAGAACGGCTTTCGTTGGAAAAATCAAGTTTTGTAATTTCATTTAGAACACCACAATCTACAAACTCTCAAAGTTGCAAAACTTTCAGGTTGTTTCGAATTATATAGGAATCTAATTAATGGCAAGCTAATTATTGGTAAAAATCAATTTTTTAACAAATATAAATGCTTTTTCTACAATAATATAATTATTACATAGATTATATGATGTAAACATACAGCATAAAAACTTAAAATAAAAAGTAAATTCAACTGTTTGGAATCATTATCAAAATTTAAGTTCTTCTATCTTCACTTTTAGCCACTTCAGAGGTTCTTTTCAAGTATCTTTTGAAAGTGTCTTGTATTTTCTTTTCGGTGCAACTTTTCAGCAACGGTTTTAAAGCAGCACCTAAAAATAAATGCAAATATAATTAATATATTGTGCACATAGCTTTTATCAATGCAATACCAGCATTCAAGATTGAACAGATTCGGTTTGTACAGTTTTGGATGTTCTGTTAGCAGACGGCAAGTATATATTAACTGGTTGCTTAGCAGCCGATTACACGGGTTGCATCCGTGATGCTAACAGAATATCCAAAACAGTACATAGTAACCTCTGCTGGCATCAGGTCATACAAGGATTTATTTAAAATCCAAAAATACAATATAAAACTCAGATGTTTTATTTGAAAAACATAAATCTTAGATCCGTAGCTTTTTTTGGCAACTTTGTTATTATTAAAAATATGAAATCCATTAAATTAGCAAATACTTTTATTTTTCATGCTAGATTACGATAATAAAAAAGATTGAGCAGTGTGCTACTGTTATATCACAGAGACTTGCACTTGAATGTTAATAAGTTACCCTGTATATTATTTTGTTTTTGAATTCCTACTTTACGATCTTTGAACGACCACAAAGAGAAAACTGTTGAATCATCGGGAAATGAATACCCCTCCCCTAGCTTTTCTAATCCTCTATCGGCAGGTGCCAATTTCCAGTCTGTCCAGAACTTTAAATTTTCATACTATATTTAGTTAAATTGAAAGGAGCACAAGTGAATAGAAAATTGAGATAGGGAAGTAACATTCTTACCTCTACCTTGGATTTCTGAGAAAACTGAAAATTTTAAAAATTTAAATCTTTTAGAAATCAATAATATGCATATTCCCTATGTTAACAACTGCTTAGCATCTACTCTGTACATTTATTATCATCTTTGATCATAAACATAACGAGGCAGACCTTGCTAAAGGGCAGTTATCTACGCTATCCTGTGCAGCTGTGTCTATAAAATTATGATGTGATGGTCGCTCTTCAAGATTTTATACGTGCGACGCACAAAATTGAACATCAACTATACATTTGGCAAGGTTACGCTTCCCTCTTATCATGATACATTAAAAATGTTACTTACCCTTAATTAGCGTGGCCATAAAAAGAGCAGAAAAGTTCTTATGTTTGAAAACTATTCAGAAATATTTCATTTTTTATCATGATTTGTCAGCAATCTTTTCCAAGCTCTTTTTACAAATTTGTTCACATTGTCTCCTCCAACTTTGGAAAGCAGATCAGTCTAAAAAAAATCAGACACTCAGTAGTGTTAAATAAATTTGTGCTAAAAAGAAGAAAGAATTATAGAAGAACGAAAAGGTCTGTATGTGCAGGATGTTATGACATGATATTGCGAACATAAAAAAAATATAAGACACCCTACACATCAAACTCTTACTAATAATATCATTGTGCATTGATTTTTTGAGTAAGATTTCTGCAACGTTGCAGAAAGTAAAATTTACAAAAAGAATTAATCCTCGAAGGCAAATTCAGTATCATACGACATATACGGCAAAATAAGCATAAAACACTTGTTTTTACACCAATGAACGATTTCTGAAAAGATTTCCACTTTTTAATTTTTTTCAGGTAACATGTACATAGATTTTTAAAAAAACTGCTGGTTGTCATAAATGCTAACCAAAGAGTTTTTCTATTGACTTTGTACAGTGATATTCTAAAAAGTATTACTTACAGATTTTTGCATATTTAAGGGATCTCCCAAAAACTGTTCAACTTCCAGTAGTTCATTATTTTCACATAGTAAAGGTAAATTCGAGTTTACCCATATATTTTCTGATTTCTTCATTATGTTGTGTTTTTTATATACCTTATATTTCATTTTTCAAGTGAAGAGATTATTATTTCAGTCATGTTCAACCTTCATATAATTTGCTTTAGATATTCTGAAAATAATAATAAATCCTTATTACTTAACAATCTAAAATACTATAATACTGCAGGTTACCATGAATATTTTGCTGGTGAGTTACTCATTCAACTATTTATTACCGTTATTACTGCACAATAATAATAATAAACGAATGAAAGGAATGTGATAAAATATTAATAATCACCCTTGCACTTCACACTATTTACTAAAAACACATAACGTACAAGACTGATTAAATAGATGTTAAAAAAGCATATATAAATAATTGGTTCAAACAGAAACTGCAAGAACAACGATGAAAACAAATACCGAACAACCGAAAACCGAATGGCGGCTTATAATGGCTTTACGGGGATTTACTGTTGGCACTGAGTTTGTGTAGTACGTTTTTTATGATCCGTGCATAACATGCTGTCTCATTTTTATATTAGCGGAGAAATTTAAATAGCTGTATTAATTAAAAAGAAAATATTTTTAATGAGTTTATGATGGTATGAACGTATGAAATATATAATAATATAATAATAATTGCTACAACCCATAACCAGGAAACCAGGCCCCAGAAGCTATAAGCTTGTGCGGGAGGGAGGGGGGCGATTATTATTATTATATTAATATACTTTAGTATATTAAAGAGTATTCCATAAAGTACAGAAAATATAATTAATTTAAAACACGGGAGAAGCAATTTTCGGATATTCCATAATAGTTTTAATTCTTTGTTTAGAGAACTACATAATGTAGTATTTAATAACAATAAGAAAAATGTGTATTCATAGAGGTCCTTGTTAAGCTCTCAAAATTATATGTACATGTAACAGACTATTCTTAAAAAAAGATCCTTATCTGAAGTTCAGACCGGTTTTTTTTATGACTTTGAAGTCACGGGCCTACCATGATCTAAACTGAACGTCCAGTGGACATCTTTTGTTAAAATAGATTTCTAGAATAATTGTTAATCTACAAATTGTTTGTAATCATTTTGTAATTCCTATTAGAACGTATTATGGACCCAAATCGAACGTCTGCCAGACATGTTTTGTTGTAGGTACTTCTGTAAAACGTTCCCCTATGAACGTCCTTTTATGGACCCAAACCAATCGTTCGCTGGACGTCTTATGCTGTACTTCTGAGAAACGTTCTCATATGCACGTCCGCCAGACGTCTGTACCATGTCCTGGGACTCAAGGGCCTGTTATGGGCCCATAACAAACGTCCGTTGGACGTCTCTTGTTGTACTTCTGAAAAACGTCTGCGTGTGAACGTCCGCCAAATGTCCGTATCTTGTCCTGGGATTAAGGGCTTAACTGTGGACCCAAAACAAACGTCCGCTGGACATCTTATGCTGTACTTCTGAAAAACGTCCTCAAGTGAACGTCCGCCAGACGTCCTTATTATGTCCTGGGATTTAAGGTGCTACTATGGACCCAAAACAAACCTCCGCTGGACGTCTTTTGTTGTACTTCTGAAAAACTTCCTCGTGCGAGTGTCCAGCAGACGTCCATTTTACATCCTCGGACCTACAGTACCTACAATGGACCTAAAAAGAACGTCCATCGGGCAATGTGTGCTATTAGGGTTACTTTTGTTAACATATTTTATTTCATAAAAAATACATTTTATTCGGTTACTCGATCGGTGTTCAACGACATGAATAACGGGTCTTAGACTATAAGCTATATTATTGTTAATAAAAATGATATGTGAAATTAATGATAAATACGAATATGAAAAATCTATTACTTTATGAAAACTAAAAACATCCTCAAAGCTTCGAAGTCACCCGAGACACATTTTTTACTTTAACACTTTATTTAAGGACGCTGCACATCTCATTCCTAAGCATAATCTTCGTTCGATTTCAATTTTTATATTTGGAATTTTTTAATTTTAGGTATATTTTGTAATTTAAATGTAATACCCTTATGAGTTCGTAGATTCCATTAACATTATGTTGAAGCGTTTGCTTTCAAAGTTCTAGTAAATTCAACCACTATTATGCCAAATATGACTTTCAAATATTACTATTAATCAGTGTCCAAGCAATGCTTTCTTTAAGAATTTATTAAGAATAAAAAACAATGTCAAATTAATGTTAACAATTTCTTGCTCACCAGCATTGTAAACAATGGAATATACTGTTGAACAGGACACATTTATCATTAAATGTTATTATCGAAATGGTGTGTTTCAGAACGAAATTGAATGTATTCTATTCCAACTTGCAAAGATGAATTAAATTATTGTAATTTTGGAATTTCTTTTGTTATTTTATTATGAAAACAATATTTGTTAATTTAAAAAAATAATACGAGATATTTGCTTGCTATGTAATTTGTATTACATGATAATTTATTTTTAATGTAATATATTTGGACTTAACAACATTTTTAATCATCGACATAACTCAATAATGTAACAGTTTTATATTAATTTATACTTAACAGCGGCGGCTTTTGGCTGTCCGTGATGGGGCTGCATGTCTTTAAGGACGTATTTGCGCTGCATAGCTACGCAACTTCTAAATTTACAACACACAGTTAAATTTTTCTGTTTTTCTCCATAATCACTGCATTGTTCATCAAAATTAAAAAATCATTTGAAGTATGAAAGCCTATACCACAAGTTTTGTATAAAGCAATGTTTTAATAAAATGCTTACTTTTCGCGATATAATCAGTTGGAGTGGATCAATTATTTTTGATTTCCATTAATTATGCTATAAATTGATTTAACTCATTTTATCTAGAAAAGTAAGCAATTTATCAAAAGAGTGCTTGATATAAAAGTTATACTGTCTATTTTCAGGCTTATGATACAATTTGAATTTTAGCAAACAGAGCTGTCGTGATGGAGAAAACAAAATATGAGCACACTGTATCGCAAGCAAATCGTAAGGATGCAAGTCACATAGTTAAGCAGCACAAATTACGTTCTTAAAAACATGCAGCTCCATGATGGACAGCTGCAAGCCGCTACTGATATTTAATATTCAAAATTATCACTAAAAATATTTTGTTTATTGTGAGCCATGACCATCCAGAAAAGTTATCTGTAAGAACACTATTTAATTCTTCTTCGTTATTAGTTCTCTTACTTTAGTAAGTTTATCAAGGTCAACATCAAAATAGGTTTTAACTAAATATAGTTACTTGCAACTTTTCTGGATGGTCTGTATAATAATGTATTTAATGTATCTTATAAAATAATTATTATTTTAAATATTTCCTTGCTATGAATGGTGAAGGTTTCTCCTCTGTCTGCTGTGTATTTACAGAGGAATTGTCATGATCATCTTGTTCTTCGCTATTTGATTCTGTTGTATCAGATAGTTCATCCTGAATAGAATTTAAAGTTTCTGCACTTTTGGTTGTCCTTGAGCTTGATCTTTTGGAAGCCGCTGTAGGTATCCCAGGTGATGACCGAGTTCTATGTGATGTCGATAGCAATGTATTAATTGAACCTAAAGAGTGCGATGCTCTAAATGGTGAGCGTGCAGACTTTGATTTAGGTGGAGGTAATGTCATATTTGGTATTTGCAATGCCTTCTTAAACTCCTAAAAAGTAAACAGAAAAAAAAGTTAAAATTTATTACAGTAAATGTATATAAGTTTCTTTTACCACTTCTTTACTTTCCCTGATTTCATGAAAGGCCTGTTTGTTAAGTTTGATAATAAATTCTAATATAAAGAAATTTTTAATTTAAATTTTACCTTCAAGTCTGAATCTTCATCGATAGAGTTAATATCTTGATAAGCTTTAGTTAATTGTTCTAAGGCCCTCGCATGATAACCCATTTCTATGGTTATGAAATTCAAGAAAATTGCTTTAATATCATGGAGTTTTTGTCTTTCAAAAGTTGTAACTTTTTCTTCTAAATTGTTTATGGTTCGAGATACTTCAGATGTGGCTTTGACCAATTCTGCTTCCGCTTGAACCTATTGGAAATATAATTTTTACCATATTATTATACTGGGTGTTTTAAGAGAAATGTGGTATACTGCAGAAGCATTCTGAATGTCAAGTATGTATAAATAAAAAGGGCCCGTAGTGCCCCATTAAACAGCTATGGTGTTTCATTTGAAGAAAAATAATAATTGAACTTATTTTAAATAGATTTCTTAATATTTTTACTTATCAATGCACATATCTCATGGCACAGTAGAAATTATTCCATGTTTAAATAGAATTTGTTTTTAAATTAGCATTTTCAAGATTTTAGTATGATAAGTACATTTCTTCGTAAACATACTGTACAATATTAGTTATTGACATCAGTAAGGTAATTTTCTTTAATCGATTGATTTGAAGAAATAGGTAGTCAATTAGACACAAGAGATTTATTTAGGTTGTAGCATTGTAGTTCACAAATCATGGGTTATTTACATTGTACGTCTGTTATTATTACATCTATCTAATTTCTTAATGCTCACTGCAAATAGTTGTTTTAAGGTCACCAGGTCTAGTGTCTGACAGGGTAATATATATTGTTGTAAATGAAAGAACGTTCTGAAAATGCTGATGAGAACGTTCGCGAATGTTCGCGCATGATAAAAACGTATCCAAAGAACGTTCTCTTGGAGAGCATAATCAAGCACGTTCGCGAACGTTCTCATAATAATTCTCGAGAACTTTCACTTGTAATTACACGAGTGCTTCGAAATTATCGATTTGTAATACGAACGTTGATTAGCAACCACGAGTGTCATTTTTTGACGTTTTAATTTCCCGACGTGCAACGGAGGGAAATTTGTCAAAAAATGACACGAGTGTTGAGTTTTAATCAACTTGAGTATTACAACAGATAATTTCAGAAGCACGAGCATGTAATTCGGTAAGATTATTTCATGATACAGTTGTTTATTTAAGCATCTACTTATTAACATAAAGATTAGTATTTGACATGAAAGTAAAAAATGGGACACATGTGACACTAGTTTTCAGCGTTGTCACGAAGATAAAAACAGTCGAAAAGGACAATAAAAAATTATCGAATTATCGCTGTAATCCAAAAAATAAAGCCTTGCGATTGGTCAAAAACGAAGTAGAATGAAATAATCATATATAATACCATAAGTGGTAAAATTTTGTCATATATAATACCATAAGTGGTAAAATTTTGTCGGCAAAATTTTCTTATTGTTACGAGCGTTTGTTGCATAGCAATTTCTCGAGTTCACTAAAAACCACGAGACGTCAGTCGAGTGGTTTTTGATCAATGTCACGAGATGAATTGGCAACAAACACGAGTAAATCAAAAAGAAAATTTTGCCAAGACAAAATTTTACCACGTATGTTATTCGTTATGACTATTTCGCGAATAAACAACACAAAGAATAAAAATATTTAACATTTATTTCAATGAAACGTACAGTTTGTGTATACTATTTTTGTAGGATCATTACTATAGCAAAAAAATTGTCGGTGAAATAAAGGGTAGGTTGCTTATTTGAACGTTTTCATTGGTAGAACAAGTTCGGAAAATTTTATGAACAAAAAATAGTCGCCGGAATAGAGAGAATTTCGTTCACAGGATAAATTTTTATTGGTTCGTATAACATTGAGTGAAATAGTCGGCAAAATTTTCTTATTGTTACGAGCGTTTGTTGCATAGCAATTTCTCGAGTGACATTGTCACTAAAAACCACGAGACGTCAGTCGAGTGGTTTTTGATCAATGTCACGAGATGAATTGGCAACAAACACGAGTAAATCAAAAAGAAAATTTTGCCAAGACAAAATTTTACCACGTATGTTATTCGTTATGACTATTTCGCGAATAAACAACACAAAGAATAAAAATATTTAACATTTATTTCAATGAAACGTACAGTTTGTGTATACTATTTTTGTAGGATCGTTACTATAGCAAAAAAATTGTCGGTGAAATAAAGGGTAGGTTGCTTATTTCAACGTTTTCATTGGTAGAACAAGTTCGGAAAATTTTATAAACAAAAAATAGTCGCCGGAATAGAGAGAATTTCGTTCACAGGATAAATTTTTATTGGTTCGTATAACATTGAGTGAAATAGTCAGAATAATACAGCACAAACGTCACAAACGAGTATAAACAAAAACATTAAAAATCGAGAATGAAACCGAAACTAAACGATCTTAAACGGCATGCCCACCCAAAATGGTTGGGTACTGGACACCGACCGCGGACACTACGTCGACTGGCGGTTTTGGATACTTTGCGGACCGTGAATACTACGCCGACCGCAAGCAATAGACACCTTGCGCGGCCAGCGTATTATTCACGGTCAGCAAAATTTATTTTAAGGGTCGGCGAAGTGTCCGCGGTCAGCGTTGTGTCCAGTATCCGTAAAGATGCATATCTGAGCTTCTGATCTAAATATAATTGGACGTATTATAATGATGTCTCTAACCTAAGTTTTCTATTTAAAATCGACAAAAGAAAAAGATAGCTTTATCTCATTCTAATAGGTGGAAAAAGTAAAAAATTGGTCACCATGGCAATTAAACGCATTATTAACTTAATAGTGAGATTTAAATATGGCCCAACGAGTTTAATATTTTCCAATTTTCTATTATTGCATTACTTTTCAACACATTACCTTACAATAGTCAAATTAATTGCAACTGCTAGCATTATAAATGAGAAGAGGAAAATTGGAGAACATTCGAGCATTTTCAGCATTTTGAGAAATTTCAAGAACTTTTGAAATTGAAACTGAACATTGAAAATGCAAGCATAAAGCAGGTTCAGAGTGTTACCCTGAACCCAGCCCGTGCTTGCCTTTTTTTGAATCATAACAAATGAAAAGTTGTACATGGATGCATGTCCAGTGGATATACGATGGATTTCTTCTAAAGACATCGGATTTTTATTGGATGTCTATTGATACCACTTTCAGTAGATGTTAAATATGTATATTCATTTAATATGTATGTTTATTTTATATGATAAAACTTTGTTTGCTTGGTGAAGTGAGATATCATCGGATAGGTGCCCAAGATTTGTGAAAAAGTGTGAGAACTAGAGTCAAATTACGAAAAGATGACACACAAAACACACACATCTTTTTACACGCAGCTCCTGCAGCGAAATTTGGCTTCAAGACAGCATTAATCCACATGATGCCATGATACAGATGTGGCTAACCTTCAGTAAAGACGGATCCAGGTCATCACCGAGAAAGACAGATACCGAGAAAACATAACTGATAAACCATAGCCGAAAAACTACAACCGAGAAACGATAACCGTGAAACCATAACAGAGAATCCACAACCGAGAATGCATTCATGCATTGTTAAGCAATAATTATCTAATTAATTAATAATAGAATATATTACGGCATATCGTGTCCTGTTAGAGTTAATCAGTTGCCACATTAACTATTGAAGTCTGTCCCTGTTAGATCTATCAAACTTACTAACTTGTAGGTTAACGTACCGCTACATAGCGTGTCCCTTAAGCCGTTGGTATTTCTCTCTCTTTCCCCGTCCTATGTATTCTCATCCGTCTCTGTTAGATTTATCAAAGCTACTAACTTATAATTATTACTTCATAATGGATGCATTCTCGGTGTTTATTATTTTCAGTAGTTTCTATTCTCGGCTTTGGTTTTCTTGGTTATATGGTTTCTCGGTTGTGGTTTCTCAGTAGTTGTCTTTCTCGGTGATGACGGATACGAGTAAAGACATTCCTGCCTCATTTTATTGGAAACGGGAACTCGGGCTAGACTAAAATATAAAATATATTGAGCTACTATGATTTCACCAGTCACACCCAGCAAAACTGCGACTGTCAGCATGTTTGCTGCATGTAGAGAGCTGACTGTCTATATAATATTGAAAAAAGACATTCATCTGTGATATTGTGAAAATCCCGATAAGATGACCGATTGAGAGACAAAGTTGACTGCTATTTCTCAAGAGTAGCAACGACATTTTGTGCTAGAAATACACGCAATATTTTTTTCTACAACAGCTTTACACAGCTAATATCAAGAAAAAATTCAATTTTATATTAATCTGAAAGCAGCTAATATTTATCTGAATAACACTATCTTTTTTGAGTAAAACTATCAAATCACATCATATAATTTAAAATAACTTTTGCTTATGCAGAATGTTTTATAAAATACAAACATTTTAGTAAGCATTGAGAATTCAAGAATATACCTACATAGAGTAGAATACACGGTGATTCACTACTTAATGTTGGGCTTTGAGGATAAGCTTCTCTGGTCATTAGAAACATAAAATCTTAGTAATATTTTTTGATTAAATGAACTTGAAAATTTAGAAAATTTTCCCCGGCGTTTTAAGAAAAACACGTATAATTGATGCAGGTCACTGTTGCAAGTCAAACAGGATTAAATGCAAGCTCTTAAATTGACACCATCAGTAAAAACGTGACATCTGTTGAATGAGCACAACAAGGATGAAGCCGGCGCACATTCCATTTGGGATGTTGTTGAAACAACTTAAAATATTCTATTAATCCGTGGGATTTCCCTGTATTCTAATAGAAAACGCAGAAAGAAATGACAGTTTAATACTGACCCATTTAATGATATCATTAAATTTGATTTGTTCTTCGTTAATAAACAGATATTAGTTAATTAAGTAAAGACATGTTTAGATAATTTAATCTATCCATCAATAGGTATTAGTAGGGAAAATAGGAGAGTTCTGGAACCACCCCCCACTCCTGACCTTGAACCTATCTCTCTCTAACCCATGGTGACCTTGAATCTATCTCTGTCACGTAAACGTGGCAACACCGCATTCTCAAGGTCAACAATATGGCACCACCGCATTCTCAAGGCCATCAATATGGCAACACCGCATTCTGAAGGCCAAGAATATGGCAACAATGTTATGACCGTGAACCCAAGGCCACTCTTCAAGGTTAGGAAACACCATTCAAGACCATGCTCAAGGCCATCAAACACCATTCAAGGTCAAGCTGTAGATATATATATATAGCAGGTCGCATGTATTGAAAATGCAAAATGTGTGTAGAAGCGAGCTTGCAGAATACGTGCCTGACAGAACGAGTGTTATCATTTCGTAATTGGAAGGGTATACAAACCCCAAAATCTTTAGCTGAGGCCGGATTTGTCTATACGGGGCGTGAAGATAGAGTAGAATGTTTTTATTGCCGAGTGAACATTTTCAAATGGGAACCGTCGGATAGTCCAATCGTAGAACACCTGAAATGGTCACCACATTGCGTGTTTGCAAACGTGTTAGCACCCATAAACGTTGAAAGCGGTAGAGACGTTTGCGGTTAAAAGAAGATACAACATAGAATATAACACTAAGGAAAATGTTACCAATCAAGGCGGTAATATTATTAGCAACCTTGTACGAGGGTGTAGTGTACGTTGCAAAACTTCCAGACACAACAGCAGCTTTTATTTCATACAACTTCAATACGAGTGTTTGGTATGGAATGCAACCGGTGACGTTACAACACATGGGAATGTTTAAACACGAGGTCGGCAATAGAACGCAAGAAGTACGATTCAGGGTCAAATTCGTGTACCCAACATATACCATGGATAGTGAGTGGCAAACCCTCGGGAATAGTCCGGTAGAACAATGTAAAGTCAGCAGCGAAACGTGTTACGCTTCAGTGGCGACCTTGGGCTCTCTGTTAATCGCAGTAGTTGGTGTAAGCATGAGAACATATTGTATCGCTCGTTATCGTTACCACTAAAGACTATGACCTTGGCTCCCACCCGTCAACTAAAACCATGACCTTGGATCCCACCCCTCGACTCAGACCATGACCTTGAATCCCACCCGTCAACTCAGTGTATATAAACGCATACGCAAGATCACTTCAATAGTACAGCATCTACACAAGAACAATTCAGCAGTACAGCATCATGAACGTGGTAGAGGCAACCGTTTTAGTAACATTCGATTTCGAGGACGACGAGGATGAAATGCGAGACGAAGAATTATATGGTGAGAACGTCGAGAAAACTTTAGACCACCACAAAGAGGCATTCATTAAACGCGTCAAAGAGAAGAGTGTTCTTGAAGCTGGTTATCTGGTGTTTGCGCTAGTGACGTTTGCATATTCCAAGGACTTAAATGGGGAAAGGATATGGTTTGACGGAAAAAGTGGGACAGCGCCGAAACAATTGGAAGAACCGTTAGACGAATGGTACGATACAAATCTAAAAATTCCCATCATGAGACGTATAGAGGAGTATAATTCGGATAAGTTGCGAACGGAACATTTGTGTCGTTTCACCATACTAATAGCGGAGAGTTAAAGTGCTGTTTATAGACTAGTATAAGCCGGATAAGTTTCGAACGGAACATTGGCGTCGTATCACCATCTTAATAGCGGAGAGTTAAAGTGTTGTGTTTATGTAAAGTCACAGTAAGAGCCAGCGCATTATTTAGTGAAAAGTACGCAGAGGCTTAACTAATGTATTATTGAAATAATTGTACTCTGTAAACAAATACAAGGTTGTAAATTGTAAAAGATAAATGTACTCTGTAAACAAATACAAGGTGGTAAATTGCATATGTATTTAGTTAAATAAACCACGTATTTATCTCATTATATCGTTTCATTTAAGACCGATCTCCGTCTCTTCTAGAGATTAATTTAACGATTAAATCAAAAGTGAAACTAAGATTTAAAAATGTCATACTATTTTAATTTCAATTAGATTCTTACTTAACTATGAAAGTATGCAGAGGAAAGATCAAGACAACCTCAAGGTAAGAACAACACCAGACGACTGTCTGGAATGTGCAGACGAGAACAAAGAAATTCCACAGACATCGTTGAGAACAGATGAAACAAGGTCAAGGAGATTGTATTTACACAGAAAGGAGTGGCCAGACAGTCAGGAATGTGCAGACGAGAACAAAGAAATTCCACAGACATTGTTGAGAACAGACGAAACAAGGTCAAGGAGATTGTATTTACACAGAAAGAAGTGGCCAGACATTTAGGAATGTGCAGACGAGAACAAAGAAATTCCGCAGTCGTTGTTGAGAACAGACGAAACAAGGCAAGGCCAAAGAGATTGTATTTACACAGAACGGAGTGGGGGCACAGATATATCTATACCTTCCAAGCTGCAGCACTCAGTTAAAGTAACAACAGTGAAGATGAATAGTGAAAATAATAATGAAAGTGCATCGCCAGAGGTCGAGCGACCACCGTCTCGAGGATCGTCAATATGGAGCGAGGATACGGAGATCCTCGTTGTGAACGACGTTGCACAGGTAGAGGACCTGGAGGAGATGGAGGATGAGGAACACCAGGAGGAACAACCCCAGTACCAAGAGCTGGTACGTAACTAAATAATTTAACAAAATTACTTTTAACAAAATTACTTTTAAATAAAACGATAGTGCTGGTAACTAACTAAATAATTTAACAAAATTACTTTTAAATAAAATGATGGAAGTGCTGGTAACTAACTAAATAATTTAACAAAATTACTTTTAAATAAAATGATGGAAGTACTGGTAACTAACTAAATAATTTGACAAAATTACTTTTAAATAAAACGATGGAAGTGCTGGTAACTAACTAAATAATTTAACAAAATTACTTTTAAATAAAAGATGGAAGTGCTGGTAACTAATTAAATAATTTAACAAAATTACTTTTAAATAAAATGATGGAAGTGCTGGTAACTAACTAAATAATTTGACAAAATTACTTTTAAATAAAACGATGGAAGTGCTGGTAACTAACTAAATAATTTAACAAAATTACTTTTAAATAAAACGATGGAAGTGCTGGTAACTAACTAAATAATTTAACAAAATTACTTTTGAATAAAACACAGATATGAACCATATATATTTTTATTTTAATGTTTATAGCCACACATTATCATCTTTGCGAGGTCTCGGCCCGTTTTGGTACGGGGGAGATTTAGCACGGAGGTGCTATGTTGTGAGTGTCGGCAGAATTACATCACAGTCCCTCGGGACTATGACGCGGTGAGGTACGCCGCCACACATCAAAAGTGTGAGGCATGCACATAAGTGAGTTAGAATTAGTTTATTGTAATAAAATTACGTTTTAATTTACCCCGTGTTTTGCAGGTGCAGTGCGAGTGTAAAAAAATCCCCAAAAAATTCCCAAAAAAAATCCCCCCCCAAAAAAAGAAAAGAAAAAAAAAAGTTAAGGTAGGTTAGGTTAGTTGAAAACTAGATGATACTACAAAGAAAACAAAACTGATACTATAGTAACCCCCTTAAATGAATTTTAAGGGGTGTCAAGGTGAAGGTGAGGTAAAGTACTGGAGGGGGGGAGGAGGCATGGGGAGGGTTGGATGGTGGGTTACGGGGCGGGGTGTGGTGGCCGAGGGGGCGGGGGACGAAAATTGAAAAATCAGCGCTCTAGCTCTCAAGGTTAACGAAGGGCAAGAATTCGATTGCTCGATTTGCTAGGTAGAGATAAATGAAGGTCGTCACGGGTATGCTGTTGACCACAATTGAATGGTCATAGAGTATTTCCGGGTTACTACAAACTTTTGGATTTTTCTTTTTTTTTAATTTTGGATATTTTTCAGAGAGTATTGTCTGGTTGCTACAAACTGTTGAATTAAAACAACATAGTGAGTAATGGGTCAGACTGTTTTAGTGACTTTTTGTTTACGGTTATAATATCTACAATTTCTCTTATTATATACAATCAAATCATCAATTGTAAAGGAAAAAGAATTATTTCATGCTATTTTTTATTTAAAATGTGCTGGTCCTAACTAAATAATATTACTAACTATAATGTCTATAATGTCTACAATTACACATCACTGCTGATCCATCTCCATCTCCAACCGTGCATTCAATATTTGAAACAGTGGGCTTCCGTGACAATTATCATCGCAGGTACACTCATCCGCATCGTTGCCTCCAAATTGGGATACCGGACCGAGGATATGCAACCGTTCGGAACACGCAATTGGGTCGAAGGTGTTGTAAAGCATCCGTTTCATGCATCCATCACACCAATGGGATGGTACGTGGTATATTGATCTCGACACCCTGGTGTGGTATGCCTGCGGTAGGGTGGCCGTACTACACACACTGCGTATGCAGCCCTTGCATAGACGCTTCTCTTTCCACGTGTAGTATGACCACCACAGACAGTACGGGACATCTGCCACGGTAAACCACCCCTGCAATACCGTAGCCACCTGTTGAAACCGTAGGGTTCGGTTTGCACAAGCAACGTCCCCCCATCTCACCGAAACGGTCTTCATCATAATGTTGGGCGTACTTAGCGGTTGTATACCAATACCATTTCCACATCACCCATAGTTCGAACACTAGGCGTTCAATTCCTATACCTATGGATGATTGTGGATTCATCAGCTCTCGATGGTGGCGGGCGATGCCTACATGTGGACCCAACGAGGCAGCGATGCAGCGTAACGATTGAGCCCGTAGGCTGAGCCAGCGATCCCATTGCTGCGCATCTGGCGCGGTATCTCCTTCAGCAGAATGTGGTATGCGAGGAGCGATGACGGACATTGTGATGTGTTACCTGGTGTGGAAAACACTCCCTATTATATCGAAGTAGCAACACCCACGGAGGGAGTGGGGGGCGGAAGACCTTGAGGTACCTATACACCGACCTGTACACCAATGCCCTTGAGGAAATGCAAGGTTTCTGTCCAGAAACCGACCTATACACCAATGACCGTGAGAAAATGCAAGGTTTCTGTCTATACACCAATGACCGTGAGGAAATGTAAGTATTTGCGCGAATGCAAGGTAAAGTGGTGGGGGTGATGGAGGGGTTCAAGGTGAAGGAGTGGAGGTGAAAGTGGGGTTCAAGGTTAGGGAGTGGGGGGGTTCGACAAAACCGGAAGGCGACGCAGCGGAGCGTCAGTCTGTCTTCGTTCATCATGGATACATCATCTAGTAGTGTTACCAGTGTTGGTGAAGTGAATAAGTGTCGTTGTGTGACATTGTCCTTCTGGTCAAAATTATCGATGAAGAAAGCGTGCCCGGTACATGTGCCGCGTACACCATCTCCAGTTGCTGCGTGCCCGGTACTTGTACCAACTATCGAGCGTGCACCATCTCCAGTTGCAGCGTGCCCGGTACATGTGCCGCGTACACCATCTCCAGTTGCTGCGTGCCCGGTACTTGTGCCAACTATCGAGCGTACACCATCTCCAGTTGCTGCCGCAAAGAAGATCATAGTACTACAAAATGTGGTAGTAAAGGCGGCAGCCGTTAATGTGGAGAAGCCGAAGTACGACATGCTTTCCGGGCGTTCACAACCTTTACTGCGAGAGCTGTTGACTTCGACAAATGTGTTTTACGCTGCTGCAAGTTTGCACATAAGAGGAATCCCCATTGTGACGGTCCAGGAAGCACCTGCGGCATCACCATGTTCGGGTGAGTGGGACTCCCAATTGTTGAATAGCCCATTTGTAGGGCAGCGAGTATGATACCTCAATTCGGGGGTCCCTTTTGGGGGATGCATCACCATATGCAACCGATGATGAAGTGAACCTGCCCATGGAGATTGCCGCAAGTGCAAATGTAATTGTTGATGAAACGGAGTCGGACTGTTCCACATCAATTGCAAGCGCTCCTGACGATGACGATGAGGAGTTAATCATTCCGGGTACCCCCTGTGATGACGGGGTGCATGACCATTTGGACATAGACACAGCGACACTTATGGAGGTTTCTGATGACACAGCGTCTATACAGTTGTCCGGCAGCATCAGAGACTTCACAACTTCAGCGATGGTCTTCATAGATGGTGTACCATGCGAGAAGCAGTCTTTACCGCTTGCTGTCGTTGATGACGCACCGCAGACAAGTCCGGTTTGCGAGGGTGTGAGAGTGAACGCATCGCTCTCCTTCAACGCAAAGCGGAACTCTTAGCTGCTGTGGAAAGATATGAGATCAAAATCAAGAGTATCAAGACGCAGCAGCTACGACAAGTGATGGAGGAGTTGGGGTCCTGTAAGAGCGAACGCCTCGCACTTTTAACCGAAGCGGAAAACTTGTCTGCTTTGCGTCATCAACGACGTTAACGGTTGGTATAACTGTGACCTCCCACTAACAATAACCCAGTCCTCTTCCTATCCCGGTCGGGTTTGCAGAACACGTCCTCGTCGTCCCGACTGGAAATCAGTATCGCGAACGTTAGTGGTAAAAGTTGACGTAAAAGCTTTATCGTTTGCCAGTGCGTTCCCGTTTACTGATTACTAAGAATATGCATGTGTGTAGCTGCGGTGCGTCCTTCACCCGACGGGATGCCTTAGCCCGTCACCGAAGAGAAAGCTGTCGTGGACCGCTGGACTACCCATCTACGAGCGGTAAGTAACCATTCCTGTGAGGTTGTATGATGTGATACGAATATTTTGTCAATTACAGCTGGGGGAGCTTCGGATGCTGTAGGGAATACCGGTGAAGGACCTGCATCTAAGAAAGCGAAAAAAACCTCCCCGCAAGGTACGTGTACACATTGTTAACGGCTTTAGTGTTAGTGATCTGTGCAATTGTTTCAGGAAATACCTCCGCGACGGTGTATTGCGATGTGTGCGAGCTGGGTGTTCCACGACGTGGCTACGCTGGACATCTACGAAGCAACCGCCACAATCATCGTAATGCCGCGTCAGTGCAGTCGGAGGAAGTGGTGGTCCTGGAGACGGCGTTCAAGTCTCGTATAGCCAGTTATCGAGTCTCGGTGAGAAATCATCACATAAATCTCAGAGAATTTACTGATGAGACCCGCGAAAATGTGTTAACACTATTAGAAAGAAACGTTCAGCGCTTTCGTAGTGTGAAAGTCAACCTAGAAGTATTCGGAATGTACTTTTTGGAAAGTCAAAATTTGCACGAAATTAAATCGTTTAATACGCAAAATGAGATTGTGACCGGGACTTCGAATCTGACCGATTTGTATGATGATTTCGTTGAGGTGCTGGATACGAAGATGTCGGACTTTAATGATCGGAACTCAGGTAATGAATAGTTACGGGTTACGATTCGATTGCTAATTGTAGGGTCCTTACAGGTTGGGTACTGGAGCAGCTGTTATTTATAGAAGTCAACGTCAATAAATACAACCCGCTCCGTGCTTCCTCCTATGTTCCACTTCCGCCGTCGATATGACATAAAAAGGCTGTAATCAACGTGCAAAAAAACGATCAGTGCTGTTTCGGTTGGGCCTTGGCGTCCGCTTTGTATCCGCCGAGGGGGGGACCTTCCAACAGGACGACGTCGTATCCAAATTTTGCGCAACTGTTTGATTTTGAAGGTATCACCTTTCCTGTCAAACTGGATGCTATTTCGAAATTTGAAGCGCGTAATCCACGCTTATCTATTAACGTGTATGGTTTGGAAGCTGTATTTAAAGACGGAGAAATGAAACAAGAAGTTGTAGGGCCTCTGCATTACTCTAAGCAAAAGAAAGAAGTACAAGTTAATTTATTATTAATTTCCGATATGGAGGGTAATAGTCATTACTGTTGGATAAAAAACTTTTCGCGTTTGGTGTCGTCACAGTTGTCGGCTCACAATGGAGAAAAACACTTTTGTGACGGCTGCTTGCAGTATTGTAAAAGTGAAAGTAGATTAGAACAACATACCCGTTTTGATTGCAATCATGTTTACACCAAGTTACCAACTATCGAACCCGTATGCGATAAATTGGGGCACGGGGGGGCCGGGGGGGGGGGGTAATCTATTGAAGTTTGAAAATTTTCAAAAGCAACTTACAGTACCTTTTGTCGTTTACGCGGATTTTGAAAGTGTGTTGAAACCTTTGGACACGGTTGAGCCGGATCCTAGTGGAAAATTTACCATGACATCGTATGAACACGAACCACATTCGTTTGCGTATTACATTAAGTGTTCATACGATGACGCGTTATCTAAATTTGAATTGTACCGTGGTCCGAATGCAGCAAGTGAGTTTATGACGCGCTTAGAAGGGGATGTTAGAAGGTTGTATAAGGACCATTTAAAACATGTTCAAGACATGCGACTTTTATCGTGTCGACAAACTTTCAACTATGACAATGCAACCGTGTGTCATATTTGTGACAAACCCTTTGGTGAAAACGACGTTAAGGTGAAAGATCACTGTCACCTCAGCGGCGAGTACCGCGGTGCGGCTCACTCCGTGTGCAATCTAATGTACCAAATTCCCGACTTCGTACCGATTTTTTTCCATAATTTCACGGGATACGATTCACATCTATTCATAAAGCAATTGGCATTAGAAAAAGAAGCAATCGAAGTGATTGCGCTCAATAAAGAGAAATACGTTTCGTTTTCGAAACGGTTTTTGGTAGATGAAATTAGGAACGGGTCCCAACGGATACAGGTATGTCTTAAAATGCGCTTTCTGGACAGTTTACGATTTCTAAATTCTAGTTTGGATAAGTTGTCTCAAAATCTAACTTCCGACCAGTGTTTGACTATTAAAAAGTATTTTGGAGATGGGGTTAGCTTCGACTTACTGCGACAGAAAGGTGTGTTTCCCTATTCGTACGTCGACAGCTTCTCCAAACTCGAACAGGACACGTTGCCGACGTATGAGGACTTTTTCGATCGTTTGACAGGGGTACACGTCTCTCGATCGCGGTATGCTCGCGCTGTGGAGGTGTGGAATACGTTTGGATGCACGACTTTGGGCGAGTATTCGGATCTCTATTTGAAAACCGATGTCTTACTTTTGGTTGATGTCTTTGAAAACTTTAGACGTGTATGTCTTGAAAATTACAAGTTAGATCCGGCGCAGTATTTTACTTCACCGGGTTTAAGTTGGGATGCTATGTTGAGACGCACGTCTGTAGAACTGGAGCTGCTCACGGATCTGGACATGCTCCATTTCTTTAAGAAAGGCATTCGGGGAGGTGTCAGTACCTGTGTTGGCAGGAAGTGTTTCGCGAATAATACGTTTCTTCCAAATTATGACGCGTTCAAGCCCCATTCTTTTATTATGTATCTCGATGCTACCAATCTCTACGGTTACAGTATGCGACAGTATCTGCCGCAGCGCGACTTTGAATGGCTTAGTCCGTACGAAATTGAACAGTTCGATCTAAATTCCGTGGCGGAAGACGCCGATATGGGCTACGTGCTGGAAGTATATCTACACTACCCAACGCGGTTGCACGATTTACATAATGACTTTCCTTTCTGCCCCGAACCTCTGATGCCGCCTACGGGAAACGCGCGTCACCCAAAATTAATTCCAAACTTGTTCGATAAAACGCGTTACGTTATCCACTATAGAAATTTACAACAGTGTCTTAAGCATGGTTTAGAATTAACCAAAATTCATCGCGTGTTAAAATTTCATCAGGCACCCTGGTTGCGTTCTTATATTGATTTGAATACCACGTTACGTAATCAGGCAACTAACGAAGCGGGCAGGGACTTCTTTAAATTAATAGTTAACAGTTTATTTGGCAAGACAATGGAAAATGTCGATAAAAGGGTGGACGTTCGTTTGGTTAGTCATTGGGAACGTCATGGTAAAAAGCATGGGGCAGAGACGTTAGTAGCAAAGCCTCAATTCAAAAGCGTTGCTGTCTTCTCGGAAAATTTGGTCGCTATAGAGTTACAAAAAGTGTCGGTTAGATACAATAAACCGGTGTACGTGGGTTTTACTATTTTGGATCTTTCTACGGGGGACTCAACTGAGGAGACGAATCGGCAATGGGCGTTCCAAACATTTGCGTACCCAATGGCCTGTATTTTAAAAAATTTTCGTTAGAGGGCGCTTCGGTCCTTGACAACGCTCAGACCACGCTGGCCATTGTTGACAGTTCGCTGGAGTGCCATATGGGTCGCAATGTTTCATAAAAATTAGCCAGATTTGCGATAAAATTTGCGATAAATCGCATAATCTGTCAACACTGTCAGCGTTGTCCAGAATCGTAGCGCCATCTAGAAGTAACGTTCAAACTTGAATTAACGTTCAAGGTCGGGGACGCTTTATTTGACTCGTTTCGTCTCCTCAGTTGAGTCCCCCGTAGATCTTTCTAAAACGATAATGTATGAATTTTTTTATGATTTTCTCAAACCTTTATATGGTGATAACGTGCGCTTTCTGTACACAGATACTGACTCTTTCATTATAGATATTCGTACTAAAAATTTTTATGCTGATATGAAGCAACACTTAGATAAATTTGACACCTCAAAATTCCCACCTGACAACATTCACGTTATACCGCGCACGGCCTCGGTGGTTGGTAAAATGAAAGATGAATATTGTGGAGTGCCCCTCTGCAGTTTCTACGGTGCAGGTGCTAAAACGTATTGTGTAAACGTGCTTGACCGCGACGTTGAAATGGCGATTAAAAAGGCGAAAGGGGTAAAAAGGGCGGTAATTAAGCGCGATCTCACCGTTGAGGACTACCGTCAGGTTGTGGAGGATGGTGTTGTGCTCTTCCGAAAAATGTTTATATTCAAATCACGTTTACATGCTATGTACACAGAACTTCGGAATAAAGTAGCGTTATCACCAGCCGATAACAAACGTTACATTATTCCCGGGTTGCACAACACTTTAGCATGGGGACACCGCGATATTCATCCGGGGCGTGATAGTTATCAGAATTTGGATCGTCTGTTAGAATTACTGCAAGCCGAAGTGTAATTTTGGAACTCGTTTGTTGGTAGAACCGACGGTACTGATTAGTATTATCGCAGAGGCCTCGGCTACGTTGACAACAGCCTTTTCTTTGTTATGAATTATTGTAAATAGTATTTATGATTTGTAGTTTATAACCGTATATATTTCATGTATTTATTATGATATTGACTAATGTGAATAAATTATATACATCATACTCCGTGTTTCTGTAAAGGTGGAAGAAATAAAACACACTATTGATATCAAAAAGTGATTTATTATTGTTTACTGCTTACATAAAATGATAGTTATATATTAACATTGCAACACATTGCATGCACTATACTACTTAATGCACTATATCACGTGCTGCTATATACGAGTTGTGGGTATTATCAAAGCCCAACCACTTGACTAAAACTTGATCTCCCTTTTCTTTAACACCTTCTCTACTAAAAATACTTCAGGATGTTTAACCATCTGTAATTCCTCCGTGTAGAAGCCTCCACGTATCTCTTCCCCGTTCGTGTCTTCCAAGATATACGTTATGGGATTGGTTCGATTAACCTTTTTAATTTGAAAGATTTCGGTACTCCATGTGGGAGTATAACCTTTCGCAAACGCTTCTTGATGCTTGCTGATTCGCACGTGATCACCGACTGTGAATTTAGCACTTCGCAGGTCGGTGGTTTTTTGGAAATCGTAAATTGTTTGTAAAAGAATCTTGGCGTTGCTGTGGTTCACTTCGATGGGTTTGTAGCCGGTGGTGCGGTGTACGGTATCGTTGTATTGGTTAACAACCTTTGGTAATAACTGCAACCACTTATATGACCCTTGCATGGAAAATTCCTTCCACATCTTATTTTTAAGAGTTCGGTTTACATGTTCTACCGGACTTGCTTTCATACTAGAAAAGGTGCTGTAATGGTTGATGTTGAAAGTTTGCATTAGCTTACGAAAATGCTGGTTGTAAAATTCCTTCCCCATATCCGTTTGTAAATTGTCGGGAGTACCTCCTGTTGATGTTAATAATTTTTTCATTGCTTTCGTGATGTCTTCACCGGTTTTTCGTTTAAGTGGACACGCCCAAACACGCTTGCTAAACATATTCAACAATACTAAAATATATCGAAAACCTTTATTTATTTTAGCATAGGGAATCATTTCCACAAGATCGGCCATGTACAAATCGTTCAAGCCCTTTACGATTACGCGTCTTCTTCGAAATCGTTTACGAGCAGGTTTATGCAATTCTTCAATTATTTGACGTTTGATACTCATTTAGAAAATGCTGGAACACTAATAACAGCTTCAAAAATAAATATGTCCGTTGTTCCAGGTCTCTTCGCCTTAAACTTATCCCCTTTCTTCAATGACACTCCGATGAGTGATTCGGCATCGTATAACGTATCGTTTAAAAAGATTTGCGCATCTGTGGGATAGTATTTGATTTGTTTAATGATACCTTTTGTTAGAGGAACGACATACTCGAAGTTGGTGGAGTTCAACAGTGCATAACCGTTTTCATGATTGTATATTCCAATTATATACGACATTGTCTCAGTAGGTATTGGGCTAGTTGAGCCGCCCCCCTCCCTTTTTATGCAAATGACCCGCGATCTAATTAATATGCAAATGAGGCGTGGTCTAATTAAATGCGCGAATTAAATGCGCGAATTAAATTAATTGATCTAATTAAATTAATTCACGGTATCAATTACATATCTCCTCTCTCATTTACATATATGATTTCTCATATGCATGGGCGAATTAAATTAATTGATCTAATTAAATTAATTCACGGTATCAATTACATATCTCCTCTCTCATTTACATATATGATTTCTCATATGCATGCGCGAATTAAATTAATTCACGGTATCAATTACATATCTCCTCTCTCATTTACATATATGATTTCTCATAAGCATGCGCGAATTAAATTAATTGACGGTATCATTAGTGTATCTCCTCTCTCATTTACATAACTGATATCTCATTCTGTACATCTCATTTTTATATATTATTTGCCATCTCTCATCTCTCTCTCTCATAAATTTATTTTAAAATAAATCAGTCCTATTTGATATTTATCTTCAGGTCATCATGTAATTCTGCGAAAATAATTTAATATGTAGAAACGTAATAATAAAAAATTTATTTTCAACTATGCAAAAGTAACTCTTAAGCTACTGTCAATCAACTGTCGGATTAGCTCTGGTGCATTAGACCTGATTAAATATACGCCATAAACATTTAGTTTGAAAGGAAACAATTAGGGTCGTTATGATTTCATAAAATTTTATTCAAGTGAATCTTCTTAAGAATATAGAACACTGTGAAGCATTATTTTTTAAAATTCAAAAACATTATCTATAGCTAAAACTGTTTAAGAAATAACTTTTCAAACTAAATGTTTTTTGCATGAAAATACGTACAAACTAATTAGCCGTGTTTCGACATTCTTTAAAACTGCTTTTAACTATAAATAAACAAACGTTCTTACGAATGACTGACTGAAAGGAATTTAGATTTTTATAAATAATTTGTTAAGAGACTAAAGCTACTGTCAATCACTTGTCGGATTATCTCTGTTGCAATTTTAAAAAAGTTAATGAAGCGTGAATCAAATCTCTATGATTCATTTGAAAGCAGAAATACTAAACAAGTGACTGAGCTATTGATTGAAGATGTGCATTCATGCACATGTGTAGAAATCGCTATAAAATGTATTTCGGTGAATGGCTATTAGTCATTAGAGTGCAGCAGTTGATCGTGTAACAATACCACGATGAGTTTAGGCAGTCCTGATTATTATTATCATCGCTATGGAGACACGTTTACAAGTAGTGCTGAAATGGGTAAGAAAGAAAACGGTTTGAGTGTGTATGTATACATTTGAATAATTTATTTCATTTTAGATCAACAGCATGATGAACCGGATCAATCTGCAAACTTATCAATTCCGGAACCAAGCAGTTATTTCCAGGGTCAAGACTACGAAGTGATGCATGAAGAAATAGGTATATTTTAAAAGAACGAAATCCTTTGAATGTTACTGAATAATTATTTCTTGTTTAGGTCCGAACGAACCATACTATGCAGACGATGCATCAAGCTTACAGGTACAAGGTACAGATAATGTAGCAACACCAGAATCGTCGTTGATTACCGTCTATCCGGGTGAACACATGCAGTTGTTAGGATCTGTACAATATCCTCTATTTGTCACGAGACCAAGAGAAGACTCTATTCATTTACATGATATCCTAGTAGGAATTATCCCGCCTGAACAACCTAATGAATTTGACGTGACTGTTAAATTGGAATGTATCAACAACATATGTGAGCATGGTGAAATTATGTTAACGGAAAGGATATGGTCCGAATTGTATGATGTCCGAGTCGAAGCAATGTTCAAAGACTTCTTTTCCACGAAAATATGGAACGATAAAAAACTGAAATTCCATCTATGTACGAATCTTTACGTTGAGTTTAATCATAGTGTTTTTTATGGCAACACGGTGATGATATGTTATGACCAGCGGAAGATAACGGTAAAAGACCACGAATTTCAAAGGATCATGCATCTAGCACCGCTTATTAACCAACATGCTCGTGTATTACGTCACATTAATTTCTCCTACTTCTACTACGCAAGTCAGTTACAACCCAATCAGCAAGCACCGGCAGCGTCATGGCCAGCAATTCACGAGACATCAACAGATGTACCATAAGAAGTTGAGGATAATTGAATATAGAAATAGGTTAGAAAATTATATAAACGCTTTATATGTATTACGAAATGAAATAAAATCGTATTGTGTATTGAATAAGTTATGTAAGAAATTTTCACGAATGTCTATTACAAATGTATTTAATAAGGAATAAACGTATAAAAAATTATTAGTATTTTACTACCACTAGCAATAGTATGAGACAGTAAGTTTTGCTACATATGATTGCGAGCCTGAGTATAAGCATAAACCCTATACTACAGATTTTTATCCTTTTTTTTTCATTATATGTACTACAGACGAAGTGAAAGAATAGGTACATTTAACATACGTATGCTACAATTATCTAATTTCTAGTTTTCTAGACGTAATGTAATTTTGAACGGATTTTAACCCTTTTCGATATATCTACTACCCTCGTAAGCGATTTCTACATATACGTTCTTATTGTTTATACACCATATAGATATTCGTAGCATCTAAAGTAAACTCTTATTTAAACGTTATTTTACAATATATCATACATTTCAGCAACTCGTATGATTATCCCTCTCTATCGTAACCCAGTATGTAAGGACATTATGTTAAATACTATCTCATACATGTAAATAAACATTTCTTTAAAGAGTTTGTTAGGTCACCTAATCTGTTATAATATTACTATGATATTAGATCTCGTCGATTACAGTTTTACCATTAGGACATACATAGTAGGTTATACGTGCTAAGTAAAATAATAAACAGATATTTCGAGAATTTTATGCATTCTTGAGAGAACGGGGTATAATATTTAAAAACGCTGTAGAAAACATATCAGCAGAGAAAGAGAATACATAAATACAGTAAGTTTTGTATGATGAGTTGTCGTCAGTTTAAAAGAAATAAGTTCGTAACCATATTTAAACGTTATTTTACAATATATCATACATTTTCAATAGCTTCGAAATACGCAGATATACACTTGTAGGATATTCATCGTATCTATAGTAAACTCGTATGAATAATAATAATTTGTAACCATTTCCGATACCTTCGAAATATAAGTCTATAACATATGTTTGTAATACGTCTTTATAACTTTTGAAACACAGGGTAGTTACCTCTTGCAATATCTACAGTTATGAGAACCCTGAAGACTTAACCTGGAGAAATAAATCAGATAAATATTTTACTTTCTATTGAAACGATAACTTTGCGTACTAATGTATGAAAATAATATAATGTATATCGTCTGATAAATAAAATTGAAATTTAAAGCTTACCATACTTTCTATCACCATCGGAATATTATCGAGAAACATGATCGTCTAAGTTAAATATATTTAGCGACTTCTTTTGCTTAATAATTTTCATTATGGTATGCGTATATGTCTAGTCACAGTTTCAGCAAACGCATTGTATTCTATCAGCGAATCATGTAAAATTAAGCAGTATGCTTTAGTTGTATCAGAAAGTGGGTTGACCGACTCAAGCTCTAATCTCTAAATTCATGAATACCTTATACACACGATATAACTACGATCTAAGATTACGAGAGGGTTAATATGTAATTAGTACATCAAAATATGTTCTTAATATGTTAATCAATTTCCTTATAAAATATAACTATATATCGTTGAAATAAAACATTAAACCATTGCAGTCGTTTATCATAAACCTGGTGGTGAGCTTGTATTATTCGTATAGCGATATGGATATATTATTCAATTTTCATGTCTTTTGCTAACCCTACATAACCTAAGCTTTACATAGATTTAGACATGTTTTTATATTTCGTATTTAAACACATAACACGACATATCTGAATGATATATTAAATAAAAATAAATTGCTACTAAACGTAAGCTAGACTTGAATGATATCGATCGATATGCTATAATATGTATAGCTAAAATGTTAGATTAGTGAAGGAACATGTTGCCTAATACCTATATTTATGTGTTGTATTCTTTTACATAATAACTTAAACAAGACAGGAATTGTTACGAAACCATAATATTAAAAATATTTAAACATATTATTTATAATAAATATAGTAGAAATATAAAGAAAAGAGTACTAGTTATGCTTTAACGTTTGAGTAGCAGCAAACGCTTCACGTATAACCTATATTTATCAGTGAGTTTCTTCTACCTTCTTTAGTAAATTCATAATGTTAGCTTCTACTTTGTCAACTGTTACTAGAATGCTGTTCTTTAGATCCTTTACCTCGCTCTATGTATCTGTAGTCACTACAATGAAAGTTTGTACTGTTGTGTCGAATTGACGATTTGATTTGAAAATTTAATAATGTAATTTATCGTTTAGACTAACCCTTGTTTACTTCTATATATGTTTAATTAATATGTAATTAGTACATCAAAATATGTTCTTAATATGTTTTTCAATTTCCTTATAAAATATAACTATATATCATTGAAATAAAACATTATTAAAATATTAAAAAAAAATTTCATTTTATCACGTCCTAAATATTTACACGATTGATCACGTTTCTCGTCAGCTTCTTTTCAAACAATTGCAGTCGTTTATCATAAACCTAATGGTGAGCCTGTATTATTCGTATTACGATATGGATATATTATTCAATTTTCATGTCTTTTGCTAACCCTACATAACCTAAGCTTTACATAGCTTTAGACATGTTTTATATTTCGTATTTAAACACATAACACGACATATCTGAATGATATATTAAATAAAAACAAATTGCTACTAAACGTAAGCTAGACTTGAATGATATCGATCGATATGCTATAATATGTATAGCTTAAATGCTAGATTAGTGAAGGAACATACAGTGAAGAGTGTTTTGGGAAAACCTTAATGTAGCTGCTGAGCTCTGCTAACCAGCTTCACTTATAGGTACACTATCTATTTAGCTGATTCAATAAAAATTTCGTTATTTAAAAATTCCTAACATTTATCTGTTTTAGAATATTCAAAGGCAGTATATGACAATAAATTATCGTGAGACTCCTGATCTATACAAAACGTCTTATATAAAATTAGAGATAAAAAATTAATCCTATGACATATGGTGAAAATGCAAATATTCAATAATTCTAACCCCAATTTTTCTACTTTTCTAGACGTAATGTAATTTTGAACTGATTTTTAACCCTTTTTCGTTATATCTACTACCCTTGTAAACGATTTCTACAGTTTTGTAATACGTCTTTATAACTTTGAAACTCTACGTGATTTTCTCTTACAATATCTATACTTATGAGAACCTTGAAGACTTAACCTGGAGAAATAAAACAGATAAATATTTTACTTTTTATTGAAACTAGTTAACTTATATTCTAACATACAAATATACAACAACAAAATAGAAAAGTATACTTGAGGGTAACAAAGAAGTCCTGGACGCTGTTATAAAAGTTAGAACAACGTTTGTAGACAATAATATTTTATTAAGTGTGTTAAATTCTTCCTGTAGATATAAGGATGATTTATTTTTGAATGAATTAGTTTATAAGTTTAATAGGAAAACTATTGTAGATTTGCAGAACGATCTTGATTTAGATGATAGACTTAAATTTATTCCATCTGGATATAATGTATAATAAATATAATATAATAAATATCTTTAAAACTTATTGTTTTAATTGTACCTACATCTACTTATTTCAGGTAGTTTGATTGTATGCATATGTAAGACGTGGGAAAACTCCTGATACTGCTACCTCTGGTAATGCTATGAAATAAAACGTATCAAGATGATGCAGGAACTCAAAATGATCATCTACCAGAACGTTTACTACGCGAGAGAGGTAAAGAAATAAGAAGATTTTATAGAATGTATATCGTTTATTTGATCATATTACATATAAATACTATTACAATACGGTTATAGTACATAGTACAAATTAAATATTTACTTATTTTATGATTTTTCTCGCTTTAAGCTCTGTGATGACTGAAATTATTTCGTTGTCGTTTTCGAGACTGTTGCTATGAGCCTTCTTTACGGCGTACAACAATTGTAGTCGATCCACTAGTTGATCAGGCGTACTCTGACGTATACAATCCGGTTTCATCTTGTTTAACTTTTTGGGAAGACTAACCTCAAAGTCTATTATTCTGTATAAATTTGGTCTGATTACATTTTCGTATTTCCAATGTTTAACGCTTATTAGTCGACCGTTGCGTCTATAGTCTTTCTTATGAGCATTAGTAAGTGAGATTATTTTCATATAGTTGTCGATATCTTCCTCTGTTGGACTAGGAGGGCTTATTCGTTTAAGCGTTAGTAAAGTAAACAGACCGGGTGTTCCATTGAAAAGTTTGTTTTTAATTAAAATATCTTTTCCCTGAAACTGTACTAGCGAACGACCAAACCGCCACTCATCGATGTCGTTATATAGAGCGTACCTAGTTTTGTCTACGTTTTTGTTTTCTCCGCTAGCTAATAATGCTCTATAATAGTTGGAGAATTCCTGATAAATCCTTAAGTCGGAATCGCATTCTTCTTCTTCCTCAGCATCATCATCATCATCATCATCATCATCTTCAACAGATGTAACTGAAGATGCCTGTTCAAGTTTCGGTGAGAGATAAACGGTCCCCGGTCGAGGTTCAGTTTTATCACTGTGAAAGTAGGCTAATTTATTTCGTATAGCATTACGGGCGTTTAGTATTTTATTATTATTTTCTCCTTTATTGACTTCTGTAGTTGTCATAGCGGTTTCATGAACGGTGGTGTCACTGTGTCGACGTTTCAGATTCACGTCTTTAAATATTACATTATTGCTAGGTGAAGTCTTATTATCATCATCTAGGGTACTATGAACAAGTTTCAAATGATTTCTGTAGTTATCGAGACGTGTAAAATACTTTAAACAAATAGAACACTGAATTTTGTGTCCACGGTGTATATTCATATGACGTGCAAACCCTGATCGTAAAACGTTCGTATGACACACATCACACTCACGTCGCCGTTCCATTTTGACTAATGATTGAACATGAACTCCTATTTATATATCACGTTCCATTTAACTTAATTAACCCTGGCTAGTCACCCTTCACCCTTCTCCCTTCACCCTTCTCCCTTCTCCCTTCTCCCTTCTCCCTTCACCCTTCACCCTTCACCCTTCACCCTTCACCCTTCTCCCTTCTCCCTTCACCCTTCACCCTTCACCCTTCACCCTTCACCCTTCTCCCTTCTCCCTTCTCCCTTCACCCTTCACCCTTCACCCTTCAACCTTAACCCTTCGGTCAGAACGTGAAGTTTTTCGAATGTTAATGACGATTTTGTAAGTAGCTACAATGGTCTAACCTAATAAATATTTTATGAACTAATCTTAATAGAGATTTTTTTGTAAGTAACTACATGCTCTAACCTAATAAATGCTTTATGGACTAATCTTAATAGAGATTCTTGAATCTTTGCAACAACCGGAGTCTAAAATCTATAACCTTAATATAATTTTTTTTTTTTTGGGGTCTAACCTAGATTGCTTCATTTAATTTAATCATTTATATTAATATTATATTGATTTATCATGCAATTTTGGGTTTTAAAGTAAAGTAAAGAAGAATTAATGTTTTTTATCACAGAATTTTGAAATAAACTTCTAAACTTTGTATTCATCGTTTTGTTCCGAGCTATCTCAATTTCAAAATCAAGACTACAGCTATGCTGTTTTTCTTTACGGCGCCAATCTTACAAACAAATAGTTTCTAAAACGATTTGATTATAACACCCTCTATTAATCTGACCTGACTACTAAAAACTTCTAACTTTAGATGTTTTAAAGATTACATCTTCAGTTTCTACAATTGAATTTCTATAATAATTAGATTCAGCCGCTAATTTTAAAATATCAAGTAAGCTCTATTATATTACAGACGGTATAATTGTTCATGATTTTACTGTCTATCATCTATAGTCTAGTCTAGTCTGGTCTGGTCTGGTCTGGTCTGGTCTATTTTAATAGATATTATATATTTAAGTTATGTATTACGTTTTAAGTAGCATCGAAACTACTCGTATTAATAAACGTTCTTGTATGAAAGTATGTTGTTTTATACTTACTCTGCTCCCTACGCTCTATCCTAAAAATGTATTCGTAGGCTCTAACCTCAAGCTACCAATTTCAAATTCCAAAAAACAAAACGCCGTATTGGAATCAAGTTGTCGATAAGCTTCGTCTACTGTATACCTTAAAACAGAGGGGTAGCAGTAGTTTAGAAAACTAGGATGAGATTATTTCAATTATTTCTGAGCTTAAAGAAGAAGGTATTATAGAATAAAAGATAATGGTTATACAAAATGTTACCCTCAAGTATACTTTTCTATTTTGTTGTTGTATATTTGTGTTAGAATATAAGTTGTCTAGTTTCAAATATGTATGTTAGAATATAAGTTAACTAGTTTCAATAAAAAAGTAAAATATTTATCTGTTTTATTTCTCCAGGTTAAGTCTTCAAGGTTCTCATAACTAGAGATATTGTAGGAGGAAATCACGTAAAGTTTCAAAGTTATAAAGACGTATTACAAACATATGACATATGTTATAGATAGCCGCGTCCAGGACTTCTTTCTTATCCTCAAGTATACTTTTCTATTTTGTTGTTGTAACTATTTACATGTTAGAATATAAGTTAACTAGTTTCAATAAAAAGTAAAATATTTATCTGTTTTATTTTTCCAGGTTAAGTCTTCAAGGTTCTCATAACTAGAGATATTGTAAGAGGAAATCACGTAGAGTTTCAAAGTTATAAAGACGTATTACAAAAACATATGACATATGTTATAGATAGCCGCGTCCAGGACTTCTTTCTTACCCTCAAGTATACTTTTCTATTTTGTTGTTGTAACTATTTACATGTATGAGATAGTATTTAACATAATGTCCTTACATACTGGGTTACGATATAGAGGGATAATCATACGAGTTGCTGAAATGTATGATATATTGTAAAATAACGTTTAAATAAGAGTTTACTTTAGATGCTACGAATATCTATATGGTGTATAAACAATAAGAACGTATATGTAGAAATCGCTTACAAGGGTAGTAGATATAACGAAAAGGGTTAAAATCTGTTCAAAATTACATTACGTCTAGAAAACTATAAATTAGATAATTGTAGCATACGCTTGTTAAATGTACCTATTCTTCACCTCGTCTGTAGTAGATATAATGAAAAAAGCATAAAAATCTGTAGTATAGGGTTTATGCTTATACTCAGGCTCACAATCATATGTAACGTATCTACGCTTACATAGTATAATTATTTTCTCAACGTAGGATAGAACAACCGATTGCTCTGGTCGATCAGTATAAATAGACGATTCATTGATGATCTGAATCAAGTCTAAGTTTCCAAGCATTGAATTGCAGTAAATAGTATCAGAGTTATTAGTACATAAAAAATTAGGGTTAGCAAAAGACATGAAAATTGAATAATATATCCATATCGCTATTCGAATAATACAAGCTCACCATTAGGTTTATGATAAACGACTGCAATTGTTTGAAAAGAAGCTGACGAGAAACGTGATCAATCGTGTAAATATTTAGGACGTGATAAAATGAAATTTTTTTTTAATATTTTAATAATGTTTTATTTCAATGATATATAGTTATATTTTATAAGGAAATTGAAAAACATATTAAGAACATATTTTGATGTACTAATTACATATTAATTAAACATATATAGAAGTAAACAAGGGTTAGTCTAAACGATAAATTACATTATTAAATTTTCAAATCAAATCGTCAATTCGACACAACAGTACAAACTTTCATTGTAGTGACTACAGATACATAGAGCGAGGTAAAGGATCTAAAGAACAGCATTCTAGTAACAGTTGACAAAGTAGAAGCTAACATTATGAATTTACTAAAGAAGGTAGAAGAAACTCACTGATAAATATAGGTTATACGTGAAGCGTTTGCTGCTACTCAAACGTTAAAGCATAACTAGTACTCTTTTCTTTATATTTCTACTATATTTATTATAAATAATATGTTTAAATATTTTTAATATTATGGTTTCGTAACAATTCCTGTCTTGTTTAAGTTATTATGTAAAAGAATACAACACATAAATATAGGTATTAGGCAACATGTTCCTTCACTAATCTAACATTTTAGCTATACATATTATAGCATATCGATCGATATCATTCAAGTCTAGCTTACGTTTAGTAGCAATTTATTTTTATTTAATATATCATTCAGATATGTCGTGTTATGTGTTTAAATACGAAATATAAAAACATGTCTAAATCTATGTAAAGCTTAGGTTATGTAGGGTTAGCAAAAGACATGAAAATTGAATAATATATCCATATCGCTATACGAATAATACAAGCTCACCACCAGGTTTATGATAAACGACTGCAATGGTTTAATGTTTTATTTCAACGATATATAGTTATATTTTATAAGGAAATTGATTAACATATTAAGAACATATTTTGATGTACTAATTACATATTAACCCTCTCGTAATCTTAGATCGTAGTTATATCGTGTGTATAAGGTATTCATGAATTTAGAGATTAGAGCTTGAGTCGGTCAACCCACTTTCTGATACAACTAAAGCATACTGCTTAATTTTACATGATTCGCTGATAGAATACAATGCGTTTGCTGAAACTGTGACTAGACATATACGCATACCATAATGAAAATTATTAAGCAAAAGAAGTCGCTAAATATATTTAACTTAAACGATCATGTTTCTCGATAATATTCCGATGGTGATAGAAAGTATGGTAAGCTTTAAATTTCAATTTTATTTATCAGACGATATACATTATATTATTTTCATACATTAGTACGCAAAGTTATCGTTTCAATAAAAAGTAAAATATTTATCTGATTTATTTCTCCAGGTTAAGTCTTCAGGGTTCTCATAACTGTAGATATTGCAAGAGGTAACTACCCTGTGTTTCAAAAGTTATAAAGACGTATTACAAACATATGTTATAGACTTATATTTCGAAGGTATCGAAAATGGTTACAAATTATTATTATTCATACGAGTTTACTATAGATACGATGAATATCCTACAAGTGTATATCTGCGTATTTCGAAGCTATTGAAAATGTATGATATATTGTAAAATAACGTTTAAATATGGTTACGAACTTATTTCTTTTAAACTGACGACAACTCATCATACAAAACTTACTGTATTTATGTATTCTCTTTCTCTGCTGATATGTTTTCTACAGCGTTTTTAAATATTATACCCCGTTCTCTCAAGAATGCATAAAATTCTCGAAATATCTGTTTATTATTTTACTTAGCACGTATAACCTACTATGTATGTCCTAATGGTAAAACTGTAATCGACGAGATCTAATATCATAGTAATATTATAACAGATTAGGTGACCTAACAAACTCTTTAAAGAAATGTTTATTTACATGTATGAGATAGTATTTAACATAATGTCCTTACATACTGGGTTACGATAGAGAGGGATAATCATACGAGTTGCTGAAATGTATGATATATTGTAAAATAACGTTTAAATAAGAGTTTACTTTAGATGCTACGAATATCTATATGGTGTATAAACAATAAGAACGTATATGTAGAAATCGCTTACGAGGGTAGTAGATATATCGAAAAGGGTTAAAATCCGTTCAAAATTACATTACGTCTAGAAAACTAGAAATTAGATAATTGTAGCATACGTATGTTAAATGTACCTATTCTTTCACTTCGTCTGTAGTACATATAATGAAAAAAAAAGGATAAAAATCTGTAGTATAGGGTTTATGCTTATACTCAGGCTCGCAATCATATGTAGCAAAACTTACTGTCTCATACTATTGCTAGTGGTAGTAAAATACTAATAATTTTTTATACGTTTATTCCTTATTAAATACATTTGTAATAGACATTCGTGAAAATTTCTTACATAACTTATTCAATACACAATACGATTTTATTTCATTTCGTAATACATATAAAGCGTTTATATAATTTTCTAACCTATTTCTATATTCAATTATCCTCAACTTCTTATGGTACATCTGTTGATGTCTCGTGAATTGCTGGCCATGACGCTGCCGGTGCTTGCTGATTGGGTTGTAACTGACTGTGTACGACATTGATAAATTTTGATGGATAAAGTTTTATTATCTCTAATAAAATGAGCGAGTTCAATCCACCACGATCTTTTAAATTTAACGTCGAGTAGTTACCGCACGACAATTCGGCTGAGAATAAAATCGATTCGTTTGACACGTTCTTCTGACGTCTTACTCCTTCAGCTGTGTTCTCTACACTTGCGTAGTAGAAGTAGGAGAAATTAATGTGACGTAATACACGAGCATGTTGGTTAATAAGCGGTGCTAGATGCATGATCCTTTGAAATTCGTGGTCTTTTACCGTTATCTTCCGCTGGTCATAACATATCATCACCGTGTTGCCATAAAAAACACTATGATTAAACTCAACGTAAAGATTCGTACATAGATGGAATTTCAGTTTTTTATCGTTCCATATTTTCGTGGAAAAGAAGTCTTTGAACATTGCTTCGACTCGGACATCATACAATTCGGACCATATCCTTTCCGTTAACATAATTTCACCATGCTCACATATGTTGTTGATACATTCCAATTTAACAGTCACGTCAAATTCATTAGGTTGTTCAGGCGGGATAATTCCTACTAGGATATCATGTAAATGAATAGAGTCTTCTCTTGGTCTCGTGACAAATAGAGGATATTGTACAGATCCTAACAACTGCATGTGTTCACCCGGATAGACGGTAATCAACGACGATTCTGGTGTTGCTACATTATCTGTACCTTGTACCTGTAAGCTTGATGCATCGTCTGCATAGTATGGTTCGTTCGGACCTAAACAAGAAATAATTATTCAGTAACATTCAAAGGATTTCGTTCTTTTAAAATATACCTATTTCTTCATGCATCACTTCGTAGTCTTGACCCTGGAAATAACTGCTTGGTTCCGGAATTGATAAGTTTGCAGATTGATCCGGTTCATCATGCTGTTGATCTAAAATGAAATAAATTATTCAAATGTATACATACACACTCAAACCGTTTTCTTTCTTACCCATTTCAGCACTACTTGTAAACGTGTCTCCATAGCGATGATAATAATAATCAGGACTGCCTAAACTCATCGTGGTATTGTTACACGATCAACTGCTGCACTCTAATGACTAATAGCCATTCACCGAAATACATTTTATAGCGATTTCTACACATGTGCATGAATGCACATCTTCAATCAATAGCTCAGTCACTTGTTTAGTATTTCTGCTTTCAAATGAATCATAGAGATTTGATTCACGCTTCATTAACTTTTTTAAAATTGCAACAGAGATAATCCGACAAGTGATTGACAGTAGCTTTAGTCTCTTAACAAATTATTTATAAAAATCTAAATTCCTTTCAGTCAGTCATTCGTAAGAACGTTTGTTTATTTATAGTTAAAAGCAGTTTTAAAGAATGTCGAAACACGGCTAATTAGTTTGTACGTATTTTCATGCAAAAAACATTTAGTTTGAAAAGTTATTTCTTAAACAGTTTTAGCTATAGATAATGTTTTTGAATTTTAAAAAATAATGCTTCACAGTGTTCTATATTCTTAAGAAGATTCACTTGAATAAAATTTTATGAAATCATAACGACCCTAATTGTTTCCATTCAAACTAAATGTTTATGGCGTATATTTAATCAGGTCTAATGCACCAGAGCTAATCCGACAGTTGATTGACAGTAGCTTAAGAGTTACTTTTGCATAGTTGAAAATAAATTTTTTATTATTACGTTTCTACATATTAAATTATTTTCGCAGAATTACATGATGACCTGAAGATAAATATCAAATAGGACTGATTTATTTTAAAATAAATTTATGAGAGAGAGAGATGAGAGATGGCAAATAATATATAAAAATGAGATGTACAGAATGAGATATCAGTTATGTAAATGAGAGAGGAGATACACTAATGATACCGTCAATTAATTTAATTCGCGCATGCTTATGAGAAATCATATATGTAAATGAGAGAGGAGATATGTAATTGATACCGTGAATTAATTTAATTCGCGCATGCATATGAGAAACCATATATGTAAATGAGAGAGGAGATATGTAATTGATACCGTGAATTAATTTAATTAGATCAATTAATTTAATTCGCCCATGCATATGAGAAATCATATATGTAAATGAGAGAGGAGATATGTAATTGATACCGTGAATTAATTTAATTAGATCAATTAATTTAATTCGCCCATGCATATGAGAAATCATATATGTAAATGAGAGAGGAGATATGTAATTGATACCGTGAATTAATTTAATTAGATCAATTAATTTAATTCGCCCATGCATATGAGAAATCATATATGTAAATGAGAGAGGAGATATGTAATTGATACCGTGAATTAATTTAATTAGATCAATTAATTTAATTCGCGCATTTAATTCGCGCATTTAATTCGCGCATTTAATTAGACCACGCCTCATTTGCATATTAATTAGATCGCGGGTCATTTGCATAAAAGGAGAGGGGGGCGGCCCAACTGTCGCCATACCTACTTGTCTCGTAATGCACATTAGACACGTCTTCTAAAAGGAATACTTTTGCACGAGCGTCGAGTTTAATTCGGACAGGAGTTTTATGAAGATGTTTACCGAACTTATCCAGAGTCATCGTCGTGAGGTACTGACGATATATGATGATATGGCTGACTAATAACAGCTTCGAAGTAAAATGGGACGGCTGTAGACGGATATAGTAAACCTTTCGCCTTAATCGTATCACCTTTTCTCAATCATTTCCACAAGGTCCACCATGTACAAATCATTCAAGCCTTTTATACGATTACGCGTCTTCTTCGAAATCGTTTACGAGCAGGTTTATGCAATTCTTCAATTATTTGACGTTTGATACTCATTTAGATAATGGTGGAACACTAATAACAGCTTCAAAAGTAAATATATCCTTTGATCCAGGCTTCTTCACCTTAAACTTATCCCCTTTCTTTAATGACACTCCGATGAGTGATTCGGCATCGTATAACGTATCGTTTAAAAAGACTTGCACATCTGTGGGATAGTATTTGATTTGTTTAATGATACCTTTTGTTAGAGGAACGACATACTCGAAGTTGATGGAGTTCAAAAGTGCATAACCGCCTTCATAGTTGTTTACTCCCATCATATACAACATTGTCTCGTAGTGCAAACTAGACACGTCTTCTAAAAGGAATACCTTTGCACGAGCGTCTAGTTTAACTCGGACAGGAGTTTTGTGAAGATGTTTACCGAACTTATCCAGAGTCATCGTCTTGAGGTAATGATGATATATGATGATATGGATGACTAATAAGAGCTTCGAAGTAAAATGGGGCGATTGCAGACGGATCTAGCGACTTAATTTTTACCTTAATCTTATCGCCTTTTCTCAAACGTCTCCCAATTAAGTTGGCAGCATGCCCAACTAGAATACCGTTTACATACATAATGCATGGTGGTGAGCTGCAAACTGCTTGTACAATCCCTTCTGTAAACGGTATTGTGTATTCCCGTTTACTGTTGCTACCTTTCAAATTGTAATATTTCGTTAGATCGTCAATAGTAGGTTCGCTCGACTCAGGCTCGGAGTCCGCCCACATATACATCATTGTTGTGTACCTTACATTTTGTATATCTTCTAATAAGTACACTCTCGAACGAGTGTCGAGTTTCACTCGGACAGGGGTTTTGTGAAGATGTTTACCGAATTTATCGAGCGTCATGAGTGCACTAACGTTAGCAATATTATGAAACGAATCGATACGCGTGTGATGATTTATTCGATAATTTTAGCAGCTCTCAATTCATCGATAATATATATGATTTCATTAGTGTGACCGGTGTGGCCAGCCGACTTTGAACTTAAAAGGAGTCTCAATCTGTCCACTAGTTTATTAGGATCTTTCCAAGGTATAAATTCCACCTGTTTATTATTATAGTTGAGAACGCGCATATCACCACCGCCACGTTTTGGTAATGTGCGAGTTTTCGATCGCGTGACCGGTGTAGTAGGTGTAGACTCGCTTCGAAATCTTGCTCCAGTAGTAGTTAGAAGGGGTCTAATTATATTTGAATATTTCTTTCCGGTTCCGTGTAGCTGTGCACCCTCAATGTAACCTCTTCTGGTAGCATTGGTACGTGTAAGAAGGTCCTTATACTTCTGCAAGACTGATTGGGTGTATCCAATAGGTGCTTTTTTAAATACTAATTCGTAAAAACCAGGAGTGCCTGTATATTTAAAAATTGTGCCTGAGGGTTTTTTAATAATAAAGTCGTTCTCGTCAATAGTGAGTACGGCGTCTCCGATTAGGTACTGGTGAGATTCCGGATGGAATCGTACTCCATAATGATGATCGAACTCGTTCTTAGTATCCTTGAACATGTTTTCCATATACATTTTAGCTCTACCAGAAAAGGTCTCATCTATGTAAGTTTGGAATTCCGGACTGAATCCAATAGCAGCAAGTTGTTCTTTCAATTGATCCAATGTTGGGATCCCAGATTCTTCCAGGACTTCTGTTTCAAAAACTGAGATATCAGGTGAGGGAACGCTAGTAGTGCGCATTCTTTGGGCGATAGGTGATGGTTCGTGAGGTATTCGTCTTGCGGGTGGAAGTCGTTTATAAATTTTTTTTGGGGTCGAGGTAGGTAGGTAGGTAAGACACTTCCGTTTTTAAGGGTTCTTCTTTCGGAGTTAATAATTCCGTTTTAACTCCGGTTATAAACTCACGCAATGGTTGAGTGATAGGTTGATAGCGGCGTTGTAGTTCCACTTCTGACCGTGCAATTTCAGACTTGAGACTTTTGTATTTCTGTTTAACATGACGTCGTGCTTTAACCAAGTCTTCTGCTACACGCTTGTCCATGTTTACTAAAACGTTTAGTTCGTGTCTTCGGTATTTATGGTGAAGTAACAGTCGAAACCTTTTCGATAACGTCCCCCATTAAGTGGATAATCTTTATCGATTACTAAAAAGCCATATTTCTTCTTCCAACAGTGTAAACACAAGTGTTTAAACGCTTCGAAAGTCATATCCCCGCTAACATGATCGTTAAATATGTGTTTTAAGTTAGTATTATCCTGCTTAAACACGACAATGAGATTTGAATTATCTCTTACGAGTTGTTTAGGTATCGCAGAATATGTCTGACATAAATAAAAACAATCGATGTGTTTATGTCTCCCGAAGCAGAAGTAATCACGTATGGTGCTTTGACTATCGCAAACTACATCATCGAAGATAATAACCGAGTTTTGGTTTGCATCTTTAGGCGGTAATATAGTTTCAGAAGAATCGTATTCGAAATAACCGATGGGTAATGATCGAAACAGGTCGCGCAGATATGCGTATTTCGGTTGATAAAGAGATTTACTATAAACATATACGTTTTCGAAGCGTAAACCGTTTGGATGGTCTAGTAAACTTATCATTAGGTTGGTTTTACCACATCCGGAACTGCCTACTATTATACCGCGTTTGCATCCTGCACCCAACAATACGCTATGTTTAAACACTTGTGGCGTCGGTGAACAATTATCCCGATTTACAACCGGTAATCTGTGTCTCTGATGCACCAACTTTAGCTGCTCCATGTAGGACACGTTGTGAGGGAAGAGCACACGTGTGTGATATATATATATATATATATATATATATATATATATATATATATATATATATATATATATATATATATAAATATATGTAGACGGGCCACTTACAGTCACTCTTCACCTGTGATAGGAGAGTAATGTGTTATGAAACGTACTCTTTGAAAAGCGGATAATCGTCAATCAACTCGTAAGGGGAAGGGAGTGATCAACACTCTCATTAATAAGTTACCGTTAGAATTACATTTACCAGGGTATAACTACTGCGGACCTGGCACCCGTTTACATCAAAGGCTTGCTCGTGGAGACAAAGGAATAAACCCGTTGGATGAAGCTTGTAAAGAGCACGACATAGTCTATTCAAAAACTAACGATCTTGGTGAACGTCATAAAGCCGATAGTATATTAGGACATAAGGCGTGGACTAGGTTTCGTTCTAAGGACGTTCGTTTTGGAGAGAGAGCGGCTGCACTTACTGTGGCCGGCATTATGTCTGGAAAAAGAAAATTGGGTATGGGTGTTCGACGACGACGACGACGATCTAAGGTGAAAAGAAGGGGTACTTTAACGTTCAACAACGCCATCAAATTAGCTAGAAAACGTATTGGTGGTAAAGTAAAAAAGTTATCTTTAAAACGGTCTGCTCGTCTTGCCCTAGCGGCCTTGAAACGTAAACGTATCATTGCTCCCAAAGGTCGGATTATACCTATTCCCAAGCAAGGTGGTTAGGAACTGGAGCAGCTGCGGTTGCCAAAGCAGTGAATGAAGCAAAAGCAGCGAAATCAGCGCTCGAAGAAACGAAACGACACAATATAGCGATGGAGCAAGCGCCTGTAGGAAAAGGATTATATTTGAAACCGTACAAAAAAGGATTAGGATTGTATTTACGACCTCCAAAAAACTACCCTTAAAGCTACCACACCGACCACTGACCAATATCGATCTGTCAAAGTACGTAAACGAGTTAAAAATTCCATACTTCAGAGGTATTTTTATGCGAAACGGGTTACCGAAACGTATCCGTAAAAACGAATGTGGAATTGTGAATTTGGATGATACAGATGGGGAAGGTACGCATTGGACATCGTATGTTAAACTTGGTCGAAATATATTATACTTTGATAGTATTGGACAGTTAAAACCCCCACTAGAACTCGTTCATTACTTTAAAAGTGATGGTAGCTTAAACGTTATTAGTTGCAACTATGATGCTTTTCAGAAGCTAAATTCGTACAATTGTGGACATTTAGCGCTGAACTTTGTATATGAAAACACTCCTTAACATTTCCTCAGTCTTACTGGGAATGTTGAGATGTCTCAAACATTCATCTTCTCCGCTACAACGTCTGTTTTAACTTCTCCTTTTAACCCTCCCATATATTTGGATCCTACAAAACAATGGGTTATGCGTTTGACAAATTTCGAAACGTTCAATACTATTCCGAACGTAACGAATAAAAACAACGTGTTTAAAATGGGAGAAAGAATAATAAAGATACCTACTGGATCATATGAGCTTACTGATATAGCTCAATACATTAATTCTCAAGTAAACGGTGAGTCTGTTAACATCGATCCGAATCATAATACCCTAAGATCGATTATAAAAGCCGATCACGACATTGACTTTACAGTTGAACACTCTATCGGAACATTGTTAGGGTTTAAGAATAGAATCTTAAAAGCTAAGGAACGTCACATATCTGATTTTCCAGTTAAAATTATCAAGGTTAACTCGTTAATGATAGAATGTAATATAATAACAGGAAATTATATTAATGGTACACCTGCCCATGTAATACATCAGTTCTTCCCCAGTGTTCCTCCTAGATTCAAAATAATAGAAGCACCTGAGACTGCACCCTATTTACCAATTAATGTCAATACTATTTCAAAAATTACCCTTAAAATATTGGATCAAGACGGGGATTTGGTTAATTTCCAAGGGGAAACCGTGACGATAGGACTTCATTTGAAGAGCGTGGATGATGGTGTTCAAATATAACACTCCTCGATGTTGCACTGATCGCTCTGGCTATAAAAGATCGTGTTGAAAGCGGAAAATGGTTAGTCAGGCATCGGTCGCTACTCAATTGACAAGGGGTAACCGCTTATTCTTGCAAACCTTAGGCTTTGTTATCCCAAAATGAATGTGCTAAATGTAAACGAAAAAGTGCTCGTCGATAACTCGATTGTTGGAGCTGAATTTCACACTCACCAACCTTATACCACTCGTTTTGAGAATAATGATGAAATTCGAATACCTATTCAAGAGGATATGTCCACTTTGCCTTCGCGTAGTTATCTATATGTAGAAGGTACTGTACTGAAAGAAGATGGTAAACCATCAGCGAGTGGTAAATTTATAAATAATGGTATTGCATATCTTTTTAGTGAGATTCGGTACGAAATGAATGGAGTTGTGGTGGATTCGGTAACAAAAGTTGGTCTAACAACCACCATGAAAGCTTACCTTTCCCACAATTAGAATGAAAGCGTTAAGTTACAAAACGCTGGTTAGTTTCCGGATGGTACCAGCACCTTGCTAGATAGTAAAGGTAATTTTTGCGCCTGCATACCTTTATCAACACTGTTGGGGATTTTTGAAGACTATGGAAAGATTATTATTCATATTCGTCAAGAATTGGTATTAATTAGAAGCAATTCCGATGTCGATGCTCTAATATCCACCGATGCTAATGAAAAGCTTAAGGTTAACTTGCAAAAAATATATTGGAAAGTTCCACATATTCAACCGGGATTGGCGGAAGAATTATCATTAACAAAATATATTGGGAAAAATATTGACACTCAAGTGGCATTTAGAAGCTGGGAAACACATATTTACCCAGCTGTACCGCAAACGGATAAGCACAGTTGGTCTATTAAAACATCGACCACTCTGGAAACTCCCCGTTACGTTATCATAGGGTTTCAAACCGATCGTGATGGTCAGTTGCAGAAAGATATGAGCACATTCGACGCCTGTGATATTCAAAACGTGACGGTATTTTTAAATACGGAAAGATATCCTTACGATCAATTAAATATTAATTATGGTGAAAATCGATATGCTACTTTATACGAAATGTATGCTAACTTTCAACGATCCTACTATGATAAACCCAACGAACCTCTACTGGCTCCTGATAGATTTAAGGCACTTACACCTCTAATCGTCATCGACTGTTCGCGACAGAAAGATTCCTTGCTAGGGAAAGCTGTCGTTCTTCGAGTTACTTTCGAAACTCACAAAAGCATTCCAGCGAACACTACTGCTTACTGTCTCATTTTGCACGATCGTGTATTTACGTATAATGCATTGACGAAGCAAGTACGTCAACTGTAAAGGAAATCGTTATATACGTCCAAGGACCTGTTACCTTTATTAGTATAGTCGCACGCTTCGATTATGCTAGTTATCGATGTGCAAGGTTTCAAGACTTTAGAAAAAGACTTTGCACCCAAGGAATTAGCCGTGTTTGATGGACATCGTGTGTCTCACTACGTTTTCAAACCTCCGTTCGCCTTTCGCAACTTACCACCCACGTTTCGTCAACAAGCTACTTGGTTAATGCATAATCATCATTGTCTGGATTGGAATGAAGGATTCACTCCTCCCTTTATGCTTCCTGTAATTCTGCAACGCTTGACTCAGCAGGCGGATACCGTTTACGTGAAGGGATCTGAAAAGAGCAACTACATTCGACGTTTCGTATCACAACCGGTGGTGGAGTTACCAGAGGAACCAGCTCTACAGGCTATGCTTCCATCATGCTTTTATCATCATCATTCACTGTGCGATTGTGCATTAAGTAATGTATACTACTTATATAAAACTCATGTAATGGATTTTTCAGAATAAAGTTTTTAAATATCCATAATGGTTTTATTAAAACAACATAATATGATTACAACTATTTATTCATTGTCTATTACAAACTTATATAACTATTCACGATTAAATATAACAATTACTAAACTTTAATACCCAATCCAGATAACATCATATGATTACAACTATTCATTGTCTATTACAAACTTATATAACTATTCACAATTGAATATATAACAATTACTACCCTTTAATTCCCAATCCAGATAACGCACCAAACCCGAAAGAAAACCGACAGCAGCAAGGTTGTCACGTGCACGTTCAGTTGCAGCAATCCATTCACTATACGGTGTAACACATTTACATTTGATAAGAATGAAATCACATTTATCAGGCAACAAGTTAATAGTATGACGGTGTTGGAACAACCCATGTTCTGTACATGTGGAATTTTGTATATTTATAAGTTTACCATTTTTTAACAAATAATGGACTTCTACACCTGCACACGAAGTGTGTCGATAATCGTTTTCACTACGTACAACCACAGTGTTCGATAGTTTAGCTCTTTCGATTAACAACCCGGTATTGTGCGTTTTATAACGCGAAAATTTAATTTCACCCTTATCTGTTGTTTCAAGAACCCAGTAATGTTGCCAACCCACTTTGATTGAACTCATTTTTGTAACTGACGGTAAGCGACTGATGTGACTATTTAAACTATACCCCCACCACTTTTAAAACGTGTATTATAGATACCCTCTCTATACTCTTCTTTCAAAACTGGAGCGATTACATTTTCTACGTAGCTTATTCGTCTCTGAAATCGTACCCTATCCCTTGCTATTATCTCCCATTGACTTCTGCGTGCTTGACGATGTGCATACTCCCATGTTAACATGTAATGCATTTTGTTTTTACATTTCATCAAATGTCACTAAACCACCCATTTAATCCGTCCTCTATTAAGTCATATGCAAAGTCCCTTAGATGTTGCGCAATGAGCTTTTTTACCAAACACTCATCACAAATCACACCTCTAATGAAGTCTTGACACAACTGCACGCCTTTTCTATATCGTTGTGCTAACTCTTGACAATATTCTGGACTGAATATCCCCGTACCACGAACAGCTTCGTGTGCCGCATCCTCCTCTAGCGCTTCTAATTCACACCGTAGTTTCACCACAGCATTCAGTTTATCAATAGCTTTGCTTGATACGTCTTCACTGCTACGCGTCTCCATTGTATTTCACTACGTTACACCTAGACCATGTGTTCTTATATTCACCCTCCCCCCACCCTTTCCCCTCTTCATTCTTCCATTACGCAATACACCTTTTGACTTCCACATCCACTATTACCTTTTCTGGTAGATAATGCACAACTTCTAGCATTCCAAACACGTTCGGGATTTGCATCTTCATTAATGGTTCCGATATGTTTGTGATGTTCACTATGCAGTCACCCGGCATGTCTACAACACCATCTATTATGCTATGGTAGAAATTGAAAAATTCCAAACCCTTCAGAAGGTTTAATCGATACGTTAGTAACGGTATTAACTGCCACAGCTCATATAAGGACTCCCACGCTAAATACAATTCATCATCTCCTGCATCAGTTATCTTTATGATTTTTGTTTTATCGTAATTACTGTTAACACGCTCAAACGAGATAGTTTTTGTACCCATTTTCAAAGGAACCCCGACCTCTTCTCCTGCTTTAAAGTATTTATTAATGACTCCTTCATTGGTTATTAACGCGTTCCACTCCGTTTCATCAAACAGCATGCACTGATTCTTTACTCCAGCTACTTTTATTACAGGAGTGAATCCCAAATGAGCACATAATCCAACAAATACAACTTTACTTTTTGATTTGTTTAAATAAAACACTGATTGATTCACTAGCGGAGCCCATTTAGCATCCTTAGGAAGCTCGTTTGCAAACATCAACTGCTTTTCTAGAGCTTGCGCTTTCGCATTCTCAATTGATTTAGCGAGGCTTTCCATTGTAACACTGCACTGTACACTGCAACTGCAAACGCTTTACTCTTCCCATACATGCAACCTGCTATATATATCTAAAGCTTGACCTTGAATGGTGTTTGATGACCTTGAAGAGTGGTCTTGAGTTCAAGGTCAAAACATTGTTGCCATACTGATGGCCTTGAGAATGCGGTGTTGACATATTGATGACCTTGAGAATGCGTTGTTGCCATATTGATGGCCTTGAGAATGCGGTGTTGACATATTGATGACCTTGAGAATGACCCAGAGATAGATTCAAGGTCACCATGTGTTAGAGAGAGATAGGTTCAAGGTCAAGGTCAGGAGTGGGGGGTGGTTCCAGAACTCTCTTATTTTCCCTACTGGTATTGTTATTTTTTATTGAAATTCTAGAAAGTTCCTTTAGTAAAACCTTATTATTCTTTTTGATGTTTTGTTACGACCCTGATGGATGGTAACTGAGTACTGTTACGTTTTATTACTAAAAGCTGGAATGTAAGGGGTTTGCAATTGGTTACTGTTTGAGAAACCAAATAGTATTGTTTATCTCCTTACATGTACTATAATTTTTTATTCACAAACCTGCAGATTTGTATTACACATAGGGGTTAATGTGCCTATTAAAAGAATTTCAAATTGTCTTGCAAATCAGAAATCATAAAACAAAAATACCGATTTTGAAACATAATATCAAATGAGAGGTTCTTTCCCAACATGCTTTGTTTATTTCTTGTTATTTTACGAAACACTTGGCCAAAATAAAGACGGGTTATTACTTTATTATGCTAGCTTGCACATTCTAGAAAACAGGTAGTATTGTTTATATCCTTGAACTTCAAAATATGTGTCATGTGCATTCTTACTATTAAATTACTCTGTAACGAAAAATGTACTATATTGAACAACCATGAAAATAGTTTTTTTTGAAGATTTTGAGTTAATTAATACTGGAGATTTAGAAAAAGTGATTTTTAGTTTTTCTAATAAAGCAAGTTCTGATGACATTTCTATTACTTTATTGAAAAGATATTTTCATGAAATTTCTAACCCACTTCTTAATCTAATTAATAGTATTGTTTATTGTTTCCAGCCTTACTTTGTGGAACTCCATAATCATGAAATAAATAGAGATTATTAAAAGTTTCACAGTTTTATTAAAATATAGCCTGACAATATTGTTTCGACAGCTATACTGTCATTATCAAAGGTAATATAATTATAAACAAACACGTCGCTAAGGTAGATACAAAAATAGGTAACTAGATAAAATAATAATAATAATCAGAATTAAATATCTAATACTTCTAGTAACGGAGAATTACTGAGCTCAAGTTGTTCATCCATTAAAGGTACCCTGAGTTTGTGTGGATGTATATCTCAAAGGCTTCTAAAATGTCTAATTTGCGTTTGTTATTACAAAAATGTAGGAATTTAATATTATTTTGAGGAGTCATTGTGTGATTTTGTTCTAAAAGGTGCTTGGCGTAATTCGATTTTTCAGGATGTTTATTTTTGTAATGACGTACAGTCGCGATCATTCGCTAAGGAACGATGACAAAATTATAACCGCCGATTTTCTAGTTTTTTGTACAATGTAAATATAAATTAATTATATGGCATTCAAGAACATTTCATTCTTTAACATTTTAATTGCCTAGTTCATAAATCAGGTCAAGTTACAGCGTACATTGTTCAAAAAACTGGAAAATCGGCGGTTATAATTTTGTCATCGTTCCTTAGCGAATGATCGCAACTGTACCTGTTCTTTATATCTTATGTCAAAATTTCCAAGTGTTTGTCCAATATATACCGAACTACAAAAAGAACAATTTAAACGGTAAATGCCCGATTTCATGATATCATGTGTTCTGTCTTTAGCATTAAATAAAAATGAAAAAGTGTTAGTATTGGTTTTAAATGTTATTTTATAATTGTTGGTTTTTCTTAGTATATGTGCAATTTTTTCTGATATTTTGCCAAAATATGGTATGGATATGTAATTTGTGTCTTCTGTTTGATTGTCAATGGGATATATTCTTTTGATAGCTAACCTATAATCTTTTTTTGTTTAATTAAAGTGTCAATCATGTTCGGATTGTAATGATTTGCATGTGCTAGTTGTTTAATGGTTGATATCTCTTTGCTAAAATCTGATTTTGTTAGTGGAATAGTTAAAGCTCTGTGTACTAATGATCTGTAGGCTGCTATTTTATGTGTATTATGGTGACAAGATTCATTTGGTATTGTTATGTCTGTTTGTGTTGGTTTTCTGTATATGGAAAATTCAAATAGATTGTCTGCATTAATCTTGATATTTAAGTCTAGAAAGTTTATAGCCCTGTTTTGTTCTGTTTCTAGTGTAAATTTTATATTAGGGTGGATACTGTTAATAAGAATTAAAAATTCATTGATAACCTCAACTGTCAAAACAAGCTAAAATGTCATCAACATAACGAAACCAGAAGATAATGTGTTTAGAGAGGTTTAATTCAAATATTCGATCTTCAAACTTGTCCATAAATATGTTAGCTAACATATTTATGGACAAGTTTGAAGATCGAATTGGAATCTTATAGTACATCGAATTCTAAGAAACTTTTGGTTCAAACATTTTTTGTATCTCTTCGGGAAAGTGGTCAAAATAACCACTGAAAATTTTGGTAAATTTTTGAAAAATGAAAAATTTTGTATTTTTTAAAAATTTACGAAAAAATAAACATTTTTAGCAACAAAGAAAATTCGAAAAATTTTAGGACTTAGAATTTTAGTTTTTATGACAACTAATGTGTTACGTCAACATTAGTTTTCAAAAATAAATTAGTTTATTAAGTATACAGTTGTATTTGTTCGTCATGGCAATGCTAGCTCTGCGCATTCTTAACTGATTAGATTTGAAAAGAGCTTTTGAAACCGTAGATAGGACAAGATTATTGGAGAAATTAAAGGATTATGGAATTAAGGATTGAGTTCATTCTTGGTTTAGAAATTATTTATTAAATCGATGGCAAGTAGTAAAATGTAATAACAGTATTTCAAATAAAAAAAAAGATAAAATATTGGTGTTCCTCAAGGCAGTATTTTAGGCCCGTTACTATTTATTCTTTATCTTAATGATTTGGTTCAAGTTTTTAAATATTGTAAATTTAATTTTTTTGCGGATGATACTATTATTTACTTATCAGATAAAGATTTATTATCATTAACAACAAAAATTAATATAGAACTAGACAACATCATCAAATGGATGGAAGTAAATAAAATGAAAATTAATATTAGTTGGACAAGATAATGGACTTTTAATTGGACAAGATAAGCAATTATTTGAATTTAAATATCAAACTCTCAAATTAGAGGTGAAAAGATAGAGACACTACAAATATAAATATTTAGGAGTAATAGTTGACAAGAATTTAAAATTTAAAGACCAAGTTGATTATGTTTGTGACAAAATCTCAAAAAAATGGTGATTTAAGTAGAGTAAGAAACTTTTTAAGCACATATAGTAAAAAATTGGTTTTTGCAGTTCCATTTTGTATACATCATCACAGATGAACAAAAATAGATTGCATGTATTACAAAACAGAGCCATGAGAATAATTTTGGGATGTGATAAATACCCGAGAATTACATTCATGTTAAATCGTTTGAACTGGATAAATATTGAAAATTTTCTTTTGTTTCACATTTTAGTATTTCTATATAAAATAAATTTAAATATTTCAGCAGCATATTATAATAATTTTCTAATTAAATCTAATCGAGTTCACAGCTACATTACGAGAGGAAAAGATAATTTTATATTAGATTATAAACGATTCAAAACATCTCAAAATTCAATTTTTTTAAGGGGTAATAGAATATAATAAACTAGATAGTGAGTTAAAAAATAGCAATCTCAACACTTGAAATGTTTATACGAGGAGAACACTGATAATATCTAGAATGTCATGTTTCTAAAAACGAATAAAATTTGTTTTTAGTTGGCAGCTACTTTTTAATGTTTTGCAAGTTGATTACCGTTTAGTTTGTTCGATTTGCTCTAATAGTTTTTTAATATCATAATAATAAGATTGTGTGTTCACTCAAAAATGAATTTGACCAGAGAACATTTCCGGGCTATGATTTTTTACGATTTTAAATGGTCATTAACACCTAAACAATGTGAAGATCGGCTTAGAAGTGCATTTGTCTAAGGTAACAATTTATAATTGGTATAGCGAATTCAAAAGAGACCGTTATTTTCTTAGTGATGAATTTCGTGAAGGACGCCCAAGAACTGCTGTTACTGATGAAAATATTGCCGCTGTTTGAGCAATGCTTGAAGAAGATCGACGGACATCTTATGAAATTATTCGAGCGACATTGGGCATTGGTATGAGTCAAATACAAAACATTTTACATCAACAGTTAGAAGTGAGAAAACTTTGTTGTCGATGGATTCCACATAAACTGACTCCTGATCAAAAAGAACAACGCATTGAATGGTGCAGAAAAACTCTGGAAAAATTCCAAGGCGGCACTTCAAATTTGGTTGTTTGGAATATCGTTACTGGTGACAAATCTTGGATTTATTGTTATGATCCTCAAAAGAAAAGTCAATCGGCTCAATGGGTCTTTCGATCTGAAACCAAGCCCAAAAGTTCGAAGAATTCGCAGTGCTGGTAAGATGATTGCTAGTTTTTTTTCTAAAAGGGTCATATTGCTACTATAGCATTAGAAGATGGACGTGCTGTTACTGCCGATTGGTACACAAATGTCCCAAAGGAAAAATAATCTGACATCATGACAACGCATCGTCGCATAAAGCAAAAGTAACAACTGAGTATTTGGCTGCCCTAAAAGTCAGCACCCTGGACCCTCCACCGTACAGTCCTGACCTAGCACCTTGCGATTTCTTTTTGTTTCCTAAAATTAAAGATAAAATGCGTGGAATCACTTTTTCGTCATCAGATGAAGCAGTGGAACATTACAAAAACCTGGTTTCTGAAGTGTCTCAGGAAGAGTGGCATCATTGCTTTAAGGACTGGTTTCATCGAATGCAAAAATGTATTGATGTTAAAGGGGAATATTTTGAAAAACAATAAAATCATTTCAATTTTTTTTTTTATTAATCCTTGTTTGATTTTCTAAGAATTTTCAGTGTCGCCCTCATATAAGATTTACTTATTAGTAGCAAATTCTTGCTAAATAAATTGCATTGATTGAAATTTGAAAACATTAGGCTGAACTTCGATGCTGTTTTTCTTCAAAAGTATAGAAGTACGAGAAACATGGTACATAGGAATTTTCTTTCTTTAATGGTTATCTAACCACTCGCAAAGTCTGACTATGCCTTAATGGGACACCTTGTGTACAATTAACCTGATATATTAGTGTTTACCAAATTTCATTGAAACCTAATCACAAATAAAATAACCTTACCTATGATGTGTATCAGCTGATAGAATTTATTTTTTTATGGTATAATAAATACTACGTTTATAATATATGCTTACAATCTGTTGGCGATTTCTAGGATTTCTCTCTCGAATTCTATCCAATTGCTTTTTTCGAATCAATTCCTTGTCTCGGGCACCAAAGATTTGTTTCACCTCTTCTTTAGCTTGCTTGCAGACATTCTCATATTGGGAAAACTCACGAACAACCTTATTGTCTATATGTTGAACGCGTGCATCACCATAATCGCTGATTGTAGTAAACGTATTTGCAAAATTGGATAATCCAAGACTTAACGATTTGTTTATTTGTTCAGATTCAGCAAAACTAACTGTTGCTTGAGCTATTGAGTCACCTTTGTCTCGTACTTTTGCTATTTTACGAGAATATTGAGCAAACGTATGGCAAAACTCAGCCAAGTGTTTTTCAGCTGCCTGAATGCGTTCTTGGGTGAATTTTGCTTCTTCTTCACTGTTAGTATATTAATGGTTATTATATAATAAGGAGATAAGGGAGTAAAAAAGGAATGGGGTAATAAAATAATAGATATATAATCATACATTGAGTTAACAGAATCCATTGACACTAGACTTTGTTTTACATAAATTATTTTGTCTTTAAGACTGTTAAGCTCAGTATACTGATTACGCATCTGTTATCTTAATACCTCTACTTCCTGTACTTTATTTTTGTTGTCTTACCAATCTATATTTTTAGTACGTAAAGAGCTTAACATTTTTTTTGTTGTTAACTATTACTAAGCTTAAATGCTATTACAGTTTTTAGAAGCTACTAATTGACAATACAAACAAAAGTATCGCCATGGTAGCTACGTAAAAAGTGGGGGTAAAGAAAAAAATAAAATCAATATTTTGCTATTTCAATTTGTATAATTATAAAAATACAGAATACACACATGCAATTATTTTATATTTCATTACAAAAATACTTATCAATCGTAATTATCTTAATATGGACAATATTTACAAATGATAAGAACATTCTACTCTAATAAAACAGCAAATGAATGACCTGTACAGGCAGCAGCAAATTTAACGTTACGTTTAGTGAATATCTGTTTTGGTTTTAAAACATCTTTAGTATTTCCAGTACCACAATTTCCATGTTCATTCCAACCCCAACAAAATAGCTTTCCCTCTTTATTAACAGCCAGATTATGCTCCGAACCTAAACTTAATTGTTGTACATCTTTAAACTGTGGGATCTTTTCCGGCTTACTAGTTTCACTTCTTTGTGAACCCAACTGACCATAATTGTTTCTACCCCATATGTAGATCTCGCCGTTCTTCGTTAATCCAGCACTATGAGTCCATCCTGAATGTACCTGTTCTAATGTATCATCGACTAGTATTGTCTTAGGTACCATTGCTTTATCTACATCTGTCCCTAAGCCTAACTGACCGTACTTATTTTCACCCCAACTTAAAACAGTTCCATCAGCCTTCAATGTTATTGTATGGTGTTGTCCACAAGCAATATACTTAACATCTTCAACATCAGGAACCTTTGATATGCTGAGATAACTATCATCATCATAGTTATCTCCTAAACCCAATTGACCTTTATTACCAGTACCTGCTACTAATAAACCATTCTCTTTAGTTATCACAGCCATATGACGAAGTCCACAGCTTATATGACGGAACCCCGTAGCCAATTTTTGTGAAACTTGCAAACGTGAAGGTATTCCCGTGCAAGTAATGCTCTTACTTAACCCCAATTGTGTATACTGATTATTACCCCACACAAACAATTTCCCACACTCAGAAACAGCAGCACTGAAATCCCATCCACAAGCAATCTGAACAATTTTAAACTCTTTTAAAATATCTATGACCTCAAACTTTAAAGCTTCATCTGAACATCCCAACTGGCCTTTTGTATTCCAGCCACAACTAAAAACATGACCATTATAATCTAAAATCAAAGTATGCCCTGCACCTCCAGCTATGGCGACTATATTATCTGCTTTAAGGCTGGTGTTGTTTAGAGGAACTTCTTTGGGTTCAATTTCCTGCTCCGACTTATAGCCCAAACCTAGTTGGCCGTAGCTGTTAGCACCCTATGGTAAAATGTATATCTTTATAACATATATGAACAGATTTTTGGATGTAAAAGTATTTACCCAGGCGTATAACGTCATTCTGGTGCTTGAAGTTCACTGTATACTCAATTCCACAACTTTATTTCAAGCCAAGCACGCGCTTCCGCTTTTTTTAAGATAAAAAAAATAGGTTAGGATAAAAATGTCGGATTTTGATAGATATGAGGTCGCTGTACACGTTCGGCGTTAGTTTGTGTCTATTAGGACTATGACGTAGATATAACTTTCTTCTTATTTCAAAGTTAATTCTTAGAAATTTGAATGAAACCACTAGAAATAATAGGGATTTATTTGTTGATTCATTTTTATTTATAATATTCTAAGTTACGTAATTGTAAACATGTTTTTTAATATTTGAATAATAAAATATATTAATTTTTAATTAAATTTTAATTATCGCACTAAAAGATTAGGTTGATTTAAGATTTTCGGAAGGAATTATTTATAAAGTTTTCTTAATAAGCTAAGGACTCTTTGTAGGACCAGGATTAAAGATGAGATTTCCTTTTTTTGTGAAAAAAAACCTCCTGTGAGACCTCTATGCTAGTTTTTCTTATTTCTAATCCACCAATTCCAACTCCCCAACTCTCACAAACGGCGTTCGAAATTGCTCACAGTAAAAAACCAATCACTTTTCACGGCGAATATCTCAAAACCAGCTGGTTTGATAGAAAAAATGGCTACAAAGCAGCAGCAGCGTGCTGTGCGTACGAGACGGTGAAAGCAATCCCGATATGACGTATGCGCTATCACGCTTGTACACATTGCGTACGAGCGTAATAGCGCATACATCGTATCGGGACCGCTTCCACTGTTTCGTATGCACTGCACGCTGCTGCTACAAAGACGATTGTAGAGCAAGATCTCTTCTGCAAGACACATGAATTGACTTTTTTGCAATATGTACTGCGACGTTAAAATTGCTGAAATCCGACAAGGCGTATTTTGTCTTATGTGATTGTTTTGACCATGCTCTCTCAACTTGATTAATGGAATACCTTGTTTGTCAACGCAGCTTCTGCTCTTTGCATGCGCTGCGCATTATATGGATTGGGACCTGCATTTTCTTTTTGGGAATGCAAGAAGTATTCAGTGCACGTACAGAATTTTACATGAAATTTGGAAATCTTTCTTTCAGAATTCGGAAATTGCTAAAGTTGCAACCATAGATCCTTTAATCGTTTGAAAAAATATAATACCTATGTATGTATGTCAACAAATCTGTTTCCTTGCACCAGTGGCGTGCGGTCTATGGAAGCAATGCTTCCCTTGAGAATTTATTAAAAATAAAAACCAATGCTAACAAAAATATTTTTATAAAATTATGGTTACCGTTTATTTAAATTTGTAATATTTAATCAACTTAAAGCTTAAAATCAATTCCGAACAGCAAAAAGTATAACTATTTAGAGTACTAATTTAAATTAGGCTCATTAAGCTTGCGCGGAAAGGTAATACCGATTCAAATGTGTTACTTACACTGTATATAAGCACTGATCAGGGTTGCCAGAACTTAAAATGAAAAAGTATTGACAGGAGTTGCAGAAGGTAACAGATTTCGCCAAAAAGTACTAGAAGTTGTCAAGAGAGGGAACTCAGGGAACCTTATAAATAGAGTCACTGCATCTAGTTACCTATGCCAGCTGGTCGACCAGAGTACCGCAAACCGCCGCCATATTGGGGCAAACGAAGCACGAAATTGTTCATTATTTGTTTTGTATTGAATTTAATCAAATCCACGTTTACTTTAAAAGATTTTTCTTATTCTGAAAGTTCAAACTTCTAATATATCAAATACGTAAAACATGGTTTTAATTTGTCCATTATTAAAAATCACCCTTTTCTGCCCCAATATGGCGGCGGTTTGCGTTACTCTGATCGACCAGCTGGCCTAGGTGACTAGATGCAGTGACTCTACTTATAAATACAGACCCTTCAATTAGAGTCTGGCCAATGCGTTGCCACAGTGCCCGTCATTTTATATCACAATATTTTTGATATAATATTTTGATTTTAATATCCTAATTTTAATACTAAATAATGTTTTATATACATAACGCACTATTTCACGTTTTTTAATTGAGTCAAATACCGTTCACATGCGTGTCAATATTTGACTGTATAACCATTTCTGTACTTTTCAAATTTGACGCCACGTGTTGTGATATAAAATGGCTACCTTGGCCAGATTCTAATTGAAGGATATCTACTTATAAATAGAGACCCTTCAATTAGAGTCTGGCCAATGAGTTGCCACGGTGCCCGCCATTTTATATCACAATATCTTTGATATAATATTTTGATTTTGACACCCTAATTTTAATGTAATTTTGCTGCTAAATAATGTTTTATATACACAACCCACTATTTCGTGATTTTTAATTGAGTCAAATATTGTTTACATGAGGCCGTGCAACTATTTCCATACTTTTCAAATTTGGTGCCACGTGTTGTGACATAAAATGGCTGCCTTGGCCAGACTCTAATTAAAGGATCTCTACTTATAAATATAGCCCCTTTATTTCTAAGTAGTAGTGACAACGATTGATCTCGTCGCTGGAGCAAAAGTATGTTGGTGACATTGAAAGTTACCAGATTTGCCATTTCGTTTTGCACTAAATCTTAGGTTTAATAATCATCATGCACAAAAAATATTCACAATTTAACATGAATTTGATAACGGACATTCCAGTTATGTAAAAACGATCAAATTAATATAATATACAACTACGAAATTATAATTTTTAAACAAATTTTTGTTAAAAAGACGAAACAATATGCATGTGATGATTTTTTCTTTATTAAGGTTTGTGCCTGTTTTGCTCCACGATGTCGCTACTATATGAAATAGAGGGGCTATACTATAAAATAATTCGCTTTTCATAAATATTTAACTTTAATTTTTACTCTTAATTTTTAATTTAATACCCAATTTCGCTTCAATACATTTACTCTAAAGAGATCTAAAATAATTTCAATGTTCCTGTTATTCGTTATAGTTATCTGTACTTACTTCATTGGTCACCTACATACTAATAGATGGCGATAATGCAACGAAACGAAAAAAGCCTGCGAATAAAAGAAAGAGGAAACGGAAAACAAACAGTTGATGATTTTTGATTGAAAAAAATAAAATATTTATTTTTGTAGAAAGGTAATAGATTTTATTCGCAATCATATTGGTAATGAGTCCATTCCTGACCATTTAGAGGTCCGAAAATGCATCATTGTTTGTAACTTTGACATTCTCATGGTCCGAAACGACCTATTTTCGCACCTCTACGTGTCTTTAAATTCAGCTACTAGGTGGCGCGCAAAAAATTACATCGCTAAATGCGGTGTATAAATGGCTGTATAAATCATGTTTGGTAATGTTGCGGACCTTGGCTGCTAAAGAACGAGTACCCAGGTATTATTATTAATTTATAAATACTCCTATTTAATAAAATCCTCGAAATATTATGCGATCGAATTTGATGATGTAAGTGGCGACATACGTTATGCCAATCCCAACCGATGACATTTTGCATCTGTCAAGAATTTTAGATAATTCGGTATTTAAAGGACGATTGCGAATAAAATAGTATACAAACCTCGGCAAACGTACCATTCCTGTGTCTCGAGAACTAGTTCACCTCGAGGCTATCGCCTCTCGGTAAACTATATTGTTCTCTCGACAGGAATGGAGTACTTTCGGCCTCGGTATGTAATGTACTATTTGGTGAAAGCTAATGAGGTAATATATCATACTAATAGGTAATAGATCTATTACTAAAGTAATAGCACTGGCAACCCTGGCACTGATTTCGTTGCTTATAACTGCACTTCTCGTAGCCTTGGCGTGGATCAGCGGGCGTGGTGATGCAGACGATGCTGTTAGCATTGTTTGGCCGTTATTTTTAGTGTGCTTCATACCCAAATGTTTATTTATTATAATTTGGTTATTTGTTCGATTTAGTGTTTGTTAAATTTAATGTTACTTAAGTAATGTAAATCTGCGAATGAGAGTGTATTTTGACACATTTTATTATTTATAAAAGTTTCAATTTATAAAAGTTAGATTTTTCTAAAGACAAATAATTCTATTTAGTTTGATATGTATGCAAATTTAAAGTTGCATTATCGTCACGATTGCAAATTCAGCTGCTTCGGTGGAAGGTTCGATACATCCGAATCGGGACTTTTTTCACTTTGTAAATTATTAATAAAGAATTTTCTGCATACGGTTTTGGAGAGAAATTACAAATTATTAAGAAAGGCAGATCAACATCAGAACTTTCAAATTTAACAACAAAGATTAAAACCTGCATCGGTATTTTGCTAAAAGACTGGAAAATCGAGTTGCATTATAAATACATAGTAGTAGTTTTTTTAAAATAAAGAATAATAGTCAACAAATTCCATAAGCATAAAGTGAAAAAGTTCTTTTACGTTTAATAATTATAACACTGGTTTTTTATTGTACCTAGCAGGGGCGGGTCCAGAGAATTATTTTGATGGGGGAATTTTTGGAAAAATAATTGTTTTAATAAATAATTAAACAAACATTATTTGTTTCTATTCTATGTATACTTATTTCTAAATTGGGGGGGATTTTTCTCCCCGTGAATTCGCGCCTGTACCTAGATATATTAAAATTAAAATCGCGGTTGCTTCCCTAGCCTAAATTCTCACCGCACGCCACTGCCTTGCACTGAGAAAAACATTTAATTGGACCAATTAAATTTATTTAATTCAACTAAATATTTAGCTAAATCAAATAAAATTTAGTTTATTTAACTAAATATTTAGTTGAATTAAATAAATTTAATTGGTCCTACTAAATGCTTTTCTCAGTGTGGATAGGACAGGACTGGTCATATTTCACACTATCAACTTCATTACGAGCACATAAAAAACAGAAATAAAAAATCAAAAGTAGTAACCGAACAAGAACCAAAGCAATAATACCGAGTAATTCGAAATTCAGTTCTAAAATTCAATTAATTACAGTCAATTAAAATCATTTTCATTCATGTGAAAAAACATTCAACAATATAAAGACTGTATTTGATTGGCGGTAATAACACGGGTAAACTAATAAAAACTATTCTTTTAGATGAACTAATTCCAAGATGATTTTATTAACATTTAAAAGTGTAATTTGCAATTTTTGCTAAGATAATATTGTAGAAAGCATAACAAAAATCATATGTGTAAAAACCGTATCAAAACCGATCGAAAGTTTTAGAGAAACTTAAACGTTAAAATCCTCATAAAAATTGGGACAGCTATGGACAATATGGACAGTTCTTAAGGGTCGGTGTAGTGTCTACACTCAGCACAGTGTCCAAACCGGCCAGTCGGCGTAGTGTCCACAGTCGGAAAAGTGTCCAAAACGACCAGTCAGCGTAGTGTCCACTGCTTGCGGTCGGCGTAGTGTCCACGGTTGGCACGGCGTTCGCCCATAAAACTGGCTGTTTTCTACCCAATACCTGGATACGGGGCATGGAAACATGACAGGGCAACGGATGATGCAGTCAGATCAAATGTGTGGTAGAGAAAGTACGGTTAACGAATTCTCGACGGTTACTCATCACCGAGCAGGGGGAGTAACATGAGGACCAGTATGGGTGGATTTGATTCGCGCCTTGGACAAGGTCACTTATGGTCACCGTACGGAACCCGCTGTTTGACTGAATCTAAAGGAGGAGAATTGAAGTGAGGTTTATCCCCGGTGTGAAGGGTTAAATTCCTGCCCATGGGAAACTGCATGCCACCAGGTAAATGCGCTCAGATGCTATTTGGACCACCCTATGACTTAGACTGCAGACTGAGTACTCTGGTCTGAAGAAGCTTTAGAGCCATTACTCTTAAGGGGTGTTGAAGCGAATACACAGCCTCTCACACTTAAGACAACTTCACCTCACTGAGGTACATACCGGGAGTTTAGAACGTGTAGGCTTACGAACGAGACTCTGCCGAGGGCTCACCAACCCTATAATCTGCTAGATCGGGGTGGCAAACCATTAAAAAACCAAGTCCCGCCACATTTGAGATTGGATTCGATCGGGCAGTGGTCCCCAACTCTTTGAGTTGGAGAATAGTCCTATGCTGGACTCCTAGGAGAAGGTACCGACGGGTGAGCGTGTATCTGCTCCGGTACTAGCCTGGAGAGCTAGTAGAGGTTTGGATAGGTATACCTCGCCCCCACTAGTGGGTTACTGGTAGCACCGTTTTTGTCGATTTAAGAGCTTATGCGCGCTAATTGGCCGTATCTCAACTCGTGTTCCCGAAAGGGGGACCGTAGTGATTAGGTATCTAGGTGCGCCACGTTAAAAGAACGCTGGCAGTTCTAGTTGATTCTAGGCACAGTTGCGGATAACTTATCTTATATGTCCACGGTTGGCAAAGTGTCCAGAACGGCCAGTCAGCATAGTGTCCACGGTCAGCGAAGTGCCCAGCCACCCACTAACGCAGTACTAAAAAGAGGAGGGTTTTAACTTCGCCGCCGACGATTTGGCTCATTCTGTGCATGCAGTTAGGGTAGGGTAACCCAAGCACAACCATGCAAAAACTCGGATGAATAGGCCTCTGGTGTCGCACAAGCCTTTGCCACTTTTTGAATTATGGAGTTTTATGCCTTCATAACCTCAGCTCTATGTGACTAAAACGTTTCTGTTAATGTAAAACATTACCATACACCAGTAATGGATTCTTCATAAAATTAATAAAACAAAATTGTATGCAAAGAATGAGCCAAATCGGCGGCGGCGAAGTTGGAACCCTCTCCTCTTAAGTACTGCCTACATTGCACAGATAGGGAATAACACAATATAAACGAGCGTAGAATAACAAATAATGTTGTCAACTATAAAACTTAAATTTAGACATAAGACTTTTTTTGGAACTGGTCACAGATAGAGACATTATTTTAAAAAGCTCCGCTCATCCCATTTGGTTTTGAATCCCATGGACTGGTACGGGCTCTTACAAGTGCCGAGTCGGTGTGCCAATTGCCACAGCCCGGTTTCGCGTCGACCGGCTTCTCTCTCGAACGGAAATCTATCACTTTCTACTTTTAATATATCAATAGCAAGAAAATTATATACAGGAGGTTGAACTCAAGCAGAGGTGATAAGATTTCTTTACATAAAATCCGACGTAGGAGTTCCCAGAGAAAGCCAGAGGTAGAGACCCTTTAATCAGAGTCTGGCCAAGGCAGCCACTTTATATCACAACACGTGGCGCAAAATTTAAAAAGTACAGAAATGGTTACACGGCTAAATGTTGGCACGCATGTGAAGGTATTTGACTCAATTAAAAAACATGAAATAGTGGATTGTGTATATAAAACATTATTTAGCATTAAAATTAGGATGTCAAAATCAAAATATTATATTAGAAATATTGTGATATAAAATGGCGCGCACCGTGGCCACGCATTGGCCAGACTCTAATTGAAGGGTCTCTAGCCAGAGACTAGCATTAGCGACATCAAGAGCCGATTAGTGAAATATCGATAGTTGTTGCAAACGGTTCTCAAAAGTAGAAAAACTACCCCAAGTAGCATTTTTAGTCATCGCTACGTACCAGCAACTACCGGTGGAACTATTAAGTTTTTGCCACTAGTCACAACTAGGGGTGGGCGATATCAGAAAAGTTATCGATAATATCGATATCCAAAAGTTATCGATATTGCCGATATATCGATAAGTATCGATAAATATCGATATATCGATATTTCTAACCACTGATATCGTTATTCGATATATCGATAATTATCGATAACAATCGATATATCTACAAGAAAACCCCTACTCGCAAATGTACTTACGTCTTTAGTAACTGTTTAGAAATAATATACGTAATATGTTTAGTATCTGTTATTATTCATATTTTATACTTTTAATTATACCTGTATATATGTTGTCTAAACTTTTTCACTTTTAAGTTATTATAAATACACTCGAGGAAAAAAAACGCACCACTTAAAAACGCACCAAAAATACCAAAATTTCAAACCGTCATAACTCGGCGGATTTTGGACGAAAATGGCTGAACCTTTGAGTGCTAAAAAGTTTAAAGTATCTAGTTTAAGGGCGTGTGGGCGAATGTTTTGTTTAAGCCTTTCCGCTCCCCGCGACCCCCCGAAGAATAAAAAATGTTTTTGATTCAAAAAAATATCAAACTTTAACAGCTTGTACGGTATACCAAAAAAATCGTGGACCCAATCGACCGCCAGGTCAATAAAGTTCAGCCCTTTTTCTGTAAAGTTCTCAAGACTTCGAGTGCCTACGATGACTTGGCGCGAAGTTATGGATTTTTGGAATTTACCCTGCATTTTGTTGGGAGTCAGCGTTACCCGATGTGCACCATGAGGAGGTTGTCGGTCGGATTTTACACATCGTGTGTATTATGTGTGTCGCATGCTAACTGCTACCTCCAAAAGAGCAACAATTCGTGCACCTTGAATGCCCGTTAATTGTGGCATTGCAACGCTTCGAATAACTTTCCGATACTGATTAATTTCAACATTAGTAAAATAAAAATCAAAACATTAATTTAAGCACTTGCACATCGGGTAACGTTGTCGGCGGTTACACGTTAAAAAAAAGTGAACGTTAATAAAAAAATGTTTTTATTAATTAAACATTTTTCAAAATTTTTTGAATTTGGAAAATAAAAGATTCAAACTCAACCGATAATAATGTCGCTGCAGAAGAAGAAAAACACCCGACAAAATGCAGGGTAGATTTCAGAAATTCATAACTTTGCGCCAAAAATTGTAGGCACTCGAAGTTTTGAAAACTTAACAGAAAAAGGACTGAACTTTATTGCCTTGGCGGTCGATAGGGTCCAGGATTTCTTTGGTACGCCGTACAAGCTGTTAAAGTTTGACATTTTTTTAATCAAAAACATTTTTTTTCTGCGGGCGGTCGCGAGGGGCGGAAAGGCCTTTACGTAACATTCGCTCCCACGCCCTTAAACTAGACACTTTAAATTTTTTAGTACTCAAAGGTTCATCCATTTTCGTCCAAAATCCGCCGAGTTATGATGGTTTGAAATTTTGGTATTTTTGGTGCGTTTTCAAGTGGTGCATTTTTTTTCCTCGAGTGTACTTACAAAATTAATTCTGACTATTTGTTATTAATTTAGTAGTCCGAATACTACTTATCGATAAATCTCGATAGTTATTGATACATCGATATATCGATATTTATCAATATATTGTAGTGTAATGACTTTACAACTCGAGCTGCCACCCACGTTGGGCGACATTTTTATATGTGAAGTAATTTTGTATCTTGCAAATTGTCAATAAAACTTTCATATCTCAGGGTCGAATTACTCGATGTTCAATCGTAAAGGTTACCTATAAAATTTCTTTATTATATACCTTAATATGAGACTCTTATTATAATCTTTCAATATTGGATTCGTTTATTGAAAGATTAAACTTTATAAATAAATATCTAAAATTTTCCACACTCATGTAGTGGTTAGTATTTTTCAATAAACAAAGTTTGGTTATTACTAATAACCACGACCTCCTTGATTTGACGTTTCGTTTGACGTCAAACGTCGAAATCGAGGAGGTCGTGCTAATAACCATTGACACATATATCTGGACTGTCAAACCTGACAGTTATCAATTAAAATATTTCTCAAGAAGGAATAAGTAAATATAGCATATATTTTTTATTAGTTCTTTATTTTATAAATCTTTATTTTAGGATTTTAAAATGGAAAGAAATCTTACCCTTAACTAATAATAA